>OZ012735.1:161784712-162408712 GCA_963859935.3 Lathyrus sativus | reverse complement strand
TTAAAATCTGGATGCAAGTAACATCAACATTGTATATTGAACATATGCGACAATTACTAGTCTAAGAAATTGTCAATAGCAAATTATTACAAATTACCCAGCTAACAGCAGTTGCCTGAGCAAGAGTCGGCCGTAACCCTACAGCAATCAGCAGTGACTGCACAACAACACCAGATAATATTAAGCAGGAGTACATACTGTTATTTTTATTATGTTAGAAATAAATAGCGTATGAATCAAAACAAGGCTAAACATTCATCAGTCATTTTGATTTTTAAATGTGAGGCATTATCATTATAGTCTTTAAACATATCAAAATTGCAACAAAAAACAATCCCCAAGAGTGTCTTTTGTTAGTAATTTTATAGATTAAACCGACTAAGGGAAGACAGATTCAAATACCAAATTAAAGTTATGGAACTGACATTGTATATTTGCCTGAACAAGTCATTTTCCATGACATTTCTAGGAGTTGATTGATTTGGATTAGGCTTTCCTTCTGACACCATTCGGATTCGTTGAGCCCGAGCTCTAGCTTGTGTTGTGACCAAAGCCTGCATACATCTAAGTGTTGCCTTAGCTTGTTTTCTCAACAGTGACCCCTTATCAGTGCCTGCAACTTCACTAATCCTCTCAGAGCTCGCAATACCTTTCTCGCCTATCACAAAAACATTCACACACGATAAGTATTTCGATCGTGGATCCTCGAAATCGTAAATATCAAGCAAATTTAAAGAACTAAATTAATCAACAACTACAATTTTAAGGACAAAAGTGCTGATTTATGAAAAAACTAACTTCATAGTCCATACCAAGTGAGATCGAAAGACGCATTGAATTCTAACAGCAGCAGCCTCTTCAAAACTTCTAGAACTCTCATTTGAACCAGAAGTCAAGCGAATCACAATGGCTGCAGCCTGTGCAGCAGCCACTGCTGCATCAGCTGCCGTCGCAGTAGCAACAGCCACAGCCATAACATGACTCCTCTGCTCATTCTGAATATTATGAATATTCTGAACATCAGTAACAGTTTACACTATCACCGAAGCAATAGATTCATATTTATTGAACTCCTTAGAAACCGTTGGCGTAGCCGTCGCAAACGATCTTCTAAAACTCCATCTTTTTTTCTCCTTTACTGAACCTGAACTTGAAATTGGAGTACTTGGATTTTCATTTCCATTAGAAAAATTCTGGTTTATTGTAGATTTCTCTTTATCTTTCTCTCTTTTCCCTGTCAAGAAATTCTTAAGCCATTTAGCTTTTTTGTGACCATCCAAATGGTAAATATCGGTATTGGTATCTGCACCTTCCAATACCACTTTGTTGCGACCATTTTCGCAATAGCAGACCGTTTTTTAAAACATTTACACTAAAAATAATCTACATGGTTCATTATAATTTTCAGACTGTATGAGAAAGTGCACCTGAGTTGATAGCATTGACATTGCAGCACTAGTAACATGTTGCACTGCTCAAAACTGCATGTATCTAAGATATCCTTCATTCACACTACAAACAAAACATGAAATTGAATCACTGAAAACTAAGCCATAACTACAACTGCATCATAATCTCAGCAAGAATAAAGAATAAAATTCAATGTACCTGTATGGATAACCAGAGGGGAAAAACTTGTTCATGAAAAAACCGACAACCTTTTGATACAAGGGTCTAGAATCATCAACGAGAATCACCTATAGAGAAACCATAAACATTTGTTAGGGTAACAAAGCGAAAGAGCAATGAGTGGTTAATTTTACAGGACTGTGCAAGTGTTGTTAAAGTATGGATTATAGAAAAGGCCTTGCTGTTTACCACATTTTAAAATCATGATAATTTCATTTTCTTAACAAAAATAAAATATTACATGGATATGATGTGAATAATACTTTTTGAGAAGTATATATGTAGTTGTGGTTAATTATAATGTAATTTTGGTTGTACTGTTTCATTGAAACAACATGGAGCAGATACTAGAACGCCATGAAAGGTATGGCTATATAGAGAAACTACTAGTAGCAAGTGATTCATTGAATACACAACGAACAACATAAATACAAAATCACCAAAATTAAATCGAATACGCATTCAGCATAGTAACTCGCATAACATAAAATTTAATTTGAAAGGTAACCAAAGTGATTCAAATAGCAGGCAGAAATTAATCACAACAGCGACGAAATAGTGTAATTAACAAGATATAATCCCAGCAGCAGCCACATCTTTTACAAAATGTTATCATTCCAAAATTAACACAACATTCAAAATTGAAATGCAACAAGGTCTAATCGAAACACAAATATATATTCAATACTAGCAGCAAGATTTTTAATCTGACCAAAAACCAAAGCCAACAACAGAGGCAGTAAACATAACACAGTAGACAAAATTCCTTTTGAATTCGAAAATGACATTAAGGTTCAAAGCTCCAAAACAATTCAGACCCAACAAAAACGAATATAAAGACACATAGAGACAAAACACTATAATGGCATAAACGATAGTCACGAAAATGACTCATCAGAGCAACATGATGAAAATGTAATTGACGAACGAAAACTATACCATTAGGAAAACCAAACTCAATAACTCCAACAGCTAGTTTGAAATAAAAGAACCAAATAGAAACACTATCCAAACTATCCTGTCACCGTTTTGTTATGAAAATCTGAACAGCTGCATTTTAAGAGTAGGCAATTCATAACTGCAACAAAAACTTTTGAGACATACTTTATCTTTTGCATCAAAGTCATCTAAAGTTCATAGATTATTGTGTTACAACTAGACACATAAATTAAGAAAAATTATTGAACTCAAACTCCTTGTGTTAATATATCAGTTGAGAATAAGTAGCTGGGTGTACTTCGTGCAGGAAAACTGGACAGTTGAATACACTAGACTAAAGGCAAAGATAGATCTTTTGGAGAGAAACCATAGGTAGATAGATCTTCTATAATATTATCCTCTTTGCTAGCTATTTCAGAAAAATATATTATGGGCTAACAGTGTAACTTAGCATGTTTGTTCAGGAACTACATGGGAAAAGGTCTAGCTACAATGAGCCTCAAAGAGCTTCAATGTCTAGAACAATAGTTAGATGTTGGTCTCAAGAACATCCGTACCCACAGAGTACATATATACTAATACTCTTTTCAATTTAAATATACTAACAGATATAAATAATTAAAGCAACGACAACACGATCATCAGGCAGCAGAACAAAAAGCAACTACATACGATACACACATAATTGTTATCAACATCATATTCTACACAACTAAGGCATCAAAACTCAGGAAAAAGTAGCATTTGATAAAAAGGCAAGAGCAAGCAGCAGAAAGTAACCATGAACTCATGAAGAAATAAATTATTCATGCACAACTCAGGCAGCAGAATAGAGGAAAAGCAACTACGTGCAGCAAAACAACAACTACAAAACTATAGGTTTAAATATAGCTTCAGGCCACACACATGTCATCAAAAACCAATTCAAAAACCATTCCAATTTCATTAATTCCAAAGTTAATCCAAACAAATTTCAAAACTCAAAATCAAAGTCCAATCCTTTCCCTAAACCATTCCAACATACTTCACTCAGTGGTTAACAACTCTTATGTTAACTTTTTTGTGTTTAAGTCTGTACCTGCATAGACAAGACAATGACTATAAGTACACTCACATTTCTACTATTTGTGGATAATAATGCTAGAATAACACAGTTGTTCCTTCTCAAAGAAAAGTCTGAACTAGGCCACATTTTTGAAAATTCAATTCCGTGATTCAAAGTTTCAAACCAAAATCCAAGTTCTAAAAACTGATAATGCAAGAGAATATTTTGAAACATCTCTTGAAGAGTCTTTGGACAGCCATGTGATCATCCATCGAAGCTCTTGTGTTGTCACCCCATGACAAAACGGGGTGGCAGAGAGGAAAGATAGACATGTCCTAAAAGATGCTAGTTTTCTAATGTTTAACACACATGTTCCAAAATTCTTCTTAAACACAGAGAGGAAGGATAATAGTGACTTTCCTTCATTGTCTACAGCCCCAACACATCCAAGACACACCTACAAAGATAAGTGCTTATACATTTTAGTTCTTGGTTTATAGTCATTATCTACCTAAACCATACAGTTCAATCAGTTAATTACCAAATGTAAATTCATCTGTGGATAAACCCGAGGCAGAAAGAGCAGATACCAAAGCACAAGGACCTGGGATTGGAACAACCGGAACATTTTCACTAACACATAATTTGGCCTGCATTGTTATCACCATGAATAAAGTTATGAAACAAAATAGAATAGAAGTGATGATAAGAATAAACAAGCACAGTAATAGCAGCACACTTACCAACTCCATAGCAGGATCACTTATACCCAGCGTTCCAGCGTCACTTATAAGTGCCACAATCTCACCTTGTTTCAACCTCCAGAGCACAAGTTGTTCCCTTTGTGATTCATTGAATTTGTGATAACTCATATGAAGATCTAGAAACGAGTATTAGAAAATGTAAATTGAAATTATGCCAAACAGTGACAGATGCTGCAGGCGAAGATTATCCGGTTCGTGTTCCTGCAAATGAAGATTCAAACTCAGTGAATGATGCAAACAAAAAAACAATTGAATGAGTTAACCCTAGAAATGGCGTGAAAATGAAATTACATGTTTGTCTGGATGGTGAGTGAGATGGAGGTCGGAGGTGGAGCAGAAGGATAAAGGGGAGAAGGTGAGTTGCTTTGGAATGGAAGTGAAAACTTTAATGGAAGAATGCAGTGGAATTGGTGCAGCAGCGGAAACCGCCGTCCACGGAAAACGGCGAAGCAACATGGCTATTCTGATTTTGGTTTTGGTGGAGAAAATCTGATGGTAGTTGATTTTCGATAGAGAAGTGAAGAAAGGCGTGGGTTGTTGTCACGATGGAGGGAATGTGGAGCTTTTAGGGTAGAGGAGATAAGAGGAAATAGAGAAAAGGAAAGGGTGTCGCAGGTGATGGTTAAGGGATTGATGAAGGGAAGATTTGGGTGATGAGGTGGAGAGTTGGAGGAGGAGAGAACGAAGATGGAAATGGTGTGTTGGAAAGGGTTATTCGAAGATGGTGACAACGGGGAAGGTTTTGGAGAAGGAGAGAAATAGTTGGGATGAAGGTTGTTCTAGGTCCAAGGAGATTTTCTCGGCAGTGTATGATTTCTGGGTTTTATGTGAAGGATTCAAGTTTGATGAAGGGGTTTCTGGGTTCGTGAGAAGAATTTAACAAAGGAGTTCATTTGTTGAATGAAAGATTTATTGTGAAGAAGAAGGGTTTGTAGTGAGAGAAGGGTTTGAATAAAACGTCTTAGGTCAGGTGGGCAATACCTGACTTGATAAATATGTTTTTTAAGTCAGTTAGTGAACACAGGCGACTTAAGAAATTTAATAAGAATTATATTTGTTTTCTTTAATTTTTTTAAAGTCAGTTCTAAATGTAATTGACCTAACAATGTTACAAATATTTACGAAATTGCCACCGCATCACTTCTTAAGTCAGGTGGCAGGTGAACTGACTTAACAACCTCTACTATAAAGTATTTTTTCTACTAGTGAACGCAGTAACTGTCGAACGCTTTGTTGTAGAACACAAGGCCATTGTCATTACTCAACCTCTTAACCTTTCTTCCAGTTTGAGTTTTGACCAGAACCATCCAACTTTTGAAATTTTCAAAATTTTCATCCTTCGTCTTCTGGATGAATACCCATAGCTTTCTGGAATAGTCATCAACAATGGATAGAAAATACCTTGCCCCTGCGTGTGAAGGATTCCTTGCAGGCCCCCAAAGATCAGCATGAGTGTAATCCAAGGATCCATGTGTTCTTTGCTTGCCTTTGTTAAACTTCGCCCTACAGGATTTACCAAATTCACAAGATTCACAAAACTCAAACTTTTCGACTTTGTCACCTCCTAGTAGGTTTTGCTTCCCTAATTCGACCAGGTCTCTTTCACTGACATGGCCCAATCTCATGTGCCATAATTCTGTCTTCAACACAGGTTTCGTGGATGCAACATTTGTTGAACTACTTACAACCTCAACCTCAAGGGTATACAAGTCTTGTTTCTACACGCCTCTCAAGACTTCTTTCGACCCCTTCATGACTCTTAGGATACTTTTCTCTTCTTGAAAAACATATCCTTTCCTGTCGAGTTCACCAAGAGAAATCAAATTTCTCTTCAAATCAGGTACATACCTGACTTCAGCCAATAACCTTATTGACTCATCATGGAGCTTGAATATCACAGATCTAATACCTACAATTTTGTAAGATTTATTGTTTCTCAGCAGCATCAATCCACCATCTTGATCACATAGCTCCTCGAACAGTTCTCTATTTGGAGTCATGTGCAAAGTGCAACCTGAATCCATAATCCACACTTTTCTTGGGTCGCCACTTGAAACCACAAGAACATCAGATGATGAAAGAAGGCACAGGTAATGTTGATATATTTTATCTAGATGTGATTGAAGATAAAGTTAGGAATATGTTGGAAGATGATTTTTAAATTATTCAGCTCGACGATAACCCTGTCTGGTTGGTGAAGATAGAGTATGGGTTTCCCTCTGAGGCAAAGTCTACACTAATCAGATATCTCTAGGAAAATTTAAATCTTTTCACTATCTCTCTATAGAAGATGCCTGGTATCGACCCCAAGGTAGCCCGCCATCAATTAAATGTTAAACTTGATGCCCGCTACGTCTCCCAACGAAGAAGGAGGCATTCTACCTTCAATGTGGTACTGATGAAGAAATCTTCAAGAAAGTACAAGATGTGTGTAAGCTGTATTGATTTCAATAGAGCATGCCTGAAATACTCCTACTAGTTCTCAAATTTCGACAAATTTGTAGATAACTTACCCAGATACAAGATGTTATCATCCATGGACACTCACTCAGGGTGTAACCATATACCCATGTTCAGACTAGATAGAATAGTTGTGGCCTTCACGACCAAGAAATCTAATTATCAGTACAACATCATGCCTTCCAAAGGGACGTGTGCAGGCACGACATATCAAAGAAGGAGAAACACGTTTTTTTAGGAAGATTTCGGGGAGATGTAGAAGGGTACATGGATGAAACAATCGTAAGATCCGATCGTAAAGGGCCATATTAAAGAAGCCACCTTCAAAAAAATTTGCCATTTTGCCGAAGGCGATTTACAAGTAAGCTAGATCGAGGCTAATCTTGCTGGACCCCAAGAAGATATATTTTGACTTGCCTTTCGAACACATCATTGAATGGAATTTAGAGGATTGCTAAAGACCAACGTCAGCCTCAAGGTAAGTTCACAAAAGGGTTGTGTAACCCAGCCAACCATTCATAAGAACCAGTATATAACACTCACTCAGAAATGACCTAGCCTCTACAACCATGGATAGGTAAGTTAGCCACAAAGACATTGGCCGCTCAATAACACCCCTCGAAAAAACATATGTGGATGAGACATCCTAAGTGACAGGCACAATCGATAGACATATGAAGAAGAGGAACACGCTCGCAGCATCCAAGACACTTATCCTTGTATAGGGAATTCGATCGATAGATGCCTCCACATTAGCAGCCCTCAGGTATGAACTCATTCAAAGAGAGAATTGAAGATGAGAAAAATGCTTTTCCTTTGAGGTTCTCTTGGCAAGAGAAGTATTTTTTTTTGGTTTTATGCAATTTTATTAAATAATTTGTTAACTATAAGAAACATTGAAAATGCAAAGGTTCTTATAACCCTCCACATGACAGTGTAAACCATTCATCTGAGGCAGACCCCTCAATTGGTAAATATGCTTTAGGCGTAGTTGGCGCACCCCTCTTAATAATTAGCCACTCCAAAAGCATAGGAGGTGGAGCCCGGAGACGTCCTCCCCAAACCCAGACAAACTTGGGGGCAAGTACAGGGACGCTACCTTTAGCCGAGGAAGGTTCCTAGTGATGCTAGATGATGACACTATTTCTTCCCAATCAGATCTAGTAACGAAGAAGCTTCGTTGTTGGACTAAGTTTCCCATGTCGGGACCACAAAGTTTGGTATACACGCCACATGTCACTAGAAAATGCACGACAAATGAATTTAAAGTCCAGAGATGATAATCAAGTATTAATGAAACAAATACATAAAACATTTTTCGTTAAATGTTTGAAAGCCAGTGACTCATACAGTGATTCAGAGGACCACAAAGAACTTGAATAAAGAATATCATGCATAAGAATACAAATAAAGGCACACAAAAAAGGTAAATATATAAATATTATTATCTTTGAAAATGCATAACACACTACCAACATTACAAAAAAAAGAAGATAAATAAGAAAGTGAAGCCTCCTTGAGTCAAGACGCTACACCGTAGTTGTCCACTGAAGCTTCGTCACAGACAACCTTGAAATGATCCAACTCCTAGAGGGGAAGAAAGTCACTTGGGCAAAGCCTTTTCACCTGATCATCTTCCTGATCAAAATCCCTATATACATTAGTAAGGGTTTGTTGGAGGGATTCCTCGAACTTCTTTCTCATATCAATCACCTAGTCATCACGAGCTTTCTGATCCTTAACACGAGACTAGTTTGCGTCTATATCAGTATAGGTTGTTTCCTTATGATGCTTCTTCTTATTCTCTAGAGAAGATCTAAGCTCAACAATCCTGGCATCTAAAGTAGAAGAAAAGCCATGAATATTTGCCTCCTCCTTGAAAGCATCTCCACAACAAACATTCTCTCTGAAAGTAGACATCTACTCCTGAAACTAAGATTATTTCTGCTCCATATTTACACATTTACCCTTCCAGATATCCCTCTCCTTGGAAGGATTTCCCATGGCCAAGACATCAATGCGACTAGCTGCAATAAATGAGAAGAGAGAGGCAGTCTGATAGTTGTATAAAGTAGCCCTAGAAAAGTAAAATTTTATCTATCTCGGGATTATTTTGAAGGTAGATTAGATCCTCTTCAGACATAGATGTAACGACTTCCTTAAGAGTGTGGGGAATTCGGGCAGGTAGTGTTATTGGAAATTTGAGAAGTGGGTGGCTGATCCTAACACGCCATTCTTAGACACACGAGCCCGTTTAAGATAATCTTCCTCCAAAAGAAGACTTTTTTTGATATTGATCCAAGTCTCTCTTCATTAGAGTATTAGGAGATCAAGGTTGATCCTCCAAAATTTGAGCAAAATTGTCAATTTGAGGCTGGTCAGGTTTATGGGAGGCCGCGAAACCTCAGTAGCAGCAAACACGACGGGTGTTGTAGAAAGAGGAATAACATAATGAGTTAAGGGACCGGGTTTGAAGCCCTATGAAGCAGCAATAACATAGACCTTCTACAAATAGTCAAATTTATCTGCAAGAACAAATACCCATCTAAGGAAACATAAGACTTCATCCTCACCAAAGATCTATTTCCTTTCCGGATGACCAGTCGCTCATAAAATTGGACGGGTATCAATGGATCTTTTCCTCAACTGGGAAGATGACACTTTAGTAGGGCTAAATCCATCTACATATCAAAGACCCTACTAGAGAGACTCTAAATCTCTCCTCATCATAATTTTTTTAGTAGTAAAAGAGTACAACTTTACACCATGCGAATGAGGCTTAGGATGGAAGTGGGGCCAAGCCCAATATTTTAGAAACCTGCCCTTACATGAGCGAGGAGGTTTGTTAGGTCCAAAGCAGAAGGCTAAATGAGCCTTTCAAGTGCGAGGCTTCACCAACATAAAACACTTTAGAAAGTGACCCTAGTCTTTAGAGAAAGGTCTGAATAAGGGAACATACTAACACAACTCAATATGTCCCTGATCTCGAATATTATACTAAGAAGCGTGTATTACTATGAACAAATTGAAGAACAACTAGTAGGAGGGTTTCCAAGACCTATTCTCGGACCAGAACTGGAATACCTTTAGGTTGGCCCAACAACCTGGATGAATTTATGAGGGGTGACCTTTAGGTTCTTCCTCAAATTCAAACGAATGAAATCAACAAACGAGATTAGCGCAAGTGAGAAGTTACAAGATCAAGGGCTGGATTTCTCTTAAGGAATGTAAATAAACTCAAGTGCACTAGGAGGAAGCGCCAAAATTTAAGCTGATCACCTAAAGCCATGCGTAGGGAAAAATTGACAAAAGGTTTTAATGATGGGAAAGAAATGAATGCACTTGTTTTCCACTAGTTTTGTAACTGATCCAGATTGTTTCCTTTTCTCTCCAGGTCATACACTGTCGCTCGAGGCCAGCCACGAATTCAAAGACTTCCCCTACTGGTTTTCACATGGAAAAGCTTTGAGGGAAACTGTTCTAGGTCGGCCCAAAGCAAAAAATTTATTAGATACAAGCCCAATCTAAATAATCCAATATATAAATTCAACACACGTGACATTCAAGGTACACTTTTTGATCTCCACTTTTTACTATACTCATCTTGGAATCTAAACTGACTTGGGGTTTGAGTTTTAACCTGGAAGTCACACCTCGTGCCACCGTATTAGAGATCACCACCACCGAGTCAAAGCTCTCCATCCTAATCAACACTAATGTTAACTTTAGAATGAAATAATATATATGTTTTAGACAAGTGAGAAGGCCCCGCAACCACAACTAGAGAAGGCAATGATCCATCAAATCACTTGTGGAGCAAGAGTGTTATTATGGGTTAAAGTACTGTGAATCCAAATCCAGGATTCATCCAACATCTCCCTGCTTCCTATGTTTGAAGTTTAGTGAGTTGTTATAACTGCTCTGCTATATAAAGAGGAAACTTGCAATTTTCCAGGTACAATGCAAATTCAAACTTTATTCACTCATCTTACTCCCACACTAACTTAAGCATTGAAGTGTTAACCTTGAAGGCCAACTCCTCTTTCACTGCACTGGAAACTTAAGTCCATCGTTGCCTCTCGCAACCTTCAATCTCTAGTTATATTTGCAAACATCACTTCCTATTGCGGTAATTTCGGGTCACCCTAAGAAAGGAGCGACGATGCAAGGTCACTTGAAGGGAGGTACGACCTCGCCTCTAGGTTTTCTCGCCCCTGGGGAGAAGAAACATGGGATAAGATGTGTCTAGGATAACAGAGAATTCAGTATAGTTATTGACCCGCGTATTTCTTGGAAATAGGAATTCAACAATCCATCCTTTGACTGGGCAAACGACGACCTTTTTCAAGAACTATTGAGGATCCGGAGTCCCTATAAATACCTCATTCCTAAAAAGGAAGGATTAAATAATTGTCACTTAATACCACCTAATATTGCTCAGAGAACACTTCGCTCCCAAAAGTCCTAACACCGGTCATTTAGTCGCTCGTCTGTAACCTAGCAGTGTCGGTAACCAACAAAGCCTCTTAACTCACATGAGTTGGTATGTTAAATAGCCTCAAAACTACCATACAATTCTACTTGCCACCATGAGCTAGCCCTCATCTCATTCGTGTATTTTACCTATTAGGGTCTCTGAGTCTCCCGACTCTTGTAGGGAGAACACTCAAACACCCTGTACTTTTTGGGATAGTACAGTGGTGCACACTATGGGCCTAGTAAAACTAACCTGGGTCAAATTTCCTTTTAATAATAACACCTTTCACTTCTACCTTATCATCCAATTTTTCTTTCTTGCGGGAGATGGCTGATAGGGTCATACACCATGCAGCAAGCACCATCGTTGGAGGTATCTCTGAGAGGGGCTTCTCTATAACCTCTCGAGGGAGATATGCGCGACATGTGCTTGCTGCAAACATCATATACCCTAGTTTTCCTAAAAGTATCCTCGGAGCAACCGTGGCCAACATTATTTTCTCTCAAGAAGATGCTCCACGCATCAAACCGCATGACGATGACCCCTTGGTCATCACCGTCTAGCATGACAATTGGGATATCAGTCGCATCCAAATTGACTCGGGTAGCTCAACCGATGTCGTATTTTGGGATGCACCTTCCACTCAAAATTCAGTTTCTCCACCTCCTCTGCTTCTGCACAATCCTAATAATTCTAGTATGACTATTAGCCTATAAATAGGCCTTTAGAAATCATATTTAGGCATCCAATCTTATTTTGAAGCATAAATTACACATTGCAAAAATGATAACTGATTACATCAGGTGGTTATTGTAACATTAGAATTAAGTTTTGGAGCAAAATTTGTTTTATAATATGTTGTTGTTGCTACATTAATCCTGCCGACATTATTTTTAAGCATTTAATTTTCAGTTTGTGTACCAAATTAAAGTCTTCATTCGGAACACCCATTAATATATTCAAGTCTACCTTTTATACTATTTCCATGTTCTATTTATTTGCATTATTTACTTACTGCTATAAACTTGTATGCCATGAATAAATTTTTCCTGTTTAGTATTTATACCATGTCAGCTTAAATCAACTGAGTCCAAAATGCGAGAATCTTCTTAATGACGGTACTCTAATATGTCATAAAATTAATATTGATAACGAGAATTGCTTTTATTTTTTAAAGTCGAAAAATTCTACTTGAAAGAGCAAAATTTGTATCTGATTGTAGAAAAACTTAGAAATTAATTTTAAATACAGCGAAAGCGCTTTTTAATTAATTTGGAAAAATCTAATTTTCAAAAATACGATTTTAAACTTATAATTGGATACGCAAAAGCGGGCGTTTATACGTTTAAAATCCGATACTAGACACATGAAAGCGTAAAGTACCTTTAAATTAATTTTCTACTAAAAAACAACTTTTTAAGCAAAAATTGATTACTTTTCAAACAAGATTTCAAAGTGTAACATCATACACACCAAAGCGAGAAATTTGATTACAAAGTTGAAATCTGGTACCGAACACGCAAAAGCGGACGATACATTTAATTTGTGAGCACCAACGATCTCATTCCTATCTCACGCCGTTATAACTAAGTTAAAACCAACTTATTTTTCGCTTCTCCAAAACAAACACATTTTCTTCGCCTTAGATAAATAACATAGTAGTAGAGAACAATACTTGTCATTTGGTCTATGTGGAATTCGATACCTTTCGTATTAAAAGCAACAAAGTTGTGCACTTGCGGCACTATCAGGAGTCTATTTCTACTTTAATGTTACTTAGTAGTTTGTTTGTATGGCTTTATGTGATAAGAAATAATTTATTATTAATTATGATTAGTGGTGAATATTGTAATCAATAAGGTAATCAAGAAAGTATTATTATTTTGAGAATTTCTAATGTATTATGTAGTAGTGCCTTATTAGATACTTTTTGTTTTGTGAGACAATCCCCATAAAGAGACTTGAAAGTTATATTTTTTTTAAAATTAACGATCCTGCTTAGAGTCTAATGGCGTTTTCTATGTACCCAATCCACGTCATTAGAAAATTAAAGCCAATGGCGTTCGCCATTAGCATAATGGCAGTCACCATTATCATGCAGTTGTTGAATACGTGAAACAGACTTGGACTCACTCTTGCCCACTTTCCTACTTTCTCTCCACGTTCTCTACACGTACTGAAAACAATTTTGGGAGCCTAGGACCTCTATATAAGACTTATTTTACCTAGTTTTGAGTCATCCATGTTTTGTACACGGAAGCCCTGTTGATAGTTTTAGGCAGGAATCATCATTATAAAAGTGGTAGTTTTCTCACATTGAGGAACTACCACACCATTAGTGTTTAGACCTACAATCTATGTAATGCTTGGATCAATCTTCCCGCTATTTTAAGTCCTTAATTCAATTTACATTGCGGCTTTTATTTTAGGTTCATTTACATTCATCGCATTTTTTCCTGCTTTTATTTTCCGCAATTTACATTTACGCTTTATCTTTCTGCCATTGTTATGATTTCAAGATTTTACCCTTTACTTCAAGCATCAACTTAATTTATTTTAAATTGCTTATTATGTCTTTAGTTGATTCAAAATTCTGAAATTATTTAATTGTTTCTACAACCATGTCTGGCTAAATTGTTTAGGGTCCGGTATGTGAGGATCGTCGTTCCGACGGGACTCGATAATGAAATTAGGTGTAAAACTTTGTTAAATTCTATTTTTGCTTTAGTTTACAAGTTTAAATCTTAATATTTTGTCACGAGAGTGGAAAGCAAATAAAGGTCCGAGTCGATATGCGAGAGTGTGAGAATTGGACCAGATAGTGGGAACTGGGCATTGATCATAAATACAGCGAGAGTGCTTTAGGTATCTATTAGGATCTAATTAGTTTTCAAAATATGCTTCTAGATTAGAATGGATGAGCGAGAGAAAAATCTCATGGTTAGGAAGTTTGACTTTAGTCAATAGCGCGAGAGTGTGAGATAGAGCCTTTAAACTAGTATTTTCTACGGAATGCGATTTAACCATAATTAACGCCAATGAGTTACAGAGTCCCTGAGGCACATGGAATCCACATTCCGGTCTCTCTTTTCTATTATATTTTCTAAACCTTAACTTAGTTCTAATTCTAGTTTTAGTTTCCCCAAATCCATATTTCATTAGCCTTAGCTTTATATCTCAACAATATATAACGGTAGGTTGACATTGGTCTCTGTGGATTCAACAATCTTTTATATTACTTCGATATTTCCATGCACTTGCAGACGCATCAATTTTTTGGCACCGTTGCCGAGGACCAACATTCAATATTGTGATTCCGTTGTTGCACCTATAGAGTAAGGCACTCTTATCTCAATTACTATGTATCACCCAAATTTCCTCTACGATTACCATTCCCAGTATTTTGAGGAACCGTGAGATACCCCTAAATTCGACCTCGAAATATTAATGGAGGATTTCATTGAGACGCAAACTCACATTAGGCTAGCATTTATGATGGAGAGCTTTGTGGAGACACAAACTCCCCAAAATGAAGAGTTTAGAAAACAACATCTCCAAATTAATGAAAACCTTAGGCAGATGAGCATTATGGTGGAGTCTCTCGCGACATACAGCAAGGCATTGGAGACTCAAATCTATCTGCTTGCACAAATACCTCTAGGACCCTACCGTGAGTAACATGTAGATGTTGTAACGACCATTAGTGAAGAACAAATAGAAAATCCTAAGGAGAGTGATAATGAGATTAAGGAGAGTTCTTTTAAGAAAAACATAGATATTGGAAACAAAATCCACCGACGCCACCTAAAAGGGAGTTTGTCGAAGAGATAGAAAAGGAAGCATTTATTGTTGTTCCTCCTCCCTATACCCCACTTATTCCTTTCCTGCAAAGGCTTGTGGAAGCTAAGGTAAAATCCCAATCTAAAACATATATGGAGGAATTAGAAAATACTCACACCAACACAACTTTTCCTGATGCCATGCATAAAAAGAGAAAATTAGAGGACCCTGACACTAGGGGAATCTTCATTATCAAGAGGGGAAGGTTAACCATTAAGGGGGTGGATAAAATAAATAAGCCCAAACTTGAAAAGATGATACTCAGGGTAGATCCAGAACCACCACCACGAGTTCAAAAGAATGAACCACCCCACATAAGTAAGAAAAAAAAAGGTGGGGATATGAGATATGGCTTGACAAGTGGCCTTGGAAACCGAAGATTATTAAAAGTTCTACCGATGAATCATTCTTGAGAGAACCACCATGAGTGCTCGCACTCCTGAATAGTCGAGCTACCGACGCTAAATGGAACTCTGTGTGGGAGGCGTCCCATGAGATTTTAATTTAATATTTTCCATACATTGTTAGAATTTACAGAAAATAAAGAGATGGACCGCTTGTGGCTCTGATTTTCGTGACACAACCACTACTGCATTTTGTGCCACTTTCTGATTTCTAATATTTATCCTATGATGCTTAAAAGGAAGGGGAAGATATCTTAAACTAACCCTGCTTGCAAGTGTTTTTTCTACAAATGCTAAAAGATCTGGAAATGGGGGTTAAGGGAAGCTATTAACACCTTGAGTATCTATATTAATCTATAGGAACTTTGATTGTATATTTCTACTATTAAATTACGTGCTTGCTTAGGTTTGTTTGCTGTTTAATTAAGAAAGTCTCTCCTTTGTGAAAGTTGAGGGAATGTTTTCGTTTGGTGTTTCTATGGTTTTCTATTGTTTTTGGAAGGTATCGAGACCTAAGGGTTTTTTTATAAGTGTGTTCGCTAAGATCTTGCAATCTTATGCCTACGTATTCTGAAAAAAGGAAATTGAGAAATCAGAGAGTTTGTAGTTCCTCCTAATCTATGGGAGGAAAAAGGTTGTTTTGTATCTTGTTTAAAGCCCAAGATGATGAAGATAAAAAGAGTATTGGAAAGATTTGACAAATTGTCATCTTTAAGGGAGATATCTCACTTATTCACTACAATCATATGAGAATGATGTCATAAGGGAAGAAAGCTTTGAACTTATTGTGTTTAAGCAATGCCTCTTTTTCCTTTATGAGTTCTTTACATACTAAGAGAGGGGCCTTAAATTGGATATAGGATCGACAAGTGTTGGTAAAAATTAAACATGCATAAAAACTATTCAAAAATAAAGGTCAAATTTGAATAAAAACTAATAATACTTACCCACACAAAGCATTTAACATAACTTCATTAAGTGGATTGTTCATAGAGCAAAGCATAACTACATTATTTTATCTCAGGCATATAATAATTATCTGCCAATAATTACTGCATAAACATTCAGAATAATTAATAATATGTATTGTATTGATTTATAAATGAAAATAAAAATTAATGTAATACTTACGCATGGAAAAACAGGGTCAAATAACATTCTTTCTTCTCTTCTATCAACTTGTCTTTTAACTAAACCTTAATATTGTTTGCTACTAAACCACCTTGAGGGCTAATGGCATTTGGATCTACGATAAATTACTTTCTTAAACTCCTTTCATCACACATGTCATGCAAGTACCTACAAGAGTAAAATGTTTATTGTTAAAGTACAAGAACATATGAATATAAATAAAAATGATCAACGTAAAAATTATACTTGCGAGCACCACAATTATAATATGGTAATGTCTAGTCATTCACCCTCCTTCAAAAAAATCCTTAATAGTAGACTTAGGAATTACGTAAAACTGATTTGGAACATGATTTAATTGAATATTCTGACATATATCTAGAATACTCTCTACTATCATTTTTAGTCTCTAAGTATTATCTATTTATTGTGGCGTGGTTTCAATATTGTCCTGGTAGGCAGAACAAATATCTTTTGTGCTTGTACCACCCATTACTTTCTCTTGAATGTACAACTGGTTTGAATTTTTTTGGTTGAGTAATCCCAATGAACTCATCTCTGCATCATAAAAACAACATAAATACTATACAAAAATTAAAACGCAAAAAAATAATAACAACAACATACAACACCAATTTTTTAACTTATACTTATACCTCAAGCACATCGCGGATACATTTCACGGATAACCTCTCACACTCTTTATCATTCGCCTTCTTTTACTCCACCTCAGTCAACCTCTCTTGCTCTTCTTGTTCGTTATGGATCCGCTCCCATACTTGCTGCAACAACCTCTCAGTCTCCTTCTATAACACTCTTTCCCGCTCCTCCTTCTGCAACCTCCAACATTCCTCCTGATTCCACTTCTCCCTTTTCCTCCACCAACTTAAAAGCAACTATTTCTCCAACCTTTTCCTTACTGCGTGCTACTCTAGTTGATTGATATCGTCTAAAATATATTGAAGCCAATGCATCTTCCAATACCACAAACACACCAAGGATGCTCCTCGGTTCCAATCGCTTCAACCAAGATGTTATCATGATCTTCTGGAGCAAAAACACCGACTTTGGATTGTTCGACGAATAAATCCTAAACACATATAAAATTTCTTCTTTACCAAGTTTATTTAACCAAAATAAGCAATATTGTTGAAAAAAGAATCTACTTACAATGTTTTCAAACACTTCACATGTAACCTCTGATGTGAACTCACCGTCTTTTCTTTGACGCGCCCTCTTCCATTTCTCATGGCGTGATGGTGGAGATGGAGTGCGATTAAGGCTTATAGAATCACCCAGCTCTTGCTCCCTTTATTTTCTTTCTTCTTCAATCATCATCTTTTTTAAGTTTGACATATCCTTCACGAGACAATCTATGTGGATAAAGATTTCTAGATATATTAAGCTTTCCTTTTTTTGATCTTAGCCAAGAATTCGGGAGTGGTGCGAGACTTTACAAATTCCTCCCAACAATCCTGATCAATATATGAGTACATCAGGTATGGAGGTTTTTTTATACTTTTAGCTGTTGGATGAGTGATATAATCATGAGTGAGTTGTGTCTTAAAGCCCCTCCAACGCTCACCAGCATATGTAAGCACCTTATTTTTCACTTTACTATCATTCAGACTAAAATTAAACCCTCCTTATGTATACACAATATAGTTGTTATCAGTATTAAATAAAAACCTAAATGATCATACATACTTGTAAAACAAATCATAAAATTCAATATAAATACTGTAATATTGGTCCATAAGTTGTTTTTCAAATCATTGTCAACGTCATGCCAACTATCCAACAAAATACTCACTTTACTTTTACCTTGTAACACAATGTAACCCGTAAAGTCCTTAGCATGTTCACCGCTATGTTTTATTTTACTAAAAACTTTTTCTTTCGGTTTTATTTAAACACCGAGGTAATATATATATTGAGTGGCTACTTGGAAATGAACTTGCGACTAACTAAGTGCGCCACAATCCAAATTGTTCATACACACAGCATGCCTACACTGGTGTTTAAATAAAATCGAAACATATTTAGTAAGAGCGAAAGAAAAGGATTACCTCGGTGTTTAAATTACTAAGAGCACTATATATACTACCTCGGTGTTTAAATAAAACCGAAAGAAACGGTTTTTAGTAAAATAAAACATAGCGCTGTCGAGACATATTCTCTTTGACTTCTACCTTATTTCTCACTAGAATTTTTACATCTTATACAACTCGTACCGACAACAAGTGTGAGAGAAACATATTTATAATTGTTGAAATCCTAATTATTCAAATTCAACCCAAAACAAGATTCATATCTAAACTGACTTAAGAACCAAACTCACTCAATCATATACTCGATGACTGCCACTCGACCTCGTCCCATAGTATACTAAAATATCATTTTCTCTTATTTTCACTTAAGATTTTCATTCATTTTATTTTTAACATAATTTATATCGTTCTTAAATCTTAAGGGAGATATCTCACTTATTCACTACAATCATATGAGAATGATGTCATAAGGGAAGAAAGCTTTGAACTTATTGTGTTTAAGCAATTCCTCTTTTTCCTTTATGAGTTCTTTACATACTAAGAGAGGGACCTTAAATTGGATATAGGATCGACAAGTGTTGGTAAAAATTAAACATGCATAAAAACTATTCAAAAATAAAGGTCAAATTTGAATAAAAACTAATAATACTTACCCACACAAAGCATTTAACATAACTTCATTAAGTGGATTGCTCATAGAGCAAAGCATAACTACAGTATTTTATCTCGGGCATATAATAATTATCTGCCAATGATTACGGCATAAACATTCAGAATAATTAATAATATGTATTGAATTGATTTATAAATGAAAATAAAAATTAATGTATTACTTACGCGTGGAAAAACAGGGCCAAATAACATTCTTTCTTCTCTTCTATCAACCTGTCTTGTAAGTAAACCTTAATATTGTTTGCTACTAAACCACCTTGAGGGCTAATGGCATTTGGATCTACGATAAATTACTTTCTTAAACTCCTTTCATCACACATGTCATGCAAGTACCTACAAGAGTAAAATGTTTATTGTTAAAGTACGAGAACATATGAATATAAATAAAAATGATCAACGTAAAAATTATACTTACGAGCACCACAATTATAATATGGTAATGTCTAGTCATTCACCCTCCTTCAAAAAAAATCCTTAATAGTAGACTTAGGAATTACGTAAAATTGATTTGGAACATGATTTAATTGAATATTCTGACAAATATCTAGAATACTCTCTACTATCATTTTTAGTCTCTAAGTATTATCTACTTATTGTGGCATGGTTTCAATATTGTCCTGGTAGGCAGAACAAATATCTTTTGTGCTTGTACCACCCATTACTTTCTCTTAAATGTCCAACTGATTTGAATTTTTTTGGTTGAGTAAACCCAATGAACTCATCTCTGCATCATAAAAACAACATAAATACAATACAAAAATTAAAATGAAAAAAAATAATAACAACAACATACAACACCAATTTTTTAACTTATACTCATACCTCAAGCACATCGCGGATACATTTCATGGATAACCTCTCATACTTCTCATGATTCGCCTTCTTTTACTCCACCTCAGTCAACCTCTCTCGCTCTTCTTGTTCCTTATGGATCCGCTCTCATACTTGCTGCAACAACCTCTCAGTCTCCTTCTATAACACTTTTTCCCGCTCCTCCTTCTGCAACCTCCAACATTCCTCCTGATTCCACTTCTCCCTTTCCTCCACCAACTTAAAAGCAACTATTTCTCCAACCTTTTCCTTACTGTGTGCTACTCTAGTTGATTGATATCGTCTAAAATATATTGAAGCCAATGCATCTTCCAATACCACAAACACACCAAGGATGCTCCTCGGTTCCAATCGCTTCAACCAAGATGTTATGACGATCTTCTGGAGCAAAAACGCCGACTTTGGATTGTTCGACGAATAAATCCTAAACACATATAAAATTTCTTCTTTACCAAGTTTATTTAACCAAAATAAGTAATATTGTTGAAAAAAGAATCTACTTACAATCTTTTCAAACACTTCACATGTAGCCTCTGATGTGAACTCACCGTCTTTTCTTTGACGCACCCTCTTTCATTTCTCATGGCGTGATGGTGGAGATGAAGTGCGATTAAGGCTTATAGAATCACCCAACTCTTGCTCCCTTTATTTTCTTTCTTCTTTAATCATCATCTTTTTAAGTTTGACATATCCTTCACGAGACAATCTATGTGGATAAAGATTTCTAGATATATTAAGTTTTCCTTTTTTTGCTCTTAGCCAAGAATTCGGAAGTGGTGCGAGACTTTACAAATTCCTCCCAACAATCCTGATCAATATATGAATACATCAGGTATAGAGGATTTTTTTATACTTTTAGTTGTTGGATGAGTGATATAATCATGAGTGAGTTGTGTCTTAAAGCCCCTCCAACGCTCACCAGCATATGTAAGCACCTTATTTTTCACCTTACTATCATTCAGACTAAAATTAAACCCTCCTTATGTATACACAATAGAGTTGTTATCAGTATTAAATAAAAACCTAAATGATCATACATACTTGCAAAACAAATCATAAAATTCAATATAAATACTGTAATATTGGTCCATAAGTTGTTTTTCAAATCATTATCAACTTCATACCAACTATCCAACAAAATACTCACTTTACTTTTACCTTTTAACACAATGCAACCCGTAAAGTCCTTAGCATGTTCACCGCTATGTTTTATTTTACTAAAAACTTTTTCTTTCGGTTTTATTTAAACACCGAGGAAATATATATATATATATATATATATATATATATATATATATATATATATATATATATATATATATATATATATATATATATATATATATATATATATATATATATATATATATATATATATATATATATATATATATATATATATATATATATATATATATATATATATATATATATATATATATATATATATATATATATATATATATATATATATATATATATATGTATATATATAGTGGCTACTTGGAAATGAACTTGTGACTAACTAAGTGCGCTACAATCCAAATTGTTCATACACATAACATGCCTACACTGGTGTTTAAATAAAACCGAAACATATTTAGTAAGAGCAAAAGAAAAGGTTTACCTCAGTGTTTAAATTACTAAGAGCACTATATATATTACCTCGGTGTTTAAATAAAACCGAAAGAAAAGGTTTTTAGTAAAATAAAACATAGCGCTCTCGAGACATATTCTCTTGGACTTCTACCTTATTTCTCACTAGGATTTTTACATCTTATACAACTCGTACTCACAACAAGTGTGAGAGAAACATATTTATAATTGTTGAAATCCTAATTATTCAAATTCAACCCAAAACATGATTCATATCTAAACTGACTTAAGAACCAAACTCACTCAATCATATACTCAATGACTGCCGCTCGACCTCATCCCATAGCTATACTAAAATATCATTTTCTCTTATTTTCACTTAAGATTTTCATTCATTTTATTTTTAACATAATTTATATCGTTCTTAAATCTTAATCAATGTCCTCAATCAATTTTAATGAATCAACATCATTTTGTTTTTAGGTCTATGTCAAAACCCAAAAATAATAGTCACAAATGTGATTTTGTTTTTTGCGTAGGCATGTTGTATGTTTGTTTTTTATGTAGGCATGTTGTGTGTACATGAACAACTTGGGTTATGGCGCACTTAGTCACAAGTTCATTTCCAAGTAGCCACTCAATAATCTTCATTCCCTATAATACCACTTAGGTTTGCCACAATAACCAACCAAGTGAAGTGTGTGACATGCAACCAAATATTGCATTTTTCATGTGAAGCACAATCAATCATAGGTCCACTTCTTTACTCTTGTTTGTTAGGGATAATCTTAGTCATGTTACAAGATTTATATCTTTTTGACCAACATATAAAGTAACCCTATCCTATCCGACCAAAAGAGAAGTTTCCCCCTCTCCTTTTTATCTTTGTTTTTCGTATCAATAATGTAATGCATCACACTATTTTTTTTTCTCGTATCTTATTGTCATTTTTAGTCTTTCATGTTGCATCATGGAATAAAGGCATGATTAGACATCACTATTTCTTTTTCTTCTATCTTAGTTCGTGTCAAATTTTAAAGTTTTCTAGATTTCATGGCCGGGGTACAAACTACTTTCATATGATATAAATAATCCAAGTTAGAAAAAAATATGTTTACCTACCAAATATTAATAAAAATTAATTTTAGAATGAATATTAACATATATTTAATCCTTAAAAAAAGTGATTAATTTTGAATTTTGTCAATATAAAAAATATTATAGGACCAATCAATCAAATATTATAATCATTTATAATATTTGTTCTACACAACATTAAATATTATCAACTAACTTTACAAATTAATACAATTTTTTTTTTCATATTTTATTTTCACTCGCATAAAAATTATAATTTTTTTTAAATTATATATTTAAATATGCTCCGAATCAAATACACAGTAAATGGAATGTATTAGAAAAATCAAGTTCAATATATTAATAACTTAGTCATCCACTTTTTATATCTATGTACCAAGTCTAATAGTGTTGGCATGCGGGGGTGTATTGAGAAAGCCAAGTTTCATACATCAATAATTCAAATCACTCATCGTTTATATTTACGCATCAAATTTAATAGTGCTAGACGTGAGGGGATGTATTGAAAAAACTCAAGTCTCATATTAATTAAAAATACAATCTATAATAAATTTATATAAAGTGAAACCCCTCACCTACAAGTCAATTTTATAAGAATAAATTAGACTAAACTCTAATTCTATAAATTATTGTTGTCTTTTCGCTTAAAATATTTTCAGATTTATTTATTATTCATGTTTTAGATATCGACAATCACGCATCATCCTCATTATTTTTTCTATATAATTTTTTTTAATAATATTATTTTATTAATATCGATCATCTTTTTGTAAGAACATGCTAATCTTCACTGTATCGTATTATTTTTATTAAATATTTTCATAAACTATATTTTGCTATAAAGTTAGATTTACTTAAAATGATAAAATTTCTATAATCTAAAATTATAATATATATGAGAATATAAAAAATAGATAAACTTTCAAAATTTCTATAATCTAAAATTATAATATATTTGAGAATATAAAAAATAGATAAACTTTCAAACATATCAATTTAATCCTAAAAAGAAAGATCATGTTTGTTTCACCAAAAAAAAAAACATGTTGTTTGTCACTCTAACAAACAAGAGTTGGGTATACTTCAAACATTGATATGGCTCAATAATTCAATTCCATAAAAGATATAACATGTATTTTACTTCTATTTCAAGAGAGCATACTAAATATATAAACATTCCTCATCCCTTCCTCCCCAACTCATTGGATTGTAAGATCTATACATCAAACACATGGACAGATTGTTTCTAGCAAATTTTATTAACTCAATAGATTCCTTCAAAAAAAAAACTAAAGCAGAACAATGCAATCAAACTATCAGATTCTTGTCGGTTGTTCCATGTGATGATAAAAACAACACTAACTTTTTTTGGATCTTGAGGTTCAATAATTATGTTATAAGAGAATCATTAAAAAAATATTTTTTTCCTTGACCATTTCATTATTAAAAATTGGTTCTTGTAAAGTAATTAATTCACTTCTAAAAGAAGTTTAATTATTTGTTGATTTATTAAAGTAACATTAATAATTATTTCAAAAATAGTAACACTAATAAATATTTTACAACTATAAAGTCATATGCTCTTAGCAACATAATGAAAGTTTTTCTTTTTAAATAAAAGCTTACTTTTATAGAATTAAATCATATGCCAAATGCTTCTAATACAAAATTTAAAAAAATAAAAAATCAAGGTTGCAGTTTTTGGTTGTTATGGCTTTAGGGGATGCACTAACCTTTTTCTATGGAATTTTCTAATAATAGAATCTTAATAAAATGATTAAAGAGTCAATAGCTCTAAATATTTTTCATTCAAAAAAATAATAAAATGTTAGAGCCAGTCTGTGAAAGAAAAGAGTACTCTTGTATTGTAACATGTACACTACAACAACTTTTTTCATATTAAATTACACAAGAATGACAATGAAAGAATAGATATATATTATTATAAATAATAAACTTTTGACACAATAATTGAAGACAACTTAAAAAAATATTAAAGAAAAAGAATGATATCAATGACATATATTATTATTATTATTAATAATTAATTAAGAGAAGGTGTTGGATCTAGATAAGATAAATTTTCATCCCAAAATGTTGAGATTCCTTTTGTTAATTAAATATTATTATTTTTATATCATTTTTATTTTTTTATTAAAATATTTGTGGGTGGGGAAGTCATAATCCGAATCTGATTCATTGAATGTGGGAGATGAATTGGATTTAATAAACTTTTTCTTTCCTACTTTAATTTTTAATTAAGATATAATCATGCTTATTTTTATATATGTTCCTTAATGAACCAACCTGTGTGATTCCCTTCACTTCTCTCTTTTATGAATTATTAATTGATTGATTAATAATTGTATCAAAAATAAGATTTTAGGTGGCCTTCTATTATCATGAAATATAAATTATTAATTAATTAAGAGTGATTTTTGACACCACAAAATCGTAATATGAAGACTTTTTTGCTGTTAAAAATTTTAGTTTGAACTTTATCATCACATCAACCCTACACCAACCTATTTTTTAAATGAGAAATAATGTTAAAGTCATGTGTGCTAATTACTTAGTTTTATTATTGATGGATTTCTCTTTGATATTTTAAAATGAAAGAAACAGATTGTTGTTATAACCCTTTACTTATTTTATAGGAAGGGACATTGCTAATACAAAATTTATCTGAGAGATAAACAAGGTCTGATAAAAATTTATTTTATTTTGAATTTGAAGTTGAGTCATTTCAAATATTTATTTTTAAGTAAAATTTCTTAACTATTTGAGCTCAATTATTTAATTAAAAGATGAGTATATAAGTTAAGAACATAGGTAAGCAAATCTTTTATAAAATTAATTTAAGAATTATGTGATGATGTATTCTTTATAAAGCCAAAAACATACTAAAATAACATTATATTAATTGAGCCCTCTATTTTCTTAAATATTTTTAATATGATAAAAAGAAGTCTTTTATTTTTTCATAAATAAGAATTAATTGATTAATTTATTTTAAAATATGTTTCATTCAAAATACGAAAAAGAAAATGAGAAGAGAAATTTTTATTATAAATATATTTGGTTCAAAACAAAATGAAATATTTTAAAATTAATTTAGTTATTTTTAGTATTTATCTTTATAATTTTAACATAATTTAAAAAATAGTTTTTATTCATAACTTGAATTCAAATTTATTAAAGAGACAAAAATATTTAACAAAAATTATTTAATAATATAAGTTGTATATAAATAATCAAATAAATAAATTTAATTATAATTCAGCAACCCAAAACAAATTATCTCGTTGTTGGGTTTAGATCCCTTTCCTATGTGAAGAAAGATTCAAATATGATTGGTCCATTTGTCTCACTTATTTAAGTGGAGGAAATCTATCTAGGGTTGAGAGTGATAGAGAGAAAATAAGGATTCAAACGAGAGAAAAGAGGAGATAAACTTATTCCCGTTTTTCTACAACCAGTCTCACTAAATCGACGATTCCTAATACGTTAACCGTCGGATCAAGCTCAAATTTAGAGTGTAGGTTTATAACACACGTATCTATATTTTTACCGTTCACAATTTCAAAACAACGACTGAGGTGAAAGTTATCCACTTCGCACTGAAGCTGCAAATTTGGAAAAATTTTCAACTTTTTTATTCTTATTTGTAAGCTAGTTTGCTTTGTGACTTGCGGTTGTTAGCACTAGTTTGTGAATCACTTTAAGAATCTCTTGCACCCTTAATTGATTATAGTGGAGTTATTTTTTTGGTATGAAAGACTCGTGGTTTTTACTTTCATATTGAGGGGTTTTTCACGTTAAAAACATTGGTGTTCTTTTGTGCCTTTATTTGTTTGGTTTGTTGTCTTATATTTGTTGTTGATCTTAAAGGTTCCTACAAGTCTGTGGAATTTTATATCTGTTGCGTACTGGTTTGTTATTGTGTCTTAATTTTCTATCAGAGTGGCATCAGAGCTCTTGGTTAAGGGCTATTTTACTTGTTTTAATGATGGAGTCAAATACAAAGATGAAGATGGTATTGTTGAATGGTTATAATTACCATTTATGAAAGGTCAAGATGAAAGACTTACTATTTGTGAAGAAGTTGTATTTACCAGTTTTTAGTTCTGCAAAGTCGGATTCTATGTCTGATGAAGAATAGGAGTTTGAACATCAACAATATGTGGTTTTATTCCAAAAAATATGTAAAAGATAATGTTTATAATCATATTGCTAATGAGACACGTGCAAAAACATTGTGAGACAAGATAGAGTCCTTGTATGCCTCTAAATCAGGGAATAATAAATTGTTCTTATTTAATAGCTTCATAAGTTTATAGCATAAGGAGGGGACTTCCATTTCAGGTCACTTGAGTGAATTTCAAGGGCTCCTTGATCAGATGTCAAGAATGAGTATCAAACTTGATGATGAAATTTTGGGACTATTTCTATTGCTATCTTTACCAGAGTCTTGGGAGATGTTTCGGGTTTCTATCACAAGTTTTGCTCCTAGATGTGTAGTTTCTTTGGAAACGGCTAAGGGTGGTATTCTTAATGAGGAGATGAGAAGGAAAGCACAAGGTTCTTCATCACAATTCGAGGTACTTGTCACTGAAAATAAGGGGAGAAGTCATAAAAAGGAACCGAATATAGGTAAAAAGAATAGCATAAGTAAGTCCAAGCCACGATACAAGAATCCGGAGTGTCATTATTGTCACAAAATAAGACACGTACAAAAGTATTGCTATCATTGAAAAAGATATAACGAAGGCAAGAATGGTAAGTATAAACAAAGAGACCATGAATATCACGATGATGATCGTGTTACTACTGCTACTAGTGATGATTTTGTTATTCTTCGTGATCATGAGTCTGTTAATCTTGTATCAGACGAGAGCATGTAGATAGTTGACAGTGGTGCTACATTTCATGTTACACCAAGGAATGATTTCTTCACATATTATACTTCTGGTGATTTTTTAGTGTTAAAGATGGGTAATGATGGTGTGTCTAAGGTAATTTGTGTTGGTGATGTTTGCTTGCAAACCAACATGAGAATGCAATTGTTGCTTTGAGGTGTCAAACATGCTCTAGATGTTCGCTTTAAATTAATCTTTGTGCATATGCTATATGATTGTGATTATGATAATCACTTTGGTTCTATAAAGTGGAAATTCAATAAAGGTAACTTGGTTGTGGCTAGAGAGGAAAACATTTCTAAATTATATTAGACAAAAGATTTGGTTGCTAGGGACAATGTGAATGCTATCGACATGGAAGCATCTTTGTGGCACCAAAGACTTAGTCATATTAGTGAAAAGGGGTTGAATATTTTGGCCAAAAAGAATGTTCTTCCTGGATTAAAGAATGTAGATTTAGAGAAGTGTTCTCATTGCATGGTTGGTAAACAGACTAGAGTAACTTTCAAGAGACATCCTCCCTCAAGAAAGTCAAAGTTGCTTCAATTGGTACATTTTGATGTTTGTATTCCATTAAAGGTAAATCCTTTAGCGGTGCATTTTATTTTGTTACCTTTATTGATGATTGATCCAAAAAACTATGGGTTTATACCTTGAAGACAAATTACCAAGTGTTAGAAAATTTCAAAGAATTCTATGCTTTGGTTGAGAGGCGGATAAGCGAGAAGTTGAAATGTGTTTGTTCAGACAATGGTTGATAGTATTGTGGACCACTTGATTCCTATTGCAAGTAGCATGGTTTTGCACATGAAAAGAATCCTCCTAAAACTCCTCAACTAAATGGCTTAGCAGAGAGGATTAATTGAACACTAATTGAGAGAGTAAGGTGTATGCTCTCTGAAGCTAAGTTGCCTAATCATTATGGGAGCGAGGCACTTTACACGATAGTGCATGTTCTTAATCTCACTCCTACTGTTGCTTTGAGAAGTGAAGTTCCAGACAAACTTTTACTTGAAAAGAATGTCAAGTATGATCATTTGAGAGTCTTTGGTTGTAAGGCTTTTGTGCATATTCCAAAGTATGAAAGATCCAAGTTGGATGCAAAGTTAAAACAATGTATCTTCATTGGCTATGGGCAAGATGAGATTGGTTACAGGTTGTATGATCATGTAGGGAAGAAACTCATTTGAAGCCACGATGTGGTATTTATGAAAGACCAAACTATTGAAGACATTGATAAGGTAGAGAAGGCTACACCGAAGAAAGATATAAAATTGTCTAATGTTGATCCAGTTTGGTTACCTAGTTATATTATGGATGCTATTGGTGGTGATGATCACAATGGTGAGCCATATGATTATGTTGATGATCAACAACACGAAGATGAGGTAAATATTCCAACTAATGATGGTGAAGGGGAGAGCGATATGTCACAGGATGAGAATCTTGGTGAAACTCTAGAATCATCTCAAGTTCAACTTAAGAGGTCTAACATGAAGAGATAACCTTCTACAAGGTATAATTCTGATGAGTATGTGACCTTAACCGATGAGGGTGAACCCAAGTGTTTTCAAGAGGCCCTGGAAAGTGATAAAATCAAAAGTGGATGGATGTAATGCATGATGAGATGAAATGGGTGCATGATAATCACACTTATGATTCAGTGAAGCTACCTAAAGTAAAAATGGCTTTGGAAAACAGATGAATTATAGAGTTAAACATGAGAGCAACTCTAAGTCTCGAAGATATAAAGCTAGATTAATGGTGAAAGGTTTCCGTCAAAGAAAAGGTATTGATTTTAATGAAATTTTCTCACCTGTTTTAAAGTTGTCATCAATTAGAATCGTGTTGAGTTTGGTTGCTACTCTTGATTTAGAGGTTGAGGAAATGGATGTAAAAACGACTTTCCTTCATGGTGATTTGGAGGAAGAGATCTAAATGAAACAACCTGATGGTTTTCAAGTTAAAGATAAATAAGATCATGTGTGTAAATTGAGAAAGAGTTTATATGGGTTGAAGCAAGCCACAAGGCAATGGTACAAGAAGTTTGAGTCTGTTATGTGTGATCAAGGATACCAGAAGACTACTTCAGATCATTATGTCTTTGTTAGAAAATTTTCTAATGATGACTTTATTATCCTGTTTTTATACGTTGATGATATGCTTATTGTAGGGGAGAGTATTTCTAACACTAACAGGTTACATAAGAAATTGGAAAAGTCATTTTCCATGAAAGACATGGGAGCAACTAAACAGATTCTTGGCATTAGAATCATGTGTGACATAAAAGAGAAGAAACTTTGTATGTCACAAGAATATTATATTGAAAGAGTGCTACAAAGATTCAAAATGAAAATTTCTAAGGCAGTAAGCACTCCTTTTGCTACTCATTTCAAGTTAAGTTTTAATTAAAGTCCTTCAAGTGAAGATGAATTGCTTGATATGAATTGTGTTCCTTATTGTTTCGTCCCAAAATTTGGCCAACCTTTTCTTGGCTTATGTTTCTTTTCATTTAGCATTTGCATTTTGCATATCATTGGTTCTTAACAGGGGATCAAGAGTTGTTGTGCCATTCAAGAGGGGAGCTTCATGTTCAAGCTCAAGCAAGGGTATCATGGGCAAGCCATCAGGGTTTCATTACTATCAAGATTGGGTTTTAAAGCTCCTTGAGAGGAGAGGTTTGTGTATGGGTGTAACCTCCTATCTTGAGGATTATCAGAGGGTCATCAGAGGATCATGAGGTCACTTACTTGGATAAGACATGATTTAAAAGCTCATTGTGTACCTTGAGAGGGCTTTGTGGAGCTTTTATAGTCATTCATTTCATCTGCAAGAGCCTCAGTCAAAGAATGTGGAATCAGGGTTTCATCTAGTCAACCACAAGTCAACTGTGGACTTGAGAGGGTTCAAGACTTGGTTCTAAGTCATACAAGCCATGGGAAGTCATCCTAAAGCATCTAGGATGTCATGTTAAGATTAAATCAATGAGATTCAAGAGTTCAAGAAGTTACTAAATTAGGGTTTCAATTGATTTCAGTGCCAAATCCTCTTCTTTGGTGCCTAACTTCAAGGACAATTTTCCCTATGATGCAAGCTTAATCTCATTTTCATGAAAACATGAGACTTGCAGAGTATCTTTCAAGATTTCTTTTGAGTACAATAACTCACCCATTGAGTTTGTACATCTCAAGTTATGATGTCAACAAGTTGGAGTCCTCAGATGAAGAGAATTTTGGTCAACTCAAAGTTAACTCACTTCCAAGGCATTTTTGGCATAAAACCAAGTTTCTTCTCAACTTCAAGTGAACATGAATGTTGCTCCTCATGATCTTATATTTACAAAAATTCCTAGAAGTCCTCATTCTCATGAGTACATCTCAAGTTATGAACCTCACAAGGCAGAGGTATTTTGGGAAAGTTCATTATAGGTCATTTTCATCAATGGTCAATTTCATGAAATTTGAGACCTCAAATGCAACTTTGTGCCACATAAATGTTGTGTCACATTGGTTCAACTTCATAATGAACTTGATTTCCATGAAGTTTGATGGATTATGTGATCATATGGACCACTTTAAGATGGAAAATTAGACTTTTGGTCATGGATTGATTTTCTTCATTTACAAGTCATCAAATGACCTTATTTTTGAACTTTGGCACACGATTACATGACCATAATACTCTTTACCTCATTTGGACAAAAAAGAATGCAAATTTCATGCCATATTTTCAAAATTCATGCCTAAAAAAGTCATGCACTAAACTTTGTCTCAACTCATCCCAAATGAACCAAAATGATCCCTTTCATTTCCACACACCTCAAGTGTGTTTGAGCTGACCAAAAAGAAGGAGGATGGTACATAAACCGTGGGTGTAGCATAAGTGAAATTTTTTGGAAAAGATTTGAAATCACACATTGCAAGCATTATGGGCCTGCATGGTTGCTGAAAATCCACCACATAAAAGCCAAAGGTTTGCCCTAAACCATTAGAGAGGATAGCTGCTGCGTGAGAGAGAAGAAAAGCTCCAAAATTTTCATTAATTTCATTTTCTTTGAATCAAGTTATTCTGGAGAGATTCCTTCAAGTCTTGGTGCAAATCATCATCATTGAAGCATAAGTAACAAATTGGAAAGCTTAGAGTGAAGCTTGCTAGCTGTTTGAAGAGTCAACGGAACTGCTTCGTTTGGTAGATTTCACTCAACTTTTTCTCTCATTCTAGACTTGCATTAGGCTCATGCTGGCTTGCATCTGAAGTCCTATGCTTCATAGGAAATGTTTGAATCCTTTAATGGCATGTATGTTGAGTTTTCAGTATGTGTTTTCCAATTTTTGTGGCTTGATTGTTGCTTATTTAAGAACCTTTTTGAAAATCCAATGGTGGATTCATAACCCTTGTGGAAGCAGCTTTCGAATGGTACCGGTTTTGGCCATTTTTATTGAAGTTTGGTGACTGGTCTCCAGCGAGCTGGCTGGAGAAGACGACCGGAGCCCTAGCTCCGGCGTCCAGTCAACCTTTTGGCTTATGCTGAGTCACTTGGCGTTGAACATTTGACCATATGCGTTGGCTTGCTCTGATTCATTTGACCCAGGCCATGTGTAATGTTGACTCCACATAAGATTGATGAAACACAGAGTTTCATTAATTTTGAGCCCTTGGGTCATTTGGGCCTCTTTTCCTATGCACACCCCTCTTGTTTTGGCCCACGCGCGCAGATGAACTAGTTGTAGTTCATTTCAAATTGATGGCCACACCCCCTCATTGCCTTGTTTTATTTTTATTTCATTTTAATTTCTGTTTTCATTTTAATTATCTAAAAATAGCTCTAGTTATAAAAATAATTCCACAAAAATATTTTCCTAACTTTTTAACATGTTATTTAATTTTCTAAATTTTTTATTTTCATTTTCCATTTATTTTGCTATTTTATTTGGAATTAAATATTTGATGTGTTTTATGGTTCATATCTTGTTTGATCTTGATCATTTGAACCCCATTTTGAAATCCCCTATGACTAATTCTTCTCCATCACTTAGGTGATGGACTGCAGTGTCCTTGAGAGTTGATTTAATCCATTAATGATCAATTTTCATTTGGTTTGGATTTGCTTTTTTTGTTGAGCCTCAATATACCCTCGACAAGGTGGAACACCATACCCTTTGGATTTGTTTGGTGGTGCCTTGGGTTGAATTTGTCCTTGAGTTTTTGCTTAATGGTTTTTGATTGATTAAGATTGGTTTGAGATTTTATTTGATATTTATTGAGCATTCCTTCTATTTTTGGTGAGCCTTGCAAGTCAAGTCACTTTTAGAGGTGTTCATACATACATGTTTGACCTAGTTTCTTTGGGAAATGATCTCAAGTGATCCCATATGCATCTTGTGAGCCTTGATACATAATTATAACATGCTTAAGGTGTTGTTTCACTTATCTTAGGTCACCTACATGTGTTTCTTGCATTGCAAGTTACTTTGGGGTCATGCTTCTCCACTTATTTTGGGTGTTGAGTTTGTATTGAAACCTTGTTTCTTTCACTTGCCTTGATCTTGTTGGAGCTTGCCTTTTGTTCCTAACTTGATTTGAAGCTTTTATCTTGATGTTTTACTTCTGCCTCATGTGGTTTACCATTTGTTCAATATGATTTGTTGTCCATTTGTACAATTTGAGTTTGTCTTGGACAATTGGCCTCTTCTTGCATTTGTTTACTTGCTTCTTTTTGTATGATCAAAGATGAATGTTGGTTGAGATAACCTTAATGTGGTTGCTATCCTCTTTCTTCCATCATTTCTTTGATCTTGACTCTTTGTTTTTGTTTTAAGGTTAGCTTTCTTCTTGATGATTGATGTTTAATGGTTGTAGGAGTTTCACTTCTCCCATTTCATATCATCTCTTATTGGACTTGTTTAAGTCATTTGCTTGTGTTTGAGTCTTATATTGTTGTTGAGTCTTTGTTGCATCTTTGCATACTTGCATTTCATGTTTGCATCTCTAATTGCATTGACTTGTTTAAGTCATCTTCATATCTCATTTTCTTTGTTCATCTGTGATTGAACTGCTTTGTGTTTACTTGGTATTTTGCCGTGATCCCTTAAGATTCCTAGTCCCTCTGTTTAAGATGGGAGTAGGAGAGACATTAGGCTTTTAATCCTTTGTATGATAACATTAGGATAACTTTTCCATTTTCAATCCCAACTTTAAGGGTACACAAAGAGTGTGTTAAGTCTTGGTTCTACCGCAAATAGGCATTGTCCCTAACTGCTAGAACGAAGATTTAGCCCTACTCATTAAAACACTTGAACCAACCAGTGGTCGTAGTTGCCCGAACTACGTTTGCTCTGATTTCTCATACCAGATGAGGATATGTAAGCACGAGACGACGATGTCTTGGCGAGCAACCTCCCCCATAGTTTTCTGAACTACGTTGACTCTGACTTTCCCATTGCACGAGGGAATACGTAGGCATAAGGCGGCGATGCCCTATCGAGTCTGCTCTTTTCTTTCACCCTCGTTTAGAAGCATCTTTTTAGATAGTTTTCACCCATAGTTTAGACAAAAAGCGTGGATCCCGTTGAGTACAACAGACGTGAGGGGTGCTCACACCTTCCCCTTGCGTAAACGACTCCCGAACCCAAGATTTGGTTGCGATAACCTTGTCTTTTCCCCTTTTCGTAGGTTTTCTTTGATCGTTTCCTTTCCCTCTCTTCGGGATAAATAACGAACTGTGGCAACTCTTCTTTCTTTGTCGGCCCTTTTTCGCAGCGATGCGACAGCTGGCGACTCTTCTGGGGATTATTCCCATCTCTTATGCGAGTCAATCCCAGCGCTTGTGTGTTTTTGTCTGTGGGTGTGTTTATGTGTTGCATTTGTACAGTTTTGCATTTGCATTTTATTTTCCGCACATTATTATCATGATATTGCTGTGCTGTTGGGTAGGACTGTGCCTTTGAGAGATAAGCCAAAACCCAGGCTTGAGGATATACATAGCATTAGAGTGGAAAGTAGTGATGGACCTATATGTTTCAGCATGCACCAGTCCTCATGAAATTCGCGTTCAGATGAGGTTTTCTTTGAAGATATCTTATCTTGTAAATTGGTCAGGAGAGGGTGTTGGATCTAGAAACTGTCGACTCTAGAGACTGATCATTTGGGAGTCAGCTAAGTGAGGCCGCTTCGTTTGACCATGATGCCAAACCAGAAATGGTGAACGTATCATCGTTTCTCGAAAGTCTGTGACACTAACGACCGCATAGGACGTCAAACCTTGTTAGATTTTAGGTCCATGCCTTGTGAGTGGGAGGGTTATGCAGGAAAATTGACTTCCAAACTACCCGGATTTCTTATCAATGCGGACCTTTGATCTCTGATGTTATGAAGGTCCTATACTTTGGTCTTTTGATGTACCAGTATATTCTCGCCAAAGCGAAGCTCTGGTTCAACTCAGTCAGCATCACAACAATCTTGGGCCCCTGTTTGCATCTGCATATTCATTTGCATTTTAACATTTGCATGTATTTGTGTTTCAGGTTCATTTTTTCCCTTTGATTTTAGTAATCTAATCCACTATCTGTATGGAGATGGGTTTGAAGAAGAGTGTGTTGTACAAGTTCCCGACACCGGAGATAGGACCTCTGCTTAAGCTTATTTTTATGGTTGATCGTAGTGTGATGGAAGACTTCAGAAAGGAGTATGGGAAGATTCTGAGCTTTGTTTGTAAGGTCTCCAAGTTTGAGTCAGGAGGCATTTACACGTTGCTGCAGTTTTATGATCCTTAGTTGCGTTTTTCACATTCCTCGGATATGTTTTATTGCCAACCTTGGAAGAGTTTGCTCAGTTGGTGGGAGTTCCCGTTTTGGAGGAAATGCCTTTCTGTCACTCTCAAGGAGAGCCTGATTTGACCAAGCTAGCCAATGCCCTTCATTTGAATGTTTCTGGATTGGATGGAAAGATGGTACGGAGGAATGGAGTACCTGGTTTCCCACTACCGTTCTTGGTGATTAGAGCTCAGCACTTTGCAAAGGAGGGATGTTGGTTGGTTTTCAATGCGATCTTGACTCTCTGCATCTATGGGATAGTATTGTTTCCCAATATACCTAACTTTGTTGATTTGGATTCTTTCCATATCTTTGCTTCTAATAATCTTGTGCCAACTCTTTTAGGTGATGTATACCATTCAATTCACCACAAGAATGAGAACAGGCGAGGAAAGAATGTCTCCTGCTGTGTACCACTGCTATACAGATGGTTTATTTTGCATCTGCCTAAGTCTGGACCTTTTGTTGATATTGCAGACACAATTGAGTGGTTAGAGAGGCTCATGGGCTTAACGTCATAGAATATTATATGGTTTAACAAAGGTCTTCTTGGCAGGGACGTTATCTTCAGTTGTGGAAGCTTTCTCAATGTTCCTTTGATAGGAAGGAAAAGTGGCATTAATTATAATCCCGCTCTTGCCGTTAGACAATTTGGTTATGCTTTAAGAGAACCCCCGAAGGAAGAGGAAATACAGGAATCTCTGTATTTCACAGGGTTAACTGATAATGATATTCTGACTAGTTTGCAACAAGCTTGGAGCAGTATTCACCGGAAAGGAAAGCATGCCTTGGGTAAAAGTGATTGCAAGGCCTATAGGCCATATGTTGAATGGATCCAAGAGAGGGTTGAAAGGTTGTTGTTACCGTTCCCGATCAAAGAATCTCTATATCCTTTGGTAGTTGAAGAACCGACAATAGTTGATATTCAGAAGTATAATCAGCTGCGAGCTAAGGAAGAACTACGCAAAATGAATGAAGGGTTAGAAAAGGAGATTATTCAACTCAGGAGCGAGAAGAATGAAGCCATCTACCTGTCCAAGATGAAGACAAGGACTCTGAATAAGATGTGAAGAGAATTGACTGAAGAAATTCGCATCAGAGAATGTCTTGGTCAAGATCTAAGGAGCTTGGGTAATTTCCTCAAGGGGAAGAAGAAAGAGTTAGAGAAAGCACACTTAGAGATATAAAATTTCAACGCTCAGTGGAATTACATCTTAACTAACAACAAACAGAGAGAGAAGATGAACTTCGTCAGCAGATTGACAGGTTGAAGACTCAACTCCGAATCAAAGATGAAAAGGCTCCCGGAGAATCAGCTTGTCAGTAAGAGAATGACTGCAAGCTACGAGAAGCTCTTGCAACGTTGGAGGAATACAAGTTAAGAGCAGATCTGAAGAAGCCCAGACTTGAAGATGCTTTCTGAGAAGGCGTCTGGGAAGACTATGTTCAAGGTTTGAGGGCTATCATCAGCAGGAGAGAGTTACTTATTCAGGAGTTGGTCTCCCGACCTGATCATCCGGATACGAAGGAGTTATTACAAGAGTTCCAGAATCGATGTCGTGCTTGATGCAGTTCTCTTTTGTTCTTCTGTATTTGTTGTTATCTTATTTTCCGACCATCACCAGGATTGTTGGATGAGGTCATACTGATGACTTTGTTGCTTGGTGCAATGTTGTATATGCTGACTCTGATCCTCATTTTATCTATGAGAGAGATTTTGTGGCTCCATCTGGTGGCTCTTCATTCTCCTATTGCTTCTGTAGAACTAGAATCAAGGGGAGAATTTCCCTGAAACATATTTACATGCTTGTATTTTGCACCATTTATCATATTGCATTGCAGGTGTTCTGGTTCTGTTGACCTTATTCTCTCTGTGGTTTTTCTCTCAGCAGTGTTTCAAGATTGCAGACCAGACAATTCACCGTTACTCGACTAGGGGAAATCAACAGAAAGCAATGGATCAGATTCAACTTGAGTTATAAGAGTTCAGAGATTGCATGGCACATATCATGGATCTTATGCAAGGGGTTGCTAACGGCCAAGAACAGTTGAGAACACTTGTTCAACCTTTGATTTTTAGGGTTGATGGAAGCGGAGTTTTGCATGGCGGGACTGTTGCACCCCAAAATTTGACCAATATTTATTTACCCATCAAGAGTTGTATGAGACTTTGAAGCTAGCCAAGAGGGTTATTCAAAGGTTCAAAGATTGATATCCTTGTCAGAAGACTTAAGAGACCCTCAGAGAGATTGGTTGAAACTAAGGTTGTGTGGCTCATAACTTGAGAGTTGTGGGAGCTCCTCAGATGATTCTGAGACTATGAGGATGGACTTGAAGCTTTTAGAAAGCTTATGAGATGTCTTGAAAGCCATCATGAAGCCTAGAGAGGTCATTATACAAGAATTCAGAAGATTCAGCCATGAGTGGTGGAATTAGGGTTTAACTGGGTCAACCCTAGGTCAACTGATGATTTGGAGAGGGTTGAGACCTAATCCAAGAGCCATGTGATCATGGAATGATGCATTAAGATGCTATAAGGATGATTCCTAGACCAACTCATCATGATTGAGGAGTTTGAGAAGTTTCAAGCTAGGGTTTCTAAGGCTCGACAGTGTAAAATCCCCTAGTTTGATCCCTATCTTCAAGGCAGTTTAGCTCAAGATGTGATTGTCATCTCATCTTCCCCATAACATGAATGTTGTAGAGCTTGTTCTTAGATTTAATTTGAGTACTATAAGTCCTTGATAGGATTTGTAGAGCTCAAGTTATGACTTTGACAAATTACAGGTCATCTGAGGTATGTGAATCTGGGTCCTTGAAAGTCACCCAACTTGCATCCAACTTTTGCCCTAGTAGGATGATTCCTATGGATTCTTGGTAAACATGAATGTTGTATAGCTTATTCTTAGCTTTCTAGAGAGTACTAGAAGTCCTTGATAGGATTTTTAGAACTCAACTTATGGCTTTGGCAAGTCAAGGGCATTTTGGTCATTTGGAGGTTATAGGTCATTTCAAGCATAAGGCCATATCTCCTATTTCCAAGCTTCAAATGGAAAAATCTTCAACATTAAACTTGCTTAGAATGATGTTTTAAGGCTATTAGGGAGGTCATGAGATGTTGAAAAGGCTTGTATCAAAAAGTGATAAAAATGGCCTAAAATGGAGGCATAAGTTAATTAAGTTGAAATTGAAAATTGGAAATCATAAGCTATAAATCCAAACCATGTCATATAATAGGTCATTTTGACTCCAAATGACATTCTAAGAACAATGATTCAGCCACAATTTTGATTTGGGGCTTGGATCATAGGGCTGCTTTGGAATTGGCTTACTTGCATATTAAGGCACCAAAGCAAAACTCAAAAGAACTCAATGTACAAGTTGGTTATGCATTGTAACATATCATAAATCTCATATGGGGAGAATTTCAAGTCAGTTACCAAGGTTACAAGAGGTTTGGCATGAGATAGCATGTGGAGAGAATTGGAATCAAAATGTCATGACATGAAAAGTTCAATTTCTCATTAGATGATCCTAGATGGTTCTAGATGATTCTAAAACACTCTATATAACATGTATAACTTGCTCAGATGCAAGGTTGGTGAGAATTGGTGCAGAGAAGAGAGAGTGAGATCAAGAATCTTCCATTGCAAGTCAAGTTCCAATTCTGCATAATTCTTCATTTCCATTCCTTTTTTCTTCACAAACACATTCCATAGATCCCTCTGAGTGTGTGCATACTGAATTGAAGTGCCATTGATGGAAGATTGAAGGTTTGGCCATTGGATTTGCAAGAAGCCATTCATATTTGGATCTTGAAGTGCAATCATTCTCCCTCTAATTTTTTGCAAACAGAAGAAGTATCATCATCCAAGGATCATTTCTGAAGAGTTTCAAGTGCTGAATTGAAGATCCACCACCACTGCCATACCAAGAAACCAGGTTTGCAAATTCTTCCCTACATCATTATTTAAGCATTGATAGGTTGAGTTATTAGTGTAGAATGGCTAGAGACACCTAGGTAATCATTTCTGGAGACTTAGAGAGTAATTGGTGAAGGTTGAATGTGTGACACCATTACTTTGATGAGCAAGAACTCGTGGCATGGTGAGAAAGAATGAGTGTTTGATAGCTTGTTTTAACCAGTGGAGTGAGGTGAACATTTTGATGCAAGAAAATCTAAGATTTGTTGGAGTTGAGGTTTGAGCTCATATTGGATTCACTATCGGATTTTAAGATAGAGACCATTTCAGTTTAATCCAAGGCCATGAGCATGATCAGTGTGGAAAATTGAGCAATTTAGTGTTTTACATTTTGAATTTTGATGATGATTTGAGGTAGCACGAGTTGGTGGAAGTTTCTCATTTGAACTCTGTTCTTGGAAGCTCTCATGGCAAACCCTAGGCTGAAGGTTGAAGACAACCTCTCAGCCATCAGATGCAAGCAAGACCAGTTGACCCCTCGTCTAATCCAACGGCCCGTGTTCAATTGCGTTTTGGAGGGAATCCGAGCTACAATGAAACGCGGCGTTTCATTAAAGGTTGCTTGGGCTGGATCACTATGCACACCCCCAGTCAAGGTCCATCCAAGTTTTACACTATATTTTGTTGCTATTCTCACCGTAGTTTTTTCATTTTCTTTTGGTTTTATTAATTGATTTTCTGAGTGGATATTGGGCCAGGCGCATTGCTTTCTGTACACCCCAGTCTGGGCCCATATGTGTAATGAACTGCATATGTTTACTTGCTGCACCCATCCCTTCATATTTTCATTTTATTTTTCTTCCATTTTATTTCAATCTTGGAAAAATTATATCAAATTGAAAATTAATGATTTTTTAATGGGAATTTTTGCTCCCATTTCATATTTTTGTCTAGAAAAATATAAAATAAAAATATTTTCCTTTCATGCATTTTTAGTATTTTTTGTGTATTTTCTACTTTTATTGCTTTTTATTTCTTTTATGTTGATCTATGAATTTGTAGAATTTTGTTTAGGTAGTTCCCTTAATATTTTTAGGCCATTCTTTTTAGGATAGTTAGACATAAGCTTTAGCTTACCCCTGGATTTATTCCATGATTTTGTGATGAATTTTAGGGTAGTTTTGATTAGATGACATTAGGTTGTGTAGAATTAGGTCAAACTTCAACATAGGTGCATAATAACTTTAGATTTTGGGTTTTTAGGACAAATTAGACTATGGGGCATATAAGGGTATTAAGGGTAGGTATGTAGGTTCCCTTACAAATTATATTAGGATTTAATATAGTAGTATACTATTTTTGGATGATTTTTGTATAGGATGATTGCTTGTGTTGCCCTTGTGGGCTGGTATTGTTGTTTGCTGTGCTTTGTGGGCTTGGAGAGCTTGGTATTGTTCTGAGGAGCATTGAGGAGCATAGTAGAAGACTTGAAGATGGATTGAGGAGATTGAGAGCTTGATCTTTTTTGTTTTGTTGATTGTTTTATGGTTAGGGATTAGGAAGAGTTTAGACTTAGATAACTTCTTTCTTAAACATGGATGGTATCTTTCACCTCCATTCCTCCCTATGATTCAAAGTCCTTCCATGGTATACACCTCTCTCCTTTGGAGGGATAAGTGATGTACCTAGGGAGTAGAACTTTTGAGGGAACCCTTCATTTGATGTTGAACCCTTATAGGTCACCTTTGGTGGTCAATAAGCAGTTCAATATCCCCAGCTTATCCAGTAAGTGATTTTCTCTGGTTTGATTATCTTGAGAGATGTTGAGCTTGAGTGTGAAGATGAAGACTTCATTAAAGAGTACAGAAGAGGATGAATCCTTGGGTATTGCCATTCCAGCTGGAGCTTGAAGAGCAACAAGAGCAAGTTGATACTTACTTTGATACTTGAAGACCCCTGAAGATTAGGTGAAGCCTGAAGGTGGAGCTGATCAAGAAGCTGAAGCTTAGAGGGAGAAGATAAGTTGAAACTTATGTTGAAGGGTTGAAACCTGGAAAAGCAAATTGATATTTGTCAAGAGTGATTGAAGTCTGAAGACTGCATTGCTGTTGGAAGAGCTGAAGCTTGGAGTTGATCTGCTTTCTTTTTCTTTTCTGTATTGCTGTGTTTTATTTGACTTGCTTGATGCATTAGAATAAGTTCATATCTAGACTAAGTAGAATCTAGGAGCATGATTGCCCTAGAGGTTGAGTTTCTCCCTCTGCTTGTATTGTTACTGTGTGGCTTTGCTTGCGGGTATTCGGTAGAGCCCTGCTCCCTTGCCCATGTGGTTTGTTTGTCTGATGGCATTTTATTTCATTTTATCTGTAAGATTGCAGTTTACTATTTTTGCTTGATAGCTTGTTGTTTTATATTTCAGTATGATTACTGTTATCCATTCTGGCTTGAGGTTGAGATGAGCTTGTGGAGGCTGAAGCCCCACACACATTTCCTCCCTCACTTGCATTGCATGCATTTTACTGTTAAAGCTGATGCTTTGTCTGTTTTGGTGTATCATTGACATGATCCCTTAGGACTCTCATTTCCTTTGATAAGGATTTGATGATAGAACTTTAGGTTGAAACCTATGCATGACAACTTCTAGGAGTTCCCTGTTCAAACCTTGACCATAGGATGAATCCATGGCATGACAACAGTAGGACTTGATAGTCTCCCTCCTAGTTGGGCCTGTTCTCTTCTCATCTCAAAACAATTTAAGATACAATAATCATGAATGATTTCTTTCATACGTTACGAGCCTTAAGCTATCTGAGAAAGGATTGTGGGAGAGTTTCTTTTCCACAGTCTGGATGTTTAGTATGGTACCCTTTGGGTGACATGCGACGCATTCACTCTCAGGTCATAGTCTCTAGTGCGGTTGAAATCGCAAACACAATAAAAAACACTTCTTTCGTAGAAGACAAGAAATAAACCGTAGTTTCCAGAACTACGTGAGCTCTGATCTCTCATACCTGTTGAGAGTACGTAGGCACAGGATGACGATGTCTTGGCGAGCTACCTTCCCCTATAACCCGTCGTAGGTCGAACTACGTTGACTCTGATTTCTCGTTCTCTGATGAGAATACGTAGGCATAAAGTGCGACGCTTTGCCGAGTCATTTTCTTTTCTTTTTCAGCCAGCCTTGATAGGTAGATAGATAAAACCAACCAGTCCAAGTAAACACAACAAGCGAGGATCCCGTCGAGTACGACGGATGTGAGGGGTGCTAATACCTTCCCCTTGCGTAACCGACTCCCGAATCCAGACAATGGTTGCGATGACCTTGTCTTACCCTTTTTCGTCAGGTTTTTCCGATCGTTTCCTTTCCCGCTCTGAGGGATAAATAACGAAAGGTGGTGACTCTCCTGTCATGCCGACACCTTATTTTCGCGCAAGCGACAACTGGAGACTCTGCTGGGGAAATGCGATGGTTCCCTATTCGAGTCTCGCCTTGGATTTTCTTCCTAGCTGTCTGGGTCATCCCCAGCAGCTTGCGACTCTGCTGGGGAATCCAACGGTTCCCTGCGAGAGTCAATCCTAACGCTTGTATGTTTACATGTTGGGTTGCGCTTATTTATCGCATTTTACTTCTCACACTTTAATTCCCGCATTTTATTTTCAGTATAATATGATTATCTGTGCTGTTGTGGGATGGGAGTTCTGATGAGTGAGAAGCCAGACCCAGGCTTGAGTGCACTATAGACTTAGAGTGGAAATTAGTGGGCGCGTGTTGCTTTGCAGGCACTAGTGTCTCATGAAATCCACGCTCAGACGAGGTTCATCCGGTTGGCTTCTCTTTCAACCCTTTGAGTTGAGACGGTTGCTGGTTTGGTGGATTGTCGACTCTGGGGACCGATCATTTGTGATTCAGTCGAGTGAGGCCGCTTCATGAGCTGGTGATGCCACACCTTCTGGGTATCGTATCACCCCTCTTGAATGTCTGTGACGCTGATGAACGCATAGGATGCCGAACTTGAGTCAGTTTAGGTCCATACCTGTGAGCAGGGTTGGGTTTATTGCAGGAAACCTTGACCTTCAGACTACCTGGTTTTCTTAACAGTGGATCAGTTTTGTTGGTACCAGGGTTTCTCAGTTGCAGATTTGTCTGTTCTTGATAGAGCAGGTTTTGATCAGAGGATCTTATCATCAGGTGTATGTCTGTTCTTGATAGAGCAGGTTTTTGATCAGAGGATCTTATCATCAGGTGTATGTCTGTTCTTGATAGAACAGGTTTTGACCAGAGAATCTTATCATCAGGTGTATGGTTGTTCTTGACAGAGCAGAGTATTATCAGCAGATGTTGTTTGTTCTTGATAGAGCAGATTTTTGGGGTCTGAAGATCTCATCAGCAGATGTTGTTTGTTCTTGATAGAGCAGATTTTTGGGGTCTGAAGATCTCATCAGCAGATGTTGTTTGTTCTTGATATAGCAGATTTTTGAGTGGGGTCTGAAGATCTCATCAGCAACTGTATGTTTGTTCTTGATAGAGCAGATTTTTGATTTGGGGTCTGAAGACCTCATCAGCAGATATTTCTTGATCATACATCAGAGGTCCTTATTATCAGACATTTGTTCTTGACAGAGCAGAATTATGATCCTGCGTATATGGTCCTATCAGATGGTTGTTCTTGGCAGATCAGATTTGTGGTCCTACACCGGGGTTTTCTTCTTATCAGTGGTTGCTCTTGATAGAGCAAGATTATGGTTTTGTTGATACAGAATCTCCACAGCAGCAGTTGCTTTGGCCTCCTATTGCATGACTGCATTTTGCATTAGTTTGCATACTCATTTGCATTTCATTAACGTGTGTCTGTGTTGCAGGTACCGTTTTCCCCAATCCAGGATTTCTTGCCTCCTATTGTATTGTTATGGGCTCTCTGAGGAAGACTGTGGCTTACAAGTTCCCTACCCCTGATGTGGTTAAGCTGACTGGTTTGATAGCTCTAGCAGATGATTCTGTGAGGGATGAGTTCAGGAAATCTTACGGCAGGTTGCTCAGTTTGGTTCATAAGCCTTCTGTATTCGAGTTGAATGGGTTGCACGCTCTGCTGCAGTTCTACGACCCTCCGCTGAGATGTTTCACTTTTCAGGACTTTGTTCTCGCGCCTACGCTAGAAGAGTATGCTGATTTGCTAGGTGTGCCTATCAAGAGGCAGATGCCTTTTGTTCACATGGATGCTGAGCCTGATCTGGCTGGTTTAGCTCCTTCACTCCATTTGGACGCCTCCGAGTTAGTATTGACTAGTTGGAACAAGGTTCCTGGGTTCTCCTTGCAGTTTCTAGTGGGTAAGGCTCAGCAGTGTGCCAAGGACGGATGTTGGGTCGCGTTCAATACCATCCTCGCTCTATGCATATACGACATTATTCTGTTCCCCAACATGCCCGATTTTGTACACTTTGATGCATTTCACATCTTCGCTTCAGGGAATCCAATCCCTACCTTGATAGGAGATGTCTATCATTCAGTTCACTACAAAAACGAGAACAGGAGGGGGAAGAATGTCTCATGCTGCGTACCCTTGCTGTACAAATGGCTTGAAAGTCATCTGCCCAAGAGGGGTCTTTTTGTCTTGTCTGCAGCCACAGCTGAGTGGCCTGAGCGTCTGATGAGTTTATCTGTGGAGGATATTGATTGGTTCGACAGAGATAGGTTGGGTACTGAGGTGATCTTCAGTTGCAGCGGGTTTCCAAATGTACCTTTGATAGGTAGGAAGGGTTGTATAAACTACAATCCGTCGTTGCTAGTTCGACAGTTCGCGTATGCTCTGAAAACTCCGCCGAAGGATGAAGAGGTACAGGAATCTCTGTACTTCACTGGTATTTTAGAGGGAGATCTGTTGTCCAAGCTTCAGCGCGCGTGGAATGGTATCAGTAAGCGAGGGAAGCCTTTGCTGGGGAAAAGCAACAATCAAGCCTACCCTCCGTATGTGGCATGGATCAGAGCCAAGGCCGATGCTATAGGGATGCCGTTTCCTCATGCCAAGCCAGAAAGCCCTCCCATGATTGAAGAGCCTACTACTGTGCCCATTCAACAGCATAATTAGGTGTTGGCTGAGCGGAATGAATTGAAGCGGGAGAACGAAGAACTGGAGAAGGAATTAGCTCAGCTCCGAAGTGAGAGGAACGAAGTCGTTCATTCTTTCAAAAGACAGACAGAGTTGGTGAACCAGCTAGGTATAGACCTGACTAAGCAGATAGCCGAGCGTGAACGCATGGGTCGAGACTTCAAAGCTGTCAACGATGTACTGGCTACGAAGAAGCAGCACTTGGACGAAGCATATCAGAGGATATCCAAGTTCAACCAGCACTGGAAGGCTTCCCTGGCCACCAGGAAAGAGCGGGAGGATAAGCTGATGCTGCAGATCTCCAAGCTGGAAGCCCAGGTGAAGGACAGTGAAAAGAGGTTTGATGAAGAAACCGCCCGCAGATACGCCGCCGAAGGCCAGCTCAACAAAGCTCTCGCTAACCTGAAGGAGCGCAAGCTGACGTTTGAGTCCAAGAAGCGGAAATTAGAAGATTGCTTTGGGGAAGGAGCATGGGAAGGTTCGATCGAAGGACTTCAGTATACCATTGTGCAGAGGGAATTGCTCGTCGAGGGGTTGCTCACTCTGCCAGATCATCCAGAAACGAAGGAGTTGTTAGAAGAGTATCGCGCCCGTGGCCGTACTTGACTATTTGTATTCCTTTTGTTTTGATCATTGTTGTATGCTGACCATCACCAGGCTTGTTGGCTGAGGTCACGCTGTTGATTCATCTTGTACTTGCTGATGCTATGTACTGCCTTGATAGGCCTCCTTTATATATGAGATTGATGTTTCCATGAATGGACTCGGACTTCTTCTTATTATTATCAGCACTGGCACTCAGGCACTAGGATCGGGGGAAATCTCCCAAACACACAGACACACGCATGCATTTGCATGAAGCATTTGCATGACGAGCATTTTGTTATTTTTCCTAACCCTTATGTGTTTACCAGGTTTTTCAGGTTCACAGGTTGTCCCATGTTGTTTTCGGTGGTTCCAGGATTGATCAGAGAGTAATTCACCGTTATCCGACTAGAGCTAATCAGACCAGGATCATGGATCAAGTGCAAACAGACGTTCAGGAGCTCCGCGAGAGGATGGATCGCTTCATGGAACTCATGCAAGTGGTCGCCAATGGCCAAGACCAGCTCAGAACTTTGGTTCAGCCTTTGATCTCCAGGGTTGATAGTAATGGCATACTCCATGGCGGGGCCGTGCCTACTCCTCCACCAGTGGATACTCCGCAGAATGGTGTACCCGTGGCCGGGGGCAATGGCAGTGCTAATGGCAATTTGATGGCCAACATCAGACTCAATACGACGGGCGTCGGTAACGGGAGTCTGGGAGCTAATGTCAACATCGGGCGGGGCAACGGAAATGCAGGCGTCGGGAATCTGTTGGTGCCTCAACCATGGCTTGAGGATCATCAGGATGATGTGTTCTCTCAAAGAGGTGCTGAAGGGGAGCTGAATGCTGAAGCGTGGCTTAGATTCAAGGCACTGGAAGATAAAATGAGAGATATTGAGAATCAGAATACTTTGGGCGTTGATATGTCCAAGCTGGGATTAATTGCTGATTTCAAGGTACCTCCTAAGTTCAGGGTGCCTGACTTTGAGAAATATAAGGGCACCACTTGCCCTCGTGTCCACCTGAGATCGTACTACAGGAAGATGTCTGCCTATTCCGAAGACGAGAAGTTGCTGATGCACTTCTTCCAGGACAGTCTTTCCGGACCATCCCTCGAGTGGTACATGGGCCTGGAGCCCACCAGCGTGCGCACATGGAAGGATCTCGCTGAAGCGTTTGTCCACCATTACCAGTACAATAGTGACTTGGCCCCGAACCGAGTTCAGCTCCAGAACCTATCCCAGAGGAATAATGAAGGATTTAAGGAGTACGCCCAACGGTGGCGTGAGTTGGCAGCCCGGGTTCAACCGCCGATGGTTGAACGCGAGCTCGTGCAGATGTTTGTAGCTACCCTCCCAGGGGTTTACTATGAAAAGTTAGTCAGCGGTATGTCTGGGACGTTCTCAGCTCTCATTATCATGGGCGAGCACGTCGAGAATGGAATCAAGATCGGGAAAATTCAAGGTGAATCATCCTCAGCTGGAGGAGATGGAAAGAAACCTTATGCTGGTAAAAGGCGAGAAGGAGATGCGAGCGCTGTGACCAACGCTCGAAGAAAGGGCAAGGGCCCTCAACAGTAGATAGCCAGTATAAATATCCCAGCGGCCCCGCAGCAGCAGCAGCAACCGAATCAACAGGGATATAGAAAGTACCAGAATCGGGCATCTTTGATAAACCGTCACTTCGAGGCACCGCCCATGTCGTATGCGCAACTCTTGCAGACGTTGCTTCAGCTTCAGTTGGTCCAGAAGAGGATGATGGCTCCCTTGACAGGGGCACCTCCACCAGGGTACGACGCAAATGCCACTTGCGATTTCCACTCAGGGGCACCAGGCCACACAATCGAGAACTGCAAAGCCTTCAAGCATAAGGTGCAGGACCTGGTAGATGCCAAGATCATCAACTTCTCTGATAATGTGCCCAATGTCACAAAGAATCCTATGCCAAATCATAGGGGAGGAGGAGTGAACGCTATTATCGAAGAAGAGAGTGCAGATCTGTTGACTGATGTCAGAGACCTAAAGACGCCGCTTAGCTTCGTCAAAGCTAAGTTGTTGAAAAGAGGGTTCTTTCCAGGGTGCGGAGAACTATGCATGGACTGTGCTATACATTCTGATGGATGTGAGCAGTTGGTTGAAGGAATTCAAAGTCTGATGACTGAAGGAATTCTGCAGTTTAGCCGGAAGGCTGAAAGTGTATCAGGAGAGGTAGTGTTGAAGCAGGCCGATGAAGTCGCCACCATCACCATCCCTCGCCGGCCAATAACCATTTCTGCGCCCAGACCGCCTACAATCACTATTACCAAAGCTGGGCCAATACCATTCGAGAGAAATAACGCCGTTCCGTGGCATTATGGGGCTGAAGTCTATTGCAACGGTCAAAAGTTGGAGCTGGAACCGTATGGGTCGACTACGGAGAATCTTGCGGGAATCAGTGGTATTACTCATAGCGGAAGAGTATTTGCACTGCCAGAGGTTGTGGCAGATAAAGCGGTCAGAGCTGATGCGGCCGATAAGGGTAAAAGCAAAGTCGTTGAAGAAGTCCCGTGTGGGGTAGAGAAAGATTTGCTTGTCAAAGATGCCGAGGAGTTTATGCGGTTGATCAAAAAGAGCGACTACAAGATTGTAGACCATCTCCATCAGACGCCTTCGAAGATTTCTATTCTCAACCTGTTGCTGTGTTCTGAAGCACACCGAAACACGCTACTGAAGGTATTGAATGCTGCCTACGTACCGCAAGAGATATCGGTGAATCAGCTAGAAGAGGTGGTAGCTTATGTTAATGCTGGCAATGGGCTAGGTTTCACAGACTTAGAGCTGACACCAAAAGGAAGGAATCACAACAGCGCCCTGCACATCTCGATAGAGTGTAGGGGCACAATCATGTCGCACGTGCTGGTGGACACGGGTTCGTCGCTTAATGTGCTTCTGAAGAAGGCCTTAATGAAGTTGGATACCCGCGGAGTGGTCTGCACACCCAGTGATCTGGTGGTGAAGGCATTCGACGGGACTAAACGTCACGTTTTCGGGGAGGTGACCCTGCCGGTCCAAGTCGGTCCGGAAACGTTCGACACGGTCTTTTATATTATGGATATCATGCCTGCCTACAGTTGTCTCTTGGGCCGACCATGGATCCATGCTGCTGGTGCCGTGACCTCCACGTTGCACCAAAAGCTCAAATATGCTGTCGGGGGAAGCATTGTAACCGTGTGCGGCGAGGAAGACATAATGGTGAGCCATTTGTCATCCTTTAAGTATGTTGAAATGGATGGCGAAATCCATGAGACTCTTTGCCAAGCGTTCGAAGCCGTCAAGGTGAAGGAAGTAGCTCCTGTAGTCACAGAAAAGCCAGAGATGAATCTCTCCTCATTCAAAGAAGCTCGGACCGTCGTCCAAGCTGGATCTACCCCAGGCTGGGGGCGTATTTTGGAGATATCCAACAAGCAGGATAAGTTCGGGTTGGGGTATTCTCCTGGAGCTGAAGCTTCTTCTTCTTCGTCTAGCAGTGCATCTCGAGGTAAGGGGCCGATCCTATTTACCAGTGGCGGAGTGATCTTCGAAAGCATCAACGCGGCGTCTGAAGACAGCGGGGATAGCGATTGTGATCTCGACTCTTGGATTCAGCCAAGCAAGCCGGGCGAGGGCCTCAACAATTGGACCATTGATGCGTGTTTTTCGCAAGTGTACGAATCACGTCAAAGTAATATAAAAGATTATCGAATCCACAGAGACCAAGTGTCAATCTATCGTACCTGTTGTTATGGTGTTTATCTAAGGCAACTATTTTTAAGGGTTTTAGTAAGGGTGCAATGGTAAATAAAATTATAATTTTAAATAATAAATAGAAGACAGGCTCGAATGTAATTCACGTAATCAATGATAATCCAGTACTTGTTAATGGAACTACTTATGGGCAATGTTTTCTCCTTTGAAAAGAACTAATTTAACAGGAACTGTCGCTTTCGCGTATTCAGAACCGAGTTGTACTCTCTAATCAACCCCTCCTATTGTCACGGATAAAAAGGTGCGTACTGCGTTAGAGTAGTAAACCTATTTTTAAGAAATATAGTTTCTTAACAAAGTTGAAAAGTATTTTAACCTGGACTTCTTAGCAAAAAGAGGTTCTTATGAACCAGACTCTAAATCTCATAACGCGTCCGAAAATCGTTTTAAAATCTCTTTTCTTTTTAATCTAAAAACTCCTAATGAACTACACAAAGCGCTTTTGGCTGTTTTTGAAATAGTTAAAAACAATTACTTGAATTGAAAGATAAAATAGCCCTTAGGTGTTTCCACGAACAATTATACTGATTACTGGTTTAATTACGATCCTTACATTCTAACCTTTATGGGATTAGTTAGACATGATAAAGTAAATATTCTTTTTATAGTTTTTCATATGAGTAATTTAAAGCGAGTGCGGGAAGTAAACAACGTAAATGTGCGAGTGCGGGAAGTAAACAAAGTAAATGTGCGAGTGCGGGAAGTAAACAACGTAAATGTGCGAGTGCGGGAAATAAACAAAGTAAAGTGCGAGAAAATAAATAAAAGTAAAGCAATGCGGAAAAATAAAATACGAACTGGAATTAAAATGGCGGCAGGATTAACTTCCTCCAGAGTGCTCCAAAACTCGAACCACAGACAGATTACAGACTCGATCACTCGATTGCAGAGGCACCCCGATGTGGAATGGCAACTGCTTTATAACTGATATATGCCTAGAGAATTCTAATTTTGGATGAAGAAAAACGAGAATCTAAGGTCCTATTTATAGGAGAAACTGAAAACGCGAAATGACCGGGACGCCCCTCCACTAAAAAGTGGAGGTTGTGGATTTTAGCCTTGTGGCGCCCGCCACAGGCCTATGGCGCCCGCCACGGTCCCTACAGGGGATGATGTAGTGGGGATCGTGGGTCTTGGAGGTTGAGGAGTGGTCTTGAGACGTGGCCACGTCATGGCTAACCCCATGGCGCCCGCCACAGTGGGTGCCGTAAGTGCAAAATGCTGAATTTCTAGGTTTTCGTCCGTTTTCACTCCTTTTTCGCTCCTTTTCCCGATTCAAGCTCCGATTATTATAAAAACCTGAAAACATAAGAAAACAAAGCAATAACAAAGCAAAACAACAATAAAAGCTAAGAATGCATGCGAAATCGGAGTCAGAAATACGGTGAATTTTAGTGTGATCAAATTCTCCCACACTTAAACCTTTGCTTGTCCTCAAGCAAACATTAAAGCTTAAGAAAATATGGTGTCAACACTTGTCTTTGGGCTAAAGGGATTCTAAGTTCAAGTCAGGATGCAGTGACAGATACTAACTAAGTGAACCAAGGGTACCATAGTAACACAAACACAAACTTCAATCCTATATTAACCACTCCATGTCATCCCACGATACCTAGGCCTATCTTCTCATCTTTTTGTGTCCTTTTCATTCAGGCGCAATCACATTAAGCCCGTTATCCGTACATGCTTCATAGTAGAGTGACCGGTTAGTGATTCTGATCCATAACATAAGGTTTCTGGCACATAAGCATGTGTAAACCTGTTTTTATTTCGCCTAAATGTAGCTGCGGGGGATCGGATCGTAATCCTCCCTACCAAGTTCAGTGCCAGATACCTCTGAACCAACTAAAAATAGGTGACTTGCAATTTTTTTTTTTCTTTTTGTGGCAAAAAAATTTTTTTCTTCTCTTTTTTCGGTTTAAATGACTTTGTGAGGGTCACCTATACCAGAGTTTGCCTTTTTTTTCTTTTTTATTAGCACTGGATCATTCACTTATATTCATCGGCCCCCTACGTAGAGTATGCTTAGGCCGGAGCTGACTGCTAAAATAAACTACTTAGGACAATTTTTTGAATGATAGTAAAGGCCATGGTGGTGGGGTTTTAGGAGTGATTCCTATATTCAAGAGGTCTATGGTGCTAAAATGGTTCTGATGTTTCAAAAAGTTGACCTAAGTCACCACATCCTAATCTAAACCTGTCTCAAAGCCCAAAAAACATGTGAAACAACATTGTTTTCTTTTTAAAAATTTTCTGGTAAGGCTAAGGAAATGGGAAAAAATGAAAATGAACTAAAAAGACACTATACTGGTGACTCGTCAGACTCATGCATTATCTAAGAAAAATAAATTACTGAAAAGGGAAATAACTGAAAGGAAATTAACTAAAAAGGGAAATAACAGAAAGCAATAGAATCCCCTCCCACACTTAAATCGAACATTGTCCCCAATGTTTCGAGATAAGATAAGGGGGGTAACCTGGAAAAAGACTACTGAGGAGGGGCACTGGTGCCTTCGCCGTCCTGATGTGATGGTCTGGAACGACGGGATCTACTACGATGCTGGTCCCTCCGGTCGAGTCGTGCTGATAAAGCAGCCTGAGCACTCCGGACCTCTCGAAGGTTACCCAAGATGGAACCCTGAGTAGCCTCTACAAGCTGGTAGTGTCGGCTGTTGAACTCTCTCTGACGGTTCTGTTCTAATGAAATAGCGTTCAAGGTACGGCAAACGTTGTTATAGGAACGATCCGAAACCAATCGTGATTGTTGCATGAAGCTCATATTGTCCGTCAGCTGTTGTGAAATGGTAGAGAGAAGGCCATCACGCCTTTCCTCTCTAGCTGTCATATCACGCCACATCTCCTCGGTGACAAAGAATCCAGGAGCAGTACCTGCAACAGGGTTAGAGGAAGATGGTGCAGTGTGTGACTGTGAAGGACGATGGGGGGACATGTGAGGGATGGGAGACTGCTCTCTCCGATCATACTCATCATCAGTGTCATGTGCCTCCCCATCGGGAATATTAGGAGGAAGTGGACCCAAAACACGTGGAGCATTAAGATCATAGGTCCAGTTCCTTTCATCGCGTACATCAGTACGTCTACTGCATGGTAAAGCAACAGATGGGATAGCTACCCCATGAACCATCAACTCATAACCACCTTCTCTCCTTGTTCGGCACAATTTCATGTCTTTCAGAAATTTTAAATTAATTGTGCGAGGAGGTAGTGGTTCAAGTGTAGCTATCTCATCATTCAGGCCAAGAGCCCGAGCAATAGACGTAACAAGCCCTCCAAAAACAATCGGTCCTGTTTTATTAGTAAATAAAGTCATGTGGGCAAGCATAAACGGGACCGGATTGATGTGGGTTCTAGTGAGGCATCCTTGCAAAAATAGGAGTTCACGAGCATTAACCTTGTTTGGACTTTCCCGGCCAAAAATAGTACATGCCAAAAGAAGTCTAAAAACTCTTATGGCCGGGTTGTGAATGGTCGACGCAAGTATCCCTTCAAAAGAATTAATTGAAGTACTTGAAAGCCTTAGCCAGAAGGTAAATACCTCGGCCGACCATTCAGCATCCAAAGGTGCCTCACAAATCGAACCTTCCCTATGAGGGATTCCTAACAAATCTGCTAGCTCATTGGTACTGAATTCATATTCAATTCCAAACAGTCTAAAAATAACAGTACCGACAGTGCTAGCAGTGTCAGGACTGACAGTGTATATCAAAGAACTTAAAAACTCAGTTGTCAGCCTCTCATAGGTAGGTTCCTGATTAATGAAAATATTATGCAAGCCTAGAAATTCTAATAAATTAAAAACACTATGATAAATACCCAAAGCATACAGACAGTTATCGTCGACGTACCTAGTCGAGAGGGTTTCTCGACTTTGAAGCCTCTGAATAATTTTCCGTTGCCTTTCGCCCGGTCTTCCATCACGAAGAATAAATCCGTTGAACTCCATTGTTGAAAAGCTCCTTAGGTAGTGAAAATGGTAGAAAAGTGGTTTATGAGGGGAATGATAAAGTTTTGATTTTTTTGGTTTTTGGATGAAAATGGAAATGGATGTTGGATATGTTTTATGGATGGAGGGTATTTTGGAAATGGGGGAGCTTTAATGGGGTTCAAGGAGGATTTGGAAGGTTGGAAAAATGGGTTTTTGGTGAAGAAAGGGATGAAAATGGTGGAAATGGGGATTGAATCCCGTATTTGTTGATGGTACGGTGTGGCGCCCGCCACAGGGCCTATGGCGCCCGCCACAAGGCCAATTCCTGGGCCTTGTGGTTTTGGATCCTCCTTTGGGCTTTCCTTGCACCTTTGTCTTCCGGGGGGTCTGAATAGCGTTTTCTTCTTCTTTTCAAGGCATTGGCTTGCATATTTTTGTCTTATATATATATTTTTTTTCTTTGCACGACAAAAATAAAATAATTAAAAATCAAAAAAGAAAAAGAAAAATTAGTGCATAATATGTATGTATATAAGGAATTCAAAGTGTATGAAAATGTAAAAGCTGCAATAAAGTAAAATATGTCTGGAAATGCGATAAATAAAAGTAAGTTAAATACTAGGGTAGTGCTGTCAGGGTGGAATGAGTCATGTGGTAGGTTTCTTATCCTGGCTTGATCCACGAATCTCAGCTATCTCCCTCCGAAGCTCGTCGATCGCCTGATGTAGAGCATCGGTCTCTGAGGCATGAGTGAGATCAGAAACCTGCATCTGTAACTCTAAATCTGCCACTTCCTGCTTGAGCAGGGCAGTCTCCTTTCGGAGCTCATAAATCTGTGTTTGTAGGTCGGGTGGCTGCAGAGACATATTGTTAGACATAACAGTGATTCGGGGAGTAAGAGGTGTAGGAGTGTACTCAGCGGCGGGAGGCGATTTCGGCTCTTCGACAGTCTCTCCATAACCCTCTAGAGCATAACTCCAATTGGCAGGATCATGAACACTGGTCATCAGCGGATCTGGTAATGTAAAGTAGTGTATCGCTTCACCGTCGATCAGCAATCTAAACATGTTGGGCTCAAAAGAAGCCCTCCTCATCAGTCCTCTATCAAGACAAAAATCAATATCCAGTGTGGTGTAGCGGCAGAAGGTCCTGAGGTGCAATAGCAATCTGTGTAACAATCCCACCGACATGGATGATTCCTACTGATGATCTGGCAACACTAGCAAGGCCCTTCAGTAGAAAGTTGCCACAAGCAACAGGGCGAGACTGAGTCGCACAAAACAGTAGGAAAATCTCCTCTTCACTTAGCAGTGTCTCTGTATCTGGAAAACCTAGGAAAGAATGTGCTAGAATCATCTGGAAGTACCTCAATGCAGGGTTGTGGATTACCTGAGAAAACTGGGTAGAAGGATCTTGGCTCCCCCTGCCTGATATTTTAGTCCAAAACTTTTCCACTTCTCTGCTCATAAAATACCCCATCGGAGTCTCTGGAATAGCATCAGGAGTAGTCTGGAAACCTAGTAAATCACCAAACCCTTTGTGAGAGAATGAGCAGTCAATCCCGAACAACCTGAAAACAGCGAGTCCATCGGGTCCAGCCCAAGGGTCATGATGAAACGAGCTGAGGAACTCAAGAGTCAAGTTCCTATAAGTGTTGTTCCTGTCGTCAAACTGGTCCCACTGGAGTTGATGGCATAAAAATCTGACGCTTGGCTCTATCCCCAAGGCATCCATGCAGTCATGGTCAGGGTACCTAGTAGGAGCCATAGGGCGTCTCATGTGAACATAGTAACGCTCTCTCTGTGCATCATCTCTAAAGGCCACGTGCATGTCATCAGGGTTCTGCATTCTGTACAAGGTTAGCAAACAAGTCCTGAAAGCACATAAAACATTCAATCGTGAGTCCTGACATAATAATAAAATAAATAAATTAAAATAAAGTAAAAAGGTACAAAAATAAGAAAAACCATGGGTTGCCTCCCATGCAGCGCTTGTTTAACGTCATTAGCTCGACGACCGATATTTAAACATCATTGGAAGGATATGGTGGATCACTCAGAGTATGACAGGTGTATGTTGTTGGAATGTCACCTCCTTCGTAGGGCTTCAACCTCTGTCCATTGACTATGAACGGTTTACATGTTTGGTTCTTGATTTCAATAGCACCGGATCTCAGGATCTTAGATACTTCGAAAGGGCCAGTCCATCTTGAACGGAGTTTACCTGGAAATAGTCGTAGCCTAGAATCGAACAGGAGAACAGGATCGCCTATTTTGAAGTCTCTTCTTATGATTCTTTTGTCATGCCAAGCTTTTGTTCTTTCTTTGTATATGATGGCATTTTCGTAGGCAGATTGTCTGAGCTCTTCTAATTTGTGGATATCAAGGATACGTTTCTCACCAGCTGTCAAGTAATCCAAATTCAAAGTTTTGATGGCCCAATAGGCCTTATGCTCCAACTCAAATGGTAAGTGACATGATTTTCCATAGACCAGTTGATAAGGGGTTGTTCCTATAGGAGTTTTGAAAGCGGTTCTATAGGCCCATAATGCTTCTTGAAGTTTCTGCGACCAATCTTTTCTAGATATAGAGACAGTCTTCTCGAGGATTTGTTTTATCTCCCTATTAGATACTTCCACTTGTCCATTGGTCTGTGGGTGGTATGGTGTTGCTACTCTATGCTTAACTCCATACTTGCTTAAAAGTTTATCAAATATTCTCGATATGAAGTGTGATCCTCCATCACTTATGACTAAACGGGGTGTTCCAAACCTGGGAAATATATAATTCTTGAATAATTTGATGACTATTCTGGTGTCGTTTGTGGGTGCGGCGATAGCTTCAATCCATTTAGACACGTAGTCAACAGCTACTAATATGTACTGATTTCCAAAAGATGGTGGGAACGGTCCCATAAAGTCTATACCCCATACGTCGAAGAGTTCTACTTCTTGGATATTTCTTAACGGCATTTCATTACGTCTTGAAATATTTCCTGTGCGTTGGCATCTGTCACACTTGACAATGAAAGCATGGACATCACGCCACATAGTAGGCCAGAATAGGCCAGCTTGAAGAATCTTGGCGTAGGTCTTAGATGTGCTTGCATGTCCACCATAGGGTGCAGAGTGACAATGCTCAATTATATTATTTACCTCTTCTTCTGGAACACAACGGCGGAAAATGCCATCTTTACCTCTCTTGAAAAGAAATGGATCGTCCCAATAGAAGTTTCTCACATCACTATAGAACTTCTTCTTCTGGTGGTAGTTTAGATCAGGGGGTATGATGTCAGCGGCTAGGTAATTAACAAAATCTGCATACCAAGGTACATTGCTTATAGCTAAGGATTTATGAAATTGCTCATGAGGGTCTGGGTTATCATCTTCAATGGTTTCTAGTTGGGCTATCAGTCTATCGTAGGCAAAATCGTCATTTATGGGTACTGGATCAGGTTTCAGGTATTCTAGCCTAGATAGGTGATCAGCTACCATATTATCAGTGCCTTTCTTGTCACGGATATCCAAATCAAACTCTTGTAATAATAGAATCCATCGAAGTAACCTAGGCTTGGCATCCTTTTTGCTTAGTAAGTAACGAATGGCAGCATGGTCGGTGTAAACTATAATCTTGGCTCCTACTAGATAAGATCTAAATTTGTCTATTGCAAAAACTACAGCTAGGAGCTCTTTTTCGGTTGTTGCGTAGTTGAGCTGTGCAGCGTCTAGGGTTCTACTGGCATAATAAATCACATGTAACTTCTTATCTTTTCTCTGACCTAGAACGGCTCCAACAGCATAATCACTGGCGTCACACATTATCTCAAACGGTTCCGACCAATCAGGGGGTTTCATTATAGGTGCTGAAATCAGAGCTTGCTTCAGAAGATTAAATGCTTCAGTACATTTTTCATCGAAGATGAACTCAGCATCTTTCATTAAAAGACCAGTTAAGGGCTTTGTTATTTTGGAGAAATCCTTGATAAAACGTCGGTAAAATCCGGCATGTCCAAGAAAACTTCTTATCTCCCTGATAGTCTTCGGCGGTTTTAGATTCTCTATGACTTCTATTTTTGCTTTATCTACCTCTATACCTTTTTCGGAAACTATATGTCCTAAAACAATCCCTTCGGTGACCATGAAATGACATTTTTCCCAATTTAGCACAAGGTTTACCTCCACACATCTCTCCATGATTTTCTCAAGGTTGACAAGACAATTTTTGAAATCTGACCCACAAACTGAGAAATCGTCCATAAATACTTCCATGATTCCATCCAAATAATCAACAAAGATAGACATCATGCATCGTTGGAAAGTTGCAGGAGCATTACAAAGTCCAAAAGGCATTCTTCTATAGGCAAAGGTTCCAACTGGGCATGTAAAGGTAGTTTTTTCTTGATCTTCGGGGTGAATAGGTATTTGGAAGAATCCTGAATATCCATCTAAATAACAAAAGTAAGAGTGTCTGGCTAGGCGCTCCAACATTTGGTCTATGAATGGTAATGGGAAATGGTCCTTCCTAGTTGCTTTATTTAATTTTCTATAATCTATGCACATACGCCAACCTCCATCAGTTCTTTTTGCTACAGGTTCGCCCTTCTCGTTTTGCACGACTGTGATGCCTCCCTTTTTAGGTACTACATGCACAGGACTCACCCATTTACTGTCCGAGATCTGATATATTATACCTGCCTCTAGTAACTTAAGAACTTCAGTCTTAACTACAGTACTCATTATAGGATTTATTCTACGTTGGTGTTCTCTAGAAGGTTTTGAATCTTCTTCAAGCAAAATCCGATGCATGCATACGGATGGGCTTATTCCTTTTAGATCAGAGATCTTATATCCTAAGGCTGAGGGGTACCTACGTAAAACTTCTAATAATTGATCGGTTTCTTCTTGGTTTAAGGTAGCACTGACTATAACTGGACGGTTCATATCTTCATCAAGAAATTCATATCTCAGGTTTTTAGGCAGTTCCTTAAGTTTTACGGTCGGTTTTATAGGGCAAGGCATAGGATCTGGGGTAAGAGATAAACATTCGTGAAGGTTATCATCAATGTAGGGTGTTTTATAATTGTCATCTTCCAAAATAAGGGTTGATGGCAATTTTATAGATTCAGTTTCTTCTTCTTGTTCTAATTCCCTAATACATTCTTCGATGATATCTAAGGCATAACAAGAATCTCCTATCACAGGTGCCATAAGAAATTTTGACAATATAAATTCTATCTTCTGGCCACCTACCTCAAAAGTTAGTTTTCCCTTTTTAACATCTATTACGGCTCCAGCAGTCGATAAGAACGGTCTACCTAGGAGGATTGGTATGTCGTCATCTTCTTTAATGTCCATGACAACAAAATCAGTAGGTATAAACAGCTGACCTATCCTAACAGGGACGTCTTCAAGTATGCCTATAGGGTATTTAACGGATCTATCGGCTAATTGAAGTGACATCTTAGTAGGTTGTAATTCTCCTAAGTTTAATCTCTCACAAACTGCTAAAGGCATTAAGCTCACACTAGCTCCTAAGTCTAGAAAAGCTTTTTCGATGACATGATTCCCCAAAACACAAGGAATGGAAAAATTTCCGGGATCTTTATCTTTCTTTGCTAACCTATTTTCGGAAATAGAATTACATTCCACGGGTCTCGGATCTTCGAGTCTACGTTTATTTGTAAGTATGTCTTTGAGAAACTTAGCATAAGAAGGTATTTGGGTGATGGCTTCTGTAAAGGGGATTTCTACGTGAAGTTTTTCTATAACCTTAACGAATTTTTGATATTGATTATCGATTTGGGTTTTCTTTAATCTTTGAGGGTAAGGTATTGGTGGTTTGTATGGTGGTGGCGGTACATAGGTTTTATTTTTAGGTTCTTCTCCTTTTTCTTGACTTTCCGGGGTTTCAGGCTTCTCTGGTTCCTTTTCCTCATTCCTCTCAGAAGTTTCGGGCTCACTTAATCTAGGGTTTAAAGGTTCCTTATAAGCGGTTCCACTTCGTAGAGTAATGGCATTAGCTTGCCCTTTCGGGTTTTGTTGAGGTTGTCCAGGGAACTGTCCTCCAGGTGTAGTCTGTGGGGCTTGGTTTAACGCTACCTGAGAGATCTGGGTTTCAAGCATCTTATTATGAGTAATAATTTGATCAACCTTGGTTCCTAACTTGGTAATTAGTTCGTTAACATGGACGTTATGGTTCATGAACTCTTTGTTTTGTTGTTTTTGAGCAACGATAAAATCTTTTACAACTTCCTCAAAGCTCGGGCTAGGTGGTACAGGTTGCATAGGTTGATTTGTTCTAGGGGCTTGGTAACCTTGTTGTCTCGGAGGTGCGGTATTTTGGATAGGGTTATTATTTTTGTAGGAGAAGTTTGGGTGATTCCTCCATCCAGGGTTATATGTGTTTGAAAATGGGTTCCCTTGGGTATAGTTCACTTGCTCAGTGTTGGTTTCATTCAACAGATTGCATTCGGCGGATTGGTGTCCTTGCGTTCCACATATCTCACAATTCGGCGAAACTGCGGCAACAGTATTCGGAGTTGTACACATATGTTCGACTCTAAGGGCCAACGCGTCCATTTTAGCCTGCATCATGTCTATAGAGCTTAGCTCATGTATTCCTCCTTGGGCTTCCTTCTTTTCCACTGTCGCTCGTTCTACTCCCCATGATTGATGGTTTTGGGCCATACCCTCGATAAGGGCACTAGCTTCAGGGTAAGGTTTGTTCATCAGTGCGCCACCAGCGGCAGCGTCGATGGTCATTTTAGTGTTATAAAGAAGTCCATTATAGAAGGTTTGGATGATTAGCCAATTCTCTAAGCCATGGTGTGGGCATGCTCTTAATAGTTCCTTATATCTCTCCCAGGCTTCGAACAACGACTCTCCTTGGTGTTGGGTAAATCTAGTTATTAGGTTTCGAAGAAGAGCGGTCTTACTTGGGGGAAAATATCTAGCAAGAAAAACTTTTCTAAGGTCATCCCAAGTTGTTATTGAATTGGGTGGAAGGGAATCTAACCATGATAGAGCTTTATCTCTGAGGGAAAAGGGAAATAATCTTAAGCGTATTGCCTCAGGAGAAGCTCCATTGGTCTTAAAGGTGTCTGCTAACTGAAGAAAGTTTTTTTAAATGTTGGTTTGGGTTATCAGTAGCGAGACCTGCGAATTGTCTCTGTTGCACTAATTGCAGCAGGGATGGTTTAAGTTCAAAATTATTGGCTGGGATAGTGGGGTTTACTATACTGGAACTAGGTTCCTCGTTTGATGGTTGGGCGAAGTCCTTAAGAGGTCTTCGGTTTTGATCTTCGGCCATAGCTCTCTTATTCCTATGGAAAAATAAACGTGCGCGAGCGTAACGTTCAGGTTCAGCTAGAGGGTCTACTAAACTTCCGGCACTGCGAGTCTTTCGCATTGACCGGTGGGTAACAACCTTAGTCTAAACGGTATAACTACAGGGTAATGAAATTTGACGATATTGGTCCCCGGCAACGGCGCCAAAAACTTGATGCGTGTTTTTCGCAAGTGTACGAATCACGTCAAAGTAATATAAAAGATTATCGAATCCACAGAGACCAAGTGTCAATCTATCGTACCTGTTGTTATGGTGTTTATCTAAGGCAACTATTTTTAAGGGTTTTAGTAAGGGTGCAATGGTAAATAAAATTATAATTTTAAATAATAAATAGAAGACAGGCTCGAATGTAATTCACGTAATCAATGATAATCCAGTACTTGTTAATGGAACTACTTATGGGCAATGTTTTCTCCTTTGAAAAGAACTAATTTAACAGGAACTGTCGCTTTCGCGTATTCAGAACCGAGTTGTACTCTCTAATCAACCCCTCCTATTGTCACGGATAAAAAGGTGCGTACTGCGTTAGAGTAGTAAACCTATTTTTAAGAAATATAGTTTCTTAACAAAGTTGAAAAGTATTTTAACCTGGACTTCTTAGCAAAAAGAGGTTCTTATGAACCAGACTCTAAATCTCATAACGCGTCCGAAAATCGTTTTAAAATCTCTTTTCTTTTTAATCTAAAAACTCCTAATGAACTACACAAAGCGCTTTTGGCTGTTTTTGAAATAGTTAAAAACAATTACTTGAATTGAAAGATAAAATAGCCCTTAGGTGTTTCCACGAACAATTATACTGATTACTGGTTTAATTACGATCCTTACATTCTAACCTTTATGGGATTAGTTAGACATGATAAAGTAAATATTCTTTTTATAGTTTTTCATATGAGTAATTTAAAGCGAGTGCGGGAAGTAAACAACGTAAATGTGCGAGTGCGGGAAGTAAACAAAGTAAATGTGCGAGTGCGGGAAGTAAACAACGTAAATGTGCGAGTGCGGGAAATAAACAAAGTAAAGTGCGAGAAAATAAATAAAAGTAAAGCAATGCGGAAAAATAAAATACGAACTGGAATTAAAATGGCGGCAGGATTAACTTCCTCCAGAGTGCTCCAAAACTCGAACCACAGACAGATTACAGACTCGATCACTCGATTGCAGAGGCACCCCGATGTGGAATGGCAACTGCTTTATAACTGATATATGCCTAGAGAATTCTAATTTTGGATGAAGAAAAACGAGAATCTAAGGTCCTATTTATAGGAGAAACTGAAAACGCGAAATGACCGGGACGCCCCTCCACTAAAAAGTGGAGGTTGTGGATTTTAGCCTTGTGGCGCCCGCCACAGGCCTATGGCGCCCGCCACGGTCCCTACAGGGGATGATGTAGTGGGGATCGTGGGTCTTGGAGGTTGAGGAGTGGTCTTGAGACGTGGCCACGTCATGGCTAACCCCATGGCGCCCGCCACAGTGGGTGCCGTAAGTGCAAAATGCTGAATTTCTAGGTTTTCGTCCGTTTTCACTCCTTTTTCGCTCCTTTTCCCGATTCAAGCTCCGATTATTATAAAAACCTGAAAACATAAGAAAACAAAGCAATAACAAAGCAAAACAACAATAAAAGCTAAGAATGCATGCGAAATCGGAGTCAGAAATACGGTGAATTTTAGTGTGATCAACCATCAAGGATATCATCCCGATGACAAGTGAAGAGTAATGATTTACTTTTTCCAATCATTGTACAACCCTATGTCCTACCCGGGGCATAGTGGTTTTATTGTCAGGGCCTTGTTGGATTATGTACATGCATTTTGTTAATAAATCAAAGGCGTTCTCTTCGTATTCAAATATTGTGATCTCTGTTATTCCTGTTTTATATTTGTGTTGAAAAATAGTAAAATGGCAATGGGGTTTGTGCTAACCTGCATATTCTTGTTTTAAACTTAACCCTTGTTATTGCAGGATCCACATAACAAATGACATCGACTCTGGACCTTCTATGGCTCACTTCGACTTTGATTGCCCGATCTATCAAGCCGAAGAAGAGATTGATGAAGACGAAGACCTTCCTGAAGAGTTGGCCCGCTTGTTGAAACAAGAGGAAAAGGTTATTCTGCCTCATGAGGAGGAGATCAAAATCGTGAACCTGAGTTCTGAAGAGCTCGTCAGAAATGTCAGAGTAGGGGCTGCATTGCAGAGTGATGTCAAGCAGAGATTGGTCGAGATGCTAAGAGAGTATAGTGACGTCTTTGCTTGGTCATACGAAGATATGCCCGGACTTGACACGGACATCGTGGTCCACCACTTGCCGCTACGAGAAGATTGCCCTCCCGTTAAGCAGAAGCTTAGGAGGACGAGACCAGATATGGCCGTTAAGATCAAAGAAGAAGTGCAGAAACAGCTTGATGTTGGCTTCTTAGCGGTCACCACTTACCCTCTGTGGGTCGCCAACATAGTGCCTGTACCGAAGAAGGACGGTAAGGTACGCATGTGCGTCGATTATCGGGATTTGAATAGGGCGAGCCCTAAAGATGATTTCCCGTTGCCTCATATCGATGTGTTGGTCGACAACACAACCCAATTCTCCGTGTTTTCGTTCATGGATGGCTTCTCCGGTTACAACCAGATCAAGATGGCGCCGGAGGACATGGAGAAAACAACGTTTATCACCCCCTGGGGAACATTTTGCTATAAGGTAATGCCCTTCGGTCTGAAGAACGCAGGGGCCACTTACCAACGAGCAATGGTAACTTTGTTTCATGACATGATTCATCATGAGATTGAGGTCTATGTTGATGACATGATTGCGAAGTCCCAAACGGAGGAAGAGCATCTGGTCAACTTATTGAAGCTTTTTGAGAGGCTTAGGAAGTTCAGGTTGAGGCTGAATCCTAACAAATGTACTTTCGGAGTACGGTCCGGAAAGTTACTGGGGTTTATCGTGAGTGAACGAGGCATCGAGGTTGATCCTACGAAAATAAAAGCCATTCAAGAAATACCAGCGCCGAAAACAGAAAAAGAAGTTCGTGGTTTCTTGGGCAGAATAAACTACATTGCAAGGTTTATCTCTCAGCTCACGGCCACTTGTGAACCGATGTTCAAGCTTTTAAAGAAAGATCAGGCGATTACTTGGAATGAAGATTGCCAGAAGGCATTCGAAAAGATAAAGCAATATCTTCAAGAACCTCCAATCCTGGTACCCCCAGTGGCTGGACGGCCATTAATCATGTACTTGACAGTTCTTGAGAATAGTATGGGATGTGTTCTCGGTCAGCACGACGAGACAGGCATAAAGGAGCATGCCATTTACTACTTGAGTAAAAAGTTCACTGACTGTGAATCTCGATACTCGATGCTGGAGAAGACGTGTTGCGCACTAGCCTGGGCTGCCAAACGTCTACGACAGTACATGCTCAATCACACCACCATGCTAATTTCGAAGATGGATCCGATCAAGTACGTCTTCGAAAAGCAGGCTCTTTCGGGCAGGATTGCCAGATGGCAAATGGTGTTAACAGAATACGATATTCAGTACGTGTCCCATAAGGCCATCAAGGGAAGCGTATTGTCTGAATACCTGGCCAAACAGCCGATCGAGGATTACCAGCCGATGAAATTTGAATTCCCTGATGAGGATATCATGTTTCTCAAAGCGAAGGATTGCGATAAGCCGTTGCCCGACGAGGGGCCAGATAGGAAATCCCAGTGGAAATTGATATTCGACGGGGCGGTTAATTCCTATGGAAGTGGCATCGGGGCTATCATCACGACTCCCCACGGATCCCACATCCCGTTTACTGCGAGACTGACGTTTCCAGTCACCAACAATGAAGCGGAGTACGAAGCATGCATTATGGGTCTAGAAGAGGCAATTGATTTGAGAATCAAGAATCTAGACGTATATGGTGACTCAGTGCTTGTGATCAACCAAATTAAAGGGGAGTGGGAGACTCGTCAATCGAATTTGGTGTCGTACATGAATTATGCCAGAAGGCTACTGCCGTTCTTTGATCGAGTGGAACTCCATCATGTGCCCAGAGCCGAAAATCAGATGGCTGATGCCTTGGCCACGTTGGCTTCAATGTATAAAGTCAATTTTTGGAATGAGGCTCCAAGAATTGTCTTGTCTCGTCTTGATAGACCTGCATTCGTCTTTGCAATCGAGGAAGCCGCCGATGGCAAGCCATGGTTCCATGACATCCAGACCTTCCTTATGACTAAGGAGTATCCTGCGGGTGCGTCAACCCAGGATAAGAAGACTCTGAGGAGGCTGTCTGGCAACTTTTATCTCAATCCTGATGGAGTGTTGTATAAGAGAAACCACGATCTCGTGCTAATCAGATGTGTAGATGAGAAAGAGGCGAATATGCTCATGGAAGAAGTCCATGAAGGCACATTTGGTACGCACGCTGGCGGGCATGCTATGACGAGGAAGATCCTGAGAGCAGGATACTACTGGCTGACGATGGAGTCGGATTGCTTCAGATTCGCGAAGAGATGTCATAAATGCTAGATTTATGCTGATAAAGTTCATGTACCGCCGTGCCCATTGAATGTCATGTCCTCCTCGTGGCCGTTCTCCATGTGGGGCATCGACATGATAGGCAAGATCGAGCCCACCGCATCTAACAGTCATCGCTTCATTCTAGTAGTTATCGACTACTTCACCAAGGGGGTGGAGGCGGCCTCGTATGCTAATGTGACCAAGCAGGTGGTGGCTAAATTCATAAAGAGGGACATCATCTGTCGTTACGGAATTCCTGAGCGGATCATTACTGATAATGGTTCGAATCTGAATAACAAGATGATGAAGGAGCTGTGCCAGAGTTTCAAGATTGAACACCACAACTCATCTCCTTACCGGCCGAAGATGAATGGCGCCGTTGAAGCAGCCAACAAGAACATAAAGAAGATTGTTCAAAAGATGGTTGTGACCTACAAAGATTGGCACGAGATGTTGCCGTTTGCACTGCACGGTTATCGTACGACGGTACGTACTTCGACCGGGGCAACTCCTTTCTCCTTAGTATACGGTATGGAAGCTGTCCTACCGTTAGAAGTGGAGTTCCCTTTTTTGCGAGTTTTGGTTGATGTGAAACTCGACGAGGCAGAATGGATTACGAATCGTCTGAACCAACTCATCCTGATGGACGAGAAGAGGTTACCATCGATTGCGTTTGGTCGTCTGTACCAAAGCCGAATGAAGAAAGCTTATGATAAGAAGGTGCATCCCAGAAGCTTTCAGACGGGTGATCTCGTCCTGAAGAAGATTCTTCCTCCACACTCCGATCACCGGGGCAAGTGGACTCCGAATTACGAAGGTCCGTACGTCGTCAGCAAGGTCTTCTCGGGAGGAGCTTTGTTGTTATCCACGATGGATGGTGAAAATTTTGCATCCCCGGTGAACGCGGACGCAGTTAAAAAATACTTTGCTTGAAAGTGACCCGCTGGACAAAAAAAGAGAGTCCAGGCAAAAAAGGGGCATCCCGGCGAACCAAAAACAGAATAAAAGGTTCGGGCAAAAATTAGGGATATAAATTGAAAAAATGTACACCCGCGAAGTCGAAAACCTACACTGGGCGGCTTCGGCAAAAAAGGGTATCCCGGTGAACCGAAAACCCGCAAAGGGCGATTCACGCAAAAGTTAGGGATTTGAAAAAGCAAATGACTGCGTTCCGCGTGTGGACTTTCTTTGTTTAGTGGTTTGGAGGACCTGAGGGCCGTTTATCCGAATCAATCTCTTCCGAAGCTGAAGCGTCGGAGAAGTATCGAAGTCGAGTGGGTCATAGAAGGATCAACTCATGGTGTTCGTCTACGCCTCGTTGCCGACATTTGTATATACTGATGTATATTTATGTTTTATCTTTGTGCGGCTTCCTCATTCCAGGAGCTTGCATCTGTTGTAAAACATTTTTACCCATTCAGGGGCTCGTTATCAATAAAATGCATACTATTCAGCAATTCTGTTTGCCTGTTTAGCATTTATCTGTTTTGTTTGCGAAGAAGAACGCCGATGTTTTGATAAAATGCGCATACATAAACTTACTGGCCTAGGCCACTGATTGTTGAAGCAATCAAACACTTGAACATTGTCACGAGATAATAACCTCGATAGGTCCCTTTGAGAAGGGTATCTTGTCTGTTTGTTTGTGTTGTTACAGGTGTAGCATGTTCCAGACAGAGCGCCGTGCGCACCCCGAAGCAGGATGACTCCTCCTCCTCCAGCAGAGTTCAGTAGCCTCTTCCCGCAGAGTCTGAACGCAAGATCGTGAGCATTGATATATATCCCCAGGCAGAGATGATTCTCCTCCCCAAGCAGATGCATCCTGAAGGAGCGTCATCTCCTTAGCTGAGTCAGGCGCCGAAGCATGAATTCTATCCCCCAACACCGGGTCACAAGTGCAGGTTTCGTAGGAAACTATTCGTACGCCGAAGTATGCAGCAACTGATGGTACCAGACTGAAGTCTCCAGTGAAATTGAAATTCCCCACCAGAGTCGTACTCTCTCCCGAAGTCGGATGATTCCTTCTTCCCCAGCGGAATTGAAATTCCTCACCAGAGTCGTACTCTCTCCAGCGAAGCAGAATGATTTCTCCTTCCTCAGCCGAGTTCGCAGATCCCCAAGAGAGCCGAATCCTTGGAAGTTGATCAGACCGTGATTGGTTTTTTCCCTAGTAGAGTGTTGAACAACTGAAGTTGTTTCCCCACAGAATCGTTATCTCTAGAGAAGTAGCTGAGAAGGCCACGCAGTTTATTCTCGCGATTGACATTGCCTTCCCTCAGCAGGTCCAGGTTCTCACAGAGCTTCGTCCCCCTGCAGCAATCAACTGAAGTTGTTTCCCCTGCAGCAGTCAACTGAAGTTGTATCCCCTATGGAGTCCAATTGAGATTGGCGTGACCATGTTCTCCTCAGCAGGATGATTCCTCTATCTGAGTAGTTCTTTCTCCTTGACAAGAGGATTCACCCTTAGGCATTTATTTTGCTGACGGGATCGCATCATTTTGCATGATTGCATAACATTTATCATAAACGCATAGCATTTCCACCGTGTGGAGCATTGCCGAAGCATATGCATAATAAACATGATCTAGGTTGTTACCGTTCGTGTTTTGCAGGTGTTCCACCGCAGAATTGATTGCTCAGGATGATTCCTGACATTCCCCCCCAACGAAGTCGCTTGCTCAAGATGATTCTTGATGTCCCCGGCGAAGTCTTCGATTCAAGATGTTCCTTGAATCCCGCAGCAGGGTCGTTTGCTTAAGATGATTCTTAAGATCCCCAGTGCAGTCTCCGGAGTTGTTTGCTCGAGTTGATACTTAGAGTCCCCAGTAAAGGTTGCCCAGGATGATTCCTGAAATCCCCAACAAAGTGTTCGCTCAGGATGATTCCTGAAATCTCCAGGTTGGTTATCGGTTCAAGATGATTCTTGAGGTCCCCGGCGGAGTTATTTGTCCAAGGTGATTCTCGAAGGTCCCCGGGCGGAGTTATTTGTCCAAGATGATTCTTGAAGTCCTCAGCAGAGTTGATTCATCCAGAATGATTTCTGGACCCTCGAAGCGGAGTTACTTGATAGTTTTCCAGAACCCCCAGCGGCGAAGCGTCATCCCCTGTAGGTCTCCAACGGCGAAGTTGAAACCTCCCTTGAAGACTCCATGATTGAAGTCTGACCGTGTGAATGAAGCAGTTCTCTCAGCTGATGCAGAGTGCCTGATGGCAGAGGTTTAGATATTCCCAATTGGCTCATGATTGACCAAGAATTCTATTCCCGACTTGCTAACGAAGTCCAGCTGATGCCCGACATATTTCTTTGAATGCCTGATGGCATGATCAACCTGATGGTTGAAGTCCGGCTGATGCCCGACAATTTCTTTGAATGCCTGATGGCATGATCAACCTGATGGTTGAAGTCCGGCTGATGCCCGACAGTGTTCTTTGAATGCCTGATGGCATGATCGACTAGGTATTACCGGTTACCGTGTGACCAATTCCCCAATGAAGTTTCTTCACCCTGACGGCGAGGTCAGACGATGTTGAGAATTGACGGCGATGTCAGACCCTTTGTAGCTCCAACGGCGATGTTGGATGTTTGTTTCTGGCGGCGATGTCAGGTGATTCTTTAGTTCCCCAGCGGCGATGTTGGATATTTGTTTCTGACGGTGATGTCAGGTGATTCAGTTTTACAGCGGCGATGTTGGGTGTTTTGGTTATCCGACGGTGATGTCAGATTCTTTGTTGCTCCAGCGGCGATGTTGGATGTTTGTTTCCGACGGTGATGTCAGATTCTTTAGTTCTCCAGCGGCGATGTTGGGTGTTTTGGTTGTCCGACGGCGATGTCAGATTCTTTGTTGTTCCAGCGGCGATGTTGGATGTTTGTTTCTGGCGGCGATGTCAGGTTCGTTAGTTTTCCAGCGGCGATGTCAGGTTCGTTAGTTTTCCAGCGGCGATGTTGGATGTTTGTTTCTGACGGCGGTGTCAGGTTCTTTAGTTTTCATGCGGCGATGTTGGGTGTTCTGGTTGCCTGACGGCGAGATCAGACGTCTGATGACAATGTTAGAGGAATTTAATGTGGATGATTGACGACAAGGTTCAGATCAGTATATCTCCAGCTAGTTGCCGTGCAGCTATTATTTCAGTGTTCGAAGATTCGTTCCCGCCAGAGTACCGTGTACTTGAGCAGTTGGCAAATTTCCGGGTTTATCGGTATTCAACCGTCTCGCACCTTGATTGGCTGAGAGCCGTTCGCTCCTCACCCAGTCAGGTTCAAGCCGTTTGAATAGGGGCAGCTGTTGCACCCCAAAATTTGACCAACATTTATTTACCCATCAAGAGTTGTATGAGACTTTGAAGCTAGCCAAGAGGGTTATTCAAAGGTTCAAAGATTGATATCTTTGTCAGAAGACTCAAGAGACCCTCAGAGAGATTGGTTGAAACCAAGGTTGTGTGCCTCATAACTTGAGAGTTGTGGGAGCTCCTCAGATGATTCTGAGACTATGAGGATGGAATTGAAGCTTTGAAAAAGCTTATGAGATGTCTTGAAAGCCATCATGAAGCCTAGAGAGGTCATTATACAAGAATTCAGAAGATTCAGACATGAGTGGTGGAATTAGGGTTTGACTGGGTCAACCCTAGGTCAACTGATGATTTGGAGAGGGTTGAGACCTAATCCAAGAGCCATGTGATCATGGAATGATGCATTGAGATACTATAAGGATGATTCCTAGACCAACTCATCATGATTGAGGAGTTTGAGAAGTTTCAAGCTAGGGTTTCTAAGGCTCGACAGTGTAAAATCCCTTGTTTGATCCCTATCTTCAAGGCAGTTTAGCTCAAGATGTGATTGTCATCTCATCTTCCCCATAACATGAATGTTGTAGAGCTTGTTCTTAGCTTTAATTTGAGTACTATAAGTCCTTGATAGGATTTGTAGAGCTCAAGTTATGACTTTGACAAATTACAGGTCATCTGAGGTATGTGAATCTGGGTCCTTGAAAGTCACCCAACTTGCATCCAACTTTTGCCCTAGTAGGATGATTCCTATGGATTCTTGGTCAACATGAATGTTGTATAGATTATTCTTAGCTTTCTATAGAGTACTAGAAGTCCTTGATAGGATTTTTAGAACTCAACTTATGGCTTTGGCAAGTCAAGGGCATTTTGGTCATTTGGAGGTTATAGGTCATTTCAAGCATAAGGCCATATCTCCTATTTCCAAGCTTCAAATGGAAAAATCTTCAACATCAAACTTGCTTATAATGATGTTTTAAGGCTAGTAGGGAGGTCATGAGATGTTGAAAAGGCTTGTATCAAAAAGTGATAAAAATGGCCTAAAATGGAGGCATAAGTTAATTAAGTTGAAATTGAAAATTGGAAATCATAAGCTATAAATCCAAACCATGTCATATAATAGGTCATTTTGACTCCAAATGACATTCTAAGAACAATGGTTCAACCACAATTTTGATTTGGGGCTTGGATCATAGGGCTGCTTTGGAATTGGCTTACTTGCATATTAATGCACCAAAGCAAAACTCAAAAGAACTCAATGTACAAGTTGGTTATGCATTGTAACATATCATAAATCTCATATGGGGAGAATTTCAAGTCAGTTACCAAGGTTACAAGAGGTTTGGCATGAGATAGCATGTGGAGAGAATTGGAATCAAAATGTCATGACATGAAAAGTTCAATTTCTCATTAGATGATCCTAGATGGTTCTAGATGATTCTAAACCACTCTATATAACATGTATAACTTGCTCAGATGCAAGGTTGGTGAGAATTGGTGCAGAGAAGAGAGAGTGAGATCAAGAATCTTCCATTGCAAGTCAAGTTCCAATTCTGCATAATTCTTCATTTCCATTCCTTTTTTCTTCACAAACACATTCCATAGATCCCTCTGAGTGTGTGCATACTGAATTGAAGTGCCATTGATGGAAGATTGAAGGTTTGGCCATTGGATTTGCAAGAAGCCATTCATATTCGGATCTTGAAGTGCAAGCATTCTCCCTCCAATTTTTTGCAAACAGAAGAAGTATCATCATCCAAGGATCATTTCTGAAGAGTTTCAAGTGCTGAATTGAAGATCGACCACCACTGCCATACCAAGAAACCAGGTTTGCAAATTCTTCCCTACATCATTATTTAAGCATTGATAGGTTGAGTTATTAGTGTAGAATGGCTAGAGACACCTAGGTAATCATTTCTGGAGACTTAGAGAGTAATTGGTGAAGGTTGAATGTGTGACACCATTACTTTGATGAGCAAGAACTCGTGGCATGGTGAGAAAGAATGAGTGTTTGATAGCTTGTTTTAACCAGTGGAGTGAGGTGAACATTTTGATGCAAGAAAATCTAAGATTTGTTGGAGTTGAGGTTTGAGCTCATATTGGATTCACTATCGGATTTTAAGATAGAGACCATTTCAGTTTAATCCAAGGCCATGAGCATGATCAGTGTGTAAAATTGAGCAATTTAGTGTTTTACATTTTGAATTTTGATGATGATTTGAGGTAGCACGAGTTGGTGGAAGTTTATCATTTGAACTCTGTTCTTGGAAGCTCTCATGGCAAACCCTAGGCTGAAGGTTGAAGACAACCTCTCAGCCATCAGATGCAAGCAAGACCAGTTGACCCCTCGTCTAATCCAACGGCCCGTGTTCAATTGCGTTTTGGAGGGAATCCGAGCTACAATGAAACGCGACGTTTCATTAAAGGTTGCTTGGGTTGGATCACTATGCACACCCCCAGTCAAGGCCCATCCAAGTTTTACACTATATTTTGTTGCTATTCTCACCGTAGTTTTTTCATTTTCTTTTGGTTTTATTAATTGATTTTCTGAGGGGATATTGGGCCAGACGCATTGCTTTCTGTACCCCCCAGTCTGGGCCCATATGTGTAATGAACTGCATATGTTTACTTGCTGCACCCATCCCTTCATATTTTCATTTTATTTTTCTTCCATTTTATTTCAATCTTGGAAAAATCATATCAAACTGAAATTTAATGATTTTTTAATGGGAATTTTTGCTCCCATTTCATATTTTTGTCTAGAAAAATATAAAATAAAAATATTTTCCTTTCATGCATTTTTAGTATTTTTTGTGTATTTTCTACTTTTATTGCTTTTTATTTCTTTTATGTTGATCTATGAATTTGTAGAATTTTGTTTAGGTAGTTCCCTTAATATTTTTAGGCCATTCTTTTTAGGATAGTTAGATATAAGCTTTAGCTTCCCCCTGGATTTATTACATGATTTTGTGATGAATTTTAGGGTAGTTTTGATTAGATGACATTAGGTTGTGTAGAATTAGGTCAAACTTCAACATAGGTGCATAATAACTTTAGGTTTTGGGTTTTTAGGACAAACTAGACTATGGGGCATATAAGGGTATTAAGGGTAGGTATGTAAGTTCCCTTAGAAATTATATTAGGATTTAATATAGTAGTATACTATTTTTGGATGATTTTTGTATAGGATGATTGCTTGTGTTGCCCTTGTGGGCTGGTATTGTTGTTTGCTTTGCTTTGTGGGCTTGGAGAGCTTGGTATTGTTCTGAGGAGCATTGAGGAGAATAGTAGAAGACTTGAATATGGATTGAGGAGATTGAGAGCTTGATCTTTTTTGTTTTGTTGATTGTTTTATGGTTAGGGATTAGGAAGAGTTTAGACTTAGATAACTTCTTTCTTAAACATGGATGGTATCTTTCACCTCCATTCCTCCCTATGATTCAAAGTCCTTCCATGGTATACACCTCTCTCCTTTGGAGGGATAAGTGATGTACCTAGGGAGTAGAACTTTTGAGGGAACCCTTCATTTGATGTTGAACCCTTATAGGTCACCTTTGGTGGTCAATAAGCAGTTCAATATCCCCAGCTTATCCAGTAAGTGATTTTCTCTGGTTTGATTATCTTGAAAGATGTTGAGCTTGAGTGTGAAGATGAAGACTTCATTGAAGAGTACAGAAGAGGATGAATCCTTGGGTATTGCCATTCCAGTTGGAGCTTGAAGAGCAACAAGAGCAAGTTGATACTTACTTTGATACTTGAAGACCCCTGAAGATTAGGTGAAGCCTGAAGGTGGAGCTGATCAAGAAGCTGAAGCTTAGAGGGAGAAGATAAGTTGAAACTTATGTTGAAGGGTTGAAACCTGGAAAAGCAAATTGATATTTGTCAAGAGTGATTGAAGTCTGAAGACTGCATTGCTGTTGGAAGAGCTGAAGCTTGGAGTTGATCTGCTTTCTTTTTCTTTTCTGTATTGCTGTGTTTTGTTTGACTTGCTTGATGCATTAAAATAAGTTCATATCTAGACTAAGTAGAATCTAGGAGCATGATTGCACTAGAGGTTGAGTTGCTCCCTCTGCTTGTATTGTTACTGTGTGGCTTTGCTTGCGGGTATTCGGTAGAGCCCTACTCCCTTGCCCATGTGGTTTGTTTGTCTGATGGCATTTTATTTCATTTTATCTGTATGATTGCAGTTTACTGTTTTTGCTTGATAGCATGTTGTTTTATATTTCAGTATGATTACTGTTATCCATTCTGGCTTGAGGTTGAGATGAGCTTGTGGAGGCTGAAGCCCCACACACATTTCCTCCCTCACTTGCATTGCATGCATTTTACTGTTAAAGCTGATGCTTTGTCTGTTTTGGTGTATCATTGACATGATCCCTTAGGACTCTCATTTCCTTTGATAAGGATTTGATGATAGAACTTTAGGTTGAAACCTATGCATGACAACTTCTAGGAGTTCCCTGTTCAAACCTTGACCATAGGATGAATCCATGGCATGACAACAGTAGGACTTGATAGTCTCCCTCCTAGTTGGGCCTGTTCTCTTCTCATCTCAAAACAATTTAAGATACAGTAATCATGAATGATTTCTTTCGTACGTTACGAGCCTTAAGCTATCTGAGAAAGGATTGTGGGAGAGTTTCTTTTCCACAGTCTGGATGTTTAGTATGGTACCCTTTGGGTGACATGCGACGCATTCACTCTCAGGTCATAGTCTCTAGTGCGGTTGAAATCGCAAACACAATAAAAAACACTTCTTTCATAGAAGACAGGAAATAAACTGTAGTTTCCCGAACTACGTGAGCTCTGATCTCTCATACCTGTTGAGAGTACGTAGGCACAGGATGGCGATGTCTTGGCGAGCTACCTTCCCCCATAACCCATCGTAGGTCGAACTACGTTGACTCTGATTTCTCGTTCTCTGATGAGAATACGTAGGCATAAAGTGCGACGCTTTGCCGAGTCATTTTCTTTTCTTTTTCAGCCAGCCTTGATAGGTAGATAGATAAAACCAACCAGTCCAAGTAAACACAACAAGCGAGGATCCCGTCGAGTACGACGGACGTGAGGGGTGCTAATACCTTCCCCTTGCGTAACCGACTCCCGAATCCAGACAATGGTTGCGATGACCTTGTCTTACCCTTTTTCGTCAGGTTTTTCCGATCGTTTCCTTTCCCGCTCTGAGGGATAAATAATGAAAGGTGGCGACTCTTCTGTCATGCCGGCACCTTATTTTCGCGCAAGCGACAGGGACCACTACAGTTCCTCCTCTAGCTGATGATGGCACTCCCCAAGCCAATGTTATTCCAACAGTTGTTATTCCTCCAGGCGGAGGTAATCAACCTGGAACTCATATTCCAGGTGCAGCGGGCGTTGTACATGGTAATGTCGGTCCTCAGTGGGAGGAGGACGAACAGGATGATGTCTTTTCTATGGGAGATCTGGGTGTAGACCTGCAGTCTGATGCAGACAAGAGGTTTAGAATGATAGAAGAGAAGATGAAGAACTTGGAAAATTAGAATTCTCTTGGTCTCGATATGTCTAACTTGGGGCTGATCCCAGGTCTGAAGATTCTGCCGAAGTTCAAGGTATCTGACTTTGACAAGTACAAAGGGACGACTTGTCCCAGAGTACACCTCTGATCCTACTACAGGAAGATGTATGCATATTCTGATGATGAAAAGTTGTTAATGCACTTCATCCAAGACAGTTTGTCTGAACCATCTTTGGAATGGTACATGAGCCTTGAGGGGACCAATATCAGGAGTTGGAGAGACCTTGGGGAGGCATTCGTCCGTCACTATCAGTACAATAGTGACTTGGCGCCAAATAGAGTCCAACTTCAGAATCTTTCTCAAAGGAGCAATGAGGGGTTCAAAGAATACGCACAGAGGTGGCGTGAACTAGAGGGTCCAGCCGCCAATGGTTGAGAGAGAACTCATTGATATGTTCGTGGTAATGTTGCCATGGATATATTATGAAAAACTTATTGGAAACATGTCAGGCAGTTTCTCAGATCTGATTATTACTGGTGAACGAGTTGAGAATGGTATTAAACTGGGAAAAATTCAAGCAGGAGAAGGATCCATATCTGGTGGAGGGAGAAAGACTTTTGGTAATAAGAAAAGGGAAGGTGAAACGAAAGCAGTGTCAGGGTACATAAATAAGAACAAGAATAGGGCCTCACGCCAATAACAATATCGACAACAACCACAAGTTGCAAGTATCACTATTCCTGCAACACCTTAGCAACAACCTCAACAACAACGACAACAACAACAACAATAGAACTATGGATCACGACGGTTTCAAGACCATGGTAGAGCAATGAATAGGCAGTTTGACGCTCCACCTATGCCTTATTCACAACTTTTACAACATTTACTTCAACTTCAATTAATTCAAAAGAGAATATTGGCACCTCTGACTGACGCACCACCTCCAGGTTACGATGCAAACGCCAGGTGTGACTTCCATTCAGGCGCCCCAGGTAACAATATAGATAACTGCAAGGCTTTCAAACATAAGGTGCAAGACCTTATTGATAGCAAGGCAATTAACTTCACTAATGATGCGCCTAATATTGTTCAAAACCCGATGCCTAATCATGGAGCGGCCGGTGTCAATGATGTTATTGAAGAAGAAGAGTTGAGTTTGGTAATGGATGTAGCCGAATTGAAAACGCCATTGAGCTTTGTTAAAATTAAGTTGTTGAAAGGCGGAGTTTTTCCAAGCTGTGGGGAAAATTGGGAAGGGTGTGCAATGCATCCCGAAGGTTATGAAGATTTGAGGAATCATGTTCAGTGCTTGATGAATGAAGGGGTCTTACAGTTTGACAGGATTAAAGAAGAGAAAGATGTAAAGGTGATTAATCAGGAGTAGGATGAGATTGCTACGATCTCGATCCCTTTCAGAATAATTAATATGTCAGTGTCGCCAAGGCCAGCGACTGTTATAATCACTAAAGCAGGGCTAGTGCCGTACGAAAGTACCAAAGCAATCCCATGGAATAATGGGGCGGAGGTCTTTTATAATGGCCAAAAGCAAGAGTTGAGGGGAACTTCTTCTGATGGTTCATTTGTTGATAATTTAATTAGAACTAGTGGGATGACAAGAAGTGGTAGGGTGTTTTCACCGCCAGAAGCCAATGTGGAGAGGCCTGACAAGGGAAAGGGAAAGGTTTTTGTAGAGGAAATTTCACAACAAGGAGAGAAGGATGCTCTGGCTAAAGACGCCGAGGAATTCATGCGTCTGATTCGAAAGAGCGATTATAAAATTGTTGATCATCTACAACAGACTCCTTCCAAAATTTCAATTCTATCTTTGTTATTATGCTCAGAGGTACACAGGAATGCCCTTTTGAGGATTCTGAATACAGCGTATGTGCTGCAGGAAATTTCTATAAATTAGCTTGAGGGGGTCGTGGCCTACGTGAATGCTGGCAATGGCTTTGGGTTCACAGATTTGGACCTAACTCCTAAGGGAAGGAATCACAATCACGCCTTGCATATCTCTATTGAGTGCAGAGGGGTAGTCTTGACACATGTCTTGGTGGATACTGGGTCTTCACTTAATGTGTTTCCCAAGAAAGCCTTAATGAAATTAGATACCCAAGGCGTGATATGTACTCTTAGTGATCTTGTTGTGCGAGCGTTCGATGGAACGAGTGTCGCTACTGCGAAAAACAACCGGCGGAAAAAATAGAAGAGTCGCCACCTTTCGTTATTTATCCCAAAGAGAGGGAAAGGAAACGATCGGGAAAAACCTAACGAAGAAGGGAAAGACAAGGTCATCGCAATCATGTATGGATTCAGGAGTCAGTTACGCAAGGAGAAGGTAGTAGCACCCCTCACGTCCGTCGTACTCGACAGGATCCACGCATTGTTGTCTATCTAAAAGGGTGTATTTAAACTACCTAGCTAAAGGCTCAGGGACAAAATAAAAATAAAGGAGGACTCGACATAGCATCGCTGCTATGGGCCTATGTATTCCCGTTTGGAACTAGAAATCAGAGTTAACGTAGTTCGGCTAACTACGGGTGAAAGGGGGAAGGTTGCTCGCCAAGACATCGCGTCTTGTGCCTACATACTTTCATCTGGTATGAAAGCTCAGAGCAAACGTAGTTCGGACTTAAGAGAACACAGGTTGTTCAAACGTTTTACCCGAGTAGGGTTAACAAATAGTTCTAGCAGTTTGGTGTATGCAGCTCGACCATTGGAGACTTAGGTGTTACCGTTTGCGATAGGACTGAAAGTTAACAACACTCTTGCTTATGAAAAGGTTTTTCTGATTAAGATCCCAAAGGATGAAAAAGGTTTGAAGTGTTTTTGTGTTTTTTAGAGAAGAAGTGCTTTGAATTTGAATGTTCATAATGTACGTTGTACTAAAGTCTAAAACCTAGGATCGAATGCGTTGCATATCGTCCTAAGGACGTATACTAAACACTCTAGGCAATTGAGAGGTAACCACCCAATCACCATTTCCCAAGTATAAGGCTCATGGCACAACATCCATTATCTTTATTACATGGATTGAAGTTGTTTGAAGATGGGAAGAGAAAGGGACAAACTAAAGGGGGACTAGACCAAACCCTAGAAGTTGTCATGCAAAGTGCACCTAAAGTTGGGATCACAAAAGGGAAACATCTACCTAATGTTATCATGCATGTTTAGAACCCTAATGTCTATCATAACCTCTCTTGAATAAGAGAGGTTAGAAATCCTAAGGGGAGAAAGACAAAAGAAGAAGAATAAAAAACAAAGAAACATGCAAATGAAAGAGTGCACACATTGAATGCACAAGTAGAATGAAAGTGGGAAGAAAATAGTGTGGGGCAGTAGCCTCCACAAGCTCATCTCAACCAAGCATGCATATGAGGATGCAAAGAGAAAAGAGAAAGAGATGCATCAAAAGCAAACAAACAAGTGTGACAAAGTCACTACGAAAAGTCCTCATGGATTCATCACTTTAGGTAAGCTTCAAGTTCCTCCTAAGGAGGGACCAAGCTACCTTAAATAACATTCCAAAGTCATAGGACAGAAGAGAAGATGAAAGAAGAGAGTGCTCAAGATAAACATCACAAACACACCAAAGAGATGCAAGAAGAGGCAAGGAGAAAGACCAAAGTCTCACACACATTCGACACTTAAAGCACAAATGGAAAGCCTATAAAACAATGCATCAATCAACAAGCAATGAACACAATTTTGACCTAAAAATGAACATACAACAAGCTCAACATGTCTACTTTGTGAAACAAGAAGAGTTTAGAGTTGAATGGATCCACAAAGGTGATTTCCAATTCAATCTAGGTCATGCACTTGTATGAGCCACCTTATGAAATGACCTATCTTGCAAGTCATCTCAAAATTAGGAAAAAGACTCAAAAATTACCAAATAAAATGCACAAAGGAGCTAAACAAGTTGGCAAACAAAAGCCAAAAGCACAAAGCCAATATCCCTTCAAAGCACCATCAAAAGAAAATAATATTCAATATGTACCACTTTGTAATGGGAGAATCAAGGGTCAAAAGGAAAGCACCAAAAGTCAACTATAAAATTAACTAACCAGGGGCAAAATGGTCCTAAAAAATTGTTCAACTCATCATGAGTATGAGGATCAATTTTCATTCATTTGACCAAAGGGAAATGAGAGAAACAATTAAAAGAACAAACAATGTCACAATTTAATCCAAATAAAAACATCTCCAATTAATTAATTCTTTTTTAATGAAAAATAAACTAAAAAATAAAATAAAAATTCTATAAAATAAATGACATTTCAAATTGTCTAAAACATATTTTTGGGAATTTTATTAATTGGAGAATTAATTTATATTGAATTAATTTGAAACATATAACAAAACAAAATAAAAATTAAAATAGAAAATAAAAAAAACAAATGGGCAGTGCAGATAGCAGCCCAAGCTAGTTCAAAAAAACAATTGGGCCAGAAAGGAGGTGCAAGGAGCAATTAAGGCCCAAACGCGTATAAAAATCTGATGCCAAACAAAACTCAAGTGTGTGAGGTCAAACAAGCGTACATGGTGGAACACATTCAGGGAGCGTTTGATCAAACGGTAAGCGCATAAAGGGGCTGAGATCATGCCAACACATTAATGAAATTCAAACATCATTGTGTGGTGCAGAGTCAAACATGGAGTAGCGTGTTTCTTAATCAAGACCGTGGAATGCAAAAGTAATCTCATCGTATGGCCACGGGATCGTCTTCCACCTCTTAAACGAAGCAAAACGGAGGGAGACGCAGGTGTCGGAGCACGGTGGCTCCGGTCACCCTCTCCGGCGACACAAAACAACACACAAACTTCCGCTTAACCAAAACTCACAAAATTTAAGTCAAAAGTGATCTACGTCTCACGTAGATCACAAATATGGCATTGGTTTTCAAAAATAACACACACACACACAAGTCAAATTGCGCGCAAACAGTTTGGGGCTCAACACAAAACTATCATCAAACGAACACAAATGAATACCAGAATCAGTCTACAACGTACATAGATCACAAATATATAAAAATGGCGCAATATGGATGCATAAACAGTGAGAAATTTTGTGTTGAAGCTTACCTAACGGAATAGTTGTGTTGGACCTTCTACAAGTGTTCAAGCTTGATGAAACTCTCCAGAATCACTCCATATACTTCATGGAAGCTTTGGCTATGCTTGATTTCATTTGAGAATGGCTAAATCTAGAAAATCATATTTCACTTTTACTCCACTTTTTTCAATGTGTTCTTGCTCTCTTGGCACGAAATGACCTCCTTTTTTTCATCCATTCTTCATCTAGAATACTTATATGTTGGACCTAGCATCAAATGGAGGCCCAATTGTGGCTAATTTGTGAGAATAGAATTTCAAATTTTCCTTCACTTTTTGCTTGCAAAACTCGTGAATTGCCAACTGCACATGCCCATATTTTGATTCCAAATCATTTGCACATGGTCTGAGTTGATCAAAAGGCCAGCAATTGGTCCTTGTTTTGATTCTATGGTGGATTTCCCATTTGTTACTTCATGGGTGAAGAAACCATGAAAATAACCAACCAAATGGCCTCAAATTGCAAAATCAATATTGGCGTTGTATTTAGAACATCATTTGCACTCAAAATATGCATAAATTTGCCTTGAAATAGCTCCAAATGAATTGATTCCAATTTTCTCATTTTAAGCTTCCTTTATGAAAAATTCAAACACCAATTCTTTAATCCAAGCTCCAACCATGCCAAGAGATGATTTGGTAATGCAAACGGCCTCATTTGGAGCAAGTTTCATTTTGAAGTGTGCAAGTTGGTGAAATGGACCTATAATTTTATGACCTATAATCTTACTTTCCTAAAATACCCCTGACTTGCAAGCCTCACAACTTGATTTCTACAAATCAGATGAATGAATTCTAGTACTCTTTGGAAAGCTAAGACTATGCTCTACAACTTTCATGTTCACCAAAAGTTGAGGAGAAACATCCTTCTAGGTCAAAAATGGCTTGGAAGTTGGTTGACTTTTGTTGACCAAAATCACATTCATCTGAGGACCTGTAACTTGTCTGCAGCATAACTTGAGTTCTATAAATCCAATCAAGTACTTCTAGTACTCAAAAGCAAGCTAAGAACATGCTCTGCACATTTTATGCTGGTCAAAAGTTGAGATGAGACTTGTATCTTGAGATAGGTGGTCTTGAAGTTGGGCACTAAACAAGGGATTTTACACTGAGAACCCTAATTTAGTAACTTCTCACACTCTTGATTCTTGATGAAATGATCTTGAAATGATATCTCATGTATCTTAACACAACATTCCATGACCATAGAGACTTGGAATTGAGTTTTAATCTCCTTCAACTTCACAGTTAGCTGAGGATTAACCAGATGAAAACCCTAGATGCAACATTCTTGATTGTGGCTTCTTCCACCTCGAACAACAACTTGAATAAGCTCCAACATGGCTCTCAAAGCACTCAATGAGCTCTCTCAACATCTTATGTCCATAATCATGAATTAACAATCTTATGATGCTCTTCAACTGGCCTCCAAGTTAGGAGCTGACCCACATACATCCAACAACTCTTTCAAAGAACAATGACCACTTCTAGATGATTTGATGACCATCCAAACTTGAGTAACACCCCTGGCTTAGGCTCAACATTCTGAGTAGACTCCTCTTGCTATGCACAACATCTTGATCCCTTGTTAAATGAACAATGATATGCAATGCAAATGCTAGAACAAAATGAAATGAAACAACAAGCCAGCTAAAGAAAAAGGTTGGGCAAATTTTGGGGTGCAACAATTGCCCCTATTCAAACGACTTGGACCTAAATGGATGAAAAGCGAACAACTTTCAGACAATCAAAGTAAAATACGATTGAATACCAAAGAACCCAGAAATTTGCCAACCGCAGAAATAAACTGCAAAACTCTGATTGGGGAACAAATGTCCAGAAAAATTGAATACAGACAGTTGCAACGGCAACCGGCTGACTGATCATCCAATAAAGAACACCTGACATCACTGCCAGTCATCTGTGTAACGCCACAGACATCAAAACCAAAGGCTAAATTAACACGTAGTTGGTAGCTTCACCTCAGGAAGAGAATAATACTCACATCTTCTAAAAGTAGACGGAAAGACTCCAAATAAAGGTTCACGCTGTCTCAGGATAGACAGAAAGAAATATCAATACTCATGTCGTCTAGAAGTAGACGGAAAGATACCAAATACTCACATCGTCTAATGGTAGACGGAAAGTCACCGCTGAAAACTGGATCAACATGCACTTGATCCCTTCACATTGTCTAAGGATAGACAGCAAGAAAACCAATACTCACGTCGTTTAATGGTAGACAGAAAGAAAAACAAAATCCAACGTTCACAGTGTCTCTGGATAGACAGAAAGAGAAACAATACTCACATCGTCTAATAGTAGACGGGAAGACACCAAATACTCACATCGTCTAGAAGTAGACAGAAAGACACCAAATAAAGGTTCGCGCTGTCCCTGGATAGACAGAAACAATACTCACATCGTCTAATAGTAGACGGGAAGACTCCCAATATTCACATCGTCTAATGGTAAACGGAAAGACACCCAAAACCGCACTTCAAAACCGTTCGTCGAATTGCAGAATTATTTCGTCCATAAGAGTTGATGGAAAGAGAATATCTTCAAAGGGCCACATCGTCAATAGGGATTGACAAAAAGAAAACCATCTTCAAAGAGCCATGTCGTCAATAGGAATTTCCAACAAGGGGAAACCAATCATTCTTCAAAGAGTCACAGCGTCAATAGGAATTGACAGCACGAAAACCCTCCTAAAACGTCATTTCATCCAATAAACGGAAAGAAAACCATGTTTGAAGCTCACGTCGTCTAAGGATAGACGGAGAGAAAAACCTGCTGGGGGAACACATCGCCAATAGGAATTGACGGAAAGAAAATCTGCTCGGAGAAACACATCGTCAATGATTGACGGAAAGAAAATTTGCTTGGGGATGTCATCATTAGAGGACTGATGGACAAAATCATAACCGTCGTATGATTTGAAACTCGAGTAAACCGATAAGCTGTCTGAACAAAGTTGCCGGATAAATGCCCCTGTATTGACTGCGAAGTGATTCAAGTTGCCACGGAAGGCTGACAAAAATTGGCTTATGCTTCGAATGCATATGCGTATGTTTGAATATGGCGTAATGCTCCATACGAAATGGAAATGCTACACATTTGAGGATGGAATGCAAAGATGATGCAAATATGATAACTACATGCAAAGATGCAAATGCAGGCTCGAGCTGCTGGGGAAAGCTGGATACAACAGAACTATTCCAGCAAAAGAAATGCTGGAAAGGTGAAGCTAACTCCGCTGGGGATAACCAGATATACCAAGTATGATCGGACTCCACTGGGGATAGCTTACACATGCCAATGATGATTGGACTTTTGCTGGAGAAAACAAACGAAGTCTTTCGGTGTACCAAAGGGAATTAGATTTACAAAGGATCAGGTACGACTGATGCTGGAAAAATATCCTATCTAAACTCAAAGGTTTTGGGTTGAAAGGGTCAAGAGATAGTAACGCGACTTCCCGACATTCGTCTTGCACTTGAGAGGTCTTTTTTAAACCTGCCTAAACAGATCTGAGTAGCTCTGGAGAATAACAGTTCCTTCATTTCCGAGTTTGCCCCAGCTCGTGGGATCTCTGTGAGGATATTCCTCGAAAGGAAATCTAAAATCTCATTCCCTGATGGCTTGATATGCACTGCCTAGACACCTTGAACCTCAGAGAGGTGCTTCATATTAATTGCCCCACGGATAAGGAATAGCTTCTGTGCTCTTTGGGGTGGCGTGCCCCAGTCTTACAATGACTTTGCCCCTGATTGGCTGACCTGTGGGGAAAGTTCTTCTTGGCTGCGAGAGATTCGTCGAATCTCGACTTGACTGTCTCAGATTAACTGACTTTCAGATGGCTGACTCCCATGCTGTGATCATTTGATATAACTTGCCCCAGTTTGATAGAGTATTCAGGCAATATGCATTCTATCCTGATCAATCTTTTCACTGTGGAAACTTTCCTGCTGTCAAGCGCTTACTCGCAAGTAAAACAAGTTATCCTGCATAAAAGATATATTAAATGCAACGCATATGACAGTTTTCGAAATCCAATCTGTTCACTGGAAAATTTTGTAACATAAAGTGAATAAACCATTTATCAACATGTCAACATTAGTACAACACTGTAAGAGGAATCCTTTTAGGAGTCAGTTTCGATGCGATCTTTACCGAAGTATGCTTTCGAAACAAACCTGCTTCAATTAGGACTTTTTCAGGTTGTAACTTGGTCAGGTTCACAGTTTACAAGGAAAGGATAAAGGCTCAAAGTTTATTGTAACCCACCCATTCTCCGTGATGTTCTCCAATCCTATGTTTAGCTAATTCGACACTAGCGCTCACCTTTTAAAGGTTAAGGACAAGAGTGATGGTTTGGGAAACCACAAGTTTTTGGGAGTGACAGTCACTCACTTTTTCGTTTTTGGTGCCTGAATCACACGACTTGTTTTTCATCATCATTTTTTTATTTCCCTAACTTTTGCCTGGACTGGCTCCTTTGAGCTTATTTTGATTTCAAGGTCCAGCGGGATGCCCTAACTTTTGCCTAAGTCGCTGTTGCACCCCAAAATTTGCCCAACATTTCTTTACCTAGCTTGTGGTTCATTTCATTCACATTAGCATTATCATTTGCATTTCATTGACATGTATGCAGGAGATCAAGAGGTATGATTACCAATAAAGGGCTACACAAGACTTTGAGGCTAGCTAAGAAGGTTATTCAGATGTTCAAGGGTTGATATCCTTGTCAGAGAAGTTAAAAGATCCTCAGAGAGAGTGGTTGAAACCAAGAGTGTGTGTCTCCTAACTTGAGAGTTGTGGAAAGCCATCAGATGATTCTGAAGCCATGAAGTTGGACTTGAGGTCTTGAGAGAGCTCATGATAAGTGTTGAAGATCACTTTGAGGCCTAGACAGGTCATTGTGCAAGATTAAGAAGCCTCAGCCATGATTGGTGCAATTAGGGTTTGACTGGGTCAACCCTAAGTCAACTGAGGATTTGAAGGAGGTTGAGACTTAATTCAAGAGACATGGGATCATGTATTGATAAATTGAGATGTTCTAAGGATGATTCCAAGGTTAACTCATCATGATTGAAGAGTTTGAGAAGTTTCAGGCTAGGGTTTCTAAGGCTTGACAGTGTAAAATCCCCTAGCTTGACCCCTGACTTCAAGACTATTTAACTCAAGATAGGATGTTCATATCATCTTGACCCCAACATGATTGTTTTAGGGCATGGTTTTAGCTTTAATTTTAGTACTAGAAGTCCTTGATAGGATTCATAGAACTCAAGTTATGAGCCAGACAAGTTACAAGTCATCTGAGGCATGTGAATTTGGAGCTTGAAAGTTACCCAACTTGCAAGAAACTTTTGCCCTATAAGGATGATTCCTATGAACTTTTGGTAAACATGAATGTTGTTCCTTATTCTCTTATCTTTCTAAAGAGTACTAGAAGTCCATGATTGGATTTGTAGAACTCAAGTTATGGCTTTGACAAGTCAAGGGTATTTTGGGTATTTGGGCATTACAGGTCATTTTGAATTATAGGTCAATTTCACTATCTTGCAAGCTTCAAATGGAGTTTGTTTCAACATGAAAGTTGCTCAAAATGATGTTTTTAGCTTATCTAAGTATCAAGAGTCCATTGATATGGATTAGAACAAGCATTGGTTGAAGAAATTTCACAAAAAGACCATTTTAATGAATTAAAAGGGAAAAATTCAAAACAATTGGTAATTGAATGATTTCAAGCCAAATTTGTACTCATTTTGATTGGAAATGATATTCTAAACACTTTGGAATTAATAGAATTTTCATTTGGGGCTTGGTTCATGGTGTTCCAATTTGTGACTTCATGAATAAGCTACACATCCAAAATCATACCATTAAGCTCCAAACCAATTTTCACAAGGCAAAGTCCAAACCTTACCTTGGGATCCAAGCCTAAGGAGTACTTAAGTGATCTAATCCAAACCAAAAAGAAAAAACTCCTCACAATTTTCATTTTTCATTTTCAAGAATTCTCTCACTCTCTCAATTCTCTCAATTTCTTCATTCTCCAAACCCTCACCCATAGCTCCTTGTCATCGGATCCATTGATTTTTCATTGAAATCAATGGAATCTTGAGCATAAACCTCCACTCATCATCATTGTCGGATCAAGTTTCGTAATCAATTTTCGTGCAAATTGAAGTTGGATATTGGAGTGTAAGTTGGAAGCACTTATTCGGAGCAATTCGGATTGGAAGTGTTCGATCTTCATCTTCTTGCAAGAATTATTATGGATCTTGAAGTTTTCCGTCTAATCTTGTTCGGATATTTGCAAATTCACTTGATCAACGATTACCGGATCAAATCACCGATCCGTAGGTTGGTTTTCCGATTTAATTTAACCATTTGATTGTTGTTTTTTAATGGCATTAAAATTCTGTTTTGTGTGCTGTTTGATTTTAATTCATATAAAATAGCAAGAATGCTTAGAAAAATATGATAAAATTTGTGGATGGTCCTTATCATGTCTCTGATCTTTGTGCGTAATTGGATTTTAGTTTCATTTAATTTTCAATTTGATTTCGTTTTTCTCCTTTAGTTGGATAATAAAATGTCAAAAACTGCATAGTTTCTTGCCGATTTTTGTTATGGAGTTTGGTATAGAATTTGGATTTAATTATTTGCTGGTTTTTTATAGACATATTAAGGAAATCCCTGAAATTTTTAGGGTAATTTTTAGGTAGCTTTACGTTCTGTTTTGAACTAGATCTTTAGAGGCTTTCCCACTTGATTTCCCTTTTGACCATTTTTGGTGTGTGATTTCTTTAGTGCCTTTAAGCATAGTTTTAGACTTTGGTTTTTCTACTATAGATACCTAACATGCTTAGGTTCCCCTAGAAATTTTCCTAGGATTTTAGAATTAGTTTTGGTATTTTAGATTGAATTAATACTTAGGCTAGTCTTAACATGTTCATAACATAGCCTTTCCTTTTGATTGATTTCATTGATGACTTTTAGAATGAGATAAACTTTTCATTCCTTTTGATTGTTGTTATATGCATGTTGATTATGCTATGTAATTTTTGTTATTATTTTTAGATGATTTTAAATAAGGTTTTAGGGTAGTTGTTTAGGAGTGTTCATGATTGAATCCCTTTGGTGTACCCTTGAGTTTTAGATTTAGTTTGAACCCTTTTGACTTAGGTTTAACCTCTTATTTTTCTACCATAGCATGTTGATACATGTAGGATAGTGTAGTATTTTTATTGGAATTTCTAGGAATGATTTTCTATTAAGTTCCTATTTTACAAAGTGGCCTTAGTATAGGTGATCCTAACTAGGTTAGATGCATAGATTAGGCTTGTAAATGACCTCTAGATGATTCTAGGTCCCATTTCCTCTCTTGATAGATTGGTAATAGATAGAAGCCTCCTTCTAGAACCTTTGATCTTTAGGATAGATGTCCTTAGAAGGTATCATTTGTGGTTTCTGTAGAAGCTTAAATAGGTGGATGATTCTTCCTATAGGGGTAGTTTCCTCTTCAATTTTTCCTTGCTTGATTGGAATCTCCCTTGTGAGTAATGTTTCCTCCTGTGGAGGAATACATTGCCCAATCATAAAGGGGTTGAGTCCATGAAAGCTCCCTCTCTCTCTAAAGGAAGTGGAGTTGGTTGAGTGTCTGTGGTAAGTTCCTGTGGAACTTACCTTGCTTCTCATCTCCATTCTCCTAAAGTTTCTTTCATTCATTCTTTCTAGGAACTTCTTGAGGTGGCATAGTCTCCCCTGAGGGGGGAATTTTGCTCATCTCTTGAAGGAGTCAAACCCCTAGGATTACCTCAAAATCTCTTAGTTGGTTGAGTTCCTGGGATAAGTTCCTGTGGAACTTACCCTTGCCTCCCAACACCCAATTTCTTTCCTTAGGATAGATGCTTGTATGATTACTTGCGGGATGAATCCCTTACTTGTCATAAATTCCTTTCCTTCATGCATGATTGTGTGGTGTGCTAGGATAGTTCATGCTTAGAGTAGCATAAGAATAGGTGCATGATTGCATCAAGAGGTCGAGTGAGTCTCCCTCTGCTTGTATTGCATTAAGGGTTGAGGTGGTGCTCCCCTCTGCTTGTATTGCAATTGGTCCTTGTTTTGATTCTATGGTGGATTTCCCATTTGTTACTTCATAGTGAAGAAACCATGAAAATAACCAACCAAATGACCTCAAATTGCAAAATCAATATTGGCATTGTATTTAGAACATCATTTGCACTCAAAATATGCATAAATTTACCGTTAAATAGCTCCAAATGAATTGATTCCAATTTTCTCATTTTAAGCTTCCTTTATGAAAAATTCAAACACCAATTCTTTAATCCAATCTCTGAACATGCCAAGATGTGATTTGGTAATGCAAATGGCCCCATTTGGAGCAATATTCATGTTGGAAAGATTTTCATTTGAAGTGTGCAAGTTGGTGAAATGGACCTATAATTTTATGACCTATAATCTTACTTTCCTAAAATACCCCTGACTTGCAAGCCTCATAACTTGATTTCTACAAATCAAATGAATGACTTCTAGTACTCTTTGGAAAGCTAAGACCATGCTATACAACTTTCATGTTCACCAAAAGTTAAGGAGAAACATCCTTCTAGGTAAAAAATGGCTTGGAAGTTGGTTGACTTTTGTTGACCAAAATCACATTCATCTGAGGACCTGTAAATTGTCTGCATCATAACCTGAGTTCTATAAATCCAATCAAGGACTTCTAGTACTCAAAATAAAGCTAAGAACATGCTCTACAAGTTTCATGCTGGTCAAAAGTTGAGATGAGACTTGTATCTTGAGATAGGTGGTCTTGAAGTTGGGCACTAAACAGGGGATTTTACACTGAGAACCCTAATTTAGTAACTTCTCACACTCTTGATTCTTGATGAAATGATCTTGAAATGATATCTCATGTATCTTAACACAACATTCCATGACCAAATAGATTTGGAATTGAGTTTTAATCTCCTTCAATTTCACAGTTAGCTGAGGATTAACCAGATGAAAACCCGAGATGCAACATTCTTAACTGTGGCTTCTTCCACCTCACGCAACAACTTGAATAAGCTCCAACATGGCTCTCAAAGCACTCAATGAGCTCTCTCAACATCTTATGTCCATAATCATGAATTCACAATCTTATGATGCTCTTCAACTGGCCTCCAAGTTAAGAGCTGACCCACATACATCCAACAACTCTCTCAAAGAACAATGACCACTTCTAGATGACTTGATGACCATTAAAACTTGAGTAAAACCTCTTGCTTAGGCTCAACATTATGAGGAGACTCCTCTTGTTATGCACAACCTCTTGATCCCTTGTTAAATGAACAATGATATGCAATGCAAATGCTAGAACAAAATGAAATGAAACAACAAGCCAGCTAAAGAAAAAGGTTGGGAAAATTTTGGGGTGCAACAACGAGGAGATCGATTTTCAATGCTGTCTTTTATATAATGGACATTCAGCCCACATACAACTGTCTGTTAGGTCGACCCTGGATTCATTCTGTAGGCGCAGTCACATTGGCCTTACATCAGAAGTTGAAATACATGGTTGGGGGAAATATTGTCACCGTCTATGGTGAAGAAGACATAATGATCAACCAAATATCATCGTTCAAGTATGTTGAAGTAGACGGGGAAATTCACGAGACCTTGTGCCAAGCGTTTGAAGTTGTTCAGGGCAAAGAGAAGCCTTCTGTGATGCATAGAACTACTGATATTTCTATGTCTTCTTTTAAAGAAGCTCGTGCTATGGTGGAGTCCGGTTCCTCCCAAGGATGGGGTCAAGTGCTTAGTATACTCAACAAGTAGGATAAATTTGGGTTGAGGTATAGCTTGTTATCTTCTTCCTCACAGAACACTCCATGTTATAGGGGTCCGGTGCAATTTACAAGTGGTAGGGTGATCTTCGACAAAATCAACATTGTATCCGAAGATGAAGGGGATAATGATTGTGACATGGACGCATGGATTCAGTCGTGTGTTCCTGGCCAGAGCCTGAGCAATTGGACCATCGAGGAAGTTGTCCAAGATTCATTTGAAGAGTAATTTATCTGTTTTGATTATGTGTGGCCCTCTGTTCTGCCCAGGACGTAGTGGTTTTCATTTGTAGGGCTTTATCTTTTTTATGTTTGAACATTTGCTTTTATCATTAATCCAAAGGCGTCTTTATGCATTCAAATGTTTTGATCCTTGTTTTTCTTATTTTTTATTTTTAACAATAAAATGACAATGTGGTTTGTGCTTGTTTGCATATCATTTTAAGCATCAATCATTATCATGCAGGTTTCACATCGCAGATGCCACCGATTCGGACTCGTCTATGACTCGGTATGATTTTGATAATTCGATCTTTCAAGATGAAGAAGAGATTGATGAAGACAAAGACCTGCCTGAAGAGCTTGTTAGACTGTTGAGACAAGAAGAGAAGGTTATTCTGCCTCAGCAAGAAGAGATCGAAGTCGTCAACCTGGGTACAGAGGAAGACAAGAAAGAGGTCAAAATTGGGGCTGCTTTAGAAGATGATGTCAAGAGAAGACTGGTAGAGATGCTCCGAGAGTACAGAGACATTTTCACTTGGTCATACGAGGATATGCCAGGACTGGATACAGATATAGTGGTTCATCGTCTACCTCTTCGAGAAGAGTGTCCACCTGTAAAGCAGAAATTGAGAAGAACTAGACCGGACATGGCAGTTAAGATTAAAGAGGAGGTCCAGAAGCAATGGGACACCGGTTTTCTTGCTGTTACGAATTACCTTCCGTGGATCACTAACATTGTGCATGCACCTAAGAAGGACGGTAAGATCAGGATGTGTGTAGATTACCGTGATCTAAATAGAGCGAGCCCGAAAGATGATTTCCCGCTCCCCCACATTGATGTGTTAGTCGATAACACTACTCAACATTCTGTGTTTTCCTTCATGGATGACTTCTCCGGGTATAACCAGATCAAGATGGCCCCAGAGGACATGGAGAAAACAATGTTTATCACACTGTGGGGGACTTTTTGCTATAAGGTGATACCCTTTGGATTGAAGAATGCACGGGAAACCTATCAGCAGGCGATGGTGACTTTGTTTCATAACATGATCCATCACGAGATTGAGGTTTATGTTGATGACATGATCGCAAAGTCACAAATGGAGGAAGAGCATCTGGTGAATCTCTTGAAGCTATTTGAAAGGTTAAGGAAATTAAGACTAAGGTTGAATCCGAACAAGTGTACTTTTGGTGCACGGTCAGGAAAGCTATTGGGGTTTATAGTTAGTGAAAAATGAATTCAGGTAGATCCTGCAAAAATAAAAGCAATACAAGAAATGCTAGTGCCGAAAATAGAAAAAGAGGTTCGTGGTTTTCTAGGTAGATTAAACTACATCGCAAGGTTCATATCTCACCTCACAGCCACCTGTGAACCATTGTTCAAGCTGTTGAAGAAAGATCAGGCGGTTGTCTGGAATGAAAATTGCCAAAGGGCATTCGAAAGGATAAAAGAATACTTGCAGGAGCCTCCGATACTGATGCCTCCAGTGGCCGAAAGACCTTTGATAATGTACTTGACGGTTCTTGAGAACTCCATGGGTTGTGTACTCGGTCAACAGGATGAGACAGGCAGAAAAGAACATGCCATCTATTACTTGAGTAAAAAGTTCACGGATTGTGAATCTAGATACTCAATGTTAGAAAAGACGTATTGTGCACTCGCTTGGGCAGCCAAACGCCTAAGGCAGTACATGTTGAATCACACAACCATGCTGATTTCAAAGATGGATCCGTTTAAGTACGTGTTCGAGAAGCAAGCACTTTCAGGAAGAATTGCTAGGTGGCAGATGGTCCTGACAGAATAGGATATTCAATATGTTTCCCAAAAGGCCATTAAGGGAAGTGTTTTATCAGAGTATCTCGCAGAGCATCCGATTGATGATTATCAACCGATGAAGTTTGAATTTCCTAATGAGGACATTATTTTTCTAAAGATGAAAGATTGTGATGAGCCGTTACCTGACGAAGGTCCTGAGATAGGCTCCCAGTGGAAGATGTTTTTTGATTGTGCTATTAACTCTTACGGTAGTGGAATTGGGGAAATCATTACGACACCTCATGGTTCTCACATACTGTTTACCGCCAGGTTAACGTTTTCTTGCACCAATAACAAATTCGAATATGAAGCATGCATCATGGGTATTAAAGAAGCCATTGATTTGAGAATCATGAACCTTGATGTTTATGGTGATTCAACTTTGGTCATTAATCAGATAAAAGGAGAATGAGAGACTCGTCAACCCAACCTGATTCCCTACATGAACTATGCAAGGATGTTGTTACCTTTCTTCGACAGGGTAGAGTTTCACCACGTGCCAAGGGCTGAGAATCAGATGGCAGATGCTTTGGAAACTTATCCTCGATGTAAAAGGTGAATTATTAGAATGATGCTCCGAGGATTGTCATCTCGCGCCTGTTGCACCCCAAAATTTGCCCAACCTTTTCTTAACCTGGTTTATGTTTCATTTCATTTTCCTTCTAGCATTTGCATTACATAGCATTTTTCATGTAGCAGAGGGTCAAGAGGTTGTGCATAGTAAGAAGAGGTTACTCAGAGTGTTGATCCTAAGCAAGGGGTTTAATCAAGCATGAATGGTCATCAAGTCACCAAGGAGTGGTCAAAGTCTTGTGAAAGAATTGATGAATGTATGTGGATCAACTCCTAACTTGGGGATCAATTGAAGATCATCAGAGGATTATGAATTCATTATTATGGATATGGTATCTTAAGAAATCTCATTGAAGGCTTTGAGAGCCATGTTGGAGCTTGTCCAAGTTGTTGTGTCATGTGGAAGAAGACACAATCAAAGGTGTTGCATTTAGGGTTTTCATCTGGTAAACCCTAGGTCAATTGTGAAATTAGAGGAGATTAAGGCTCAATTCCAAGTCTCTATGGTCATGGAATATTGTGTTGAGATGCCTAATATATCATTTCGAGATCAAATCAAGAAGAATCAAGAGTGTGAGATGTTACTAAATTAGGGTTCTCAGTGTAAAATCCCATGTTCAGTGCCCAACTTCAAGACAACATATCTCAAGATACAAGTCTCATCTCATCTTGACCCTAACATGAAACTTGTAGAGCATGTTCTTAGCTTTCTTTTGAGTATTATAAGTCATTCATTTGATTTATAGAACTCATGTTATGATGCTGGCAAGTTACAGGTCCTTAGATGAATGTGATTTTGGTCAACAAAAGTCAACCAACTTCCAAGCCACTTTTGACCTAGAAGGATGGTTCTCCTCATCTTGACCAAAATATGAAAGTTTTTCTTCATGATCTTAGCTTTCCAAAAAGTACTAGAAGACATTCATCTGATTTGTAGAACTCAAGTTATGAGGCTTGCAAGGCAGGGTTATTTTGGGAAAGTAAGATTATAGGTCATTTTCATTATAGGTCCATTTCACCACTTTGCTTACTTCAAATGAAAATATTTCCAACATGAAACTTGCTCAAAATGGGTTCATTTGTTCAACCAAACATCAAGGAGTCATGGATTTGGCTTGGATTGAAGAATTGGTATGTGTCTTTTTCATGAAGAAAGCTTAGAAAGGGGAAAATGGAATTAATTGGTTTTTAATCATGTCAAGCCAACCTTATGCATTTTTTGAGTCACAAGAATGTAACAAACAAGATGCCAATTTTGGATTTCATATTTGGTGTCATTTTAATGGGTTTTTCAAAGGCATTTTCAAGTGGAATTTTGATAATGAAAACTCCACCATTTGATCAAATTAAGGGACAAATCCTATCCATTTGATTAATATGAGATCCCAGCAAGCTAAATGAGTGCATTTCCATGCTTGGCAGCTCTATTTTTGTACACCTTCATGAAGCTCCATGTGCCAAAATTTAGATTTTCAACTGGGCTTAATCAGCATGAGATTGGGCTTCTTTGGCATTTGAATCCAACATATAAAACTTCAGGATGCTTCACAAACTTTCAGAAGGCAAACTGGTGGAGAAATTTCAGAGAACACACTTGGAAAAAGCTCAAGAAAAGTGAAACACGAATTTTGAGATTCACACCATTTCAAGCCAAATTAAGCAAATCCGAAGCTTCATTGAAGATCAAGGAGTGATTTTGGTTTCTTTCCAACAATTTTCATCAAGAATTGAAGGCTCAGTGGAAGCTCTCCACTAGATATTTTCATTTCAACTTTGCTCTCTATTTACGATTCAATTGATTGCCATTTTTGCATCATAATGACCTAGGAGTTGTGTAGATTAATTCCAAGTAAAATTGACTGGCATTGGTGATGATTTGTGTGGTGAGCTCATATCTGTTTGGCTTCGATCTGGCTTGTGTGTTGATTAAAACTGAAAACTAAATGCATATTTGAGATCTACGGGTTGTGAGGATGATTTTTGACTTTGAGTTTGCTTGATTTGGTTTAGTGTATATTCATCTGCATTTTTGACTCGTCGGAGAAGGTGACCGGAGCCACTGTGCTCCGGCCACCTGGTTTTCCCTCTGTTTTGTGTTATTTGAATGAGGGAGATGATTACGTGGCCGTGTGTGATCCCTCTGATTTGTTTGCTTTTAATCTAACGTACCAGATTAAGACCTACCATGCACGTGCTTTGGCTTGCCTTGCCTGATCTGCATGAAACAATGCGTTTCATTTAAGTTCCAACTTGAGATACGTGTGTGTGTGTAGCCTCTTGATGTGTTGACGGATTTGATCCTGTGGCCATAAACATGACTCACCATGCGCGCGCATTAACCAGCCACACTTGATCCATCTGAGTTGGAGCGCCCTTGTGGACCTGGGCTTTTAATTGATATTTGCACCCCCTGCCTGAGCCCAATTGTGTTTTGAACGTGGATCTGTTGCTATTTACACCTTTGCTTTATTCTTTTCTTTTTTTTTTTATTTTCATTTTGTTTTGTATCTGTTTTGAAATATTTCCAATTAAAATGCTTCCAAGCCTGATAAAATTCCACAAAAATATATTCTAGACATTTTATGATGTCTTTTATTTTTAGGAAATTTTTATTTTATTTTTTGGTTTTATTTTCAATTAAAAATGGAATTAATCATTGGAAGTATTTTATTGGACTTATTTCTTGACATGGTTTGTTCTTGATTTTGTTTTAGCATTTCCTTTTTGATCTAATGACTGAAAATTGATCCTCATATCCATGATGAGTTGATCAATTTTTTAGGACCATTTTGCCCCTGTTAGTTGACTTTTGGGTTGACTTTTGTTGCATTTCATTTGACCCTCGACAATCCTCATTCACAATGGAACACCCTTGTGAATCAATTTCTTTGGTGGTGTTGTGAATTGATTTTGATTGTGATTTCTTGGCCTCTATTTACCAACATTTTTAGGTGCTTTGTTCATTTTATTTGATCATTTTTGAACCATTTTCCTAATTTTGAGGTAACTTGCAAGTCAAGTTACCTCCAAAGGAGGTTCATACATACACATTGACCTAGTTTGTCTTGGAGATGACATTTTTGGATCCTTTGAGCCCCAATGTCTTTTGGTTCATGTTGTTAACATGTTAAGGATGATTCTTGCTCATTTTTAGGTCATGACATTGTTTCTTTCTTATTCATTTGGTTGTTTTCTTTTGAGCTTTTAATTAGGGTTTCTAAGTGATGTATGCTTGCTTTTTTTGGCGTGTATGCTTGCATTTTCCTTTGTTTGGTTTATTTTTGCTTTGGATATATCTTCTATCATCTCCCATTATGTCCCATGACTATGGAGTATCATTTAAGGCATCTTAGTCCCTCCTTAGGAGGTACTTAAAGCATACCTAAAATGATGAATCCATGAGAACTCTTTTGTGCTTTCTTTTGCACTTTGTTTGTGATGCTTATGGTTGAGTGCATATTATGAGTTCCTTGCTGTCCTCATATAGCCTCCCATCCTCACTTTTGTTTTGATCTTATTTTCATTTCATTTGGTTTGAATTTTGGCACTTGTGGTTGATGTTGCTTGACTTATGTCATTTCATCCCACTTTTGGTGCATTTTTGTGTGGTTTTTCTTTGTTGTTTGATATCATCGTGCTCTTATTTTTCTCTTCTTTTCTTGCATTATCATATGCATGCTTGGTTGAGATGAGCTTGTGGAGGCTACTTCCCCACACTATTTTCCTCCCACTTTCATTCTTACTTGTGCATTCTATGTTTGCATGTTTACATTTTCATGTTCTTTTTTCTTCTTCTTCTTTTGCTTTTCTTTGCCATGTTCCCCATAAGTTCTCTAACCTCTTGAGGTTATGATAGACATTAGGTGATTAACCATGCATGACAACATTAGGTAGTTCCCTTTTGTATCCCAACTTTAAGTCCACTTTGCATGATAACTTTTAGGATTGATTTAGTCTCCCATTAGTGATCCTTTCTTCTCTTCTCATTTCCATACAATCTTAACACACTTAATAAAGATAATGGATGTTGTGCCATGACCCTTATACTTAGGAAATGGTGATTGAGCGGTTACCTCTCTATTGCCTAGAGTGTTTAGTATACGTCCTTAGGACGATATGCGACGCATTCGATCCTAGGTTTTAGACTTTAGTACAACATACATTATAAACACTCAAATTCAAAACACTTCTTCTCTAAAAAACACAAAACACTTCAACCCTTTTTCACCCTTTGGGGTTCTAATCAGGAAAATCTTTTCAGATAAAAGAGTGTTGTTAACTCTTAGTTCTACCGCAAACGGTAACGCATAAGTCTCCAATGGTCGAGTGGAATACACCAACTGCTAGAACTACTTGTTAACCCTACTCGGGCCTAAAAAAACTTTTGAACCAACCTGTGGTCCTTTTTAGCCCGAACTAAGTTTGCTCTGATCTTTCATACCAGATGAAAGTACGTAGGCATGAGATGCGATGTCTTGGCGAGAAACTTTCCCCCCTTCACCCGTAGTTAGCCGAACTACGTTGACTCTGACTTTCCCATTGCACGAGGGAATACGTAGGCACAGAGCGGGGATGCTCTGCCGAGTCTCCTTTCTTTTTCTTTTGTCCCTTGACCTTTAGCTAGATAGATGATCACCCTTTTAGATAGACAACAATGTGTGGATCCCGTCGAGTACGACGGACGTGAGGGGTGCTAATACCTTCCCCTTGCGTAACCGACTCCCGAATCTAGACTTGGTTGCGATGACCTTGTCTTTCCCTTTCCGTCAGGTTTTTCCGATCGTTTCCTTTCCCTCTCTTTGGGATAAATAACAAAAGGTGGCGACTCTTCTATTTTCTGCCGGGTGTTTTTTGCAGTTGCGACAGCTGACGACTCTGCTGGGGACCCTGGTTCCCTATGCGAGTCAATCCTAGCGCTTGTTTGTTTATTTTGTGTGATATATATATATGTGCTTTATTTATTTTCCCGCATTTATTTTTAGCACCATATATCATTATTGTTGTGCTGTGGGGAGGGAAGTTCTGATGAGTGATAAGCCGGACCCGAGCTTGAGTACAAACCTAGCATTAGTTGTGGAGATTAGTGGGGGGCTTGCTTGCTTAGCAGGTACAGTTTCCCATGAAATTCACACTCAGACGAAATTCTCTTTGATGACTTCTCATCTGGCCCTTAGGGCTCGACGGGATGTTGGATCTGAGGGTTGTCGACTCTGGGAATCGATCATTTGTGAGTCAGCTAAGTGAGGCCTTTTCATGAGATGATGATGCCAAACCAGAAATGGTGAACGTATCATCATTTCTCGAAAGTCTGTGACGCTGATGAACGCATAGGATGCCGAACCTTGTCAGTGGATAGGTCCATACCTGTGAGAGGGATTGGGTTATGCAGGAAACCTTGGCTTTCAAATTACCCTGTTCTTTACAAGTGTGAATATGTGTTCCTGATATCAGTGGATCCTATTGTCGGTACTTTGTTCTTGCTAAAGCGGAGTGCTGATTCTTCTCGACCAACAACACAGCAATCTTGATCCCTTATTTGCATTTACATTAGCATTTTCATCTGCATTTCATTAACATGTATTTGTGTTGTAGGTGCATATTTCCTCCGCGATTCTAGTGATCTTGTTATGGAGCCCTTGAAGAGAACAGTTGCTTACAAGTTCCCTACCCCAGATATCAGTTCTTTGCGGAGTTTGATTGCTTTGGCCGACAGGGAGGCGATGGAGGATTTTAGGCAGTCTTATGGGAGGTTGGTAAAGTTTGTCTGCAAGCCTTCAGCATACGAGATTAGTGGTGTCTATACTCTGTTGCAGTTCTATGATGCCCAGCTGAGGTGCTTCGTCTTTCCTGACTATGTACTGGCTCCTACCCTAGAGGAGTATTCTGGGTTGTTAGGGGTACCTCTTATTGATCAAATACCATTTTTTCATGTTGATGTTGAGCCTGACCTGGCTAAGCTCGCTGATGTATTGCACTTGGAAGCCTCAGTGTTGAAGGGGAAGCTGGTTAAGAAGAGTGGGACATATGGTTTTCTTTTGCCTTTTCTGGTGGAGAAAGCTCAAAAGTTCGCCAAGGATGGTTGCTGGATTGTGTTTGGCGCCATTCTAGCTCTTTGTATATACGACAAAGGGGAAAGAATGTATCCATACTTCTCGAAGATGTTTATCATTCTGTGCACTATAAGAATGAGAAACAAAGGGGAAAGAATGTATCCTGCTGTGTCCCTTTATTATACAGGTGGTTTTCTAGTCACATGCCCAAGGCAGGTCCGTTTGTTGCTACCGCTGGTACTTCAGAGTGGTTCGATAGGTTGATGGGTTTGTCTACAGAGAATATTACTTAGTTTGATAGAGACTTGCTTGGTACATACATTGTTTATAGTTGTGGTGGTTTTCCTAACGTTCCTTTGGTCGGAAGGAAAGGTTGCATCAACTATAACCCTTCTTTTTTGGTCAGACAGTTTGGATATGCACTGAAGGATCCTCCTAAAGAAGATGAGATACAGGAATCTCTGTATCTCACCAGTTTATTGGAGGGGGATGCTTTAGCCAGATTAGAGCATGCTTGGAGTAGTATTCACCAAAGAGGGAAGGTAGCCTTGGGGAAGAGTAACGGCCGAGCATATGACCTTTACCTGACCTGGATTCATGATAGAGCTGCAAAGTTTCTGATGTTGTATCCTTCAGTTGCACCTTTGTATCCTCTCATGATTGAGGAACCCACTACCATAGATATTCAGAAATACAATCAGTTGTTGTTTGAGAAGGAAGAGTTGAGAAAAGCGAATGAGGAATTGGAGAAAGAAATTATTCAGCTTCGAAGTGAGAAGATTGATGCTGTTCATTCCTTCAAGAAACAAACTGAGCTTGTAAACAAACTGGGTATGGATCTGACCAAAGAGACCGGTTCTAGGGAGCGTGTGGGCTTGGATTTCAAGGCTGTCAATAGTGTTCTTGCTGCTAAGAAAGAAGAGTTGGATAGAGCTTACTTGAGGATTTCTAAGTTTGATAACCAATGGAATGCCACGCTCACCAACAACAAAGAGCGTGAAGACAAGTTGAAGCTACAGATCAGCAAGTTGAAGATGCAACTCAATGCCAAAGATGGGGAGATTGCAGCGGAGGCATCACTTAGACGGGATAATGAGTATAGGTTGAACGAAGCGATTGAAAACTTGAAGGATCTTAGGTTGAGAGCTGATTCCAAGAGATGCAGGCTTGAGGCGTGTTTCGAGGAAGGAGCTTGGGAAGACCATGTTGAGAGTCTACAACACACTGTTAGCCAGCAGGAGTTACTTATTCAGGGGCTACTTGCTAGGCCAGATCATCCTGAGACGCTGAAGTTACTAGAGGACTTCCGAGCTCGTCATCCAGTTTGACTATCTTGTTTATTTCTGTTGTAGTTCTGCTGCTTATTGTTTGACCATCACCAGGCTTGTTGGTTGAGGTCTTTTCCTTATTGTACTCAGTTGTAGCTTGTATATTGCCTGTTGGCCTGTGATTATATACGAGGAGTTTCTGTTCTATGCTTGTCCGTAGGGTTCTCCATTGTTGTGTTTTCCCAGAAACTAGAATCAAGGGGGAAAATTGCCTTGTTGCATACATACATGTCTGCATTTTAGCATTTTTTCCGCATTGCAGGTGCATCAGAACCGTTAACCTTATTTTCCTATGGTTTACTAGTGTTTCAGGATTGCCGATCTAACGACTCACCGGTACACAACTAGGAGGAATTAGAAGAGAGTAATGGAGCAGATGCAAGCAGAGATGCAGGAAATGAGGGACCGCATGGCCCAGTTCATGGAAGTAATGCAAGGAATGGCTAATTGAAAAGAGCAACTCTGGACTCTAGTGCAGCCCTTGATTGCACGTGTTGATGGCAATGGTGTGTTACATGGTGGGAATGCTGCTAACCCTCCACATGTTGAGACTCCTAAAGTTGATAACTCCATGCCTACTTTAGTCATCCCTACTGCTGGAGGGAGTGGTAATGCTGCTGGTGTCGATAATGTTGCAGGTTTCCACAATGTTGGTTTGGGTAATGTTGGAAGTGGTAATGCTAACGGGAATGGTTATGGTCATGACACCACTTGTGCTATACATGGTAACATGGATCACCTATGGAATGAAGACATGCAAGAGGATGTGTTCTCGCCGAGGGTTGTGGCTGCTGAGTTACCCTCCGAAGCTGATAAGATGATTAAGATGATTGAAGAGAAAATGAGGTCCCTTGAAAGTCAAAACTCTATGGGCCTTGATATGGCTAACTTGGGACTAATTCTGGACTTGAGAGTGCCACCAAAGTTCAAAGTCCCAGACTTTGATAAATACAAGGGTACCACCTACCCAAGAGTTCATCTGAGGTCCTACTACCGTAAGATGTCTGCCTACTCAGACGATGAGAAATTGCTCATGCATTTTTTCTAGGATAGTCTGTCCGGTCCTTCGTTGAAATGGTACATGAGCCTAGAACCAGTAAATGTCCGTAGTTGGAGGGATTTGGCCGAAGCTTTTGTGAAACATTATCAATACAATAGCGACCTTTCTCCCAATAGGGTCCAGCTTTAAAATCTTTCACAAAAGAACAATGAATGTTTCAAAGAATATGCTCAAAGATGGCGGGAGTTAGCAGCCCGGGTGGAGCCGCCTATGGTGGAACATGAGCTTGTTGATATGTTTGTCGCCACTCTGCCTGGAGTTTATTATGAGAAGCTCATTAGCAGCATGTCGGGAAGTTTCTCTGACTTAATCATCATCGGAGAGAGGGTGGAAATGGTATCAAGTTAGGGAAGATAAGTACTGGTGAAATGCCCTCGGCTGGAGGAGGTAAGAAGGTGTTCGGTAACAAGAGACGAAAAGGAGATACCAACTCAGTGTCCAGTTCTTGCGGGAGAGGTACAGGTCAGAATCGGAAGCAACAACATATTGCCAGTATTACAATTCCTGTAGTTCAGCAACCATAACAACAACGTCAGCAACAACAACAACCTCAGCAGAATCAGCAGGGGTATAGAAGATATCAGGACCGAGGCCGGGCGGCAGTGAATAGACATTTTGATGCGCCTCCTATGCTGTATTCTCAGCTATTGCAAGCTTTGTTACAACTGCAGTTGATTAACAAGAGGACCATGGCTCCTCTGACTGGGCCTTCTCCACCCGGGTATGACGCAAATGCTCACTGTGAGTTTCATTCAGGTGCCCCGGGGCATAACATCGATAATTGTAAAGCCTTTAAGCATAAGGTGCAGGACATGATTGACAGTAAAGCAATCAACTTCTCCAATGACGTTCCTAATGTGGTACAAAATCCCATGCCGGATCATGGGCAGGCTGGGGTTAATGCAATTATCGAGGAGGTTGTTTTGGATTTGGTAACAGATGTTAATGAGCTGAAAACACCTTTGAGCTTTGTGAAAGCTAGATTGCTGAAGGGGGGTGTTTTCCCAGGTTGTGCTGAAAATTGGGCTGAGTGTCTGGTTAATCATGAGGGATGTGGGCAGTTGAAAAGATGTATTCAAGAGATGATGGATAGCGGTGTTTTGCAATTTGACCGGTCTATTGAATGGAAGTTTAAAGAGTTGATGGATGAAGAAAGGGATGAGATTGCGACAATCTCCATTCCGTACAAGATTGTTACCATTTATGCACCAAAACCACCAACGATAACCATAACTAGAGTAGGTCCTATACCGTTTGAAAGCACCAAGGCTATTCCGTGGAATTACGGAGCTGAAGTGTATTGCAACGGACAGAAAGTAGACTTGAATGGTCCCCCTGCGGATTCAGTAGATAATCTTGTGGGAGCAGGAGGCATTACTCGTAGTGGCCGGGTCTTTTTCGTCGCCTGAAGTGATTGTTGATAAGGTTGACAGGGGGAAAAGACCAGTGGTAGAGGAAACTTCTCAGTCTGGGGAGAAGGAATCTTTGTTAAAAGACGCGGAAGAGTTTATGAGGCTGATACAGAAAAGTGACTACAAGATAGTCGATCATTTACAGCAAACTCCTTCTAAGATATCTATCTTATCGTTGTTACTTTGTTCTGAAGTGCATAGGAATGAACTGTTGAGAATACTGAACACTGCTTACGTGCCACAAGAAATTCCGGTTAATCAACTAGAGGGAGTTGTTGCGCACGTAAATGCAGGGAACGACTTGGGGTTTACAGACTTGGATTTGATGCCAAGAGGCAGAAACCATAATTGTGCGTTGCACATATCATTAGAATGCCGAGGGGCTATTATGTCTCATGTACTTGTGGATACGGGATCATCCTTGAATGTACTGCCAAAGAAAACCCTAATCAAGTTGGACATGCAAGGATTGATTTGCACACCAAGTGATTTGGTGGTGCGTGCGTTTAATGGAACTCGGAGATCTGTGTTTGAGGAGGTAACTTTGCCTATTCAGGTGGGACCTGAAGTGTTTGATGCAGTGTTTTACATTATGGATATCCATTCGGCCTGCAGTTGTTCATTAGGCCGTCCATGGATTCATTCAGCAGGAGTTGTGACCTCCACGCTACATCAAAAGCTAAAGTATATGGTTGGCGGTAGCGTTGTTACAGTGTGCGGGGAGGAGGATATAATGGTCAGTCACTTATCATCCTTCAAGTGTGTCGAGGTGGACGAAGAGATACATAAAACCCTTTGTCAGGATTTTGAAGCAGTCAAGATTAAAGTCAAGTCTCCTGTTGTGAGCAAAGCGCCGGAAGTGGTCATGTCTTCTTTTAAAGAGGCCCAAGTAGTGGTACAGACTGGGGCAGTGCAGGGCTGGGGCCAGGTATTAGAGATTCACCACAAGCCAGACAAGTTTGGTTTGGGGTACTGCCCGTCATTTTCTTCTTCTTCATCCTCGTAGAGCGCGTCGTGCTATAAAGGACCTGTGCAGTTCACTAAGGGGGGAATTATCTTCGAAAGAATCAATGATGTGTCAGACGAAGAGGGAGATAGTGATTGTGATATGGATACCTGGATTAAGTCGTGTACTCCAGGACAGAGCCTGCGCAACTGGTCCATTGAAGAATTCGTTCAAGTGACGACATAACAGTAATGCTTTGTTTTTTCCAATTATTGAACTACCCTATGTTCTACCCAAAACATAGTGGTATTTTATTTCAGGGTCTTATTGTTTATGTCTGAACATTGCTTTATCCATTAATCAAAGGGCGTTTTCTCATTCAAATTTTGTGATCTCTGTCTTTCTTATTTTTATTTTTCACAATAAAATGGCAATGTGGTTTGTACTTGTTTGCATATCGTTTGAAACGTTTAACCATTTTTATTGCAGGATTCCTATTGTAGATGACACCGATTCAGAACCTCCTATGACTCGCTTCGACTTTGATCAACCGATATATTAAGCTGAAGAAGAGATTGATGAAGATGAGGACCTGCCTGAAGAGCTAGCTAGACTCTTGAAACAAGAAGAGAAGATCATTTTGCCTCATCAGGAGGAAATTGAGGTTATCAATCTGGGTTCTGAAGAAGTTTTCAGAAATGTTCGGATAGGGGCTGCACTACAAAGGGACATCAAGCAAATACTGATTGAGATACTTCGAGAGTATAGTGACATCTTTGCTTGGTCATACGAAGATATCCCCGGGCTTGACACTGACATAGTGGTTCATCGCTTTCCGTTGCGTGAGGAATGTCCGCCGGTCAAGCAGAAGCTTAGAAGGACAAGACCAAATATGGCTGTAAAAATCAAAGAAGAGGTCTAGAAGCAGTTGGACACTGGATTTTTAGCTGTAACAACTTACCCTCTATGGGTCGCCAACATCGTACCTGTACCTAAGAAAGAAGGTAAGGTACATATGTGCGTTGATTATCGAGATCTGAATAAGGCGAGCCCAAAGGATGACTTCCCGCTCCCTCATATTGACGTATTGGTTGATAATACTGCTCAATACTCCGTATTTTCTTTCATGGATGGGTTTTCCAGTTATAATCAGATAAAAATGGCACCGGAAGATATTGAGAAGACGAAGTTCATTACACCGTGGGGGACGTTCTGTTACAAGGTAATTCCTTTTTGGTTAAAAAATGCAGGGGCAACCTACCAGCGGGCTATGATCACTTTGTTTCATGATATGATTCATCATGAGATTGAAGTTTATGTTGATGACATGATAGCAAAGTCGCAAACGAAGGAAGAGCATCTGGTTAACTTATTGAAACTGTTTGAGAGGCTCAGGAAGTTCAGATTGAGGTTGAATCTAAATAAGTGTACTTTTGGAGTTCGGTCCGGAAAGTTATTGGGGTTCATTGTCAGTGAAAAAGGAATCGAGGTCGATCCTGCAAAGATAAAAGCTATACAAGATATGCCAGCGCCGAAAACAGAAAAGGAGGTTTGTGGTTTCCTGGGGAGATTGAACTACATTGCTCGGTTCATATCTCATCTCACAGCTACGTGTGAACCAATGTTTAAATTGTTAAAGAAAGATCAGGCGGTCGTCTGGAATGAAAATTGTCAAAAAGCATTTGATAAGATAAAAGAATTCTTGCAGGAGCCTCTGATATTGATATCCCCAGTAGCTGGAAGGCCTTTAATCATGTACTTAATGGTTCTTGAGAACAGTATGGGTTGTGTTCTTGGTCAACACGACGAGACTGGAAGGAAGGAGCATGCGATCTATTATCTGAGTAAAAAGTTCACAGACTGTGAGTCCTGTTACTCAATGCTCGAGAAAACGTGTTGTGTACTCGCTTGGGCTGCAAAACGTTTGAGACAATATATGCTTAATCACACAATCATGCTGATTTCAAAGATGGATCCGATCAAGTATGTCTTTGAAAAGAAAGCACTCTCAGGAAGAATTGCCAGGTGGCAGATGGTACTGACAGAGTACGATATACAATATGTTTCTCAGAAAGCCATCAAGGGAAGTGTTCTGTCAGAGTACCTTGCTGAGCAGCCAACCGAAGACTATCAACCAATGAAGTTTGAATTTCCTGATGAAGACATCATGTTCCTCAAGATGAAGGACTGTGAAGAGCCATTACCTGACGAAGGTCCAGAGAAGGGTTCTCAATGGCAGATGATATATGACGGCGCTATCAACTCCTATGGTAGTGGGATCAGGGCAATTATTTCAACTCCTCATGGTACTCATATCCCGTTCACTACCAGGATGATATTCCCTTGCACCAATAATGAAGCTGAGTATGAAGCATGCATCATGGGTCTGGAAGAGGCTATTGATTTGAGAATTAAGAATTTGGTTGTATATGGCGATTCAGCACTAGTGGTTAATCAGATCATGGGAGAGTGGAAAACTCGTCAACCAAATCTAATTCCTTACAAAGATTATGCAAGGAGGTTGTTACCCTTCTTTGACAGGGTAGAGTTTCACCATGTGCCACGAGTAGAGAATCAGATGGCTGATGCTTTGGCAACACTATCTTCGATGTATAAAGTGAATTTTTGGAATGATGCTCCAAGAATAGTCATTTCTCGCCTTGATAGGTATGCTTTCGTATTCGCCATTGAAGAGGCTGCTGATGGCAAGCCATGGTTTTACGATATATAGAACTTCCTCAAGAAGCAAGAGTATCCACCAGGGGCTTCGGCTCAGGATAAGAAGATGCTGAGGAGGTTGTCTGGTAACTTTTATCTAAACCCGGATGGTGTGCTTTACAGGAGAAACCATGATTTGGTGCTTTTGAGATGCGTAGATGAAAAGGAAGTAATGTTGCTTATGGAAGAGGTCCACGAGGGTACTTTCGGTACACATGCCAGCGGACATGCCATGTCTCAGAAGTTATTACGAGTAGGGTATTATTGGCTAACCATGGAGTCAGATTGTTTCAAATTTGCGAAGAGATGCCATAAATGCTAGATTTATGCCGACAATATCCATGTACCGCCGTGCCCATTGAATGTTATGGTGTCTCCGTGGCCTTTCTCCATGTGGGGAATTGATATGATTAGCAAGATTGAGCCAACCGCATCCAATGGTCATTGTTTCATCTTGGTTGCCATCGATTACTTCATCAAGTGGGTTGAAGCAGCCTCGTACGCTAATGTCACAAAGCAAGTCGTAGCCCGGTTCATAAAGAAGGACATCATCTACAGATATGGAATACCCGAGCAAATCGTTACTAATAATGGTTTGAATCTGAACAATAAGATGATGAAGGAATTGTACCAAAATTTCAAAATCGAGCATCATAACTCATCGCCCTATCGGCCGAAGATGAATGGCACTGTTGAAGTGGCCAACAAGAATATTAAGAAGATAGTGCAAAAGATGGTTGTTACTTACAAGGATTGGCATGAGATGTTTCCCTTTGCTCTTCACGGTTATCGTATGACAGTACGCACATCAACCGGGGCAACTCCTTTCTCGCTGGTATATGGTATGGAAGTTGTCCTACCATTGGAGGTCGGAATTCCTTCTTTAAGAGTTCTGGTTGACGTCAAGCTTGATGAGGCAGAATGGATAAAGAACAGATTGAATCAGCTTAGCCTGATGGATGAGAAGAGGCTAGCATATATCGCATACGGTCGGTTGTATCAGAGTCGGATGAAGAAAGCTTTCGACAAGAAGGTGCGCCCTCGAAGCTTTAAGGCGGGCGATCTTATGCTGAAAAAGATTCTCCCACCACAATCAGATCACAGGGGTAAATGGACTCCCAACTATGAAGGTCCATATGTCGTTCGAAAGGTCTTCTCCGGAGGAGCCTTGTTGGTGTCCACTGTAACACCCATTTTAATTATTTAGTCATTTTATTATTATTTTAAATATTATGTGTTGGTGTACCCTTTGGTGGGGGTGTATTTGGTGATGTTTGGTAGGTGTCCCTAATGTGGGAGGACTATTGGTGGTATTTTGGTGTGAAATATAATAATATAAAAATAATAGTAACATTGGTGGGGGTGTTATTATTATTATTATTATTATTATTATATTTATTATATTTGTTAATATTATTAATATTATTATTATTTTGGTGAAATAATGATATTATTATTATTACTATTATTATTATTATTATTATTATTATTATTATTATTAAGTTATTATTATTATTGGGATTAGAGAATTAAAATAGAGAATGTGAGGGGTTAGTAGTTTTCACGATACATTGTGAGAAGTTAGAGAACGTGGAAAAAGAACGATAGAAAGGAGAGAAGTGAGAAGAACGGAAAAGGGAGCGAAGAACGAAGGAATGGGAGAAAATCAGAATTGGCCAAACCTTGGAGGGTTCTTTCATCGATCAACCGATTAACAAGGTAAGGGGGGAGAAACTTGATTGGGAAATGGTTTATACATGTGTAGGGTAGTTGGGGATTTCTTAACCCCGTAGAAAGATCATCTATATATGATATTGTGAGTTGATATGTTGTGATTGATGATGACTGTTGATAATTGGATAGTAATCGTTGAATGAATTCTTGTTTTTGTCCAATTTGGCATATAGATGATTCTACGGTTTTTAGGGAAATTCTGTAGGGATTTTGATGTATCGATAAAGTGTCTAGGTGATGATTTTGGGATTGGGATTAGGAATCATTTAGGCTGAATTACGTGTAATGTTGGTACTGATGTTAAGGTGTGAATTGGGATAGGAGATTAGAGTTATTTGGCCTAGAATAGCACTGCTGAACTGTGAGAAAAACTGGTAAATCGCAGCATTCGCTGGGCTTCGCCTGGCGAATGTTGGCGAAGCTTCGCCTGGCGAGCTGAGGCGAGTGGCAGCGAATAATTCAGAATTAAGTCCCAGACCTAAAGGGTAGAAACTTCGCCTGGCAAGTGTGGCCAGCGAAGGTTCGCCTGGCGAATGAAGGTTCGCCTGGCGAATGCTCGATAGTGGAAAGGGGGCTTCGCCAGCAGGTTCGCCTGGCGAATGCTAGCGAAGGTTCGCTACGGGGCTTCGCCTGGCGAGTGTCAGCGAACGTAGCAGAACCAGAATGTGATTTTTGTGATGTTTTGGCCTTGAGCTTGGGCTTGTGTGATCCCTTTGGCCTTGATGCACTGTAAGAATGATGAGTGTGGGAACTAACTTGTGTACTTGGTGATAGTGCATGTTTCCCGTAATAATGACTAGTGGACAATTAGTTGATATATATGTATGTAGTGATCAGTAGGATCGTGTATCCCCGAGTAGTGGGATGTGTTTGTATCTTGGTGATAGAATATGAACTTGTTTACTATCTGGTTGATTTATATGGTGTTGGTGTATGTTATATCTGTACATATATGCATTGATGTATGATGATACGATCAGGTGGATCGTGTGCACTTAGTGTGCCTGAACATAATAGTTATGCATTGGTGTGTGCATGTCATGGTGTCTTGGTGGGATGGATCATGTCTCGGATGGAGCGTAAGTGATCTGTCCGTACTCATTTGTGGAGGATGGTGGGGTTGAATCATGTCTCGGATGGAGCGTAAGTGATTCACCCGTACTCCTTTGTGGAGAATGGTGGGGTTGAATCATGTCTCGGATGGAGTGTAAGTGATTCACCCGTACTCCGTTGTGGAGAATGGTGGGTTCGATTGAATGAACCAATGAGTCGGTACCGCATGCATGGTGTTGAGTTGCATTTTGCATTATAATATGTTATATTGTAATTTGAACAGTAGGTTCGTTATATGGTGTTGTTGGGGTGAATAATTGATGTGTTGGTGTGTTTTACTGCCTTATTACATGTATTACATTACCATTATATTTTTGATCATGATTTCTCACCCCTTTGTTGTTGTTGTGGTCTGTGCTTCTTCGGAAGTACAGATAATCTAGGTGCTTAGCTAGCTTGGATATTGGTGTGATTGTCGAGTCTAGGATGCTCTGATACGTAGCACGGGACTTGGGCGTTTTTATTTGTTTTATGTTGAACTTATATTTTATTTCCCTGTGAACGTATCAAACTTTTATTGAATTTTATTATTTAACATTCCGCTGTATTTGGAGAAAAACCTTTTTATAAGGAAACGTTGTTTTTATGTGATATCCCACTTGGGAGAACTGGAACTCTGATTTTGTTTATTTATAATGTTTATTAATTTAGATAATTTTGGGAAGTGGGGTGTTACATCCACCATGGATGGTGAGGATTTCACATCCCCTGTGAATGCAGACGCATTTAAAAAATACTTTGCTTAAAGAGACCCGCTGGACACAAAAAGAAAAGTCCAGGAAAAAATGGGGCATCCCGGAGAACCATAAAAAAGAGAATGGGTTCGGGCAAAAATTAGGGATAAAAATGAAAAGATGTAGACCCGCAAAGTCGAAAACCTGAAAAGGCGACTTTGGCAAAAATGGGTATCCCGGTGAATCGAAAACTCGAAAGGGCAGTTCAGGCAAAAGTTAGGGATTGAAAAGCAAATGACTGCGATCTGCGTTGGAATTTCATTGCATAGTGGATTGGGAAAACCTGAGGGCCGTTTTTATCTGAATCAATCTCTTCTAAAGACGAAGCGTCGGGAAAGCATCAGGGTCAGGCGGGTCATAGAGGGATTCCGCTGTATTTGGAGAAAAACCTTTTTATAAGGAAACGTTGTTTTTATGTGATATCCCACTTGGGAGAACTGGAACTCTGATTTTGTTTATTTATAATGTTTATTAATTTAGATAATTTTGGGAAGTGGGGTGTTACAATTGGTATCAGAGCAGGTCGGTCCGTCCGGCCAGTGTTGTTGAGTCGAGTTGAGTCTGTCCTTATGGATGGAGTTGAATATCTTTTAAACCTGGTGTTGTTGTTTGGAGCAGTATGGCAGGAAGGAACGATGCTGCATTGGCTGCTGCTATGCAAGCAATGGCACATGCTGTTGCTAATCAGAATCAAACTGCAGATGCCCAATTCAGGAGTTTGGCGCAGTTTCGGAGCAACAAGCCGCCAACATTTGAAGGAGGAATTCTGGACCCCGAAGCTGCCCAGAAGTGGCTGAAGGCAATTGAGAAGATCTTCAGAACTATGGAATGTAGCGATGAGCAAAAGGTGAGGTTTGGTACTCACATGCTGGAGGGTGAAGCTGAAGCCTGGTGGGACAATAGTCGCCAAAGGTTGGAAGCTGCTGGAACTACCATTACTTGGGAGGTGGTTCAGAAAGGTTTTCTGGAGAAGTATTTCCCGGAAGATATCCGAAGCGCTAAGGAAATTGAATTCTTAGAGCTGAAACAGGGTAGCATGACTGTAGCAGAATATGCTGCCAAGTTTGAAGAGCTGGTGCAGTATTGTCCCCACTATAATGTGGAAGGGGCAATGACCTCTAAGTGCTTAAAGTTTGAGAATGGACTGCGTCCAGAGATTAAGTTGGGGATTGATTGTCAGAAGATCAGGAGCTATCCTGAGCTGGTAAGCAGAAGAATGATTTATAATAACGATAACCGAGCAAGGATTGCGCACTACAAAGCTGTTAATGACCGTAAGGGTAAGCAGAGGTTTAGTGGTACTCCTTATAGTGTTGCTGCTGATAAGGGAAAACGTAAAGCTGTTGTTGATAAGAAGCCTAGAGATGGGAGAGCACCTGTTGAAGGGAAATGCTTTCGGTGCGGTGGTATGGGACACCGTTCTAATGATTGTCCTAATGAAGCCAAGAAGTGTTTTAAGTGTGGGAAACCAGGTCATGTGATAGCTGATTGCAGAGCAACTATGCCGACCTGTTATAACTGTGGTGAGAAGGGTCATATCAGTACACATTGTGAGAAGCCGAAGAAGCCTCAAACGTCTCCGGCTGGTGGAAAAGTGTTTGCCTTGGCAGGAACTCAAGCTGCCAGTGATGAGCGTGTGATCAGAGGTACTTGTATTATCAATAATATTCCTTTGATTGCTATTATTGATACGGGTGCAACGCACTCGTTTATTTCTGTAGATTGTGTGGAGCGGATAGGTTTGGTGCCGTCCACTCTAGAGATACATATGACTATTGAGACACCCTCTATAGGTTCAATGACTACTTCTTTGGTATGCCTGAAGTGTCCGCTGACTATTTTCGGTAGAGAATTTGGAGTGGATCTGATTTGTCTACCACTTGGTAAGTTGGATGTTATTCTGGGTATGAACTGGTTAGAGTTCAACCGAGTCTACATCGATTGTTTTCGGAAGGAATTGTTGTTCCTGACCCCTGAAAAGGAAGTTGTGGCAAGTTCTTTGTCTAATAAAGAATTGAGGGCCTTGTTGGAAGATGAAGCTAGAGCGTTTGCTTTATTTGCAACTTTATCGATGGATAACAAAGTGCCAATGGAGGAATTAGCAGTGGTGAATGAATTTCCAAAAGTGTTTCCTGACGACATTACGGAATTTCCTCCGACACGAGAAGTAGAATTTGGTATTGATCTTGTTCCTGGTACGAGACCTATTTCTATGGCGCCGTACAGGATGTCTGCAGTGGAATTGGCTGAGTTGAAGTCTCAGATTGGAGAATTGTTGGATAGAAAGTTTATTAGACCAAGTGTATCGCCGTGGGGAGCTCCAGTGTTGTTGGTGAAGAAGAAGGATGGTAGTATGCGTCTGTGCATCGATTACCGTCAATTGAATAAAGTGACTATTAAGAATAAGTATCCTTTACCTAGGATTGATGATTTGATGGGCCAGCTGGTGGGAGCTCGTGTATTTAGTAAGATCGACTTAAGATCGGGTTATCATCAGATAAGAGTAAAGGAAGGTGATATTCAAAAGACTGCTTTTAGGACTCGATATGGACATTACGAATATGCTGTAATGCCGTTTGGAGTGACTAATGCACCGGGAGTATTTATGGAGTATATGAACAGAATTTTCCATTCTTACTTGGATCAGTTCATTGTAGTGTTTATTGATGATATATTAATTTATTCTAAATCTGATGAAGAGCATGCATGACATCTGAGAATTGCCTTGCAAGTGTTGAAGGAAAATAAATTATTTGCTAAACTGTCAAAGTGTGACTTTTGGTTGAAGAAAGTAAGTTTCTTGGGGCATGTAATATTTGAAGATGGAATAGCGGTGGATCCGTCAAAAGTAAGTGCAGTATTGCAGTGGGAACCGCCGAAGACAGCGACAGAGATTAGAAGCTTTTTGGGGTTAGCCGGTTATTATCGCAGGTTTATTGAAGGGTTCTCTAATTTGGCGTTGCCATTAACTCAGTTGACGAGAAAGAACCAAGTTTTTGTATGGGATGCTGCTTGTGAAGAAAGTTTTGAAGAGTTGAAAAAGAGATTGACTACAGCACCGGTGTTAGTGTTACCGACTCCGAGTGAACCGTTTGTGGTGTACTGTGATGCGTCTAAGATGGGATTAGGCGGGGTTCTGATGCAAAATGGTAAAGTAATAGCATATGCATCGCGGCAATTGAGAGTGCATGAGCGAAATTATCCGACTCATGATCTTGAATTAGCTGCGGTTGTTTTTGTGTTGAAAATTTGGAGACACTATTTATATGGTTCAAGATTTGAAGTGTTTAGTGATCATAAGAGTCTGAGATACCTGTTTGATCAGAAAGAGCTGAATATGAGGCAGAGAAGATGGTTGGAATTTTTGAAGGATTATGACTTCAGTTTAAGTTATCATCCAGGAAAGGCCAATGTAGTGGCAGATGCTTTGAGTAGGAAAGCAATTCATATGGCAGCTCTGATGGTGAAAGAAATTGAGTTAATTGAACAGTTTAGAGATTTGAGCATGGTTTGTGAGACTACTGCAGATAATGTAATGTTGGGTATGTTGCAGGTAAATAATGACTTCTTGGATATGATTAGAGAAAATCAGAAGTTGGATGTGAAATTGGTAGATTTGATGCCTGGAGTAGGGAGTGACTCCGATAGTGACTTTAAATTGGATAGTACAGGTGTGTTGAGATTTAGAGGCAGGATTTGTGTACCAGATGATGAAGAATTGAAAAAGTTAATTTTGAGCGAAGGACATCGTAGTAGCCTGAGTATTCATCCGGGAGCTACGAAAATGTATCATGATTTGAAGAAATTATTTTGGTGGTCTGGTATGAAAAGAGACATAGCTCAATTTGTGTATGCCTGTTTGACATGTCAGAAGTCGAAGGTGGAACACCAGAGACCTTCTGGATTTATGCAACCATTAGAGATTCCGGTTTGGAAATGGGATTGCATTACTATGGATTTTGTGATAGGTTTGCCGAATACGGCGAGAGGTTTTGATGCTATATGGGTGATTGTGGATCGATTGACGAAGTCTGCACACTTTGTGCCGCTCAATATTAGTTTTCCGTTAACGAAGCTGGCGGATATTTACATTCGGGTAATTGTGAAGTTGCATGGTGTTCCGTCCAGTATTGTGTCGGATAGAGATCCACGGTTTACTTCGGAATTTTGGAAGAGCTTGCAGGAAGCTTTGGGAACTAAGTTGAAATTAAGTTCAGCTTATCATCCGCAAACTGATGGTCAGTCGGAGAGGACTATTCAGTCGCTTGAAGATTTGTTGAGAGCTTGTGTGTTAGAAAAGGGTGGTGCGTGGGATACTCATTTACCATTGATCGAATTCACGTACAATAACAGTTACCATTCGAGTATTGGAATGGCACCGTTTGAAGCTTTGTATGGGAGGAGGTGTAGGACTCCTCTGTGTTGGTATGAAACTGGTGAGAATATGGTGCTTGGGCCAGAAATTGTACAGCAGACTACTGAGACAATTCAAATGATTCGTGAGAAATTGAAAGTGTCTCAGAGTAGGCAGAAAAGCTATCATGATGATCGGAGGAAAGAGTTGGAATTCTGTGTAGGTGATCACGTATTCCTAAGAGTTAATCTGATGACTGGTGTGGGTCGTGCATTGAAGTCCAAGAAGCTGGATCCTAAGTTCATTGGACCTTATGAGATTTTGCAGAGAATTGGTGATGTGGCTTATAGGGTAGCGTTGCCGCCTGGGTTGTCAAACTTACATGATGTGTTTCATGTGTCGCAATTGTGAAAGTATGTTTCTGATCCATCTCATGTGATTCAGAGAGATGATGTTCAGATTCGGGAGAATCTTACTGTTGAGACGATGCCGTTGAGGATCGAGGACCGTAAGATGAAACAGCTCCGAGGGAAAGAGATACCTTTGGTGAAGGTAGTTTGGGGAGGTGCTGCAGGAGGCAGTGTGACCTGGGAGTTGGAAAGCAGGATGCGAGAAGCGTATCCGGAGCTATTTCCATCAGGTAATTTTCGAGGATGAAAATAATTAAAGTGGGGGAGAGTTGTAACACCCATTTTAATTATTTAGTCATTTTATTATTATTTTAAATATTATGTGTTGGTGTACCCTTTGGTGGGGGTGTATTTGGTGATGTTTGGTAGGTGTCCCTAATGTGTGAGGACTATTGGTGGTATTTTGGTGTGAAATATAATAATATAAAAATAATAGTAATATTGGTGGGGGTGTTATTATTATTATTATATTTATTATATTTGTTAATATTATTAATATTATTATTATTTTGGTGAAATAATGATATTATTATTATTACTATTATTATTATTATTATTATTAAGTTATTATTACTATTGGGATTAGAGAATTAAAATAGAGAATGTGAGGGGTTAGTAGTTTTCACGATACATTGTGAGAAGTTAGAGAACGTGGAAAAAGAACGATAGAAAGGAGAGAAGTGAGAAGAACGGAAAAGGGAGCGAAGAACGAAGGAACGGGGGAAAATCAGAATTGGCCAAACCTTGGAGGGTTCTTTCATCGATCAACCGATTAACAAGGTAAGGGGGGAGAAACTTGATTGGGAAATGGTTTATACATGTATAGGGTAGTTGGGGATTCCTTAACCCCGTAGAAAAATCATCTATATATGATATTGTGAGTTGATATGTTGTGATTGATGATGACTGTTGATAATTGGATAGTAATCGTTGAATGAATTATTGTTTTTGGCCAATTTGGCATATAGATGATTCTACGGTTTTTAGGGAAATTCTGTAGGGATTTTGATGTATCGATAAAGTGTCTAGGTGATGATTTTGAGATTGGGATTAGGAATCATTTAGGCTGAATTACGTGTAATGTTGGTACTGATGTTAAGGTGTGAATTGGGATAGGAGATTAGAGTTATTTGGCCTAGAATAGCACTGTTGAACTGTGAGAAAAACTGGTAAATCGCAGCATTCGCTGGGCTTCGCCTGGAGAATGTTGGCGAAGCTTCGCCTGGCGAAGGGAGGCGAGAGTTCGCCTGGCGAGCTGAGGCGAGTGGCAGCGAATAATTCAGAATTAAGTCCCAGACCTAAAGGGTAGAAACTTCGCCTGGCAATTGTGGCCAGCGAAGGTTCGCCTGGCGAATGAAGGTTCGCCTGGCGAATGCTCGATAGTGGAAAGGGGGCTTCGCCAGCAGGTTCGCCTGGCGAATGCTAGCGAAGGTTCGCTACGGGGCTTCGCCTGGTGAGTGTCAGCGAACGTAGCAGAACCAGAATGTGATTTTTGTGATGTTTTGGCCTTGAGCTTGGGCTTGTGTGATCCCTTTGGCCTTGATGCACTGTAAGAATGATGAGTGTGGGAACTAACTTGTGTACTTGGTGATAGTGCATGTTTCCCGTAATAATGACTAGTGGACAATTAGTTGATATATATGTATGTAGTGATCAGTAGGATCGTGTATCCCCGAGTAGTGGGATGTGTTTGTATCTTGGTGATAGAATATGAACTTGTTTACTATCTGGTTGATTTATATGGTGTTGGTGTATGTTATATTTGTACATATATGCATTGATGTATGATGATACGATCAGGTGGATCGTGTGCACTTAGTGTGCCTGAACATAATAGTTATGCATTGGTGTGTGCATGTCATGGTGTCTTGGTGGGATGGATCATGTCTCGGATGGAGCGTAAGTGATCTGTCCGTACTCCTTTGTGGAGAATGGTGGGGTTGAATCATGTCTCGGATGGAGCGTAAGTGATTCACCCGTACTCCTTTGTGGAGAATGGTGGGGTTGAATCATGTCTCGGATGGAGCGTAAGTGATTCACCCGTACTCCGTTGTGGAGAATGGTGGGTTCGATTGAATGAACCAATGAGTCGGTACCGCATGCATGGTGTTGAGTTGCATTTTGCATTATAATATGTTATATTGTAATTTGAACAGTAGGTTCGTTATATGGTGTTGTTGGGGTGAATAATTGATGTGTTGGTGTGTTTTACTGCCTTATTACATGTATTACATTACCATTATATTTTTGATCATGATTTCTCACCCCTTTGTTGTTGTTATGGTCTGTGCTTCTTCGAAAGTACAGATAATCCAGGTGCTTAGCTAGCTTGGATATTGGTGTGATTGTCGAGTCTAGGATGCTCTGATACGTAGCACGGGACTTGGGCGTTTTATTTGTTTTATGTTGAACTTATATTTTATTTCCCTGTGAACGTATCAAACTTTTATTGAATTTTATTATTTAACATTCCGCTGTATTTGGAGAAAAACCTTTTTATAAGGAAACGTTGTTTTTATGTGATATCCCACTTGGGAGAACTGGAACTCTGATTTTGTTTATTTATAATGTTTATTAATTTAGATAATTTTGGGAAGTGGGGTGTTACATCCACCATGGATGGTGAGGATTTCACATCCCCTGTGAATGCAGACGCATTTAAAAAATACTTTGCTTAAAGAGACCCGCTGGACACAAAAAGAAAAGTCCAGGAAAAAATGGGGCATCCCGGAGAACCATAAAAAAGAGAATGGGTTCGGGCAAAAATTAGGGATAAAAATGAAAAGATGTAGACCCGCAAAGTCGAAAACCTGAAAAGGCGACTTTGGCAAAAACGGGTATCCCGGTGAATCGAAAACTCGAAAGAGCAGTTCAGGCAAAAGTTAGGGATTGAAAAGCAAATGACTGCGATCTGCGTTGGAATTTCATTGCATAGTGGATTGGGAAAACCTGAGGGCCGTTTTTATCCGAATCAATCTCTTCTAAAGACGAAGCGTCGGGAAAGCATCAGGGTCAGGCGGGTCATAGAGGGATCTGCTCATGGTGTTTGTTTGTGCCACATTGCCGACATTTTTGTACACTTTTGTATATTTCTGTGCATATCTGTACTTGTTTTGCGCAGCTTCCTCTTTTCAGGGGTGGCATCTGTTGTAAAACTTTGCCTATTTACAGGCCATTTATCAATAAACATATACTATTCAGTATCTCGTTTGTTTTGTTTTAACTTTTACTGTTTTGTTTGTGAAAAATGCCCAATGTTTTGATAAACTTGCACATACATAAACTTGCAGACCTTGGCCAATAATTTTTAAAACTTTGAATTAATTGAACAACGTCGAGAATGATGACTGAGATAGTTCCGTTTGCGTAGGATATCTTGTATGTTTGTTCAATTTTGCAAGGTCGTTACCCTTGGGGCAAAGAGGTGTGGATGAAGTTCGTTCTATCCCCAGCCGGAGTCTATTTCCATAGTAAGTAAAGTGCACCTCTATCCCCAGTAGAGTTGGTATGCAGTTTGCACGAGCAGGTAGCATGTATGCTTTTTCTTCAGCAGTTGGTGCACATTCAATCCCCGCAGAGCGCATGTCCGGATGCACTCCCCAGTGAGTCGTGATGGGATTTTTCTTCCCACTGAGTAATCTACAGCCTGGTTAGGTTCGTCCCCCATGCGGAGCAATCCCTAGCAAGTGGGAGGAGGGTGGTTTCCTCAGCAGATTTGCTCTCTTTTCCCCAGTAGGATGGAGGAATGTTGTTTCTTCGGTGTAAGTCCAATTGTTTTTGGCATGAGAAAGTTTGTGCTATGCCCCCGACAGAGTTGTTGATTCCCCAACATGGTTATTTTCTTGCCCCAGCAGGGTGGTTTCTGTATCTCTAGCATTTATTTTGCTGAGTTAGTTCTGTTGCATCTGCATGCGTGCATAGCATCTACCCAAACGCGTAGCATTTCCATTTCGTATGGAGCATTACGCCATTTTCAAACATATGCATGTGAAACATAAACCAGGTTGTTATCTCCCTGTTTCAGGTGTATCACGCAATTGGTTGATAGCTTTTCCCAGGTGGTATATAAATCCCAGCTTATGCTATTTCCCCAGTGGAGTTTCTTTGTGATCATTATCATCGGATGATTATAACTTCGTACGACTCTTGATGCTCGTTTTTATTTAGCGAAGGCCTGGCGGCGAGGTCATATGCCCTTATCTGCGGGTCCGGTGCATAAATTTTTATTACAGGTGCTGACGGTGATGTCAGATGATTCTCAAGTTTACAGATGCTTGACGGCGATGTCAGATGTTTCTCAGATTTTGTGGTCTGCTGACGGAGATGTCAGATCTTTGTTTACTCTGTGGTGTTCTGGCAGCGATGCCAGGTATTTTCTCAGTAATGGGTTTTGTTTGACGGTGATGTCAAACATTTTGTTGGCGGCGATGTCAGATGTTTTATCAGCATGGTGTTTTACTGACGGCGATGTCAGATGTTTATTCTACTTGGTGTTTGTCTGGTGGCGATGTCAGATGTTTACCAGAAGTGTAATTATTTGACGGCAATGTCAGATGTTTCTACTTGTACTGACGATGAGGTCAGAGGCTTTACAGATTTTTAGTTACTGGCGGCGATGTCAGGACCCATTATCAGATTTATGTTGGTCTGGCGGTGAGGTCAGATGTTTATTAGTTTTGGTTCTCTAGCGGCGATGTCAGGTGATTTGTGTTTTCCAGCGGCGATGTTGGATGTTTTGGTTTCTGGCGGCGATGTCAGGTGATTTGGTTTTCCGGCGGCGATGTTGGATGTTTTGGTCTTCTGGCGGTGATGTCAGATCTTTGTCTACTTTGTGGTTTTTTCTGGCGGCGATGTCAGATGTTTATCACCTTTGAAGTTGTCTGGCGGCGATGTCAGGTATTTCATCATATTTATGTTTGTCTGGCGGCGATGTCAGAGTTCTTTTATCCCCACAGGTGCCTGGCGGTGATGTCAGATGTCTTCACCTTTTGGGTTCGAAGTTTGCTTTTATTTAGCAAGTTACTGACGACGATGTCAGAGATTTATTAACTGCGCGGAGACTTGACGGCGAGGTCATTTTGTTTTATCCCTTGCAGGTTACTGACGATGATGTCAGGTGTTTCTTAATTTCAGGGAGTTCAGGCAGTGATGTCAGAGGTGTATCAATTCAGCAGGTGCCTGGTGGCGATGTCAGATATTCTGTGTGGATTGGATTTTCAGATTTGTCACTCGCTTTTATTTAGCGATGACCTGACGGCGATGTCAGAGGATCGTATCTTTGGACTCGATGTCTGTTTTTATTTAACATAGGGCTAACGACGATGATAGCTATTTTACCGACTTAAGGCAGAAGATGGATGGCGATGTCAAATGTTTTTATAGACATAATGTCTATGCCTGACGGCGAGGTCAGGTGCCTGACGGCGATGTCAGAGGAACTTAATGCAGATAACTGACAGCGAGGTCAGATGTTTCTCCAAACTGGCGGCGATGCCAGAGGTTCACGGAAATTGGTGTTGGTACTTGACGGCGAGGTCAGGCGTGTTTTCAAATTGATGTTGACGTTTGACGGCGAGGTCATGTATTCTCTAGACTGCGTATCATTTTTTTTATCGGATTCGGTTATCTTCGGAGCTTACAGTTTATTTCTGTGGTAGGCAAATTTTTGGGTTTGTTAGTATTCAATCTTCTTGTACCTTGATTCTCTGAAAACCGTTCGCTTTTCATCCAGTCAGGTCCAAGTCGTTTGAATAGGGGCAGCTGTTGCACCCTAAAATTTTCCCAACCTTTTCTTAACCTGGTTTATGTTTCATTTCATTTTCCTTCTAGCATTTGCATTGCATAACATTTTTCATTTAGCAGGGGATCAAGGTTGTGCATAGCAAGAAGAGGTTACTCAGAGTGTTGAGCCTAAGCAAGGGGTTTACTCAAGCATGAATGGTCATCAAGTCACCAAGGAGTGGTCAAAGTCTTGTGAAAGAATTGACGGATGTATGTGGATCAACTCCTAACTTGGGGATCAATTGAAGATCATAAGAGGATTGTGAATTCATGATTATGGATATGGGATTTTAAGAAATCTCATTGAAGGCTTTGAGAGCCATGTTGGAGCTTGTCCAAGTTGTTGTGTCATGTGGAAGAAGACACAGTCAAAGGTGTTGCATCTAGGGTTTTCATCTGGTAAACCCTAGGTCAATTGTGAAATTAGAGGAGATTAAGGCTCAATTCAAAGTCTCTATGGTCATGGAATATTGTGTTGAGATGCCTAATTTATCATTTCGAGATCAAATCAAGAAGAATAAAGAGTGTGAGAAGTTACTAAATTAGGGTTTTTAGTGTAAAATCCCCTGTTTAGTACCCAACTTCAAGACAACATATCTCAAGATACAAGTCTCATCTCATCTTGACCCTAACATGAAATTTGTAGAGCATGTTCTTAGCTTTCTTTTGAGTATTAGAAGTCATTCATCTGATTTCTAGAACTCAAGTTATTATGCTGGCAAGTTACAGGTCCTTAGATGAATGCGATTTTGGTCAACAAAAGTCAACCAAATTCCAAGCCACTTTTGACCTAGAAGTATGTTTCTCCTCACCTTGAACAAAACATGAAAGTTGTTCTTCATGATCTTAGCTTTCCAAAAAGTACTAGAAGTCCTTCATCTGATTTGTAGAACTCAAGTTATGAGGCTTGCAAGGCAGGGGTATTTTGGGAAAGTAAGATTACAGGTCATTTTCATTATATGTCCATTTCACCACTTTGCTTACTTCATATGAAAATATTCCCAACATGAAACTTGCTCAAAATGTGCTCATTTGTTCAACCAAACATCAAGGAGTCATGGATTTGGCTTGGATTGAAGAATTGGAATGTGACTTTTTCATGAAGAAAGCTTAGAAAGGGGAAAATAGAATTAATTTTTTTTAATCATGTCAAGCCAACCTTATGCATTTTTTGAGTCGCAAGAATGTAACAAACAAGATGCCAAGTTTGGATTTCATTTTTGGTGCCATTTTCATGTGTTTTTCAAAGGCATTTTCAAGTGGAATTTTGATAATGCAAACTCCACAATTTGATCAAATTAAGGGACAACTCCTATCCATTTGATTAATATGAGATCCCAACAAGCTAAATGAGTGCATTTCCATGCTTGGAAGCTCTATTTTCGTGCACCTTCATGAAGCTCCATGTGCCAAAATTTAGATTTTCAATTGGGCTTAATCAGCATGACATTGGGCTTCTTTGGCATTTGAATCCAACATATAAAACTTCAGGATGCTTCACAAACTTTCAGAAGGCAAATTGGTATAGAAATTGCAGAGAACACACTTGGAAAAAGCTCAAGAAAAGTGAAACACGAATTTTCAGATTCACACCATTTCAAGCCAAATTAAGCAAATCAGAAGCTTCATTGAAGATCAAGGAGTGATTCTGGTTTATTTCCAACAATTTTCATCAAGAATTGCAGGCTCAGTGGAAGCTCTCCACTAGGTATTTTCATTTCAACTTTTCTCTCTGTTTACAATTCAATTGATTGCCATTTTCGCATCATAATGACGTAGGAGTTGTTTAGATTAGTTCCAAGTAAAATTGACTCGCATTGGTGATGATTTGTATGGTAAGCTCATTTCTGTTTGGCTTCGATTTGGCTTGTGTGTTGATTAAAACTGAAAACTAAATGTATATTTGAGATCTACGTGTTGTGAGGATGATTTTTGACTTTGAGTTTGCTTGATTTGGTTTAGTGTATATTCATCTGCATTTTTGACTCGTCAGAGAAGGTGACCGGAGCCACCATGCCCCAGCCACCTGGTTTTCCCTCCGTTTTGTGTTATTTGAATGAGGGAGATGATTATGTGGCCGTGTGTGATCCCTCTGATTTGTTTGCTTTTGATCCAACGTACCAAATTAAGACCTATCATACGCGTGCTTTGGCTTGCCTAACCTGATCCGCATGAAATGATGCGTTTCATTTAAATTCCAACCTGAGACACGTGTGTGTGTGTGTGTGTCTAGACCTCTTGATGTGTTGACTGATTTGATCATGTGGCCATAAACATGACTCACCATGCGCGCGCATTGACCAGCCACACTTGATCCATCTGAGTTGGAGCGCCCTTGTGGACCTGGGCTTTTAATTTCTATTTACACCCCCTGCTTGAGCCCAATTGTTTTTTGAACGTGGATCTTTTGCTCTTTACACCTTTGCATTATTCTTTTCTTTTTTTATTTTATTTTCATTTTGTTTTGTATCTGTTTTGAAATATTTCCAATTAAAATGATTCCAAGCCTGATAAAATTCCACAAAAATATGTTCTAGACATTTTCAGATGTCTTTTATTTTTAGGAAATTTTTATTTTATTTTTTGGTTTTATTTTCAATTAAAAATAGAATTAATTATTGGAAGTATTTTATTGGACTTATTTCTTGACATGGTTTGTTCTTGATTTTGTTTTAGCATTTCCTTTTTGATCCAATGACTGAAAATTGATCCTCATATCCATGATGAGTTGAACAATTTTTTAGGACCATTTTGCCCCTGTTGGTTGACTTTTGGGTTGACTTTTGTTGCATTTCATTTGACCCTCGACAACCCTCATTCACAATGGAACACCCTTGTGAATCAATTTCTTTGGTGGTGTTGTGAATTGATTTTGATTGTGATTTCTTGGCCTCTGTTTGCCAACATGTTTAGGTGCTTTGTGCATTTTATTTGATCATTTTTGAACCATTTTCCTAATTTTGAGGTAACTTGCAAGTCAAGTTACCTCCAAAGGAGGTTCATACATACACATTAACCTAGTTTGTCTTGGAGATGACATTTTTGGATCCTTTGAGCCCCAATTCCTTATGATTCATGTTTTTAACATGTTAAGGATGATGCTTGCTCATTTTTAGTTCATGACATTGTTTCGTTCTTGTTCATTTGGTTATTTTCTTTTGAGCTTTTAATTAGGGTTTCTAAGTGATGTATGCTTGCTTTCTTTGGCGTGTATGCTTGCATTTTCCTTTGTTTGGTTTGCTTTTCCTTTGAATATATCTTCTCTCATCTCCCATTATGTCCCATGACTTTGGAGTCTCATTTAAGGCATCTTAGTCTCTCCTTAGGAGGTACTTGAAGCATACCTAAAATGATGAATCCATGAGGACTCTTTTGTGCTTTCTTTTGCACTTTGTTTGTGATGCTTATGGTCGAGTGCATGTTATGAGTTCCTTGTTGTCCTCATATAGCCTCCCATACTCACTTTTGTTTTGAGCTTCTTTTTCATTTCATTTGGTTTGGCTTTTGGCACTTGTAGTTGATGTTGCTTGACTTATGTCATTTCATCCCACTTTTGGTGCATTTTTGTGTGGCTTTTCTTTGTTGTTTGATATCATCTTGTGCTCTTATTTTTCTCTTCTTTTCTTGCATTTTCATATGCATGCTTGGTTGATATGAGCTTGTGGAGGCTACTGACCCACACTAGTTTCCTCCCATTTTCATTCTTACTTGTGCATTCTATGTTTGCATGTTTACATTTTCATGTTCTTTTTTCTTCTTCTTCTTTTGCTTTTCTTTGCCATGTTCCCCATAAGTTCTCTAACCTCTTGAGGTTATGATAGACATTAGGTGCTTAACCATGTATGATAACATTAGGTAGTTCCCTTTTGTATCCCAACTTTAAGTCCACTTTGCATGATAACGTTTAGGATTGATTTAGTCTCCCATTAGTGGTCCTTTCTTCTCTTCTCATCTTCATACAATCTTAACACACTTAATAAAGATAATGGATGTTGTGCCATGAGCCTTATACTTGGGAAATGGTGATTGAGCGAGTACCTCTCTATTGCCTAGAGTGTTTAGTATACGTCCTTAGGACGATATGTGACGCATTCGATCCTAGGTTTTATACTTTAGTACAACATACATTATAAACACTCAAATTCAAAACACTTCTTCTCTAAAAAACACAAAAACACTTCAAACTTTTTTCACCCTTTGGGGTTCTAATCAGGAAAATATTTTCAGATAAAAGAGTGTTGTTAACTCTTAGTTCTACCGTAAACGGTAACGCCTAAGTCTCTAATGGTCGAGCTGCATACACCAATTGCTAGAACTACTTGTTAACCCTACTCGGGCCTAAAAAAACTTTTGAACCAACCTGTGGTCCTTTTTAGCCCGAACTACGTTTGCTCTGATCTTTCATACCAGATGAAAGTACGTAGGCAAAGATGCGATGTCTTGGCGAGCAACCTTCCCCCCTTTTTTACCCGTAGTTAGCCTAACTACGTTGACTCTAACTTTCCCATTGCACGAGGGAATACGTAGGCACAGAGCGGCGATGCTCTGCCGAGTCTCCTTTCTTTTTCTTTTGTCCCTTGACTTTTAGCTAGATAGATGATCACCCTTTTAGATAGACAATAATGCGTGGATCCCGTCGAGTATGACAGACGTGAGGGGTGTTAATACCTTCCCCTTGCGTAACCGACTCCCAAATCCATACTTGGTTGCGATGACCTTGTCTTTCCCTTTCCGTCAAGTTTTTCCGATCGTTTCCTTTCCCTCTCTTTGGGATAAATAACGAAAGGTGACGACTCTTCTGTTTTCTGCCTGGTGTTTTTCGCAGTTGCGACAGCGCCTCGATAGGCCGACTTTCATTTTTGCAGTAGAGGAAGCGTCTGATGGGAAGTCGTGGTATTATAATATTAGAAACTTTCTCAAGAATCAGGAGTACCCGCCTGGGGCATCGAGCCAGGATAAGAAGACCTTGAGAAGATTGGCTAGAATCTCTACCTAAACAAAGGCGATGTACTCTACCAAAGAAACTTCGACTTGGTGTTGCTATGATGTGTGGATGAAAAAGAAGCAGGATTGCTTATGGAAGAGGTCCACGAGGGTGCTTTTGGTACGCATGCAGGCGGACATGCAATGTCTCGGAAACTATTAAGGGCAGGCTACTATTGGATGACGATGGAATCTGATTGTTTCAAGTATGCCAAGAAGTACCACAAATTCCAGATTTATGCTGACAAGATGCATGTACCGCCAAGTCCTCTGAATGTCATGGCGTCTCCCTAGACTTTTGCTATGTGGGGCATTGATATGATCGGTAAGATTGAACCGAATGCATCCAATGGACATCACTTCATCTTAGTGGCAATTGACTATTTCACTAAGTGGGTCGAAGCAGCTTCTTTCGCCAACGTCACTAGACAAGTCGTGGCTCGATTTATCAAGAAGGACATCATCTGTCATTATGGAGTGCCTGAAAGAATCATTAATGATAATGGTTCAAATTTGAATAACAAGATGATGAAGGAGTTGTGCCAGAATTTCAAGATTGAACATCACAACTCTTCTCTTATCGCCCGAAGATGAATGACACCGTTGAGGCAGCCAATAAGAATATTAAGAAGATTGTGCAGAAGATGGTTGTTACCTACAAAGATTGGCCCTTTTTATTGAAGTTTGGTGACTGGTCTCCAACGAGCTGGCTGGAGAAGACGAACGGAGCCCTAGCTCCGATGCCCAGTCAACCTTCTGGCTTATGCTGAGTCACTTGGCGTTGAACATTTGACCATATGCGTTGGCTTGCTCTGATTCGTTTGACCCAGGCCATGTGTAATGTTGACTTCACATAGGATTAATGAAACGCAGAGTTTCATTAATTCTGAGCCCTTGGGTCATTTGGGCATCTTTTCCTATGCACACCCCTCTTGTTTTGGCCCACGCTCGCAGATGAACTAGTTGTAGTTCATTTCAAATTGCTGGCCACACCCCCTCTTTGCCTTGTTTTATTTTTATTTCATTTTAATTTCTGTTTTCCTTTTAATTATCTAAAAATAGCTCTAGTCATAAAACAATTCCACAAAAATATTTTCCTAACTTTTTTACATGTTATTTAATTTTCTAAATTTTTTATTTTCATTTTCCATTTATTTTGATATTTTATTTGGAATTAAAGATTTGATGTGTTTTATGGTTCATATCTTTTGTCATCTTGATCATTTGAACCCCATTTTGAAATCCCCTATGACTAATTCTTCTCCATCACTTAGGTAATGGATTGAAGTGTCCTTGAGGGTTGATTTAATCCATTAGGGATCAATTTTCATTTAGGTTTGATTTACTTTTTTTGTTGAGCCTTGATATACCCTTGACAAGGTGGAACACCAAACCCTTTGGATTTGTTTGGTGGTGCCTTGGGTTGAATTTGTCCTTGAGTTTTTGCTTTCTGGTTTTTGATTGACCAAGCTTGGTTTGAGATTTTATTTGAGATTTATTGAGAATTCCTTCTATTTTTGGTGAGCCTTGCAAGTTAAGTCACTTTTGGAGGTGTTCATACATACATGTTTGACCTAGTTTCTTTGGGAAATGATCTCAAGTGATCCCATATGCATCTTGTGAGCCTTGTTACATAATTATAACATGTTTAAGGTTTTGTTTCACTTATCTTGGGTCACCTACATGTGTTGCTTGAATTGCAAGTTACTTTGGGATCATGCTTCTCCACTTATTTTGGGTGTTGTGTTTGTGTTGAAACCTTATTTCTTTCACTTGCCTTGATCTTGTTGGAGCTTGCCTTTTGTTCCTAACTTGATTTGAAGCTTTTATCTTGATGTTTTACTTCTGCCTCATGTGGTTTACCATTTGTTCAAGATGATTTGTCGTCCATTTGTACAATTTGAGTTTGTCTTAGACAATTGGCCTCTTCTTGCATTTGTTTACTTGCTTCTTTTTATATGAGCAAAGATGAATGTTGGTTGAGATAACCTTAATGTGGTTGATATCCTATTTCTCCCATAATTTATTTGATCTTGACTCTTTGTTTTTGTTTTAAGGTTAGCTTTCTTCTTGATGATTGATGTTTGATGGTTGTAGGAGTTTCACTTCTCCCATTTCAACTCATCTCTTCTTGGAATTGTTTAAGTCATTTCCTTGTGTTTGAGTCTTATCTTGTTGTTGAGTCTTTGTTGCATCTTTGCATACTTACATTTCATGTTTGCATCTCTAATTGCATTGACTTGTTTAAGTCATCTTCATATCTCATTTTCTTTGTTCATCTGTGATTGTATTGCTTTGTGTTTACTTGGTCTTTTGCCATGATCCCTTAGGATTCCTAGTCCCTCTGTTTAAGATGGGAGTAGGAGAGACATTAGGCTTTCAATCCTTTGTATGATAACATTAGGATAGCTTTTCCCTTTTCAATCCCAACTTTAGGAGCACATTGCATGGTAACATTAGGGTTGATCAGTTCCTCTTAGAGTCTTGTGGCTTCTCTTCTCATCTCATAACTTCATAAGACACTTAATAAAGGTTAACACTTGTTGTACACTATGAGGCTTAAGTACTTGAGAAATGATAGGTGGGGGCCTCATCTCATGTTGTCTAGAGTGTTTAGTGTATGTCCTTTGGGCGATGTGCGACACATTCGCTCTCAAGTCATAGTGTTTAATGCAACATGAGTTTCAAATCTAACTCAACTCACTTCTTCTCATAAAAAACACAAACAAAACATCAAATCTTTTTATCCTTCGGGATTGTTTGCAAAAATCATTTTAAAAAAGAGTGTGTTAAGTCTTGGTTCTACCGCAAACAGGCATCGTCCTTAACTGCTAGAACGAAGATTTAACCCTACTCATTTAAACACTTGAACCAACCAGTGGTCGTAGTTGCCCGAACTACGTTTGCTTTGATTTCTCATACCAGATGACGATACGTAAGCACGAGACGACGATGTCTTGGCGAGCAACCTTCCCCGTAGTTTTCCGAACTACGTTGACTCTGACTTTCCCATTGCACGAGGGAATACATAGGCATAGGGCGGCGGTGCCCTATCGAGTCTGTTCTTTTCTTTCACCCCCATTTAGCAGCAGCTTTTTAGATATTTTTTCACCCATAGTTTAGACAATAAGCATGGATCCCGTTGAGTACAACAGACGTGAGGGGTGCTCACACCTTCCCCTTGCGTAACCGACTCCCGAATCCAAGATTTGGTTGCAATGACCTTGTCTTTTCCCCTTTTCGTAGGTTTTCTTCAATTGTTTCCTTTCCCTCTCTTCGGGATAAATAACGAATGGTGGAGACTCTTCTGTCTTTACCGGCCCTTTTTGCAGCGATGCGACACTTATATGTCTGTTACAGTAGTTTGATGTATGCAATGGTGTGTACAAGACCAGATTTAGCACATGTTGGTACAATTAGTTAGAGGGCATTGGAATGTTGTAAAATGGATTTTAAGGTATCTTCGCAGTACTACTTCTACAAGGCTTTGTTTTTTAGGCGATAAGCCTACTCTAGTGAGGTACCTTGACTCTGATATGGCTGGAGACATTGATTTTAGAAAGTCCACTTTGGGTTACATGATAAAATTTTCAAGGGGAGTTGTGGCTTGGCAGTCCAGATTGGAAAATTGTGTAGCATTGTCTACTATAGAAGCTGAGTTCATTGTAATTACTGAGTCATGCAAAGAGTTACTATGGTGGAAGAATTTTTTGTAGAAGCTTGGTTTTGTTCAATACAAATATGTGTTATTTGTTGATAGTGAAAGTGCTATTCATCTTGGTAAGAATCTGACATTTCATAATAGGTCCAAACACATTGATGTGAGATATCATTGGATACTTGATGTATTGGATGCCATGTTGTTTGAGTTAGATAAATTTCATAAAAATGATAATGGTTTTGATATGATGACTAAAAAATTACCAAGAGATAAATTTAAAGCTTGTTGTGATATCGTCGGTTTGGTGATTTCCTCCACATAGTTGTGAGGGAGATATTTGTTGGATTTAGACTCCTTTCCTATCTCGAGAAAGACTCAAATATGATTATCCCATTTGTCTCACTTATTTAATTGGAAATGATCAATTTAGGGTTGAGAGAGATAGAGAGAAAATAAGGATTCAAAAGAGAGAAAAGAGGAGAGAAACTCATTCTCGTTTTTCTGCCACCAGTCTTACTAAATTGACGATCCCCAATTCATCGAGCTCAAATTTGGAGGACAGGTTTGTAACACATATATCTAACTTTTGACCGTTTATAATTTCAAAAAAAAATGTTTGAGGTGAGTGTTATCTGCTTCGCACTGTACACTCATATTAGGAAAAAATTTCAACTTTCTAATTCTTATTTTCCGCTGTTAGTACTAGTTTGTGAATCACTTTAAGATTTTCTTGTACCCTTAATTGATTATAATGGGTTTATTTCTTGGGTCTGGACGACTCATAATTTTTACTCTCAAATTGAGGGGTTTTCCACGTTAAAAATATTGGTATTCTTTTGTGCCTTTATTTGTACGATTTTTCGTCTTATAGTTGTTGTTAATCCTCAAGATTTCTAGAAGTCTGAAGAATTTTATATCCATTATGTATTAGTCTATTATCGTGTCTTAACTTTCCATCGCTCGTTGCTTCAACATACACTTTATTTTTCATCATAAAACAAATTATGTAGTTGATACATAACTAGATAAATCATCTAGTGATACACTATGTATAAATGGAATCCTCCATATATTTAAAAAGTATGGTGTATCTTAAACCAACTAAGTCTTATACATTTTGTTTTTTTTTATTTATATAAAAAAAATCTTTTTTATCGAAGAGTAAAGCTCATTGAAATTAAACACCACTTTAATAAAAATAAAATTTAGAAAGAAATTTAAGATATTAAATTTATTAATATTGATGTTAAAATTGACTGATATTTTTATAAAATCTCTTCACTACAATACATAATATATTTTGTAATAAAAATTTTACATCAGCCAACAAACAACTGAGATATAGTTTTTAAGCGTGTCACATTTTCTTTAAATACCATTTATATTATTGGTTGTGGAACCAACCAATAGAAAAAGTAATTAAGAAATCATACTTCAAATTTCAACTCTTACCGTTTTTGTTTTTATTTATTTTTCAATTGACACTTTTCTTTTCTTTTTTTTAATTTTTAAATCAAACAAAATAATCTATTCATTCAGTTGGAGGAACCAACTGAGAGGAAAAGTGGCCCAAGGGCCAAGCTTCACATCCCACCCGTCTATTCATTTGATTAGAAGTTCTAACTGAGAGGAAATTGTAACAATAAGTTTGGTTCTACATCTATTTACCTTTATGTTTTGATAATAACAAAGTGTAGAAGAACAATTGTTGCACTAACTGTTTTTGATAAGTGTGCAGAAACTCAAAGGTCATAACAAAATCTAAATGAAAAGAGAAAATTGTGATTGAAGCAGATTCTGACAAAGTAACTTCAAATGTTGGCCAGGAGTTATTTTAACTCTGATAGTTAAAGATTATGAAGAAGTTAACTATGATTGTCAACTCATAAAATAACAAAGTCTAATGGATATCAAACTTCAAATCAAAGCAAAGTCTTAAGCAAGGTATAAACGACATCAAATTATAAAAGTTGAACTCTGAAGAAAGCTACCATTGAAGATGTCAATTTGAATACAAATGAAGTCTAAAGAAAGCTGAAAGAAGATTTAGGAAATTAAACACACTCTGAACCAAAGGAAGATTACAAAGTTGTGTTTAAAGGAAGTCAAGCTTCAATATTATCAAGTCAATGTTTATTTACAGAAACCATTTAGACAACCTCTCATAAATCTGTGACTACAAGTTTGTGTTAGTATCAGAACTTAGTACTCCAATAAATACCAGGTTCTAAAGATAGATTTTGAATTCTACTCAAACTTCATCAAATTATATTAGAAGCCTCTGACTAAACGTGGTAAGCAAAAGAAATATTCTCTAAAAGTCAACGCATCTGATCTGAACAAGCTAGTAAATGCTTCTCAATTTCTTGTTCACATTCACTACGGATTGTGATACTTTCGAGCCTTACTCTGAATAGAATTTATAGTCTATATCATCTAGGCTCTAGAATTTGATCAAGCTTTACGTTATATTTTATATGAAGCCTCTGATTATGACGAGTAGTATACTCAAGGAAATTACAATTAAAAAGAGATTTCCTTATGAAGACATATTATGATCTCTACTCAATCTTCAAACAACTTTCATAAGAAGCCTCTAACTACAAGATTTGAGTTAAAGGCCAATACTCTTTAACATGAAAAATATATAAAAAGAAAATATACTTTCAAAGTAAAGAAGCTTTTCACATTCCATCATCAATAACTCTCTACTCCAAGCGCCACTCTATTGTTGCATATGAAGTGACCTCCATACACCGAATACTTTTAGGACAATTCCTTTTCTACCCTCCAACAGATTTATACTTTAATAGATCTATTCATCTCCTATACACTTTGAATAAGAAGAATATGGAAGATGCAAGAGAGTGAACAAGCAAAAGAGAGAGTAAAATGTAGAAAGGAGAAAATAAGTGGTTGCAGGCATGTGTGTGGAAGGAGATGTGTGTGAGTCTTAGCATATGTTGAAGCAATAAACACCACAACAAATCCAAGAAAGAAACACTAAAAACTTTCATTGTATATCTTTTAAGTTATTCATTTTATGTGTTATTAGCTTATCAAGAAGCAAACTCTATAATCGCAAACCTTTGTAACCCAGTCTAGTTATATTCCTTAAATGACTACGCTGGTCATGCTCTTGAGAAGTCACTGATGGGTAGTCATGGAGGTTTAAACCTTATTAAGAGACCAGGTAGTTCAGGGTCTTACGGAGTCAATGACCATTAAGATTTCTTAAGGGACTGGGTAAGTCAGACTCTTAAGGAATCAGTGGTAGGTTGTCATTGCATTTGTAATCAATTTTGATTATTGGATTAAGTCCTTGTCTAAGGTGAAATCACCCAGGTGGGTGGACTGGATGTAGCCTAGTTAACAGAGAACCAGGATAAAATGCTTATGTCTTTTATCATTGTTCTTATTATTGTTTTTGTTATTCTTTCATTTGATTTGGGAAATAGAAAGTTGTCATAACCAGAAATCCAATTCACACCCCAATTTCCTTTGTTTCTTGCTCCTTCAATTGGTATCAGAGCACTGTTATGTTATTGACTAGATTATGTCAAACACTTAACAGTGTCATAAAAAGATCCATTTTTCAAAACACATTAAGGCAACACAAGCAACAATGAATAAATATCATTAATCTACCACATGCACACACCTTGTTGATGATGATGTTGTTGATGTGAAACAAGATGAAATATCAATAAAGAAATGAACAAGTAAAGCAGTTGAAGGCGTTAGCCAATATTCAAATTTGAGGCTTTCAAAATAATGACTGTTGAAACTTTTGAGAACATCATGCTCAAAATTTCAAACTCCTATTTTGGTTTGAAAGTGGCAGACAAAGGTCCCTCAATAGACCAAGTGAAGAATTTCATCTCTATCTAACCAATTAAGTAAAGGGCTACAATGACTACTCTCAATGTGTTCACAATTATGAACGGTAGAGTTAGCTAGTTCTCTGGGTAGACAAGAGATCAAACATGAAGAAGATGAACCTCAGAAGAAGCATGTGACTCTAAAGAAGCATTAACCAATGATAGAAGCATATTGAAATCACATCCAAAGGCTAAAGAATAAAAAGTGCACCGTGTGAAGTTAACCCATGTATAGAAGATGTTTGGAGCTATAAAGAAAGCCATCTAACTCATCCACAATAGGCCATATTACTACAAATGGAGTGATCAAAGTTCAATGAATAAAAGCCATAGAAGGAACTCATCAAGGACAAGAAGAAACCTCTGATGGATACATAGGGAAACTCTAGAGAAGTTTATGTTTAAAGGAAAAGCCAACATGATGCTAAGCACTGAAGTATCTGACTCCTCAGACGAAGAAGCACAAAAGGACTTAGCACCCATGGATAACACTAAAGCCTTAAAGTCAAACTCAAATGTAGAAAAGGTACTATCACTTAACTATTTATTATTCTTCAATTGAAATTCTTGAAAAGAATCAGAAACTTTAGAAAAGTATATTAAAATTGAGATAGATTCATATAAGCTTTTTCTGAAGACCACTGTGAGCTAATAAGAAAAAACTCTAGTTTATTAAGATTAAAATTGTAGAAGTTCCCAGAAGCTAAAATGATTATCTATAGAAAGAAACATTTTTAGAAGCTCCTATAGACTCTGAGTGTGTGTTGAAGAAACACGACACATTTTTCTAGTAATTTCAGCTAAGAGTTTAGTAGAAGCATATTGACTTCTATAATATTTTAAAAGCTTGTTGAAATGAAAAAAGGGAATTTTTATTTTAAAACAAAAAACCTATATTTCAAATAGGTCAACATGACTTTCACTAGTTTTGTACTAACAAAAAATTGAACAAGTTTGATTCTCTAGAGTGTATCATATTAAGATACTCTAAATGGTCTAAAAGCTACATAACATCTAACATTGAAACCAGTATTATAAATGAATAAATTCATGTTTAGTTTTGATGATAATCTTGGCTCTGAAAAGTCAAAATTAGTTGGAAAAATTGTAGATCTGAAGGTTGGCTTCTCAAACTATAAAGGCAAAGATTCTAAAGAAATAGACTCTGAAAGTTGCTAAATGTAGAAGTATTAAGAATCTGATGCTGACATCATTCTAGTAAGCACTAAGGATACTTGAGCAAAGTCAGAATGTTATCTAAGCCATAATCCCTTTGGAAACTCATGTTATCTGGACTCCAAAGTTAAGCAAGAACAATAATCTGGGAATGAAAGATGAAAGTACTCAATATCTGGATGCAGCTCTAAGTCTCTCGCATTCTCTGAACTAAAAGGTAATCAAGGAAATAAGAGTAACTTTACTTTTCCCTTGATAACTTTTTTCCTTGTGTTTATCTAAGAATCATATTTTGCATTCGAAGTGCTAACCATACTAAGATAAACATAATTTCATCAAAAACAATGTTCTGAAGGATATTCTCTAATACATGCTTCCAATGGGCTGGTATCTTATCTCAAATCCTTTGTTGAATGGAAGAATATTTTTCACTGAGAAGAACTTTAAAGAAAAGCCTGTCTTGGAACGAATTGAAATCCTGGTATACAGATCTCAGATGTCCCAAGAGATGTCGAGACACTTGATTTCTGCTAAGAACAATGACAAGAAGAAGCACAATAAAAATGGCAGAAAGTAAACAAACACACAATAATTGTTAACTCAGTTCGGTGTACAACAACACCTACTTTTGGGGGCTACCAAGCCAAGAATGAAATCCACTAGATACTATTAATTCTAAGCTAAACAACCTATGGTTTACAACTTATCACTTAATCACTACCCGTACTTAATTTCTACCTAAGACTCTCCTAGGTATGAGATCCTTCTCAATTCCCTTTCAATCATATCAGTGACATAAATTACAACTCAATACAAGAGAGGGTCACAAAATAAACAAACCCTAAAACACACTAAGAAACAATGTATTTTCCATACTTTTATTAGGTTAAATCCATCATATTTATAACCATAAACTAGACTGGATATGAGCTTTAAAAACATAGTAATTCTGTTACACAGAATCTGCAACTTATTCTCCAAAAGAATAGTTTCTTCAATACATAGTTTCCTAAAAAGTCTCCATACTTAGAAAAACGACATCTTCAGATCCCAACAGAATCTCTGATTCCTCAAACTTGATCACGACCTAGGATAGACAAATATTCCAACAATATTATGAAATCTGGAAATAAAATAGCAGTATTCAAAACCACAAAGTAACAGACAAAGATGTCAAATCATCATGATAAAACATCTTGTCCAATATCCTGTTCTTCAGTTTGTTTTTCACGTTGGGACATCTTGTTCAACATCTTGCTGTCAAGTTAGTTTTACCAAAATTAATGTCAATTATAAAAGCTTGGACTTATCAATCTCCCCCTTTGGCATATTTTTGCTAAAACTAATTAAATAAACCTTGCATACAAAAACATAAACATCAGAGGCAACAATCAGAACTATAGCGGAAAAAAACTACACCTGCAGCTTCCCTCTTAATTAGTTCCTTCTTTAGCAACAAGAGGTTAGCTCTCCCCCTCAATCAGAAGCCAGAGGTTAGCAGTTAATTAAGTTAATATTACTCCCCCTTTTTAGTCATAATATGAAAAAGGTAGTTAACTAACTAAACAACCAAACATGAACACAAGCAAAACAAGAGTTTAAAGAACAAAACCAGCACATGAAGTGCCAAAAATATCCTGGATATTCATCCCTTACATAATAAAACAAAAAAACCAGTGAATAAAGCTGCAATTAGATAACATCTTCAGTAGCCTCATCATCCTTGTCCTCTTCTTCTTCACCATCAAGGTCATCATCATCTGACTCTACATCTTCGTCAGCAGCACCATCAGCAACAAAATTTTCTGCTGCATCCTTTTCAGCAGTATCTGTACCACCAGAAGCTTCAGTTTCCTTGTCCTGCTCAGTTGTCAAGGCCTGTGTCAATTGTTTAAGCTTTGCCTTCCTAGTTATGATGGACTTGATGATTACATCTAGGTCCTTGTAAGTTTCGTTCAGTTGAGTAATAGTATCATCCTTTGAGGTTGCAGAAGCACATGTTTGAATATATGTCATAACAATATCTGGGACATGATCCCCAATAAATAGTTTATGGTGCAGATTCAAAGAAGATTCCCTTTTCATGGCATAATCAGCAGATACCAAGATACAAAGATAATGATCCAAGATAATACCACAAATGAGAGAAAGAAAACAGAAAGGCATCTTAATGGCAGTTGATGAATCTTGCTTCAGAATTTGGTCAAAAATTTAAGCACCAAAATCAAATTTCCTATTCTTACCAACAATATATATGAACTTCCCAAGCTTAACAGAGATGGTTGAGGTATGGTTGGTAGGAACCCATTTGATAGTACCAATTCTATGAAGAATTGCATGCTTCACATTAAACTTCCCAGCTAAAAGTTTTCCTTTGCTAGGCCAATGCTTCATAGTATTACATGTGATCTCTTAACACACTTGATCATCAGTATCTTTAAGCTCAGGTTAAGGATCTTCAGATCTGCCTAGATACTTGTTCATCACTATGGAATAAAATGTCACAACATTTCCCCTAACATACACCTTCTTGTAGTCTTCACTATTTACATTAGCACAACCTTCAGGAATGTTCACCACAAATTCCTTTACTAGCTTCTCATAGCAAGGACCCAATTTTGTGACATTCTTCAATAAGCCAGCAACTTCAATCAACTTCATCACATCTTTGCAATGTAGGGCATTCTTCCCTAACTCCCTTTCCGAGGAAATTCTCCTTTGGTACACGTATTGCCAACTTTCCTCATTTTCAGCAGCATGAAAGGATACATTGTCTAAAGGAACCTTAGGAATAACAATAGGATTCTTCTTAGAAGAAGATTTCTTGACTTGAATGATGTCTTGGACATCTTCTTCAACATCATAGTCTGAATCAATGTCAGACAACACCTTTCTTTTCTTGGACACAGTCATAACCTTGCTCTAAGCTTTAGGAGGACCAATAACAGGTTTCTTGGTGCTCTTGGCAGGGGTATTCTCCATAACCACAACCTTGCCTTTTCTACTCTTCATCCTCTTGGTAACACCAGGATGAAGACTCTTGGCAATAACCTCATTATCAGAGGGCAAGTCATCTACATTGATAGCCTGATCAACATTCTTCCCATTGTCCTCAACAATATCCTCAGAGGCTTGACCGTTAGTCTGAGATTCTTTAACAACAGGGGATGGTCCAACATCTGTAACAACATATCCTACAACAATTAGTAAGAGTGTGAAAATTCCCCTCTGACCCTTCATGATCAGGCACCTCAACTATATCCTTTTCAACCTCACTCTCAACATCAGCATTTCTCTCAATCTCTACCTCTTGTTCAGTATTAGGAACAATGGTAATAGGCAGAATTTGAGCAAGAGGTCTAGTAATCCCAACAATATTAAGATGACTCCCTACATTTAAAGTTCTAGCTGCCAATTTACTGATTCTCTTATCAGTATCAAATTTTTCTTTCTCAGTCCTAGGGTTAGAGAAGGAATCAGAGGTCTTTGAGACATTTCCTGCAATAAAATTCTTTGATCTTCTCACTGGAAGTTTGTCAAGCTTGCAAGGAACCATGGCCAAGGGAGAAACATAAATAACGTCTTTAATAGACACCCTATGAAGAATGTTGGCGAGATATCTTTGAACACTTGAGAGTTGAAGACGGATAAGCAAGATTATGTGTGAGTTTGAGGTGGGAGATGAAGTAGTTTGTGGGGAATCACACAATATGGAGGAAGCCTGCGTGAGAACGACTTAGGTATATTTGAAATCATTGAATTTGAAACCCTCTCTTTATTTGTTGGGAACACTCATGCACTTGAATAGTATTCCTACAACAAATTAATTGTTATAAATTCTCAGGCAGGAAAATCCCTAATTTTCCCCTTAACACTTCAAACTTATTTTTGGAAATATTGATGACATTCAAGTTGTCACAGAATAATGTCATGACATCTTGTATGACATTATACTCAGTCAACATTTGCTTCATTCACATCTTTTGAGAACAACTACCACCTGATGTTGTGTATTCAGCTTCTGTGGTTAAGTCATCAAAAACAACATATACAGACCTATTTCCTCCAAGGTTTTCCACCTGCATAGGTCCTATCAAATCTCTATGAATTAGTTCTAGAATCCTTAAGGTAGTCAGGTGATGTAGCTTCTTATGTGACATCTTGGTTAGCTTCCTAATCTGACCTTCACCACATATTGTTTCTCCATCAATCTTCAAATTAGAGGCATCTCTGACTGCTCCATTTGACAAGACTTGTTTCATCTTCTTCACTTCATGTCCTGTAGATGAACACCCTGTCTCTAGTGGAATCCACACATAGCAATTATTCTTAGATCTGGCTCCCTTCATGATAACTTCATCTTTATCATTTTTACTAGACACTCAAATATAGTAAAGTTAACTTTAAAACCTTGGTCACACAATTGACTGATAATTATCAAATTTACAGTCAGTCCTCTGACAAGCAACACATTATCAAGATTAGGCTGCCCAGTAAAGTCCAGTCCCAACACTCTTTATTTCACCTTTGGATCCATCTCCAAAAGTCACATAGCTAGTGGAATATGGTTTAATATCCACCAAAAATTTCTTGACTCCAGTCATATGTCTAGAACATCCACTATCAAAATACCACCCCTCTCTAGCAGAGGCTCTTAGAGAGGTATGAACTATGAGAGCAACAATGTTATCCTTGGGAATACACTTCTTTTCTGCTTTACCAACAACCTTCATCTTTCTGGATTGTGAAGAAAACTTGGGATAGCCGTGTAACTTGTAGCAGTAAGGTTTTATGTGACCAAACTTACCACAATGATGACATTTCCAATCTTGCTTCTTGCTTTATGAGGAACTCTTCTATTGTCTCTCTTGATGTTGGGACATCTTTCTCGACTTCTTTCGATTCTAGTTTCTTTTAGGTTGAGTAGAATTCAATGTGGTCTCCTTTCCTTTATTCATCATAACTTGATTATTATAACCGAGTCCTTTGATGTCTCCAGCCCTCCTCCCAAATTGAAAGATCTCATCCAGCACATCAGAAATACTATTAAGCATTCATACAATTTTAGTCATATTGTCAAGTTTAGAATTGAGCAATACAACTTCCTCTTCCAGTTTAGAAATAAAAGCCAAGTGCTTCAATATTTCATCATGAAGTTGACCAATAAAATTTTGTTGATCCTGTCCTAGTTGACACACTTCTTCACTTCTGATGCACAGCTCTTTGTACGAGGCAGCCAGTTCATCACAAGTGAGATCTTCACCATCTGTTTCTTTTTCAGAATCATATACTCCAATAAGAGCAGAAACCTGTTTAGATGAATCTCCTTCACTTGAAGAATCATCTTCAGACCAAGATGTAGATAGGCTTTTCTTCTCCTTCTTGAGAAAGGTAGGACACTCAAATTTGATGTTTCCAAATCCTTCGTATTTATATCATTGAATTCCTTTACCTTTATTAGCTTTCTCTTCAGTTTTGGACCTTCTTCTAAAATCCATCCTTTTGTTGATGCCGGATGACTGAGTCTTGACATTTGATCTTGACTCCTCATCCATCCTCTTTAACAATTGGTTATACTGTTTTTCGAGAAGCGCGTCCTCCTTAGACAATTCTTCCTTGGACTTTGGATCATATTCACCTTAATTAGACACCAAGGCTATGCTTTTCTTCTTTTCAATTTTCTCACTGATAGCCAATTCAAAAGTCTGGAGAGATCCCATGAGTTCATCCACCTTCGTGGTGTTTATGTCTTGGGCTTCTTCAATAGCAGCCACCTTTATGTCAAATCTCTTTGGAAGAGCTCTTAGGATTTTCTGGACCAACTTATCTTTTGGAATCTTTTCTCCATAATCACTTGAAGTATTGGCTATATCGACAATGTTCATGTGAAAGTCTTGAATATTTTCATCCTTCTTCATCTTTAAGTTCTCAAACTTGGTTGTAAGAAGTTGAAGTCTTGATGACTTCACCCTAGAGGTTCCTTCATGAGCAGTCTTCAAAATCTCTCAAGCCTCTTTGACAACAATATAATTCTTTATCAATCTAAAGATGTTCTTGTCCACTTCATTCAATATGGAATTCAATGCTTTGGAATTACCCTGAGCTAGCTTGTCATCTTCATCATCTCAGTCTTCCTCATGCTTTATCACATCGGTAATCATACCTTCCTAATCTTTAGCCTTTGGTAGATCCCATCCCTTGACCATAAATTCCCAAGCTTTACCATCCATGGACTTAATAAAGGCCACCATGCACACTTTCCAATATTCATAATTGGAACCATCAAGGATGGGAGGTCTGTTCAATATTCCTCCTTCCTTGTCCATTGCACCAGAAAGTAGCTTCCCTGAATCTCACCCAAATATAGAATAGGATGTCTGCTCTGATACCAATTGAAATTCTAGTATACAGATCTCAGATGTCCCAAGAGATGTCGAGACACTTGATCTCTTCTAAGAACAATGACAAGAAGAAACACAATAAAAATGGCATAAAGTAAACGAACACGCAATAATTGTTAACCCAATTCAGTGTACAACAACACCTACATCTGGGGGCTACCAAGCCAGAAATGAAATCCACTAGATACTATTAATTATAAGCTAAACAACCTCCGGTTTACAACTTATCACTTAAGAACTACCCGTGCTTAATTTCTACCTAAGACTCTCCTAGGTATGAGACCCTTCTCAATTCCCTTTCAATCACAGCAATAACAAATATTAAATCTCAATGCAAACAGTCCAGCTCTAGTATCAACATGATACAACAGAGGCTCATAAAATACACAAATCTTAAAACACACTAAGCAATAATGTATTTTCCAAACTTTGATTAGGTTAAATCTATCATATTTATAACCATAAATTAGACTGGATTTGGGCTTCAAAAAATCAGCAATTCTATTACACATAATTTGCAACTTATTCTCCAAAAGAATAGTTTCTTCAATCTAAAGTTTCCTGAAAAGTCTCCACACTTAGAAAATGGCATCTTCATATTCCAACAGAATCTTTGATTCCTCAATCTTGAACGCCACCTAGGATAAGCAAATATTCCCATAATATTCTGAAATCTAGAAGTAAAATAGTAGTATTCAAAACTGTAAAGTAACAGACAAAAATGTTGAATCGTCATGATAGAACATCTTGTTCTTCAGTTTATTCTTCATGTTGGGAGATCTTGTTGTAAAGTTATTTTTACCAAAATTAATGCCAATCACAAGATCTTGGACTTATCATGAATGACGAAATCTCAATATGTATAACATCAGAATAATAAAATTTGATTCTAAGTTATTTGCCTATGAACCAACCAACTCTCTTAGTGAGAAGTTTTTCTTGGTTAATAGATTCTAATTCAGAACCCTCTTGGGATTTCTCTGTCTTTTAATCCCTGAAAAATCCTTGGTTATTCTAAAGTACTTTTGTATGGCTAAGATGAGCGACAAGTTGTCCCATTATCTGCCTAAGCCATCAAACATGCTCGAAGTACCTCTGGGTGATTATCATTTCATTGGATAAAATGAAATCATGCTTTGGAACCCCCTATGTCATTAACGAGAATAGAAATGATCACCTTAACAATAAGTTTCATGTTGATTTAAGTCTTATCAGTTATAATGGTGTCAGTTATGTTCCCTCTCATTTCTCTCTGATTATTGAATCTTTCAAAACTCTTACTCTTCCTCTCTTCCACCTCTATATAAACCAAGTCATGTATTTAGTTCTTATCATCTGTATTTTATTTTATTTTTACTCTCATATTCTCATTGCACCTATCTTTTCAATGGCTTCCATCAAAAACTATAACAGCGATGAAACCAAGATTGTTACCCTTCTTGAACAAGTTATCAACTTTGAAGAGATAAAAGCCACAGGGTCCAACATCCAAAATCTTGTTACCTCTCAACAATTGGGAAATTATTTTGAAATGCTCCCTGGTCTTGTCTTTCCCTGTCTTATCAAAAGCTTTTGGGTGAAGGCTTCAATTCATTTTATTGATGAAAATATTGAGGAAATCTAGTCAGTTGTCTTAAACACTCCTATTACTATCACTCATTCACTTATTGTTGATATCATTAAGTGTGAAGAAGATGGTGCTAATATTGAGTGGTACAAAACCAACCTCACCTTTCACAAGAAAATTCTCTCCATCACCAAAAGTCCTGGAAACCCTTCTAAAGCTTCTGATCTAACTCCAATGACAAATTTGTGGTATCTGTTGATTATCAAAAATGTTTTACCAAGGGATCAGAACTCGCCCTTCTTGTCTATGGATGAAAAACAAAATATCTATCTCCTCATTTCAAGGATAAGTTAATCTACCTTTTACTATCTTTAACTATCTGAAGGAGAAAATATTGACCTCTCGTGAGGGTGAGTTTTCCTTCATTCCTTTTGGGAGAGTTCTCTCTGAACTGTTTGTTCAAAATGGGATAGTTTAGGAAGTATAAATTGCACGTCTAAGGAATCTGATTTGGTAAAGGAAAGCTCAGGCTGGGGCAACCAATTTGAGGGATTTGTTAATCAACCATTCCAGGAGTTGTTGAATTAGGGGAAAAACTCTTCAAAGTTCAGGATATTGGGGCAATCCGTCTTGAGGTCATCTTATTGAAAATTGTTTCCCAACTCCTTTCAAGGAAAGAACTCCAAAAACCCACCAACAGGGGAAAATTTATTTACCAGTTGTTACTCCTACAGTCTGAAGCACAAGTCCGAGGACTTTATTGTGCAAATATAGTTAGCTTGGGGTAACTCTTTCACAAATCAACCAACTAGCCGGGACAAGTTTGCTTCCCAGCTGTTACTCCCACAGTCTGAAGAACAAGTCCGAGGACTTCGTTGTGCAAATGCAATTAAACTAGGGCTGTTACGTCGAGATTTGTGTATCTTTCCAAGAGTTTAAAGATATTGTGGCATCTTGTATGCTAATTCTTCTGTAAAATCCTCTTGGTATTTTCTTCCAACAAACCATGTAATCTGGGGCAGATAAGATTCAAATATGATCATTATGCAATTGAAGTACAAAACAATATTATTCTTGTGTTATTCTTTGCTAACTCCCCAGTAAATTGTTACTTTAGTTGAACTTGATAGTTCCCATGGATCTCCCTCTTCCAACAAAGAAGTCAGGATCATGATGGAAATCCTTAGTGAAGTCTTGATGTTATGCCTCCAAGTGGGATACTCTTTCCCCCAGAGAAGGTTGAAACCTTGAAGTAGAGATGTTGATTCTTATGTGTTCATCCCTAGTGGTGTTCCAATCTGGTGAAGTTGGCCGGGTATCCTTGTCGAGATGTTTATTTCATCTCCCGTTTGCTTCCCTTTATTTGTTTTGTCAACATAAGCATAAGCATGCCATACATGCATTCATACATATGCATAGCATCTGAGCACTTTGCTACCATTCTGTTATTTACCTGTTTTGTTCACTTTGGCGTGTTTTCCCCAAGTGACTGGGTTAGTCATTACTCTCCAATAGGGTCGTCAGCCTTAATCATAAAATTGCTTGTCCTTTCTCTTTTCCTCATAGAGTTTGATCCTCGTGGATGATGGTTGCTTCAATTTTCTTTTCCATGTTTGGATAAGATAAATCCCGATTTGATTTCATTCTTCAATGGTTGGAGTCTTGTTTGACCGTTTCTTTCTAGCTTGTTCCTAGATTGAACTTTGGTCCCTGGAAAATGTTGCTTTTAAACATGATTAGGTCGCCGAACCTAGTTTGAGTGTGCATTTATTTTGCACTAAGTCTCGTAAGAAGAATATTTCACAGATCCTCATTGAAGACAAAATTTATTCTCCAGCAGTGTTGTCATAACAACATCTCTTTGGAATTCATACGCAAACAACAAGTGGTAATCTCCTTGAGAAGCTTGTTTTGTCATTGATAGTTTTGTGACGATAAATGGAAGTCTTCCTGAGAAGCTTATCCGTCTTTGGTTTTTTACTCAACCTTTTGTATAGAACAAGTGGCAGTCTCCTTGAGAAGCTTGTTTTGCTATTATTACCTCTAAAATGATAAGTGGTAGTCTCTCCCGAGAAGATTATCTGAACTTGGTATTTTCTTCAAATTTTCTCATAACAAGTGGTAATCTCTTGGAGACGCTTGTTTTCTATGGCGATAAGTGGTCGTCTCTCCCAAGAAGCTTATCCGACCTTGGTGTTATTTAACCATATTACAATTACAACTGGTATTCTCCTACAAGTCTATCAAAAGGATCTTGGTTGAAGACCTTACAAATGGTTTCTCTTTATTTGAGTTACCCTCTTTATAAGAATTTTATTGCAATAGGTGATTCCTTAGCAAGTCTTCTATCTAGTTTGATGTTATCAAATGGCATCTTCTTGAGAAAGTTGATGAAGACTCTGATGGTTTTTTCTCTTTATTTGAGAAGATTCACTCGTAAAGCAGTCAGCCTGTATCTCCTTTGTGAGATCCCCAGTAAGCTTGACAAAGCTTCATACTACTTCAAGTGAGGTGGATGTGAGTTTCCTAGTGAATTTCTGGACACCTGTTTCCCTGGTGATGTCTTGTGATTTTTTCACTCCTCAACAAAGTGGAGGTGCTTATCTATTCCCCGTTGAAGACCACCTTTTGGTTCTATCTTTAATAAGGGTGTTTTATTTTAGTCCAATCCTAATGCTTTGAGGGTTGTGTCATGTCTCTTGTTCAGAGTGTTAGACAATTATGCTTGAACTCATTGATTAACTACTCTGGATATTTCCTAGTGGAGACCGTCTTTCCGGTTCTACCTTCATTGAGAATCTTTTCTTCTAAAGTGCCAACCAGTCATGACTTGAACCTATTGTTCCATCACTTTAGATGTCGTTTGTTAGTGGAGATCGTTTTTCCAGTTCAACCTTCATTGAGGATTTCTCTTCTTTCTAGAATGTCATCCATTCACGCTTGAACTTGATGGTCAATCATTCTAGATACCTCCATTGGAGCCCATATTTTGGTTCTACTTCCGACGAGGTTGTTTTTTGTCTTTTCAGAGTGTCATCCAGTCATTGTTTGAACTCGTTGATCAACTACTCTGGATATTTCCCAATGGAGACCGTCTTTTCGGTTCAACCTTCAGTGATGGTTTGAACCTGTTGTTCTATCACTTTATATGTGTTGTTTTTCCCAGTGGAGCTGTTTTTTCGGTTCTACCTTCATTGAGGATCTTTTTATTTCTAGAATGTCAACCGGTCATGCTTGAACTTGATTATCAATCATTCTAGATACCTTTATTAGAGACCATATTTTGGTTCTACCTCCAATGAAGTTATGTTGTTTTCTTTCCCCAGTGAAGACCTTCATTGATGGTCTTTTTGTTCTAGAATATCATCTAATCATACTTGAACCTGATGATCAATCATTCTAGATATCTCCATTGGAGCCCATCTTTTGGTTCTACTTCTAATGAGGATGTTACTTTTACCTTTTCTTTGGTCCAATCCTAAGGCTTTAAAGGTTGTGTCCTATCTATTCTTTTTAGAGTGTCAGCCAGTCATTGCTTGAACTTGTTGATCCATCACTCTGTATATTCCCCAGTGGAGACCATATCTTGGTTAAGCCTCCAATGAGGATACCTCAATTCTAAGGTGTCACATGGTCATGCTTAGTGTAACACCCCCTTTCTATACCCCCAAAAAAAAACACTTAAATCATTTAAGCAATTAATTAAAGTTTCATCAGAGTATAAATTAAAACATGGTATAAAAGAGGTGCATCACATTATCATCGAAACGAAACATAAATAATACCTGCTCATAAAAATATGTAACAAAAGGGGTAAATCTCAACTAAAAACAAAGTATATCGCTTAAAACCCACATATCAATATTTAGAATAAACCGGAAACATCTAAACATTGAAATCACTTCATTAACATAAGCATTCTATACATCATTCAAGTTAATTCAATTCATCAGTTAAGTTTACAAAACACTCAGCAACAGATACATACACAGACGTATCACAAAAGAATCAAAACAATTCCAAACTACCCAGTGTTACATATCAGAGCCATCTGACCAAAAGAAATGAAGACTCGCTTCACAAAAGACCTCCAGCATCCTACTCTGCAATGCCTCATAGAGCATTATAAAACAGCAGATGGGTGAGAAACATTATCATAACAAACAATGCATAAAATTATATACATCATAAAACACAATTATAACATACACAAAATTCACATTTCTCACCACAACTTGTTACAACACATCACCATGTACACGTACATAATCAATCACATTCACCACTTCATGCTTCACAATTCATAGCATTTCACTTAAACATTTACAATTATGTTCATTTCACCGAAACATCATATAAATATGATAATGCAACTCATAGAGACCAACTCACGACTCTATGTAGATGCAAATGCGGTACCGACTCGTTCAGCAGGTTCAATTGAAGAACCAAAATGGAACCATCGCTCGTTACCGAAGTAACTCCCCGTCGGGCCTACGATGTTCACCCATCGCTCACACCCCACATGAGCACACGATGTTTCAGGATTGCTCACACCCCACACGGGCACACAATCTGGTTGCTCACACCCCACAAGGGCACACAACTGTTCTGCAGATTCTCCACGGAATCAAAATAAACCATCGCTCACACCCCACAAGAGCACACGATCGTTTCTGCAGATCCTCCTAGGGATCAAAGTAACTAAACCATCACTCACACCCCACAAGGCCACACGAGGTTTCTGCAGATCCTACGCGGGATCAGACACACAAGAATGCACTCATGATGCTACACATGCAACACGACTCTAAACACTCTTAAAATGCACACATGTTTACAAACATATTCAAACATTCTTCACATCATACAAGTACATACAATTATGCACATTCACATCAATATCACCATGCAATTCCATTTAATTCGAACAATTGTATAAAATTGCCAAACGGCCACATACACATTCCATAATTCATAATCTAGGATTCACGCCATACGGCTACCCACAGCACAACATAACTCAGCACAACATAAGACCACAACATGCATTCTGTCCAAGTCTGGGACCATTCGCTACCTATTCGCTACTACTTGCTCAGCGAACGTTCGCGACCAGCTCGCCTAGCGAACACGCTAGCGAGTGTCTGCGAACCAGAAATTCCTGACTCTTCAGAATTCCTCAACCACTCCAAAACCGACCTATTCTCACCAAATCAGTTCCAAAAGCCTTATTTTATCAAACCGTGACTATTCTACAACACTTACATCGGATTATACCCGATAAAACATCCGTTCTACCGATTAAACTCATTATGCCCTAAAATGAAAAATGAGCAAAACTCTCCCCAATCCAAAACAAAACCAACAAGAACACACATAATCATACACATTGCAAGAATAATAAAGTTTCACACCCTTACCCGATCAATCGAAAGCTTAGAAGTGGATTCTTGATGATTCTAAGTTTTTCTCCTCTTCCTCCTCTTTTCTCTTCTCTTCCTTTCTTTCTCTTCTTTTTCTTTCCTTTTGGTTTCTATTCTCTCTATTCTTTCTCTTTTCCACTTATACTCTTTCTACTCTATTTCTCTCAAAATAACTACTAATCAAGGATTATCTAAAACACCCTCTAATTAATTCCCAAAACTCTCCAAATAATAAAATACTACAACATACACACATAACACATTATCACATTATTCCACAATAAAATAACAATTAACCAATAAATTAAAAGACTCAACAAAATAACGGGAAATTCAGAATCGGGGCGTTAGAACTGTCCCCCACTTTATAAATTTTCGTCCTCGAAAATATTACCTGATCCAAACAACTCTGGATGCGACTCTTGCATCTTACTTTCAAATTCCCAAGTCATATCGCCTTCTGCAGCACCTCCCCATGCTACTTTCACAAGCGCGATATCCTTGCTTTTTAACTACTTAATCTCACGGTCCAAAATTCTAATCGGCAAAGCTTCCACTGTAAGGTTATCTCTTACTTCAACCTCGTCCATATGGATAACATGTGACGGATCCGAAACATACTTCCAAAGTTGCGAAACATGAAACACATCATGCAAATTCGAACGATTCGGAGGCAACGCCACACGTTAAGCCACATCGCCAACTCGTGCAATAATCTGATACGAACCGATGAAATAAGAAGTCAACTTCCTCGACTTCAAAGGACGGCCCACACTCGTAACCGGCGTAACTCTCAAAAACACATGGTCGCCCTCTTGAAATTCAAGATCCTTCCTTCTCTTATCATGATAACTTTTCTGCCTACTCTGAGAAGCTCTCATCTTTTATCGAATCAACCTCACCTTCTCTGTCGTCTGCTGTACCAACCCCGGTCCAACCACCAACCTCTCACCAGTCTCATGCCAACACAAAGGTGTTCGACATTTTCGACCATACAAAGCTTCAAATGGAGCCATACCGATACTCGTATGAAAACTGTTATTATAGGTGAATTTAATCAACGCTAAATAACTATCCCATGCACCACCTTGCTCTATCACACAAGCTCGTAACAAATCTTCCAACGATTGAATTGTCCTTTCGGTTTGACCATCTGTTTGCAGATGATAAGCCGAACTAAATCTCAATTGCGAACCTAAAGACTTTTGCAAACTTTCCCAAAATCTTGCAGTAAACCTTGGATCTCTATCCGATACAATGCTCTTGGGAACTCCATGCAACTTCACAACCACCCGAACATAGATCTCAGCTAACTTCTCCAAAGGATAACTAATATCAATCGGAATAAAGTGAGCAGATTTAGTAAGTCTATCAACAATCACCCAAATTGCATTGTGACCTCTCTGCGTATTCGGAAACCCCGTAACAAAATCCATCGAGATACCATCCCATTTCCACTCTGGGATATCTAACGGTTGCATTAATCCAATAGGTTTCTGATGTTCCACTTTAGACTTCTGACAAGTCAAACACGCATACACAAACTGAGCCACGTCTCTCTTTAACCTAGACCACCAAAAGATCTTCTTCAAGTCTTGGTACATCTTATTTGCTCCCGGATGAATACTCAAATTACTACGGTGTCCTTCCTCCAATATCATTCTTTTCAATTCCGCATCATCAGGAATACAAATACGACCACAAAACCTCAAAACTCCAAAATCATCAACTTTGAAATCTTCATTCTCTTTTGTCATCAAGTCAGCAAACTTCAAGTCCAAGTTTTGCCTTTCGCAAACGGTTGCAAGAAAATCATTCGTGATATGAAGCATACCAAGTCTCACGCTTCTCGGCGTCATATCACAAACCAAACTCAAATCTCTGAAATTCTCCAATAATTCTCATTCCTTTACCATCATTGCGGACACATGCAAAGACTTCCGACTTAAGGCATCAGCCACCATATTTGCCTTACCCGGATGATAATTTAATCCAAAATCATAGTCCTTCAAAAGCTATAGCCATCTTCTTTGCCTCATATTCAATTCCTTCTGATCAAATAAATACTTCAAACTCTTGTGGTCACTAAAAACTTCAAATCTTGTACCATACAGATAATGCCTCCAAATCTTCAACACAAATACCACGACCGCTAATTCCAAATCATGAGTAGGGTAATTCTTTTCGTGCACTCTTAACTTCCTAGAAGCATAAGCCACAACCTTCCCACCTTGCATCAAAACACCACCTAAACCAGACAAAGAAGCATCACAATATACCACAAAAGGTTTTGTAGGATTCGACAAAATCAAGATCGGCGCTATTGTCAATCTTCTCCTTAACTCCATAAAACTCTTCTCACAATCAACATCCCAAATAAAACCCTTTCCCTTACAAGTTAACTGCGTTAACGGAAGTGCCAACTTCGAAAACCCTTCAATAAACCTCCGGTAATAACCCGCCAAGCCCAAGAAGCTTCGAATCTCCATAACTGTTCTAGGTGTCTCCCATTGCATTACTGCATCAATCTTAGACGGATCAACACTAATACCATTACCTGAAATAACATGCCCAAGAAAGCTCACTTCTGACAACCAAAATTCACACTTCGATAACTTGGCGTACAATTGCTTCTCCCTCAAAATCTGTAACACAATTCTTAAATGTTCCTCATGCTCTTCTTGAGACTTAGAATAAATCAGAATGTCATCAATAATCACAACCACAAAACGATCCAACTGCTCATGAAAAATACGATTCATGTACTCCATAAACACACCTGGCGCATTAGAAACTCTGAATGGCATCACTAAATATTCGTAATGTCCATACCGTGTCCTAAAATCCGTCTTTTAAACATCTCCTTCCTTCACACAAATCTAGTGATAACCTGATCTCAGATCAATCTTGCTAAAAACTCCTGCTCCAACCAATTGGTCTATCAAATCGTCAATTCTAGGAAGCGGATACTTATTCTTAATTGTCACTTTGTTCAACTGTCGATAATCAATACATAACCGCATACTTCCATCCTTTTTCTTTACTAACAACACTGGTGCACCCTAAGGAGAAACACTTGGTCTAACAAATCTCTTTTCTAACAAATCACTCAACTGCTTCTTCAATTCTACCAATTCTAATGCTGACATACGATACGGTGCCATCGAAATCGGCCTAGTACCCGGAATTAGATCAATAGAAAATTCAACTTCCCTTTCTGGCGGTACATCCGTAACATCCTCCGGAAACACTTCTGGAAATTCACACACTACCGAAAACACGTCAAGTCCAACCTTGTCTTCTACCGACAACGATGCAAATAAACCAAACAACTGAGCTTCGTCCGCAAAAAGTTTCTTCAACTCTTTAGTGGATAGAAAACTCTCACTTTCATCATCTTCCAAAGAAGGAAACCTTACCAACTTATGATAGCAATCTAAATGAACTCTATTAAATTGCAACCAATTCATACCCAAAATCACATCCAATCCTTCCAACGACAAACACACCAAATCGATAAGAAAGTCTTTACCATACATGGTCAAGGGACAACTTACGCACACCAAAGAAGTAGTTACCGACCCTGAAGCAGGAGTCTCAATAACCATGCTACCACTCAAAGAAACCATGCGCAAACCCAAAAGCTTAGCACATTCAAGAGAAATGAACGAATGAGTCGCTCCAGTATCAATAATAGCAACTAAAGGCATATTATTAATAAAGCACGTACCTTTAATCAAGCGATCCGCATTAGTAGTGTCTGAATCGGCTAATGCAAACACATTTCCACCCGACTGAGCTTGCTTTGGTTTGGTACACTTGGTGCTAATATGACCAACTTCTCCATAGTTAAAACACTTTACCATATTCCTTCTACACTCAGAAGTGGTATGTCCAAAACTTCCATAAGTAGCACAGTTTTCCGTAGACTTCCCACACTCAAAAGATTTGTGACCCATCACGCCACACTTGTAACATTTGACTTCACCCGAACTTCCACCTCCCGATTTCCTATCGAAGTTTCCCCTATACTTGCCCGCATCAACAGGCGTCACATAAGGTCCACTCTTCACTTGTTGCTTGCCTTTCTTCTCACTCAAACTCTTGTAGTGAGTAGAATGAGCTCTACTATCCTCTTCAAAAATCCTATAACATTCGGTCAAGTCCGAAAATCTTCGTATCCTCTGGTAACCCACCGCTTGCTTTATCTCCGGACGCAAGCCATTCTCATACTTAATGCATTTAGAGAACTCTGCCGTAACAGCTGCATAATGAGGATGAAACTGAACTAGTTCCACAAACTTAGCCGTGTAATCTACCACAGACATGTTGCCTTGTTTCAACTCAAGGAATTCCATTTCCTTTTTACCCTTCACACTCTCAGGATAGTACTTTCTCAAAAATTTAGTGCGGAACAAATCCCAAGTAATTTCTTCGTCATCTACCTCAAGAACTTGTCTCATACAGACCCACCAGTCATCAGCCTCATCCCTCAACATATGAGTCCCAAGTCTCACCTTGTTTCCTTCCGCACAGTTCATAACTCTAAAGATTCTCACAACCTCCTTCAACCAGATCTGAGCACCGTCAGGATCAAACCTTCCTTTAAATACAGGCGGCTGACTCTTTCTAAACTCATCATTCGCATTCACATTTGGCGCACCTTGCACCGCCCTTACCATAGCCTCCAATGTCGCATCCATAGCAGTGCCATTACGACCATCCATAATCTAAGGATTCCCAAAAATAACAACAAGGTCAAACAATCGTTTAACCAACACAACAAGAAGACAGACACAACTGACTCAACACTGGCTCTGATACCACTTAATGTAACACCCCCTTTCTATACCCCAAAAAAAACACTTAAATCATTTAAGCAATTAATAAAAGTTTCATCAGAGTATAAATTAAAACATGGTATAAAAGAGGCGCATCACATTATCATCGAAACGAAACATAAATAATACCTGCTCATAAAGATATGTAACAAAAGGGGTAAATCTCAACTAAAAACAAAGCATATCGCTTAAAACCCATATATCAATATTTAGAATAAAGCGGAAACATCTAAACATTGAAATCACTTCATTAACATAAGCATTCTATACATCATTCAAGTTAATTCAATTCATCAGTTAAGTTTACAAAACATTCAACATCAAATACATACACAGACGTATCACAAAAGAATCAAAACAATTCCTAACTACCCAGTGTTACATATCAGAGCCATCTGACCAAAAGAAATGAAGACTCGCTTCACAAAAGACCTCCAGCATCCTACTCTGCAATGCCTCATAGAGCATTATAAAACAGCAGAAGGGTGAGAAACATTATCATAACAAACAATGCATAAAATTATATACATCATAAAACACAATTATAACATACACAAAATTCACATTTCTCACCACAACTTGTTACAACACATCACCATGTACACGTACATAATCAATCACATTCACCACTTCATGCTTCACAATTCATAGCATTTCACTTAAAAATTTACAATTATGTTCATTTCACCAAAACATCATATAAAGATGATAATGCAACTCATAGAGACCAACTCACGAGTGTATGCAGATGCAAATGCGGTACCGACTTATTCAGCAGGTTCAATTGAAGAACCAAAATGGAACCATCGCTCGTTATCGAAATAACTCCCCGTCGGGCCTACGATGTTCATCCATCGCTCAGACCCCACATGGGAACACAATGTTTCAGGATTACTCACACCCCACACGGGCACACAATCCGGTTGCTCACACCCCACAAGGGCACACAACTGTTCTGCAGATTCTCCAAGGAATCAAAATAAACCATCGCTCACACCCCACAAGGGCACACGATCGTTTCTGCAGATCCTCCTAGGGATCAAAGTAACTAAATCGTCGCTCACACCCCACAAGGGCACACGAGGTTTCTGCAGATCCTACGCGGGATCAGACACACAAGAATGCAATCATGATGCTACACATGCAACACGACTCTAAACACTCTTAAAATTCACACATGTTTACAAAAATATTCAAGCATTCTTCATATCATACAAGTACAAACAATTATGCACATTCACATCAATATCACCATGCAATTCCATTTAATTTGAACAATTGCATAAAATTGCCAAATGGCCACATACACATTCCATAATTCATAATCTAGGATTCACGCAATACGGCTACCCACAGCACAACATAACTCAGCATGATCGATGCCTCGAGCAAGAAAATAATCAAAGTTAAGTCAGAAACCCGACCTCGGATGGAAACATTAAAGAAAAACACAACCTGTCACGCTCGCTACCCTGTTCGCTTAGCAAGCTCCTAGCGAGTATTCGCTACTTGTTCGATTAGCGAACAAGCTCGCGAAGGCAAGCAGAAGCCTATGACTTCATTCTCTACCTCGCTTGCTCAGCGAACCCCTAGCGAACCTTCGCTACCCCCATTCGCTGCCAGAAAACACCACAACATGCATTCTGTCCAAGTCTGGGACCATTCGCTACCTATTCGCTACTGCTCGCTCAGCGAACATTCGCGACCAGCTCGCCTAGCGAACACGCTAGCGAGTGTCTGCGAACTAGAAATTCCTGACTGTTCAGAATTCCTCAACCACTCCAAAACCGACGCATTCTCACCAAATCAGTTCCAAAAGCCTTAGTTTATCAAACCCTGACTATTCTACAACACTTACATCAGATTCTACCCGATAAAACATCTGTTCTACCGATTAAACTCATTATGCCCTAAAATGAAAAATGAGCAAAACTCTCCCCAATCCAAAATAAAACCAACAAGAACACACATAATCATACACATTGCAAGAATAATAAAGTTTCACACCCTTACCCGATCAATCGAAAGCTTAGAAGTGGATTCTTGATGATTCTAAGTTTTTCCCCTCTTCCTCCTCTTTTCTCTTCTCTTCCTTTCTTTCTCTTCTTTTTCTTTCCTTTTGGTTTCTATTCTCTCTATTCTTTCTCTTTTCCACTTATACTCTTTCTACTCTATTTCTCTAAAAATAACTACTAATCAAGGATTATCTAAAACAACCTCTAATTAATTTCCAAAACTCTCCAAATAATAAAATACTACAACATACACACATAACACATTATCACATAATTCCACAATAAAATAACAATTAACCAATAAATTAAAAGACTCAACAAAATAACGGGAAATTCAGAATCGGGGCGTTACACTTAGACCTGCTGCTCAATCACTTTAGACTTCCTTAGTTTGTTTCAGCTTCTCCAGTGTCGTTGTTATCCCTATTGAGTGGTTACTCGTTGCATTGACTCTTCCCCATTTTCTTTCATTTTCGTTTGCATTTTTGCATTTATCATCCCATAATTTTCATCAAGTTAGAGTTTATGGCATGTCAAAGTTTGCATAGTTTCTGTTGTCCTGATCATATCATTGCATCTAAGGGCAAAATTTTTGCTTTGCTATATTTAAAATACCTTTCACCTTGATTTATGATGATAGTTATCACTCATGTCATCCGATAAATATATTTAAATAGGAGAAACTTTCATACCCCAAATTTTACCCCCTTAGATGTCATCATCATTTGCATAAGCATTATGGGTCAATCATCTTTGCATAGCTAACCAAATTATCAAGCTTTATGGTTTTGTTTCTTTTGTGGAATTAAGGTTTTGTATAAAAAAGGGAAAGCTCTAGTTAATCAGAATTTGAAGAGTAGATCAACCAAAAAAGTCCTCATACACTTCAAGGGTTTCTAAAATGCCTTTTGGTTCGATACAACTCATTTCAAGGATTTCCTAGGTGAATGGGAGTGGTTTTGAATTCATCTGACAAAAAAGTTAATTGAGGCTCCAAAAAGACAACATTTGAGTCTTTGGGTCAACCATGAAAATTTCAAGTGATATTCCATGATCTCATGTGCTTAGATCAAGAAAAATCAAGGTGGAACAATAAAATCAGGAGATGTTGAAAATTAGGGTTTTTGATGAATTTTTCTAAGTGTGAAAATCAAGAATTCTAGTCATCTTACAAGAGTTATATCTCACTCATCTTTGAGCCAATTGGAGTAAACCAATAACCTTTGTAAAAAGGGCATCCTAAAATACAAGTTTGTAGAATAAATCATGTTCAAAAAATGAATGGATTTGGAGTTACATTGATTCAAAATTAGGAAAAACTTGATTTGGAAATTTCATACTTAGAAAATTTTCTAAGTTATAAATTTCAACTTGTTGGAATGATTTTCAAAGCCAGATTTAAGAAGGTTCCAAGCCTAATTTGAGTTTCCCATAAAATAAAAGTCGTAGATGATCTTCTCAGATTTCTTTTGATACCAAGAATCTCTCAATAGCATGTCTAGAACTCAGGTTATGGTGTCTTAAAGTTGAGGTTACAAAGTTGACAAAATTAACAATGTTATGTTCAACATTTTGGAACCAACATCATGTGGATTTTTCTTAATGATCCAAGCCTGAATTAAAAATTCTTCAAACATAAAAGTGTTAGAACACAGATTGGTTCTTAATAATATCTCTATGTTTTGATGATAACTATTATGAAATTTTGTTATTAAGAATTATATACTCTAAAATTTGCTTAAGAGTGTTTGCTGCAGATATTAAAGTAATTATCACTCCAGAAGCAAATCAGAACTGAAAATAAGAATATGCTAGACTCTGAAGCGCCAGATGTATCCATTAGAAGATTCTGAATGCTGCCAACAGAAGATCCTGAGCGTAGCCTCCAGAAGGATCTGAAGCAGAAGCTCCAGAAGAATCTGAAGCAAGTCAGAAGCATCTGAATCAAAGAAGAATTTTGTATGAAGAGTTTTTCAAGCATAATTACTATAAAAGATTCTGAGAGTACTAAAGCTGCCAGTACTGAGGATCTGACTCAAATATGCTCTAAAATTATACACGCTAAAAGCACACCTGCTGCAAAGACTCTGATTCAGCAAAAATCTGATCAACATCAGAAGGCTATGATCAAATTAGACTCTGATGATTCTTGCTGAAAATTGATGAAGAAGAATTCAAAGATTATGTCCGTTGGAATAATCCAAACGACTCTTTCCTTATTTATGCTAGACACAAGAACACAGACAAAAAGGATTTCTCTGTGCTTTCTTCTTCTAGGAAAGGTCACTTGATGTGAAGACAAAAAGGCTCAGACCTTTTGGTACACTCTTCTCAACGTGAAGTTCTTTTGGATCAAGCTGCCTATAAAAGTAAGTCTTCACCCATCTTCTTCAGTTGACGTTTTACCTGAAAAGAAATCAATATTCAAAGCTCTCATACAATTCACATTCTTTCTAGAATTAATTTCTTGTTCTTAATATTAAGTGAAAAATCACAGTTGTGATAAAGCTTTATTAGAAGCAATTTAAACACTTGTATTTGTTATTACATTTGATTGTAAGAAAACCTTAAGAAGATCCAGTTAGGATCAGTAGTTCTTGAGAAGACTTTGAACAGTTGTTCTTAGTGCTTACTATTGTAATCAGTTGATTAAATAGTGGATTAAGTCCTTGATTGAGAAAGGCAAATCACTCTAGGAAGGGTGGAATGGAGTAGTTGAGTTCAACGAACCAGGATAAAAATACTTGAGTTTTTATTTCTAAGTTTTTATCTTCATACTTATTCAACCCCCCTTCTAAGTATTTTCTCACCTTCAAAAAGTTGTTCCTTATTCTTCAAGATTTCCAAGCATACTAAGAAATCTCCATTTGGACCAGCAAAACTCAAGTTATGATGCTCTAAAGTGAAGAGGTTTCAAGGTTTAGATTTTGTAACTTAGAAAATTTTTGCTAAGTCTTTTTGAATAACTAATTTTACCAAACTTCCATGCCATATTTCATGTGCTACCAAATGCCGTTTCAATTTTCTTCAAACAACAAAGTTGTTCATGATAATCTCAACTTTCTATTGATACCAAATTTGTGAGAATTGATGACTTGAGGAAGAGGTTATGGTATGGACAAGTTGCATAAGTATTTACAAAAGAGGGAGCGCCAGATTTGAGGACACGAGTTAGGAGGCTATTTTGAGGGATTTGCAAGCATTTTTTTGCACTTTCTCTCTATTGGAAAGTTGTTCCTTCCCTTGATATCTACCCAAGAACACCATTTTTTTGAAAATTGCCTACCTACACATTTTCCAAAACTTGCCCAAAGTCAGCTGTTCAGAATTGGTTTTTGGCACCTTGTGAAGAATTCAACTTTGGTTCAAACTTGTTCATCAAGTGTATTTTGCCCAAGGAGGCTTAAAATAATTAGAAAATGTGTTACAAATTGAATTATTGAAATGTGTTTTGGTTACTTACACAAGGAAACAAAACTTGACACCTTTACTAACTTTGTTTTGGAGGGCATCCCAAGTTACTTTTTCACGGGACATGTGTTTATGAGTCTTTTTTGCATGAGTCACAATCATAAAAACTCCTCAATATAATAACACAACAGATTTTGACCTTCATACTAACCTTCAAGCAGCTCTGGCTCAAAAAAAACATATACACCATATCACCTTTGTTGCTTTTGGATTTGAAAAAATTGAGTTTGGCACAAGGAAATTATCGGGACGAGTCGCGTACTAGGTCGCTTTCTTTAAGACGCTTCGTCGTACTGTCAAATTATGCAAAGCAGTCGATTTACGACGACGCCTCCAGGATAAAACAGCCCGTTTAAACAACTTACGATTATCAGTTGCACACTGATAAATCGCTCTAGAAATACACCTATCTAAGTATCTGGTGAAAATAACCATTCAAGAAAAGAAAGTTTTTGAGATGAAGAGAAATAAGGAAGAGAAGAGGGAAATAAAAATTCGTGTGAACTTGTGAAATATGATGTACTCACTACTGAATTTCTACCCTGTATTTATAGGCAGCTACCTCCACTTGAGTGGGGAGAAATTCGTGGCGAGTGGAGAAAATGGTGGGAGAATAAGAAAATCGTGGAGGACTGAATTTCTACCCTGTTTTCTTAATTAATTAATATTTATTATTAATTAATTTTCCACCGAATTATATTATTTAATTAATGATAATTAAATTATATATGTTCGGGTCCAAAAAATAATTCTTCTAGACCGGACCGAACCGAACCGAACCGAGCCGGCTGGCCGGACGGACGGACGGCGGCGCCGACGGCGCGCGCGCGTGTGTGTCTAGTTGGTCATGGGTGTGTCCTCACTCCTTTCACAAAATTAGGTGCCCTTTAGGGCCCAACCTAATTGACCAAGTTGGAATATATAAACACTACTAATATTTCCATTCCCTTCAATGTGGGACTAAAATGAATCTTTTCAAATTCACTTTTATATTAGTTCTTACTTGTGTTCATTTATTGCTCATTAATTGTCAACAAATGTTTCCAATTCCCACTCTAATTAATTAAAGTTCCAACATTCCCCCACTTGAATTTAAAAGAGATTTTAGAAGTACGTCAGACGTTTCTAAGGTTGAGCATAAGCAAAGGTGTCTACGACTTGAACCTTAGCGTAGCGAGTAGGATTCTGATTCAACAAGAGTGACACTATTGTCTTGAACTCTATCTCGGACATCAGACCCGCACACAACCTTTCCGTAAGGTGTATTCTTGTAGCTCGTGCTTTACTGGCCCTGCACGTGTATCCCGGTTTAGTGAATGCTCTAGGAATTCTGCCTCGAAATTCCATAGGAACCGGCCTCAGTTCCACAATCACATAGGTGAATCTATCAAGAGTACTCATGTAGCCTAGGTACTCCCTCATACAGAGTATAGATCTCATTAAGAGTTTCTATTATCTCATCCTCTCATTACTTCAGGATTCATGCTTTACTTGCATGATCATTTCCATATTACTCACAACTTGTTATTACCCATTGAACCTAAATCTTGGGATCTCCAGTCATTTAGGTCGGGTTACCATCATGAGTAACTAATTGCTTTATAGGCATTAGTCCCATCTTTTTGGAAGTATTATGGACTTTCTCTCTAGCTAATCCTTTCGTCAAAGGATCTGCTAAGTTCTCATCAGTGCGTACATGATCCACTCTCACTGCTCCTTTAGAGATACAATCTCTAACAGTGCTATGTTTTCTTCTAATTTGACGTCTTTTACCATTATAATAACGGTTCTTAACTTTTGCAATAGTCGCAGTACTATCGCAGTGGATCAACACAGCTGGTATAGGTTTTTCCCAAAGAGGAATCTCAGCTAGCAGGCACCTTAACCAACTTGCTTCTTCACTAGCTATAGCTAATGCTATCATTTCAGACTCCATTGTGGACTGTGCCAGAATGGTCTGTTTCTTTGATTTCCAAGATACAGCTCCTCCGGCTATACTAAATATATAACCACTAGTACCTTTGGAATCATCCGATAAGGTGTTCCAATCTGCATCACTATACCCTTCTAGTACAGCAGGAAATTTCTGATAGTGTAGGCCGAGGTCCATAGTCCTTTTAAGGTACCTCATTACTCGCTCAATAGGTTTCCAATGTTCGTTACTCGGCCTACTTGTAAATCTGCATAACAATCCTACGACATATGCAATGTCGGGTCTAGTACAATCAGTGGCATACCTAAGACTGCCAATGATGCTCGCATATTTTGCTTGTTTGACACTTTCTCCAGTGTTCTTAAACAGTTTCACACTTGGATCATACGGAGTGCATGCGGGTTTACAATCAAAGTATTTATATTTCTTTAAGATCTTCTCCACATAGTGAGATTGATCCAAAGAAATTCCTTGGTCGGATCTCGTGATCTTGATACCCAGGATCACGCTTGCTTCTCCTAGGTCTTTCATATCAAAGTTATTGCATAACAATGATTTCATATCATTAATGGCCTGAATGTTTGATCCAAATATAAGTAGATCGTCTACATATAGACATATGATAGTACAAATGCGATTCTCAGATTTGTAATAAACGCACTTGTCACTTTCATTCACTTTGTACCCATTAATTATCATTAGGTTATCAAACTTTTCATGCCATTGTTTAGGGGCTTGTTTTAGTCCATACAGAGACTTATCTAACTTACAGACCTTGCTTTCTTGTCCTTGGATCACAAACCCTTCTGGTTGTTCCATATAGATTTCTTCTTCTAAGTCACAGTTTAAAAAAGTTGTTTTAACATCCATTTGGTGTACTATTAGGTTATAAATGGCTGCTATTGAAATGAGTACCCTAATGGATGTAATTCTAGTGACCGGAGAAAAGGTGTCGAAGAAATCTATATTTTCTCTTTGTCTAAAGCCCTTGGCTACAAGGCGAGCCTTGTATTTCTCAATTGTTCCATCAGGTTTTAGTTTCTTTTTCAAAACCTATTTACAACCAATTGGTTTGCAACCCGGAGGTAAGTCTACTAGGTGCCAGGTCTTGTTAGATTCTAGAGAATCTATCTCATCATTAATGGCTTCTTGCCATAAGTCTGCATTCATAGATGACAGTGCTTCTTGAAGATTTATTGGATCTTCTTCTACATTATAGGCCGCATAATCAGGCCCATATTCTTTAGCAACTCTTGCTCTTTTACTTCTTCGAAGTTCTGTTTCTACATTGTCGCTGCTTTCAGTGCTTTTTATCACAGGAATGTGACTCGATTGTGTGCCCCCACTATTTCTCGATTTGAAAGGAAATTTGTCTTCAAAGAATTCAACATCGTTTGATTCTATAATTACTCTAGCATTTAGGTCATAAAACCTGTATGCCTTACTATTTACTGCATACCCAACGAATACGCATTCATAGGCTCTACTAGCGAGTTTAACTCGTTTCGGATCCGGAATTCTGACATAAGCCAGACAGCCCCAAGTTCTTAAATAAGAAAAATTTGGTTGTCTTTTCTTTAATATCTCATAAGGTGAGATCTTACTTTTTGACTTGGGAACTTTATTCAGGACATAGCAAACAGTCAATAAAATTTCCCCTCACCAGTGAGGTGCAGCACCAGAATTCAACATGATTGCAACTACAAGTTCAGTAAGAGTCCTATTCTTTCTTTCTGCTTTACCATTCATTTCAGGAGAGTATGGAGCAGTCGTTTCATGTATAATATCATGTTCAGCATAAAAATCATTAAACAAGCTAGAGTCATATTCGGTTCCCCTATCACTGCGAAGTTTCTTAATCTTCTTGTTAAATTGATTCTCAATTTCAGTTACATACACCTTAAACATGTCAAGCGCTTCACTTTTATTCTTCATTAGATATACATAAGTATAATCAGAGCAATCGTCAATAAAAGTGATAAAATAACGTTTATTATTTCTAGTTAAACTTCCATCTAATTCACATATATCAGAGTGAATAAGATCTAGGGGGTCAGATTCTTTTATAATTGATTTATGTGATGTTTTTGTTATTTTAGCTTGACTGCAAAATTCACATTTATTGGAATCATTAACATTTAGTTTAGGGATTAGGCCTATGTTGCTTGCATTAGAAATGATTCGTTTATTAACGTGACAAAGTCTACCATGCCAAATATTGAAGTCACACACAGAGTAAACAGAAGGAGACATTTTATTCAAATCAACATTCAACTTAAACATGCCATCAGTGGCGTACCCTTTTCCAACAAAAATACCATTCTTAGTGATGGTGTACAAATCTGCCCCTAAAGTTTGACTAAACCCAACCTTATTTAAAAGAAAACTAGAAACAAGATTCTTCCTAATTTCAGGAACATGCATGACGTCCTTCAAGATCAAAGTCTTTCCTGAAGTGAACTTCAACTCAACATCTCCAATTCCAGCAACATTAGTGGTGTGAGCATCTTCCAACAACACTTTCTTATCTTCAACATTCATGTATGTCTTGAACATAGCACGATCATAGCAGACATGACGAGTGGCGCCAGTGTCTATCCACCAACCATCACTTTCACCAATCATGTTGATTTCAGTGATCATGGCAATAAGTTGCTCATCAGTCACGTTGACCTGAGCATTTGAGCCAACTGCAGGTTTAGCCCTGCTCCTACATTTCTTTGCCATATGGCCCGGTTTCCCACAGTTGTAGCAAGAGAAAACCGGAGCATCATTTCTTTGAGGTGGTGGCTTTTGCTTAGCAAATGGAGCCGATGGGGCCCTAGAGGGATTCCCATTCTTAGTTCGGTTCATAGCATTGCGGTTCTAATTCTTTAAAGGTTTGCCCATAGGCTTCAGAACCGCACCGAATTTCTTTTTGTTGTTAGACACAACTAAGACTTCTTCTTTCTGATCTTGTTTTCGAGCCTCCTCTTTAATTCGGAGGCGAGTTATCAGACTCTCGATTGAAAATTCTTTTGTTTTGTGACGAAGCACATTTTTGAAATCTTTCCAACCAGGGGGCAGTTTGTCAATAATTACAGCAATTTGAAATTGTTCATTGAGGGGCATACCTTCTGTAATAATCTCATGAGCAATCTTCTGAATTTCGTGGCTTTGAGCTTCCACCGACTTCTCATCCACCATCTTGTAGTTCAAGTAGCGGCTGACAGCAAATTTCTTCGCACCTGCTTCTTCAGTATCGTATTTTCTTTGCAGAGCCTCCCAAACCTGTTTAGCAGTCCTGTAGCTACTGTAGTAGTCGTACAGATCATCAGCAAGGTTGTTCAGAATGTGATTTTTGCACAGATAATCATTCTCGTGCCATAAGGAGATTTCTTTTCGGAGCTGTAGATCATCTGCTGCAGCCTTAGCTTTTGCAGCGTCTGCTGCAGCCTTAACTTTTGCAGCATCTGAGTCAGACATTTTGGAAATCCCGTCTAAATCTGCAAGTGAGTTACCGTTAGGTAGTTCAGATGATGCAGAAGGGACAACAGGGATATCCTCAGTCAAAACGTGGGCAACCTTTTTCAGAGTTAAGAAAAATTTCATCTTAGCTTGCCAACGTATGAAATTAGAACCCTCAAACCTGAAAGGTTTGTCAGAGACCGAAGCGGCCGCAGTAGTACCGATAATTTCCTCAGTTGCCATGGCAGTTATTAAAACGTCTTAAAATTGTTGCTTTTGGATTTGAAAAAATTGAGTTTGACACAAGGAAATTATCGGGACGAATCGCGTACTAGGTCGCTTTCTTTAAGACGTTTCGCCATACTGCCAAATTATGCAAAGCAGTCGATTTACGACGACGCCTCCAGGATAAAACAGCCCATTCAAACAACTTACGATTATCAGTTGCACACTGATAAATCGCTCTAGAAATACACTTGTCTAAGTATCTGGTGAAAATAACCAGTCAAGAAAAGAAAGTTTTTGAGATGAAGAGAAATAAGGAAGAGAAGAGGGAAATCAAAATTCGTGTGAACTTGTGAAATCCGTTGTACTCACTACTGAATTTCTACCTTGTATTTATAGGCAGCTACCTGCACCTGAGTGGGGTGAAATTCGTGGTGAGTGGAGAAAATGGTGGGAGAATGAGAAAATTGTGGAGGACTGGATCTAGTCAGTATGACAGTTATGACCAATTATTTTCTTAATTAATTAATATTTATTATTAATTAATTTTCCACCGAATTATATTATTTAATTAATGATAATTAAATTATATAAGTTCGGGTCCAAAAAATAATTCTTCTAGACCGGACCGAACCGAACCGAGCCGACCGGCCGGACAGACAGGCGGCGGCGGCGGCGCGCGCACGTGTGTGTCTAGTTGATCATGGGTGTGTCCTCACTCCTTTCACAAAATTGGGTGCCCTTTAAGGCCCAACCCAATTGACCAAGTTGGAATATATAAACACTACTAATATATACCATAAGCACATGCTCACACCTCTTTGTTTTCCCATCAACCATAACCTCATATATACCATTCTCACAACACACACACGATATACAACATAACCATTGCAAAGTATTGATCTAGACTCGTCACCCTCATAAAAACGGATTATGTTATCACTTTAGAAAGCGAAAACTCCTTGTACATAAAACTTTCTCCGTCATCACACCAGTTTTTGACGGTCGCGACACCTTCCACTCAACTGCAGCATTCATGCATCATAAGTGGAGGTATCGTTATCATTTCTCATTCTCTTATGCTTATTAATGCCATGTTCTCATTGAAACTATTGAGGTTGTGTATAGTTCAAGTGTTACGTATAAGCCGCTATGTCTGTGTGTAGCTTGTGACTCGTATCATGTTTATCATTCAGCTAGATGTGCATGTTGCATTTTTTTGTATGTTGTTGTTGTTACATTTTGTAAGGTTTCATTGTCGATCGGAATTTACGCATAATATTCCATGCTTGGTTGATAGGTATTACATACTGATGTGTTTTTTTAGTCATCATGTTGTCATGATCGTATAGGTTGTTCTCATTGACGAATACGTCGTTCTATTATCCATGGTAAGTATTACTCAATGTAGGCAGTCATGCAGGATTTTATCAGTATTCTCCTGATAACATGAGTATGCGTATCTCATGCGGTTGTTGGTGTTCGTCATCTACGACTTATTACAGTTGATGCATGAACAATATTATTTTGTTTCCACCTCGTATGCGTTATGTTTGGTGAAGTCTACAACAGTTATGTAAACTGCATCACTTCACAGTGTTTGTTTTTAAATTCAAGTGTGATTATCAGTGGTGGTTATTAGTTTAGGGTGCTTGATCATTGTCAGCTTTGCGAGTTTCTCTACGTTTATCGTGTTATCTTTGTATAGGGTTCATGTTCATTCGCAGATGGAAAGAAATATCTATGCAGAATTTTAGTTTCCATGTTCAGTTGTTAGTTTGTTGAAGAGGATTGAGAGTGTAGAGAAGAGACCAAGTCTTATTGCCAAGTATTTTACAAAGTATTTTATCGTAATACTCGTTGTTGGATCCAGCTTTTTTTTCGTTTTGTAATGTGTTTTTGAGATCCCAACCGTGTTAACACTTTCATGATACTTGCGGCAATGTCTATTACATGTGTTACGATTGCTACATCATAGTAGAAATTATTTTTTTGTTCTTAATGTTGTCTAATATGTGTACACTTATTTTACTTTAGGGTTTTCTTTTTATTTCTTGAAGAAAAAATAATAATAAATTATTTGTTTGTTTTATTTTGTTATAACTATATGTCTCTTTGAATGATTAATTTCCCTTTATTAATTCTAAAGAAAAGGACCATTCTTGTTGACAGCCATGTCATATTTAGGATAGCCTTATCCATCATTCCCTTGAGACTTTGTTAGAGTCTTTCTTTTTATCCTAGCCTTGGGATTGGAGTCGCCGCACTTCATGTAAGTGTTATGGTTATGAACACTTACTTCCCCCCTGGAACATTGACCATAGTCAAGAGTTTCTCACCCCTAGTTAGGCAAATTTCGGAGGCTCTAATTCCTCATTCCTAGTCAGGATACATAGGCACAAGATATGATATCTTGTCGAGCCCTCTAACCCACTAAGAACTAACAATTAACTTCCTTATCTAACGCCACCGCGCGATCGAGACTAGTTTACGTTTCTCTTTTACCTAACCTTAGATTTGAAGTTGATGTACTCCGTGTAAGTGTCACGGTGATGAACACTTACTTTCCCTGTTGTAACCTAGCCTTAGGTTTAGAGTCTCTACACTCTATGTAAGTGTCATGGTTATGAACACTTACTTTTCCCCTTGGATCCTTGACCACAGTCAAGAGTTCCTCACCTTTAGTTAGGTGAACTACGAATGCTCTGATTTAATCCTAGTTATGATACGTAGGCACGAGATATGATATCTTGGCAAACATACTTTGTATATACCCTAGGTCTTTACCTTAACACTAACCTTAGCAAGCAAACTTTAGCATAACACAAATACTAACAAGAGGTTCTTGTGGAGTACTACAAATACTTAGGATGCTAGCACATTCCCCAGGTATAACCAACCCCCGAACCTTAGATCTCTAGCTTTGTTGTTACATAGTGCACTTAGGGTTTTCTTCGATCTTTACCCTTTCCTTTGGATAAATCAAAGCTCGGTGGTGAACTTCATGATTTGTGATTCAAGTTAATTAATAGCTTGATATCCGATTCTCACCGCAACAGATAGAATTGGGAACTAATGATGTGATCCTTGCGCAAAACAAATTAGTTTTGTAATAAGTGGAGTTGTTGACGCAACAAATGTCAAAGCTTCCATAACAAATTAAAAAAATGCACGAGATTCCCAACAAGAAACAAGTGGCGAGTTGTGAGCTTTGTAAGGGAGATCACCCCACCAGGTATTGTCCTCCGGTTATGGAAGAGGTTAATTATGCGAGAAATTAAAATCAAGGGTATCAACCTCGACCACCTTACCAACAAGGCAACCAAAGTTACTAACAAAGAGGTAATCAAGATTATCAACAACAATGGAGTCCTCAAGATGCAGAAACTTCGAATCATCATCAACAATATCAAAACTACACTCAACCTCTACAAGCTCAAAGTTGAAATTCAAAGATGGAAGACACCCTCACTCGATTCACGCAAATGTCAATATCTAATCAAAAGAACACCGATACGGCTATAAAGAATCTTGAAAACCAAGTTGGGCAAATCCTAAGGAGCATTTCAAGGCTATTGTCATACCCCAAATTTTACCTTCAGATTCTGATCTTTTGCATATCATCTAGGTCAATCATCCATACATGACTAACCAGTTTATCAAACTTTGTTTGTGTTTTTTTGCTTGTGAATTAGGATCTTCTTTAAGAGACTTTAAGAAGGCAGTTTGACTTCTCTTCGTCAACCATTCAGCATAATTTGGTTTCATCACAAAGTTCAGACCTTGCAAGACTAAATCAAGGGTCAGGCAAAGTTATCATGGCCAAAGGGTTTGTGCGGTGTGGTTTGAGATTCAATGGAAGTTTGACCTAGTCCCAGTCAAACCAGTGTTTTGTTTCAATATCAGATTGTCAGGTTGTGGAGAGATTCTAAGCTAGGGTTCTGGTTTTCAATTAAGTCATTTGTTTCATCAGTTTGCACTCAAGATACGAAGATTATGGTTTCTCACCCTTTGTGTTTAGGATGAGCAAATGTCATTCATATTGAGTTTCATTTGGGGTTGGCTGGTTAAGTATGTGTGCATAGTCTTGTTTCAGTTGGATGTGAGCTGATTTTGGTCAGGTTATAGAGCCATCAAAGGTCAAAGCAATTGGCAAATTTTAAGTTATAAGCAAGTATTGGTTATGTTGGTTCAGAATTTGTGGCAGCCAATTTCTTCATGGTCAAGGTTTAAGTGTGGTTCAAATTTGGAGGTGTATCACAAAGCCCATGTTTACTTTTCCTAATCCATTTCCAGAACATTTTTATGCATTCTAACCATTCACTTTTAGATCTATGTCCATTATTCAATCCATTTCCATGATCTATATTCATTTTCCATTATCCAATAATCCAATATCAATTTCTTAGAATTATTAACCATTTTCTTTCCAAATACAAAAATCCACCTAGTCATTTTAATTACAAAAGATACAAGAGATCCATTACCATTTTAAATCCCATAACCAAAATTCACAACCACTTTTCACATTCACCCTCATCCAAAATTAAAGTCATAACCAAATTTCAGGTCTCAAATCTATGAGTTTATTCTAGGGTTCAAGATTCTTTTCAAGTTTTGATATAAATTCAATTCCCATTCAAATTTTCAAATCTGAATTCCCAATTCAATTTCAACGTCATCTAAATTCTTTTCAAGTGACTAAATTCATGTTTCCTTCCATTTCAATCAAGTTTCAAGATTAAGTTCATGTTCAAGTTTCAAGTTTCATTTTCTTAATTCCATCCAATGTTCAAGTTACAAATTTAAATTTCCATCCATGTTTTAATTCAAGTGTCATTACATATGAGGGTTAAATTCATTGCGAATTCATTCTACGAATTCAATCATTTTTAAGTTACAAAGTGTCAAGTCACATTCAAATTTCATTTTTTTTTTTTAATTTTTAGATTCAAGTCAAAATTCTCAAATTCCAAATTCATTTTCACAAAGCCATTTAAAACCAAATTCCAAATTCAAGTAAGGCCCACATCAAGGTTACATAAATATTACAAAACACAAGTTAAAAGAAAATAAAAATGGTACAGATTGTGCAATGAGAAACAAACAACCATAATGACACATCCTGTGAAAACCATACAAGCCATGTGCATGACCAACAACACTACACTCCAAAAGCATGTTTCAGAACCCTGCTACTACATAATACAACAAGTCCAAGTCTTGACCAAACCTCCATTTGCTGCAAAAAGAAACAATATGTCCTGCATCGATGACCAAAGTCTACAGCATAATGACCATATTAAACCAAGCTTCAACATCACTCCATGTCACGACTTGTAAAACCCTACGATCACATTGCTGAACACAAAATGCCAAATGAACTACAAACCATAAACAAGGAGCCAAAACTTCTGCAACAATTGTACAAAAATCTGCATTTTTGAGAGTGACAATACAAGCCAAGAAGAGAAGCAGTAAACAAGTTGATAGTTTTGGAAAGAGGAATAAAAAGAGTTCAATTAAAAAGGAAGGGGGACCTTCAAGAAAAATTGGCAAACTATGAAAAAATAAACCTCATTTTACTCCTCATTCTTCCCTTCTCATCATCAATTCCATTCACCCCTATTCTCGTTCCATTCATAACCTTCATTTTCCACGTTGTTATTGCAACAAAAAGTACCTTGTTCCTTCAACAACCTTCACTACCTTTCTCAAAAATCAAAACAAAAAAAAAAACACAATCCAAATCAAAAATCACCTGCACAGAACCCCTTGCCGACCACAAAACCAAATGCAAAACCTCTTCACCAAGCCATGAGAGAAAGAAAAATTCGCCGAGTGAGAACGAAAACATGGAAGAAGAAGACAACAGATAAAGTTTGGACGAGAAGAGAAACAAAGGTGAATCGTGAGGGTACCTACATTTTTTATTGTGCTTGAACGTGTTGATGAACAACATGTTCTCATTTTCTACTCCTTGTCGTGCATTTGATTTTATGTAGGTTAGAACTCAATGTTTCTACAATCCTCTTAGCTGAAACCAAAACTGGGTTTAAACCTGACCCGTCCATGGAACGCCTGGGTTGAGGTTCCTCATGGGCCTCAAACCCAATTTTTATCTTCACAGCCAAATTCATTTTTGCACCCCTCTTTCTGTTTTGTTAATTATTTTTTACTTTTATTAACTTTCTCATTAAAACTTTTGTTTATTATTATTTGGTGTTAATTATTATCTAATAGTTTTGTTAGTTGTTACTTAGTATTATTCTATTATTTAATCCTTGAACTTCTTTTCTAAATGTTTGTTTTATACTTTTGTTTTTTTTTTATGTTAAATATTTTGTTTTTAATTAAAACTAAAATTTAAAAATGTTTTCTTATTCATTAATCACCTCAAATTCATGTTTAGATTTTAATTATTTAGGATTTATTATCGACCATTTTAATTTTAGTTTCTACAAATTTCTTTGACTCCTAACTTTTGTGATATGTGACTTGATTCCTAGGTTTGAAGCTTTGTCTCTATTGTATGATCTTGATATTGGTTCTTGCATTGACTTTGTTATTGCTTATTATCTAGTGCTAGTCATCCTTCATCTTATTCAGGCATTTTTATCATGTTATTTCTCTTTGCCTGGTTTTATCTTATGTTTGGTAATTACATGGCTTGTCTCCTCTTATTGATTCGTCTACGTGTTTGTATATATATCTTGATTATTCGTCTGCATGTTCCCTTAGGATCCCCTAGCTCGACTTAATTTTTGATTAAGCTCGAAGTAGGATGGGTTTAGGATTCTTAATCTTTGCATGATAATATTAGGTTAGCATTTTTCCTTTAACTACTCCAAAGAAAAGGACCCCCCCATTTGAATGCCATGTCATATTTAGGATAACTTAGTTTGCTCCTTCCTTCCCTTTCATCCTAGTCTTAAGATTGGAGTCGCTGCACTTCATGTAAGAGTCATGATGATGAACACTTACATTCTTTTAGTTAATGTTTCAACTTAGACTTAGAGAGTTTGTAAACTCTATGTAAGTATCATGATTATGAATACTTACCTCCCCTCGGGAACCTTGACCACAGTCAAGAGTTCCTCAACCCTAGTTTCCCGAACTACAGAGGCTCTGATTCCCCTTTCCTAGTCAGGATACATAGGCACAACATGCGATATCTTGTCGAGCCCTCTAACCTCTAACCACTAACCACTAACAACTAATTGTTATCCCCCCTCCTTTTGGTCTGGTTATAACCGATCGGTCTTGCAACTCAAAATTTGGTTTAGAGTTGGTAAAATCCATGTAAGTATCATGGTTATGAGTACTCACTTTCCCCTTTGACTTTGGTGAAAGTCAACCCTAGTTAGGATTTTAAACTTAGACTTAAACAGTTGGTTAACTCTATGTAAGTTTCATGGTTATGAATACTTGTCCCCCTTGGAACCTTGACTACAGTCAAGAGTTCCTCATCCTTAGTTAGGTGAACTATGATTGCTTTGATTCCATCCTAGTTAGGATACGTAGGCACGAGATGCGACGTCTTGGCGAGCATACTTAGTGTATATACCTTAGGTCTTTACCTTAGCACCTTTTTCCTTTAGCAAGCACACTTTAGTATTATTATTATCAGTTGGATTCTTCAGTTAAAATGTTCAACTGGCGTTTTTTTTACTTTCATTTTTCTTTTATTATGTTGTTAAGAGTTGAATTCTTCATTTTAGGAATGTTCAACTCTTAAAGTTTGTTGGTATGCTTATGTGTTTATTGTTGGTATGCTTGTGTGAATTTTAATGTTTCCATTTTTTGATGCGGAAATGTAAGAACTTTTAGGATGGTGATGATAGTTCATCAATGAAGATTCTTCCAAGTTTGGATGACAACGATAGTATTTAAGCATGTAAATGTTGGCAAGGTACATGGTTACCTCTTTCTATGATGTATAAAATGTTTAAGAACTTCTTTTCTTTGTGCAAATGCAAATTTGTTTCTTGTTGCAAATTTGTTGAATGCTTGTATCACTTAGGTCCAAAAGCCAAGATGGTGAGAAACCTCCATTGTCTACTAAATGCATAGGATGGCTGATGAATTTTGTTTAGTCCTTTTGATTCATGCTTTATCTTGTGATTTGTTGATTTTGTGAAAGCATTAGAAATGATCAAGGCATTTGTTAATAATGAGCACAACCATTTCCAAACAGTAACTTACCCGTGAATAGTGAGTATTTGTTAACCCTTTGAGCCTAAACAGTTTGGATCTCATTTTAGTGATGAACTTTGTGTATGTACATAATTTGAAAGTATGGTTCATCATTGAATTTTGTGAGATTCAAAAAAAATTTCTTCTTGAACCTTTGAACATTGTTTTAATTGATTTCCTTGCCATAAAAAGCAAGGAGAATTCACTTAAGGTTTGGTTGAAAATAAGTTGGGGAGAATGAAAAAGAAGAATGGTAGGTTGCTAAAACTTTTGAAAAATTTCAAGCAAGCATGAAAAGAAAAAGAAAATGTATGAATATGAATGTGAAAAACAAAAAGAAAAAGACAACTTGCTTGAAAGAGAAAAATAGAGAAAAAAAATAATTATGCATAAGGAAGTTTGAGAAGGTTTGTGATAGAGGAATGAAAGTGGTGAATGAAGTTGGAATGTATAAATATCTTGTATAGTGAATGTTTCTTTTGCATCGACAATTTTGATTCAATGGCCTTTAGAAATGTCTCTTTATTATGAACTCGACCAAGCTACAACCTTAAAATCCCTTAGTGATCTTTTAGATTCCATAATTTCTTTATTGATCATTTAGATATTGCATGAATTGGTTTGTATTTGAATCATTTGTCAGATGAGCGAAATTTCCCCGCGTTTGTATGCACATATTTCCTTCAGTTCTTTTTTGGAGAGGAGTGTTAGAGTAATATGAGCATGATAGTTTAGTTTTTATTTGAAACATTTTTTGAAATTTGTTTAAGAACTAAGTTCATTTGCATTGTTCCATTCTAGGAAGTTTAATCATTTATTATGTATATGTGTTGTTTATTTGAGCCATAAATCCCTTCTTGGTTGAGTTAAATGCTTGAGCAGATCCTCTTATTTTCAATGAGAGACATACTTTACTTGAGGACAAGAAAAGAGTTAGTTGGGGAGAGTTTGTTAGATGTCAATCTTGCCTTAATTTAATCATGTATATTGGGCATTTTTCAAACTCTTTTGTGTTGATTTGTTGATATTGATACTTGAAAGTTACCATTCTTCAATTACTTGAAAATACTTTTGGTACCTTTGATTTGTGTATTATTGTGCAAAAAATAGGCATTAAATCATCAAAGTGTGAGACATAAGGAAAGTGACAAAGTTGTCAACGGAAAAGAAGATCAGAAAGTTTGCAGGGAGAACTTGGTAGCGAATATTCGCTTTGGGAATAGCTGGAGAAGAACCAGCGAGTGCTCCCAAATTTGAGGCAGTAGAAAAAGGCATCTAAGTTTGCAATGCGAACAAGCCAGCGAAGGTTCCTTGTGGAAACGCTTCAGGGAAGAGCCAGTGAAGCATCCCAGACTTGAGGTAGTAGTTAAAGGGGTATAAGTTCGTTGTGCAAACTTGTAGGCAAAGTAGTTCGTAGGGTGAATAATCATTCGCGCAACAAACTTCAGAGTTGTCTTAGGGATGGTTCAACTGTGCAGAGGCACATCAGGTGCCTAATATGATGTTCGCCAGGCGAATAATCTATTCGCAATGCAAACATGACATATTCTAGTTGTACTTTATAAGTACCTTTGACCATTTCTTGGGATCATAACTTCATTTTACACACCAAAACCTATTTTTCTGAGTTTTCTTCACCAAAGAGTGAGATTTTTGACATAGAAGTTGGATTCGCATCCAAGTTCGATTCTTCAATGTGGATGCTCATTCATCTCCTCCTGAAACTTGTGAAGCAAGCTACCATGATTATGGGTAGCTAAATCACTTTTGTGTTAAGAATAGAGGTAGTTAATCTTGTTATTATGTATTTCTTTTGATCCTTTGTATGTGAACAAGGTTTATGATTAATAGATGATGAAAATATTTTATTTTAATGATGTATTTATGGTTTGAATCACTTTAGACATAGATTTTCCAAGTCTTTACATAATTTCTTCATCTATTAACCAACAAACTCTAGACATAGATTTGAAAGTTAATATTCACTTTGTATCGATCTTTATGTTTATTATTGCGATTATTATTTAGAGAAATCATCTAGAGATTAAAACAATAATATTCATAGAGCCGCTTTAGACATAAACGGATTCGTGAGGATATGTGATTGTATTAATCGAAACTAAGTTCACATACTTGATTAATCAGATGCGTATGAAAAGGATTAATGAAATCTAATATTGACATGCTTTTCTCAAAACAAAACATTTTTGCCCTAATTTACTCTTTGCTACAAACTTATGTTACAAAACAAGAAATCATTTGAAAACTCTCTACTTAGAACGTTAAACTAATTAACGGCTAGCATCGAGATATCACTTACAATCCCTATGGATACGATAAAACACCCATGAAATACTTTTCAACAGAATATAACTTTTGAATTATACTCAAGCTTCATCAAATTATATTAGAAGCTTCTGACTAAAAGTTTGTAAGCAAAGGAAATATTCTCTAACAGTTAACACATCTGATCTGAAGAAGCTAGTAAATGCTTATGCATTTCTTTTTCACATTCACTATGGAATGTGGTACTTTCAAGCCTCAATCTAAATAAACTTTATAGTCTACATCATCTAGGCTCTGGACTCTAATCAAGCTTCATTTCATATTTTATATGAAGCCTCTGATTATGACGAGTAGTATACTCAAGGAAAGTAAAATAAAAAAAATAGATTTCCTTATGAAGACAAATTATGATTTCTACTCAAGCTTTAAACCACTTTCATAAGAAGCCTATGACTAGAAGATTTGAATTAAAGGTTAATACCATTTGATGTGATAGAAGTACAAAAATAAAATCTACTTTCAAAGTAAAGAACCTTCTCACGTCCCATCATTTACAACTCTCTACTGTAAGCGCCACTCTGTTACTGCATATGAAGGGGCCTCCATACAACAAATACTTTGAGGTAAATTCCTTTTCTACCCTCCAATAGATCTATCCTTCAACTTATCTATTCATCTCCTATATATTCTGAAGAAGAAGAATATTGAATATGTAAGAGAGCGAGCAAACAAAAGATAGAGAAAACTATAGAAAGGAGAAAAAGAAGTGAATGCAGGCATGTGTGTGGAAGGAGATGTGTGTGAGTCTTAGCAGATGTTGAAATTAAAAACACTACAACATATCAAAGAGAAAAAAATTAAAAAATTTCATTGTATATCTTTTAAGTGTGTTCATCATATCTTCATCTTATGTGTTATTAGCTTATCAAGAACATAAATTTTTCCTTTTTAATCTTTGTGCTTTTGGAATTTTTATTAACACTATTTTTTATTATAATTGAGTGCAACGCAAGTAAATGTTGTTCTTGATTTGGTTCTAATCACTAGTGTAAATGTGTTAATTTCATTTCCAATATCAAATTTAAAAACTTGTATTGACCTTTGTGAATTCCTTAGTGCCATGTATTTTTTAATAGATGTGCTCATGTCTGTTAAAGTAATGGAAAAAGATTGTCGTTAAATGTGGTTGTCTTGTCCCCATTTGTTATATATATATATATATATATATATATATATATATATATATATATATATATATATATATATATATATATATATATATATATATATATATATATATATATATATATATATATATATATATATATATATATATATATATATATAGAGAGAGAGAGAGAGAGAGAGAGAGAGAGAGAGAGAGAGAGAGTTTGAAGAGGCTTCTTAGTATCATTTATATTCTCTTATCTCTAGCCCTTTTCTACCCTTTGCTATCATGGAAAAATCTACAATTTTCTAGCATGGACGAATCTAAAATTTTGGCTTTAAGATCTACGTACCTGCAAGAAAGTAAATCAGACCACAAACTAGCATACCCATTCAAAAACCTTTAGTTCCATTTACTGAATAGAGATAAGTTAAAACGTTCACAATGCTTTAGTCATAACCCCTCTTCTTCTTGGCTTTACAAACACTTGCCCAACTCACCTAGTTAATATTCTTCTTTTGTTTTTAAAGAGATTTACCCGAAGTCCATACGTTCACAATGCTTTTAAAGAGATTTACCCGAAGCTCATACAATAATTCAAATCTCCTCAAGATTAACTTTATACTCCATAAGTTCTTCAATCCATTGCAAATTTTACGATCATACCATCAATAAATTGTAACATCTTAGAATGAAACCTTCTTTGCTTTTAAAATCTTGGAGTTCTCCTAAACACTACTATAAATAATATATTTCATGACAAAGCTTTCCCCTCGACCATTAAAAAACCTAGGTCAAATAACCTGGAACGTGCCATTTATATTTTAAAAGAAAATCTTAAACCTTGGTTTTGCAAAAAAACCGACATAAAATGTTGCTTAGGGTTTGAGCTTCGATTCTTATTTCCTGTAGTTTTATGTATTATTTAGAACCAAAAAGGCGTCTTTATTTTATAAATCCTCTTGTCCTTCAATTTTATAGAAATCTGAGATGAATACTTTAAACAATATTTTATTTAATTAAGTTGAACCTAGTTTTTACCTCGGTTCAGTTCCATCGGTTTTTAAAGAAACCGAGATGAAAACTCTAAACAATATTTTATTCCTTCCTCGGAATATTAGGTCTCATTCACTTTTTTCATCCTAAGGAACGAAAGGAACACCATTCTTCTCCAACGAGCAAAAGGAACATCACCCTTTTCCACCTAACAAACTGAAAAAACATTCTTCATCTTCTCCAAGAAGGAAGGAAGCTCGAACCTCAAACCAACACTTATCTTTAAGTCTCTCATCACATTTTCGGTATGTAAAAAGATTTCCATGACTTTTGTTGTTGTTGTTCTTGTTGTTTTTTTTTGTTATGGTTGTTGTTGTTGTTGTTATTATTGCTTTTGTTGTTGTTGTTGTTGTTGTTGTTGTTGTTGTTGTTGTTGTTGTTGATGATGTTGTTGTTATTGTCGTCGTCGTTGATGTTGTTGTTGTTGTTATTGTTATGGTTTATGATACTTAAGGTATAATGTAGTGTTATTTTTCAGGTATTTTTAGTTGTTGTTGTTGTTTAATTAAGATGGGAGTTTCTTTCTTGTTGGTTGTATACTAATTTATTTTATTTTTAGAAGTCATATGTGATTATGAATCTTAGTTGGATGAAAGACAATAGATTAAGTAAAGAGTATGAGAATGGAATGATTCAATTTCTTATATTCAAGAAAAAAACATTCCTAACGATAATGAGATTTTTTGGTGTCCTTGTAAGAATTGCTTTAATACGCAAAAACATCCAAGGGATGTTATATTCAATCATTTAGGTTGTGATGGAATTTTTCAAAATTACACGAAATGGTTATAGCATGGTGAAGTGATAAAAAATACCTATGTCACATAGAGTTGAAGTTGATAAATTTATATATGATACTCTAGAAGATATGATTCATGATAGTGGATTAGATGCTTTTAAGAAAGCTCATGTGGAAGAAATTGTGCAAAGAGACATGGAAGAGTTGTTATATCTAAGATGCAAAAAATTTACAAGATTTTATGTTGTGTTAAGACTATTTAATCTTAAGGCAATATGTGGGTGGACGGATAAAAGTTTCACTTAATTTCTTGAATTGTTGCAAGAAATGCTTTAAGATGGTAACACGTTGTCAAACCTTAATTATGATGCAAAGAAGATATTGTGTCAAATGGGTTTGGACTATGTCAAGATGCATGCATGTAGTAATGATGGCATATTATATAGGAATGAGTATGAAAACTTAAAGGAGTGCTCTGAGGTGTAAGGAGTCACGCTACGAGCAAAAGGACAATGGTGCTGAAGATGATGCTGGTGTAACTAGAAAAGGTGTTCCTTCCAAGGTGATGTGGTACCTACCGATAATTCAAAGGTTCAAGAGATTGTTTGCTAATTTAAATGATGAAAATAATACTAAATGGCATGCAGATGAAAGACTGTGTGATGGAAAAACTTGCCATGTATTTGATAAATTGTAATGGAAAAAAATTGATCAGTTTTTTTTAGATTTTTCCCTTGAGCCAAGAAACCTTAGACTTGGACTTTCCACCGATGGAATGAACTCATTTGGTAATTTGAGTACTAACCATACTTCATGGAATGTTCTTCTCATAATTTACAACCTATCTCTGTGATTATGCATGAAGTGCAAATATATGATGTTATCAATCACGATTTTGATTCTAAAACAACCAGGGAATGATATAGATGTTTATTTAACGCCATTGATTGAAGATTTAAGACTTTTGTAGGAGGAAGGAATTGATGTTGATGATATGTATACATGTGATAACTTTATGTTGTGTGCCATGTTATTTTGCATAATCAATAACTTTCCGGCATACGATAATATGTCTAGATACAATGTCGAAGGACATAAAGTGTGTCTTATATGAGAAGATGATACATGTTTCCACCAATTAAAAAACAAACGAAATTTTTTTACCTTGGACATCAAAAATTTCTAAGACCTAATCATCCATACTGTAGATTGCGGAAGACTTTTAATGGAAAGTAGGAGTTTGATATCACTCCAAATCCCTTAACTGGGAAGGAAGTTTACAAAATACAAGAACGCATTAATGTTGTCTTTCGAAAAAAACAAAAAGAGCCCACGGGAAAATATTTGGAAAAGAAGTAAGTGTTCTTTGATCTTCCATATGGGTCTAGTCTCGATGTAAGAAATTGTCTTGATGTGATGCATGTGGAGAAAAATGTATGTGATAGTTTGATCGGAACACTTATAAACATTAAAGGCAAGGCAAAAGATACTAAGAAATTATGTCAAGATATGGTGGTGATGGCTATGCGAAAAGAGTTATTCCTAAAATATATAGAAGATAGAACATATTTTCCCCCAACATGTCACGCTCTGTCTAAAAAAGAAAAAAAAAAGTGTATGCAATTGTTTGAAGGGTATCAAAGTTCCAAAAAAGTACTCATCAAATGTGTCGAAACTTGTGTCAATAAAAATCTCAAATTAGTTGGCTTAAAATCTCATGACTGTCATGTCTTTATGCAACAACTTCTACTAGTGGCTATCCCTGGAATTTTACCAAAAAAGGTAAGGGTAACTATAACCAGATTGTGCTTATTATTCAATGTTATATGTAGTAAAGTCATTGATCCTGAAAATTTAGATGAGTTGGAACATGATGCTGCAATTATCTTATGTCAATTAGAGACATTTTTCCCTCCATATTTTTTGACATTGTGGTTCACTTAGTTGTTCATATAGTAATGGAGATTAGAATTTGTGGTCCAGTTTATTTATGGTGGATGTATCTGGCAAAGTGATGCATGAAGACCTTTAAAGAGTATACAAAGAATCATCACTGTTAGGAAACTTTGATCGTTGAATGGTACATCACATAAGAAGCTACTGAGTCTTGTACAAACTATTTGTTAAAAGCGAAGTCTATAGGAATTTTTTAGTCTCGTCATCATGGAAGATATGATGGTAGACATATTCAAGGTTTAAATGTGATGACATTTGACTGAGATGTAGTTCTTCAAGCACACCTGTATATATTGAATAATGTTGATGAAATTAAACTTTACTTGTCTGCTCATAAAAGTCTTATCAAGGAAAAATTCTCACATATGAGTCAAAAATTGTTGTTAATAGAACATAATAAAACTTTCATAACTTGGTTTAATGAAAGGGTTTCTAAAAAGAGTGGTGCATTAGAGACAATTAATTAGATGTCACATATGACTAAGTTTAATGTAATAACTAGGAATGCTTACGACATTACTAAATTTTCATTCTATACAAAATCAAAGGATGATCACAGTGCTATGTAAGATAGTGGGGTTATGGTTGAATCTGAATCCATGTACTTCTCTAGTTCCAAAGATAATAATATCCTACTAGCATATAGAGAGTACTTCGGGGTCATTGAGAAGATTTTGGAGATTGATTATGTTAATTTTCAAGTTACTTTATTTAAGTACAAGTGGATTGACAATAACACTGTTGTAGAATCTATGAATTAGGATTCACACGGGTTGATCTTTGAAAGACAACTTATATAAATGAAACATTCATATGGCATCCCAATAAAAACAAGTTTTTTTGTATGTCAGTAATCCTTCTAACACAAGATGGTAAATTGTTCTATAAGGGAAATATATTTCTGATAATGAAAACTAAGATTAAAATTTTGAGACCCCTTCTTTAGTAACACATGTACGTCTCTCATATAAAGAAAATGATTCAGATGATGTGCATGATATTCGTCATGATCATCAAGAGGGGATATGGAAAAACTAGTAAGTAAATGTTTTATCATTTAGTAATATATATATTTATTCATTTTACTTTTTTATTCTTTTTAATAAAGATTTAATGTTGTAATTGATGATGATCCTAATTGGTTTCAAATGTTGTTCAAACTATAGGTGTTTAACAATCAATGACAAGTCACATAAAATAATTCTTGGACGACCTACAAGACTTTTTAATTTGGTTATTGATTTTGTTGGCTAAAAATTTGTTTTAGTTTTCTGTAAAATTATAAGGTATGTGTCATTTTGGCTTCGAAAATGGTGTAAATAATAAGTATTTTTGGTACTAATTTTCTGTTTGAGAAATGGACAAAAATTAAAATATTTTTGTTTCAGAAATGGGCAAAATATGGATATGTAATACATAGAGAAAGTGTGGGGCGCGACATCCAGTTGAGGAAATAATAAAAATGTAGTTGTTGGGGATCGAACCCATGTGCATAAAATGACACTTTACCCCTAGGTTATTCCAAACATGTGGGTAAAGTGTCAAGTTTTCATGACGCTCTTTGTTACCTTGTATGTGTAACTGATGTTACATTCCTTTGACGCTAAAGATTAAATGTGTTTTTTGTAGAAGTGAAAGTAGTTATGTTATTCATAAAACCAATCAAGTCTTCTACAACGATTTTAAAAAAATGGGAGAGGGGATTCCCTTAACGCAACCCTCGTCACGCTTGAAAGTCCAAAGTTGGAATATCATTTACAAGCACTGACATTGGAACTGGTAAACACTAATATTTATATGATATAATCCAAGTTGTGTCTGGCTAAATCCCAAAGATAATTAGGGTTTAGGGTTTTTTATATTTGTTACTTAGTAGTCAAGTAACTTAGTTATATATAAATAGATACTTTGTAATTGTTCAAATTGCAAAATAGTGGCAAGAAGCAAAAGATTTGGAAGAATTCCCTTCAGATTTTTATCGTCTCCACAGGGATCAGTGTAAGGGAAAGAATGTCATTCAAAAATCTCTATCACTCTAAGCTTGGGTTTAAATGGTTTGAATGAGTAAATTGCAGAAAGTAAAAGATATTAACAAGTAAATAATGCATTCTTTAGAGAGGAGAGAACTCGTCAAGAATTGTATTTCATCTACCCACCAAATAATGAAAAACCTATCAATCAACTGTACACAACTTAAGTCACTCGTTAATATCATCACGTATCGCTTAATACAGAGGTTATGACTAATGCTAAGTTGAGAGAACAATCGTGTCATTTCATCGGTGATTTCTCACGCAAATCAACAACATAGAGCATTAAGAATCGATACCCACATGAATATTAGACCTAAATATATGTCTAGAGATTAGAATCTAACAAATGTTCACCTTAGGTCAAGTTCAAACCGTAAATGTCTATAACAATCCAAATCCATTAAGATAAATATTAAAATCAAAGATAACCATCGATAAAGATTTGTAAAAGAGATTTTATACAACGATCAATAAATATACATACAATCAAGATAAACTTACATACGAAACCCCAACAATAGAGGTTAAAAAGAGAAGAAAGAAGATGAACAAGAATCTATCGGTTTGTCAATGTCGATTGAAGCAACTCCAATTCCGGATCATCAAGATATACACTCTAATGTTGTTTCTAAGCCTCTTTATCCAAAGGAATGTTCTAATGAAGTTGGGTGTAAAAGTCTCCAAAATAATAACCTAAAAAATGATGTAGAAATGTATTTATAATGTTTCAAAATTGCAAGCCCGCTTAACCCGTGCAGAAGCCCGCTCAACGCACTCAGAAAAACAAAAAAAATCAGCTTTTTTATCAACCATAACTTAATAACCGTGACTCCGCTTTACGCATGGTCAGAAACGTTGGAAAGCTTATTCAATGATATATAAGACAATGACTAAATACCATTCCTTTAATACATACAAAAATAATATAGAAAATTAAACTCAATGATATTTACACGATAATGTAATATATACACTATAACATAAACTATACAAAATATGCACAAAAGTTGAGGTTTATTGGTATAAAACGAATGAATTAATACAATGAGTGCTAATTATTCACACTCAAAATCACAAAAATTTAGAACTCATCAAACTCTTCCTAACTTATACTTGTTTGTCCTCAAACAAGAATCAATCAACCTAAAGAAACAAAAGAAATTGCCAAGAAATCATGCTTAACAAGTTTTTACAAATGAAAACAAAAGTATGGTACATATATGAAAAGTACACGAAAAGCAATGCTTACCACTATACTAAAATGACACCTTGACAATAAAGCAAAATCTAAGCATAAAACACATGTCAAACAATTCTAAAGCAATGTATATGTTCAAGAATGAATCACACCTAACACATAACTTCATCAAGGGATGAAAAACAAACATGAGGGGTTGAACTCACACCCAACAATCTTGCAATCACCAATACAAATTAAACATTCATCTAAAACACTAATATTGAAAGTATAAAAGCAAAAATCACAAGGGCTTTAAGAGTTGTAATGTGACTTGGGTAACAAACAATTATTTTTCTCAAGGTAAAAGAAACAAAACCTTGCCTAATCAAATGAGAAGGATCATTTCTCATGATCTCAAGAATTCACAAATTTTAATCACTTTTTTCTCTTTTCCAAATTATTACACAATTCCACACAACCTATTAGCATAATTTTTTTGCTATTTTTTTGCTTCTTTTTCAATGTTTTTTTTTTCTCTTTCTTTTCCTTTTCTTTTCTTTTTCACCTTTTTCTTTCTTTTTCAATCTTTTTCTTTCTCAACCGCATAGCAACCAACATTTTCTCTCCAACTTGAATACAACCAACATTATAATATGAATGCTCCCAAACTTTTTAAGGCAGGGGTAAAAATTCAAACCATAATTAATGGTTGAGGGTTCAAGAAAAAAATTCAGAATCCATACAAAAATGAGCCCAACACTAACATGGATTCTAACAAAGGCTCAAAGGGGGTAAGAAAATTAACACTCACTCATAAGGTAGATTGACTATTTGGTCAAGTGCTTGTGCTCAAAATCAAACAAAATGCCTTTATCATTTTAGTTCTATCATACAAATCAACACAAGTACAAGATTAAACATAATTCAAATGAGTTAAACAAGAAAGTTGGTCTCCGTGCAATTTAGTAAACAATGGAAGGTTTCCTCCTATTTGGGCTATGAACTAAAATGATTCACGAATGAACAAGAACTGCAAGAGAATGAATATCATGTTATTTGTATAAAGCCTAAAGTTCATGTTCATACTATGTTGTAGAAAGCACTAAACATATACCTTGACAATGCAACTTTCTTTAAACTTTTTACATTACCATGAAATTTCCTTGTTGAACATTCAAACTTAAACAATCACAACATGTCTCCCCAAGCTAATAAAAAACAAAGCTTGAGAAAAAACACAAAATTTTTATAACAACCTAACAAAATCAAATTAAACTAACTAAACATAAAGCTATACAAACTCAAAAACCGTTGGGTTGCCTTCCAACAAGTGCTTGTTTCACGTGTTAGCTCGAAACCTTTATTGTGCTTTTCTAGTAAATTTCTCATAGACATGCTGATGTTTTTCTTCTAAGTGCAAAGCTAAAGAAAGTGTCCTAACCAACACTTGAACAAACGTTAAGAGAATAAAATATATACAACACTTGAACAAACATAATGGAAAGCAAAAGCAAAACAAGTATTTATAAAAGCATATATACAATATAGACAATTATGTAAAAAGCTTATAAATATAGAAACTCTTGCAATAATTTCAATATCAACACCAATCCCCGGCAACAATGCCATTTTGTTCAAACTGCAGCATAACAGCAAGAAGTAAAAGATTTGGAAGAATTCTCTCCGGGTTTTTATCGTCTCTAAAGGCATCAGTGTGAGGGAAAGAATGACGTTCAACAATCTCTATCTCTCTAAACTTGGGTTTAAATGGTTTGAATGAGTAAAGTGCAAAAAGTAAAAGATATTAACAAGTAAATAATGCATTCTTTAGAGAGGAGATAACTCGTCAAGAATTGTATTTCATCTACCCACCAAATACTAAAAAATCTATCAATCAACTGTACACAACTTAAATCACTCGTCAATATCATCACGTATCACTCACAATAAAGGTTATGTCTAACTCTAAGTTGAGATAACAAATGTATTGTCTCATCGGTGATTTCTCACACAACTCAACAATACAGATCATTAAGAATCAATACCCATGCAAATATTATACCTAAATCTATGTCTAGAGTTTAGAATCTAATAGAAGTTCATCTTAGATGGAGTTGAACCATATATGTCTATAGAAATCCAAACCCATTTAGATAAATATTGAAATCAAAGATAACCATCGATAAAGATTTGTAAAAGAGATTTTATACAACGATCAATAAAATATACATACAATCAACATACACTTGCATAAAAAACCCCAACAATAAAGGATACAAATAGAAAAAGGAAGATGAAGAGGAATCTCTCGGTTTGTCAACATCGATTGAAGCAACTCCAACTCAGGATTATCAATATATACACTACAATATTGTTTATAAGCCTTTCTATCCAAAGGAATATTCTGATTGAGTTGGGTGTATAAATCCCCAAAACCATAACCTAAAAAATAATGTAGAAATTTATTTATAATGTTTCAAAATCGCAAGCCCGGTTAGCCCGTGTAGAAGCCCGCTCAACGCACTCAAAAAAATAGAGAAAAATTAGTTCTTGTTTCAACCATAACTTGAGAACCGTTACTTCGTTTTACGCATGGTCGGAAGTGTTGGAAAGATTATTCAATTCTCTATAAGACAATGACTAAATATCAGTGCTTGAATACCTAAAAAAATAATATAAAAACAATTCAACTCAATGATATTTACACGATAACGCAATATATACACTATAACCTAAACTATACAAAATATACACAAAAGTTGAGGTTTATTAGTATAAAACGAATGAATTAAGCTGATGAGTGCTAATTATTCACACTCAAAATCACAAAAATTTAGCACTCATCAGTAATTCAGTTTTGTAACACAATCATATTTCAATAATACAATCCTTATTTCCTTATTTTCTCTCTTTTTCTCCTGATTAAAAGTGTCTCACGTACTAACAAATTGGTATCTAGAGCTTCGGTTAGGTTCTTGATCGTGTTTTCAAGAATCACATGTCGATGATTGTGTTTTTGGGATCGTGGGTTGTTAATCAATCACTGTAAAGATGAATGATACCCATGGTATTCCAAATTCTCTTCCAGTTCTTGATGGCAAGAATTTGAACAGATGGAGAAAAAAAATCCAATCTCTTTTTGGATTTCATGAAACCTTAGCAGTGGTTACTAATGGCATCGCTGAGCTTACTGAGAATTCAACTGATGCTCAGAAATTTGCGAACAACGAGGCCAAGAAGAAAGATTGCAAGGCTGCATTTTGCATTCAATCGGCGGTAGATTCAGAGAATTTCAATGAGCTCTCATGCTCAATTGGTGAAAAAGGCATGTGATATTCTTGTCTGGTACTATGAAGGAGGTGGGAAAGTCAAAGTCGTCAAATTGGAGACTTTTCAACGATAATATGAATTGTTGTAGATGGGAGAAGATGAAAATAATGTAGGATATATGTCAAAGGTGCATAATCTCATCCATATCATGCAGGGTTATGGTGAAACCCTAACTAATAAGATGATAGTTGAGAAGTTAACGTGTATGTTGACCTCTCGCATTGATCACATAATAGTAGCTATTCAATAGCCCAACAATCTTGAAACTATAAAACTGGAAGATTTTGTTGGTTTGTTAAAAGCGCATGAGATTAGGATTTTTGAAAGGAAATGGGATTCAAGATTCAATAGAAGAATTACAACCTCAGGCTTGGAAGAAGCGTGGTGGTTCCAACAAGTTAAAAGTAAAAGGAGACAAGAGTTAGAGAAAGAATTCTTGGGCGAACCCTCAAAAGCATAAGGTAGATGATAGGACTTCTGAATCCTCAAAAAAAGGAGAAGGAAACTGCTATCAGAAAGATAAAGAGAAAAAACATTTGTGCAGTGCTATAACTGTGAAAAGTGGGGTCATTTGGCCATGAATTGTTAGTACAATAAAGACAATGGAGAGACAAAAGGAAAGGAGGAAGGAGAGAACCTTGCATGCCAAGATTTAGATGATTCTAAAGATATGATGGTTATGGGTGCAGTTGCATATAACCATGTTGAATCTAAGATCTGGTTCCTCGACTCGGGTTTTTAAAATCACATGACCAATCAAAAAGAGTGGTTAGTAGATTCCAATGATTTGAAGAAGAGCAAACTCAAACTTGCTGATGATAGCTCGTTCCAAGCACAAGGTACTGGTGACATAGTTATTCAAATGAGAAATAGAGGAAAAACTACTATTAAAGATGTACTTTATGTAGCTTGAATAAAGTGCAATATGTTAACTGTAGAACATCTAGTCGAAAAAGGTTTCTCAGTGATAATGAAAGATGTATCCTTGGAACTGTTTGACTCTTAAAGTAATTTGGTCTTGAAATATCCTTTTTCGAAGAATATGACTGTAACACCCACATATAATATAAGTCTAGACTAATTCATATCATACATGTTTGCAAGTTTGGTACTAAAATACAAATAAGTTCCTAGTGACACATTGTATATATTACATGCCCAAAACACCAAAGTATAAAAAGGGGCATTAACATATATAAGATGTCCAAAAATAAATAAGAACTAGTTCATAACAACGATCTTAAAATAGAGTCTTCAGAACGGAAACAACACCATCAAAAACTGCCAAAACAAGTATGGATATCAAACTGCTTTATCCTTACCCTTCACGAAACCTAAACCACCTGAAATATAATCAACAACATGGAGTGAGATAATAATCCTAGTGGGCTCCTTATCTTATGGATTCTTTCGGATTTATAAGGTTCTAACCAATCCTAACTCAAGCCCAAAAAGGGAAGGGGTAAGGCTTTGAGCTCACAGAACATAAACAAATCAAACTATCACTAACGCAAGCTATACCAAGGTATCCCCTTTTCCCACCCTCTCTTATGTCTAGGACTTTCGGCCAGTTCATGGATCCTTGTAATGTACTTTGACATACGAAATAGATTCGGATTCAAGGTGCTTTCATATCAATCGTCGCTTCCCATGAGACCACCCATCATCTCAAGCCTTTTATTTGTAGCCTTCATTTGTACTACACACGGGAATCAAACCTGTCAAAGTAATAGTGCGTACATTCTGGAGGAGCTCTCACATAACCCTCAGCTCTTGGAATGACACATCTCAAAGGATTATTTCTGACTACGTGACCACAATGCAAAAACATGATTGTATTCAACAATCACAAGGCGACGCATTCTCGAAGTAATACAAAACCAACACATGTTCCACATAATGCCTCACATATCCAGTAGACAACCACTTGTCACAGATGCACACCTAGGCATCTAAAGCACAAGTATCATCATCTAAGTTATTTACCATATCATATTCACGTCACTAGTTCATTCCATTCAATTCCATTAAGGGTTTTTCCTCACCTTCATTTAGTATTTTACAATAAGTTATTGTTTTCATGACCAAACAAGCATCCATAATAAGCATGTATAATACTCATAATAATCATATAAAATAATCCATTGTAATAATAAACATGCATGTGAAACAACTAAGCAAGCATCAAACAAAACATGGAAAACCCTGTCATGTTCGCAGTGCAAAGATTAGGCAAGTTCCTTTGCCTTGAGTTCGATGTGGGAACTCTGAGCGAGGCCGAAAATAAAATAGGAAGTAGTGAAATCCTTCACTGATCATTGTGCAAGCTTTAAGAGAATACTCACTTTCTGTTCGCTCTCACTTCGTAGTGTGAGAATGAGAGATTGTCATGTTCGCTTGCAGTTCACTAGAGCTCACAATTCGAACCCTGCGAATTCTGCAATCTGCCCAGCAAAAAAGGAAAAATCCAAAGGGGTTTCCAACCCCATTCTTACCCAAACCCAAACCATTATTAATTTTGATATATTCACTCATGAAACAAGAACACCATAACCTAAATTTTCTCATTCTATCCAAAATACTCTAACCTTGAGTTACTACCTAGGACCCGCCTCTAGATGATGATGAAGAAGATGAGATGATTTGATGATGAGTGGTGAAGATTACTCTTTTACAAAGGTTTCTTCTTTCTTTCTTTCTACTTTCTCTTCTTCCTCCACTTCTTCTGTTTTTCCTTTCCTCTTACTACCTTTTTCTTTCCTTCTTATACTACTTATCCCACAAAGTTGGAAGGTAAGGAAATAAGCAAAATGATATTTAGAAATATCTCAATAGGAGTTAGTAAGACCAACTTGGTTAAAATTCCAATTAAAAGAGTATCCAAAAAGTCTCTAATGCACTAAATAATAAAATCTCAGAGTTAGATTATATTAATTAAATTAACTTTGAGTTCATCAGTTACTCCAATTATTCCAACAGATAACTCTTAGAGCATACTGGAACCTAACTTATCTCAACTAATATTATTTAGAGCATTTTATTAAATACGGAGTATTACATCCTCCATCCTTAAATGAAAATTCCTCCTCAAATTTAAATAATACTTGAAAAAGGTGAGGGTAAGCATCCCGCATCTCAGACTCAAGTTCCTAAGTAGCATCTCCGGGATGTTTCTCTTCCTACTAAACCTTCATGAGAGGTTCCTTCCCCCATAATACGGCTTGGTAGAGGTTCAAAAGTCAAATATGCTTCTATCTCAATTGAATTTGGTAGAACTGGTTGAAGAGGATCAAGAATAAAATTTTGGAGTTAAGACACGTGAAAAACGTCATGAATCTTGTAACACCCCAAATTTAATCGGAATATTTTAATTAATTTATTTAATTGAGAATATTCGTATTTTGGTGTTTTCGGTGGTTTTGGGAATTATTGAGGAATTATGCAATTTGGAGTATTTATTTTGAAATAATAGTATGTAATATGGATTTATTAATATTATTATGAATTAAAATAAATATAAGAGGAATAAGGGTAATTTGGGCATTTGGAGGAGTTAGTAAGGGTAATGAGGGAAAAGCCCAATTTGTGAGGCCCAAGACTAGGTTTGGCAAAATTGAGTTCTGAAGGGAAATTAGAATTCATTTGTGTTAACCGTGAAAGTTTGGTGGCCAGAGCTCTGAAGGAAAGGTTGGAGGCAGAAGATCCCAAAGTTAATCGTGAAAGCTGCGAATCGACTAAGGTATGGGGAGTATCGCTGCTCATGATTTTCTATGTATGCCTTTAGATGTGTTTATGGTTGGTTTATGATTTAAGATATTTTAGGGTTGATTGGAAGAATTAGGGAAACTGACTGTACGACTCTGAGATTATGGCTAATGGTATGTAACACTGAATATTGATATGAGAAAGGGAAACTTTAGGCCTTCGTGGCCAAAACCTTGGATTGTTATATGTTTGACCCTGTAGGAATAGGAATGTTCAAATGTGAGTAGCTCTGATGCACTCAGAGAAATTGCAGGGAAATAGTGATTCAGGAAGTGCAAATGTTGTCGGGTTGGCCTAACAAACCATAGATTTTGTGTTGTTGTCGCCGTATGACCTTAGGGATGATTTAGGGATGTTTTGGGGGCATGGGGTGTATGAATCATATGAGTTTTTGGGTAGAAATCAGTTCTGGCCGTAGCAGATTTTTGCTGTCATCGCACTGTTCGCCTAGCGAGCATGCCAGCGAAGACTCGCCTAGCGAGCATGCCAGCGAAGACTCACCCCAGACTCTCCTAGCGAGCAAGCCAATGAACGTAGCAGAGTTTGCGAAATTTGATCGTTTTGCAGTGATGTCGTGATGTTTGATTCTGAGATTTATAAGATGAGTTAACATGAGTATGACAGTGAGGAATCATGTGATTGATAGGCGATAGTGTGAGGATTACCGCGAGTGTAATTTGATGAATTGATATGAGATAACATGGGATAATATTAGGAATTAATATGAGATAATATGGGGTAATATTATGAATTAATAGGAGATAATATGGGGTAGTATTATGAATTAATATGTGATAATATGTGATAATATGATGGGCTAATATGAGGATGACTATGAGCTAATATGTGATTTGTACGTGATTATATGACAATTTCCATGATGTGTGATGATGATGATTTATGTGATGATGATTATTATTATGACGAATTATGTGAAAACATGAGATATTATGATTTATGTGATGGTGATGATTATTATTATGACGAATTATGTGATAACATGAGATATGATGATTTATGTAATGATGATGATTACTATGATGAATTATGTGATAACATGAGATATGATGATTTATGTGATGATGATTATTATTATGATGAGTTATGTGAGATATGATGATTTATGTGATGACGATGACTATGTTGATGAGTTATGATGTTTTATGAATATGATGAATGTGATGAATGATGATGCACCTATGATGTTATTATAAGGATTATTGTGACGTGTGCATCATGCATTCATGTGCATCCGGACTTCGGTTCAGGACCTCGATTACTTTGACTTCAATCCCACTGTGTGGATGTGAAGTATTTTGATGTGCTCCGGTTCTCTAGTAGAATTGATCCTATTGATGGGGATCTATGGAGGGTTGATGGCCCAGTGTCCATCGAGCTGTGATGATTGGTACCACATGCATTGAGTTGCGTCGCATTGCATTTATGAGTCTTTTTGTATGAATTGTGACGTTGTGGCCTTCGAGGCATATTTGAGGAATATGAATGTGTTGAATATAATTACTATGCAGTTTATGCATTAATTGTTATACATTGATTATTATGAATTTTTTTACTCACCCTGCCTGTTTGAATGTTACCTCCACGTGGGTAACGTGCAGATGAGCAAGTTTAGCCGTGGAAGCCGTCGAGGAGTCATTTTTGAAGTTTTGAGTTATTAGCTGATTTAGTTGCTTAGAGGGTCTTGCTCTGATATGTAACATTGGGTTGGGTTCTTTGAGTTGATTTTATATCAGTGAGTTATTTTACTTATTTTCCCTTTTGAGGAGAAACCTTGATTTATGATTTGAGTTCCGTTGTTTTATGTTGTTTGATGTACTTTGGGAAAAACCGTAGTTACGGAGTATGGACCTACTTTGATGACTTTGAGAAATGTACGCCCTTTTTGTGGATTTTTAATGAGATTTATTTATTCACTCTGATTTCTGTGTTATTTTGCCTTGATATTTTTGGGGTAGAAAATGGGTGTTACACATCTCGGGTAGAGAAGGTGGCAAGGCTAATCTTTAACTACTTCACCAATCCTCTCTAGAATCTGATATGGTTCCACGTATCTCGCACTCAACTTTCGTGACTTAAACGGTCTTTTCAATCTCAACCTTGGAGTAACTTTCAAGAATACATGATCACCTTCTTCAAATTCCAAAGGTTTCATCGGTTATCCGCATAGCTCTTTTGAAGGTCTTGTGCACTTCTTAACCTTGTCACGAATCATTATAATCTTTTCCATAGTCTCTTAAACAATCTCCGGTCCTAAAATCCTTTCTTCACCAACTTTCGTCCAACACAAGGGTGTTCTACATTTATTTCCGTATAATTCCTCGTAAGGAGTCATACCAATACTCGCGTGGTAACTATTGTTGTAAGCAAACTCAATCAGCGGTAAAAGTTCCTTCCAATTTCCTCCACTTTCAAGCACGCAAGCTCTTAACATGTCTTTCAAAGTTTGTATTATTTGTTTCTTCTGACCATCCATTTGAGGATGATTCGACGTACTCAAATATAACTTAGATCCCATGGCTTGTTGAAAAGCTCTCCAAAACCTTGAAGTAAACTTTGGATTTCTATCAAATACAATGCTAGAGGAAACACCATGAAGTCTTACAATTTCTGAAATAAGCAACCTTACAAGATGACTTGCCTTGTAAGTAGTCTTCATCCCTAAGAAATACGCTGACATCATCAACCGATCTACAATAACCCAAATAGAATCGTAGCCACCATCTATACGGGGTAACCCAACCACAAAGTCCATTGAAATACTATCACATTTCCACACCAGAATCTCTAACGGTTTTAACAAACCACCCGTCTTTGGTGTTCTATCTTCACTTGTTGGAAAATTGCACATTCAGACACATACACCATAATATCTCTCTTCATCCCGGACCACCAATAGTAAAAACACTTTTATGAGCTTCCTCTAATATCCTTCTTTTTAATACCGTGTCATCTAGAACACTAATTCTTTGATTAAATAGAATAACTCCACCTATGGCTTGTGTGAAACCTGGTTGAACCAACATCTCCTGTTGAATATCATCTCTTAAGGTAGAATTAACATTCAAGTTCCCCATTATCACACTATCCGAAGTACAAACAAATTGAAGATTAAGATCTCGATACTTTTCCAACAATGCGTACTAACACATCATCAGCTCAACTTTATGCACTTCCTTCTGGCTTAACGCATCTGCCACCTTATTCGCTTTACCTGGATGATATTTCAATTCAAAGCCAAAATCCTTCAAACGCTCCATCCACCTCCTTTGAAGCATATTCAATTATTTTTTTATCAAATAAATACTTTAAACTCTTATGATCACTGAACATCTCAAAATGCACTCCATACAAGTAATGACGTCATACCTTCAGTGTAAAAACCACAACCGCTAGCTCCAAATCATGAGTTGGATAATTCTCTTTATGAACTTTCAACTAATGATAAGCGTAAGCTACCACACGACCATCCTGCATTAACACACCTCATAATCCTCTCTTAGAAGCATCATAAAATACTTCAGAGGGCTTGTTAGGATCAGGGATAATTAAAACAGGAGCAGTCGTCAACCGTTCCTTCAAACTCATAAAAATTTGCTCACAACCCAAATCCCAACTATAAGGAAATTCTTTCCAAGTAATTATAGTATTGGTAAAGCCAATTGAGAAAAACCTTTGATAAATCTCCTATAATTACCTGCCAATCCTAAGAAACTTCTGACCTCTGAAGCATTCTTCACTCTCTCCCAATTAATCATTGCTTCAACTTTTGACGGATCTACCGCCACTCCTCCTTGAGATATAACATGACCAAGAAATCTAACTTCCATCATCCAAAACTCACACTTTCTTAACTTGGCAAAAAGTGTCTCTCTTGCAATATTGATAGGAAAATTCTCAAAATCTCTTCATGCTCTTGAGGAGTACGAGAATAAATAAGAATGTCATCAATAAAGATCACCATGAATTGGTCCAAGTAAGGCTAGAATATTCGGTTCATGTAATCCATAAAAATAGCTGGAGCATTTGTCACACCGAAAGGCATCACAAGAAATTCATAATGACCATAACGGGTTCTAAATGCAGTCTTTGGTACGTTTGAACTCTTCATACGAATTTGATGATAACCTGACTGTAAATCAATCTTCGAGAACACACAGGCTCCTTTCAAATGATCTAACAGATCGTCTATCCTGGGTAAGGGGTACTTGTTCTTGAAGGTGACTTTATTCAACTGGCAGTAATCGATACACAAACGCATTCCACCATCCTTCTTCTTTACTAGCAATATTGGAGCCCCCTAGGGTGAAACACTAGGTCGAACAAAATTCTTAGCCAACAACTCTTCCAATTGTTCCTTCAACTCTCTTAGCTCAAGTGGTGTCATCCGATACAGATAAATGGATCTAGGAGCTGTTCCTGGTACCAGGTCAATAGAGAATTCCACTTCCCTCTCCGGAGGGAGATAAGTGATATCCTCGGGAAAAACTTCCGGAAACTCACAGACTACAGGGATTTGCAAAACCTTTAGGTCGTTACTTGCCTCTTTAGTGAGAACTAAAAGAACATACTTTTCCTTCTCAAATAAGAAATTAACCATGTCAATCGTACCTTCTAAAATAGTAGTCAATACATCTTCCGGGGTAGCTTCCCTTGATGAAATGATGATTAACTTCTCCTTACAATCAATAAATACCGAATTAGTAGAAAGCCAATCAATTCCCAAGACAACATTAACCTTCTTAAGCGGCATACAAATGAGGTCAATCTGAAAAACTCTACCATTCATCGATAACACACAGTTTTCACAAATCAAAGGTGTCTCGACCAACTCATCCATAGCGGTAGTGACCACCATGGGAGTAGACAAAGGAATAGCTTGCAACCCAAGTCGCTTCATACATTGCATCGACACAAAGGAGTGTGTTGCTCCACAATCAAACAATACAAAACACGGATGTCCATTCATGAAACATGTACCCGCAATCAAAGAGTTGTCACCATTTTCCTTCTTTGCATGCAAGGTATAAACTCAGACAATATTATTCCCTTGCATTTTGTTCTTATTTTAAGGATAATATATCGCTATATGGCCCATCCCTTAACATTGATAACATTTCGGTCCTCCATTGGTACACTTCCCAAAATGATTCTGACCACAGCTACGACATGAGGGAGGAGTGTTAGGTCTAGCACCTGCACCTACTTCCCCTTGAAGATTTGTTGTCTAGGCCTAAATTATTGACTCGGTCTTCCTTGATCTCTCTGACGAATTCTAGCCACATCTCTCTCTTCTTGGACTCTCTTCAGGCTATGCTCAGCTACATAACACTGTCTCAACAACTCAGCATAAGTAGTAAACTCTCTTTGAGACACACTATGAGAGATTCTCGTCCTTAGACCAAATAGAAACTAATCAATCTTTCATTTCTCATCTGGGGCATACACAAACTGCCTAGAGTAAGCAGCCATATCCTCAAATTTCTTAGCATAAGCGGCTACGGTCATATTACCTTGTCTCAACTGTTGGAGTTCAAACTCCTTCTGAATCCTCAAAGAGCTAGGAAAGTACTTATCAATAAAGGCATTCTTGAATTGCTCCCACACCTTAGGCACACATTGGATAATCATAAGAGCCGAAGCACTTCCCCACCACCTCATAGAGGGACCCTTCAATGTGTGAGAAGCAAATATCACTTTATTTTCTTCACTACATGGTACTATGAAAAAGATCCTTTCCACACCCGACACCCATTCGTGAGCTTTCACTGGGTCCAGTCTGTAGAAGCATATTTCAATCTCAAGGTTTTGATGATGTCAACAAGACTTAAGCTCATTCTATGTTTGCAAAAGGTCAAGCTTTCAAATTGATCAAGATACTTACACTATATTCCCGTGGGGGTATATGTACTGAGAAGCTGCTTGCACTATATACCCGTGGGGGTATATACACTGAAGATAAAACCAGAAGCTTCTTTATTTTGAACTCTTCTAAAAAAGCAAGAGGCACAAGCATATCATCAATGGAATGTTGTCATGCAAATCAAGCTACATGTGCAAATAATCGACTACTTTTTCAAGACTTGGACACAAGACTTTGGTATATCAAAACTCACTCTTTTAATTGATATACAAGTGTTCAAAAAAGTTTATCATATCAACATATTGCATTTGCATATTTTTAAAAATATTTTGGAACTGGTATAATACTTTAAACTTAAGTATTTTTCTGAGTTTTAACAGTGTTAACCGATTAACCATATGGGTTAATCGGTTAACGGCCTCATTTTTTAAATTCTCAGGGCTAACGTTCTAGTGTTAACCGATTAACCTATATGGTTAACCGATTAACACTGAACGAATTTTGGAAAATTATTTCTTTCCAAATTCAAATCTTGGTTAATTGTTATACCTTTTCATTATTTGATTCATACACATTTATACCTTTTTGAAATGGTGTTTTGACTCATAAATTCTGAAAATTTCAAATTGAAAAAACACCTCCAATAATTTTCAAAATAATCATTCAATCAAATTCACTATTTTTCAAATACTTTCAAATATTTCAAAAAGTGTTCATACTGTTCATACCATTTCATATCCAGAATTTTTGAACACTTGTATTGATAATAAAAAGTGAATTTTGATCAAAAGGAGAAGATCAATCATTGTATTGATATTATTACATCACTCTCAAATCAAAGAATTACAAAATTATTTCTATTGTGACTTGTGATCCAGGATTGTTGGACACAAGGGTTAGTGCTTGCAAGAGGATTGTTCTTGCACACTAGTTGTTGAATAGTTGTTAGATAGTAGGCCTCACCGGTTGATGGTGTGATAGGTTGTACATTCTAAAACTATAGTGAAAAATCTATTTTGTATGGAAAGGGGAGTGGAGTACCTTCGGATTGTGAAGGGAACCACTATAAATCTCTGTGTCCATTTTTTCTACTTTTTACTGCTCTCATCATCAAGAACATAACCAAGTAAAATTCAAGAATCTCGAAAAACCGGAAAAAGTTTCTAAAGCCTAATTCACCCCCCCCCCCCCCCCCCTCTTAGGCATACTCTGAACTTACAATTGGCATCAGAGTAGGTTAAGGTAACCTGTTCCTAATGATTCAGTATGGCTTCCGCTAGCACCAACCCGGTTTTCAAAGACGGTGGAAGTAGTAATAAACCACCACTGTTTTCTGGAGAATATTTCGATTTTTGGAAAATCAGAATGAAGGCGCATCTTGAAGCCCAAGGAGAAGGTATATGGGAAGCAATCAAAGAAGGACCACACAATTCAGTAAATATGGTCAATGGCGTTGGAACTGCAAAGTTGAAAAGCATGTATGATGAAGATGATAAGAAAAATATTCTTAATGAAAAGAAAGTAATCAACATACTCCAAAGCGCTCTTAGTATGGACGAGTTCTTCAGTGTATCACAGTGTAGATCGGCAAAGGAGATTTGGGACAACTTGGTGGAAACGCATGAAGGAACCGCCGAAGTAAAAAGATCAAGACTCAACACGTTAAGTCAAGAATATGAGATGTTCCGTATGCAGCCCGGTGAATCTATTATTGCCTTACAAAAGAGGTTCGTTCATCTAACAAATCAATTGATTGCTCTCTGGAAGACCTTCACCAATGATGATCTCAACCTGAAAGTCCTAAGATCCTTAACAAGAGAATGGCAACCAAAAGTGACCGCTATTTCAGAAAAGAAGAGTCTCTCAACGATGACATCCACATCCTTATTTGGCAAACTACAAGAGCACGAATTGAAACTTGGAAGGCTCGAAAAGCAAGAAAGTCAAGAAAAGAAGTCCAAAGGAATTGCCTTGAAGATTTACACAAAGGATGACAAAGACGACGAGACTTCCGAAGATGAAAATTTCATGCTTCTTGTAAAGAAGTTTGGTAAGTTTTTTAATAATAATAAAAATTCCTCTTTTCCTAAAAAGAATAGACATTTCAGGAAAAAGGATGCATCCACATCGAATCAAGAAGTCACATGTTACGAATGTGGGAAGCAAGGTCACATAAAGCCGGATTGCCCGAAACTTGCAAAGAAAGGAGGATTCAAAGGCAAGAAAGATTTCAAAAATAAAAAGGCTTATGTTGCTTGGGACGATAATGAGATAAGTTCATCATTGAAATCGGAAAGTGATGAATGTGCAAATATGACTCTTATGGCGTCACATCATTCCGATGAAGACATTGATGAGGTTAGTAGCAATTTTTTGATTTATGACAATGATGCACAAGAAGTCATAGATGAACTTCTAAAAGAATGCAAGACTTTGTATAAAAGCATCTCATCCCAAAAGAAAAGAATTTCATTTTTAAAAGAATAAAATACTGCTTTTATAAAAAATATTGAAAATGAAAAACAAAAATTGAGGGATGAAAAACAAAGTCTTGTATGCAAAAATTGTGAATCCTTATCTTTTCAAATTGTTCAACTTAAAAGAGTTTTAGAAAGATACGAAAAAGGTCGAATTGGCTTGGAAGAAATACTTAGGCACCAATGATATCCTAATGATAAAAGTGGATTAGGATATTCTAAGTTTTCCAAACCAAACACAAATAAAACCGTTTTTGTGAAAGCAAGTGAACAAGTTGTTAAAGAAAAGGCAAACAATTCTAAAACTATGCATCAAAGTCATAAAAAGAAAAGAATTGTGAAGAAATAGAATTATGTTCCTAGATATAGAAGTCATTTTCAACCTACTTGTTTTTATTGTGGAATCAAAGGCCATACACCTAATGCTTGCTATGTACGCAACATTGGTGTTGCTAAAGGGAATTATGTGTGGGTTGAAAAGGGTACTAACTATCAAGGACCCAAATAAATTTGGGTACCTAAAAATACTTGATTTTGTGTTGTAGGTATGCTTGAAGACAACTTCTAATGAATGGTATCTTGATAGCGGTTGTTCTAAGCATATGACGGGAGATATAAACAAATTTTCAAGTTTATCATTAAAGGCCAAAGGATACGTTACTTACGGTGATGATAATAAAGGAAAAATTCTTGGAGTTGGAACCGTTGGTGCATCTCCATGTACAATCATCGAAGACGTCCTTTATGTGGAAGGCCTTAAACACAACCTACTTAGCATAAGTCAATTGTGTGACAAAGGGTTCCGAATCAACTTCACAAAGGATGAATGTTTGATAGAACATGAAGTCACCCATGACATCTTGCTAAAAGGTAAAAGATTTAATAATTTTTTTTTTGATCTCTTTTGATGACTCATCCTTGAAGGTTAAATGTCTAATGGTGAACAACAATGAAGTGTGGCTATGGCATAAAAGGTTTGATCACATTCACATGGAGCATTTAAATAAGTTGATAAAGCATGATCTAGTTGTTGGTCTTCCGAAGATAAAATTCATCAAGGATAAGTTATGCGTCGCATGTCAAAAGGGGAAACAGACTAAGACAACTTTCAAATCCAAGCAAGTGGTTTCTACATCAAGGCCACTTCAATTGTTGCATATGGATCTTTTTGGTCTATCGAGAATGAAAAGCTTCGAAGGTAACATTTATGCTTTAGTTATTGTTGATGATTTCTCTCGATACACATGGACATTGTTTTTAGTGTAGAAAAATGATGCTTTCAAAGCATTCAAGACGTATGCAAAGCAAATTCAAAACGAGAAGTCACTCACCATAGCCTCCATAAGAAGCGACCATGGTGGAGAATTCCAAAATTCAGATTTTGAAGATTTTTGCAAAGAGCATGGAATTTCCCACAACTTTTTCGCACCAAGGACTCCTCAACAAAACGGTGTCGTAGAACGGAAGAATAGGTCACTGGTGGAGCTTGCAAGAACAATGCTTAGCGACTCAAATCTTCCTAACTATATTTGGGCGGAGGCGGTTAGCACGGCGTGCTTCGTAAGCAATCGTGTCAATATTCGGCCAATTCTCAAGAAAACTCTGTTGCACCCAAAAATTTGCCCAACATGCCTTTACCTAGCCTGTGTTTCATTTCATTCACATTAGCATTATCAATTGCATTTCATTGACATGTGTGCAGGAGATCAAGAGGTATGATTACCAATCAAGAGCTATACAAGACTATGAGGCTAGCTAAGAAGGTTTATCTAAGTGCTTAAGGGTTGATATCCTTACCAAAGAAGTTAAAAAATCTTCAAAGAGAGTGATTGAAACCAAGGGTGTGTGTCTCCTAACTTGAGAGTTGTGGAAAGCCATCAGATGACTCTGAAGCCATGAAGTTGGACTTGAGGTCTTGAGAGAGCTCATGAGAAGTGTTGAATATCACTTTGAGGCCTGGACAGGTCATTGTGCAAGATTAAGAACGCTCAGCCATGAGTGGTGCAGCTAGGGTTTAACTAGGTCAACCCTAAGTCAACTGATGATTTGAAGAAGGTTGAGACTTAATTCAAGAGCCATGTGATCATGGATTGATACATTGAGATGTTATAAGGATGATTCCAAGGTTAACTCATCATGATTAAAGAGTTTGAGAAGTTTCAGGCTAGGGTTTCTAAGACTTGACAATGTAAAATCCCCTGGCTTGACCCCTGACTTCCAGGCCATTTAACTCAAGATATAATGGTCATCTCATCTTGACCCTAACATTATTGTTGTAATGCATGATCTTAGATTTAATTTGAGTACTAGAAGTCCTTGATAGGGTTTATAGAACTCAAGTTATGAGCCAAACAAGTTACAGGTCATCTGAGGCATGTGAATTTGGAGCTTGAAAGTTACCCAACTTGCATGACACTTTTGCCCTAGAATGATGATTCCTATGAACTTTTGGTCAACATGAATGTTGTTCCTTATTCTCTTATCTTTTCATAGAGTACTAGAAGTCCATGATTGGATTTATAGAACTCAAGTTATGTCTTTGACAAGTCAAGGGTATTTTGGGTATTTGGGCATTACAGGTCATTTTGAAGCATAAGTCAATTTCACCATCTTGCAAGCCTCAAATGGATTTTTGTTCAACATGAAACTTGTTCAAAATGATATTTTTAGCTTAGCCAAATATCAAGAGTCCATTGATATGGATTATATCAAGCATTGGTTGAAGAAAGTTCATATAAAGGCCATTTTAATGAATTAAAAGGTGAAAATTCAAAATAATTGGAAATAACATGTTTTCAAGTCAAATTTGTGGTCAATTTGAATGGAATTGATATTCTAAAGAGATTGGCATTGTCACATTTTTGATTTGAAGTCCATAAAATAGTCATTTGAAAGGTTGCTTCACAAGTAAGAAACATATCCAACACATTCCATGGATTGAAATCAAGGGATGAGAACCACTTCATTACACTCCACAAGGGTTAAGGGAATGATTTGGAATGAGTTTGAAGAATGTACAAGGCTTGAAGGTGCATATCAACATTGGAATTTTTGAAAGAAAATGAAAATCCAAAAATCCACAAATGGGCTTGGTTTGGGCCTCTAACTTGTTGAAACAGAATATAAATAAGATTTGGATCAGATTAGGAAGCTTTTAGTGCCAAAATTCATGGAGAAGCCATTGATGCAAAGTGAAGAAGAAAGCTTGAAATTGAGATTTGGTTTTTGAGAATCAGAAGTTTTCAGCAGGAATTGATCATCAAGGATCATTCACCATTACTCACTGAAGGTTTGTGCACGATTTGGAAGAGAATTGAGGCTTGAATCCACTGCAATCGAAGATCGAAGCCAGGTTTTAACTTCTGGATTTTTCTCTCTATTTATGTTTTTTTAATGAATTAGAAGCATGCGGTTAGGTTCCCCTTATGGTCTAGATGGATTTTGGATGCTTAATTTGAACTTTAGTGACAATTTAGGGTTGATGCCATTTTCGGTTGAGATTGATATCTTGTGATCCTTGCGTTTTTAGAACGAATGAATGGTGTAGTTGAGTTGCTGATGAAATTTAGGGCAAGTTTCATTTAGGAATCGTGGCGAATGGTTGATCGTAGAGAGACTTAGTATAGTTTTTTAGGAGTGATTGTTAGTGAATCTCTTTAGTGATACCTTTCAAATTAGGATTTTATTGGAGGACTTAGAGATTGAATTAGGTCCTGATTTTTTAACTGTAGATCATTAGCAAATGCGTGTTCCCATAGAAAAATAATTAGATTTTTAGAATGAGTTTTGATATTTTAGATAGAATATTCAAGTTTGTTGTTCATTTGGTGTTTCAATTTTGGTGATTGATTTGGAATGGACTCAAAGTGGGCTTCTCTTGTATAATGGGCTTCTGGTTCTTATTGGAGGATATCATGGACATGATGAAGCTTGTGTGAACTGGCTGGTAGAGCTTGGATTGGAGCTTTTCCTTCTTTTTTTGTTAGCTTTATGTAGCTTATAAGATTAGGGCTTTAAGAGAGAGCTTTAGAAATAGATTTTTATTCAAATAATGGTTGGTTTCACTCACCTTCCATTCCCATCCTATGATTCAAAGTCCTCATGTTAAAGACTCATCTCTCCTTAAGAGGGATGTGTGACATTTACAATGAGTAGAACTTTTGAGGATGCCTTTCTCTGATGACTGGTTGAGTGTCAGATGGGATTCCTTGGGTTTCCTGTCTGCTTCCCATTATCAAATAATCATCTTGTTGATTCTCTTCATTCTTGGTGGAGCCTATTGAAGATTGAAGCTTGCAGATGGAGTATCCCTTTAATTTTCTTGAAGATGATGGACTTGAAGAACAGTTACAGACTGTGGACTGGATTGCTGTCAGAAGATTGCTTTGTTGTGAAGCTGTTGATCTGTTTCCCTGTTTGTCTGTTTTCTTCGGGTGCAACTGTATTGATGTGACTTGATTGGTGTGATGCATTTAGATTAGGTCATGTAGTTTAATAAGCCTAAGAGCATCCTAAGGGTTTAGTTTCTCCCCTTGCTTGTATTACATTAGAGGTTGAGTCTCTCCCTCTGGTTGTATTTTTACTGTGTGGCTTTGCTTGCTGGTATTTGGTAGAGCTCAGCTCCCTTGCCTATGTGGTTTGTGGCTTTTGTGCCTTGTTTGCTTAGAAGTTGAGCTTGGCTCCTTCTGCTTGGTTGTTGCATACATGCATTTTATTTACAGTCGTTTACTTTTTACTGTTTAAGTTGATGCTTTATCTGTTTCTGTTTACCCTGACATGATCCCCTAGGAATCTCACTTCCTTTGATAAGGAAGTGATGATTAGAACTTTAGGTTGAAACCTATGCATGATAACTTCTAGGAGTTCCCTGTTTCAAACCTCAACCATAGGATGAATCCTTGGCATGACAACATTAGGACTTGATAGTCTCCCCATAGTTGTTCCTCTCTCTTCTCATCTCAAAACAAATAAAAATACAGTAATAAAGGTTAACTGCGGTCGTATGTTACGAGCCTTAAGCCATTTGAGAAAGGGATGTTGAAGGGTCACTCTTCCACAGTCTGGATGTTTAGTATGGTACCCTTAGGGTGACATGCGACGCATTCACTCTCAAATCATAGTCTCTAGTGCGATAGTAGTTGCAGAAAACCATAAAAAACACTTCTTCCATAAAAGACAGAAAACAAACTTCAAACCTTTTTGCCCCGTGGGCCCATAATTCAAAGGAAGCTTTTCTGAAGAAAAGAGTGTCGTTAACTCCCATTTCTACTGCAAACGGTAACGCATAAGTCTCCAAGGGTCGAGCTGCGTACACTAAACTGTTGGAACTGTCTGTTAACCCTACTCGAAAAACAGATGAATCTGAATCCCCGTAAGCCGAATTATCCCGAACTACATAAGCTCTGATCTCTCATGCCTGTTGAGAGTACGTAGGTACAATACTGATGTATTGGCGAGCCACCTTCCCCCATCCGTTTACCCGTAGTTAGGCGAACTACGTAGACTCTGATTTCTCATTCTCTGATGAGAATACGTAGGCATAAAGTGCGATGCTTTGCCGAGTCATTTTCTTTTCTTTTTCAGACCAGCCTTGATAGGTAGATAGTAAACAAACCCGTCAGATAAACATAACAAACGTGGATCCCATCGAGTACGATGGACGTGAGGGGTGCTAATACCTTCCCCTTGTCTTATACCTTTTCGTCAGGTTTTTCCGATCGTATCCTTTCCCGCTCTGAGGGATAAATAACGAAAGGTGGCGACTCTTCTGTTTTGTCGGCACCTTATTTTCGCGGTAGCGACAGCTGGCGACTCTGCTGGGGACTTGATAGTTTCCTGGGGATCCAACGTCCCTTATGCGAGTCAATCTGGGGATCCAACGTCCCTATGCGAGAGTCAATCCTAGCGCTTGCGTGTTTACTTGTTGGGTTTTATTTATTTATCGCATTTTACTTTCGCGCATTTTATTTTCAGTATGATATGATTATCTGTGCTGTTGTGGGAAGGGGCATTCTGATGAGTGATGAGCCAAAACCCAAGCTTGAGAGCATATACCTAGCATTAGAGTGGAGATTAGTGACAGACCTGTATGCTTAGCATGCACCAGTCCCCATGAAATCCACACTCAGACGAGATCCTCTTTGATGACTTCTCTTCTGGCCCTTAGGGCTCGACGTGAGGTTGGATCTGAGAGTTGTTGACTCTGGGGACTGATCATTTGTGATTCAGCTAAGAGAGGCTGCTTCAGAAGATGATGATGCCACACCTTCTGGGTATCGTATCATCGTTTCTTGAAAGTCTGTGACGCTGATGAACGCATAGGATGCCGAACTTGGTCCGTGATTAGGTCCATACCTATGAGCAGGGTCGGGTTATTGCAGGAAGCCTTAACCTTCAGACAACCTGGTTTTCTTGACAGTGAATCAGTTTTATTGGTATCATGGGTTCTTATCATCAGAGATGTGTTTGTTCTTGACAGAGCAGATTTTTGGTCCTCTTCAGGGTTTTGTTGTCAGAGTAGTGTTGTGGTTATGTTGAAACAGAGCCTTGGTCTCCTCGACAGCAACCTTGATCTTCTACAGCATCCTAGCATTCTTGCATCTTGCATCTTGCATTCTTGCATTTTCATTGGCATATCATTAACGTGTGTCTGTGTTGCAAGTGCATACTTCATCCCTGATTCTAGTGATCTAGCTTCCCCGGCCATCATGGAGACTCTGAAAAGAACCATTGCTTACAGATTCCCTACACCATATGTCAGTGCCATCCTGAGTTTGAAGACCCTGGCTGATGAGACAGTTTTGGCAAAATTCAGGCAGACGTATGGGAGATTGCTGAAGTATGTCTACAAGCCCTCCGCCCACGAGATCAGTGGTCTGTACAAGTTGCTACAGTTTTACGAGGCCCCGCTGAGATGCTTTTTGTTTCCCGACTATGTTCTGGCCCCTACTCTGGAGGAGTATGCTGACTTGATAGGCATTCCTGTTAAGGATCAAATGCCTTTTCATCATGTTGACACTGAACCTAAGCTGGTTGACCTAGCAGTTATCTTGCATTTGGATGATTCTGAATTGAGAAAAGGGTTCACTCGGAGAGACAAAGTGTTTGGCTTCCCTATATCGTTTATGGTGGAGGTAGCTCAAAAGTTCGCTAAGAAAGATCGTTGGGATGTGTTCAGTGCTACTCTAGCTGTGTGCATATACGAGATTGTGTTGTTCCCGAATCTTCCTGACTTCGTAGATGCTGACGCTTTCTACTTGCTCGCCTCAAGGAATCCGGTTCCCACATTACTTGGTGACCTGTATCATTCTACCCACTACAAGAATGAGAACAGGAGAGGAAAAATGGTGTCCTGCTGCACTCCTCTGTTGTACCGGTGGTTTGATAGTCACATGCCCAAGAGGGGTCCCTTTGTTTCTCCTGCAGCCACAACTGAGTGGTCTGAGCGCCTGATGGGTTTATCTGCAGAGAGTATCGTTTGGTTCGACCGGGATATGCTGGGTACTGAAGTCATCCACAGCTGCAGCGGTTTTCCTAATGTTCCATTGATTGGAAGAAAAGGATGCATCAACTACAATCCCTCACTGCTGGTCAGACAGTTCGGGTATGCCTTGAGAGGTCTGCCGAAAGATGAGGAGGTGCAGGAATCTCTGTACCTCAACGGGTTGCTTGAAAGTGACATACGGGCCAAGCTAGAGCATGCTTGGGCTAACATCCACAGACGAGGAAAGACGCTGTTGGGTAAGAGCAACAGCCAGGCTTATGAGCCTTATGTGAGTTGGGTTCGGAATAGGGCACAACAGTCTTTGATGCCATTTCCTCCAGTGGCTCCTCCAGCCCCCCTCATGAATGAGAAGCCAACCACTGTAGACATCCTGAAGTATGAAAAGGTAGTGGCTGAGAGAGATGAGCTGAAGAAGGAAAATGAAGAATTGGAGAAAGAATTGGCTCAGCTCAGAAGCGAGAGAAATGAAGTCGTCCATTCCTTCAAGAAGCAGACCGAGCTGGTGAACCGGTTAGATACAAATTTGACCAAGCAGATAGCTGAGCAAGAACGCTTGGGTCTGGACTTCAAATCTGTCAATGACGTACTGGCCACTAAGAAGCAGCACTTGGATGAAGCGTACAGGAGAATATCCAAGTTTAATCAGCAGTGGAATGCCACTCTAGCCAACGGCAAGGAACGAGAGGATAAACTGAAACAGCAGATCTCCAAACTGAAGGCTCAGGTGAAGGCTAGTGAGAAGAGGTTTGATGAAAAAACTTCTCACAAATATGCCACTGAAGACCTTCTAAACAAGGCTCTCGCTAACCTGAAGGAGTGCAAGCAGATGTTTGAATCCAAGAAACGGAGGTTAGAAGATTGTTTCGGCGAAGGAGCATGGGAAGACTCCGTCGAAGGTCTTCAATACACTATTATGCAGAGGGAGTTACTCGTCGAAGGGTTTCTCACTCGGCCTGATCATCCAGAAATGAGGGGATTGTTAGAAGAGTTTCGCGCCCATGGTCGTGCTTGACTATATTTGTAATCCTTTGTTTTGATCATTGTTGTATGCTGACCATCACCAGGCTTGTTGGTCGAGGTCATGCTATCGATTCTGCTTGTACTCAGTGACGTTGTATGCTGCCTTGATGGGCTTTCTTATATATATATATATATATATATATATATATATATATATATATATATATATATATATATATATATATATATGAGATGTTATTTCCATGACTGGATCCGGACTTCTTATTATCAGCACTGGCACTCTGGCACTAGAATCGGGGAAGAAATCTCCCTAAGGCACAGACACATGTTTGCATCTGCATGAATAATTTGCATGACAGGTACCTTGCCATTTTTATAACCCCCTGTTGATACAAGTTGTTTCAGGTTTGTCTCAGGTTGATCCGAGCAATGGAACGGGTACGAGCGGAGATGAGAGAGGTCTGAGGCCAGCTGAGGCAGGTTATGAGGGACCAGCAGGCGCTCAAAGAGGAGAATGACCAGCTGAAGAATCAGGTGGGCTTGATGGCGGAAGTGCTAAAGAACATACTCCGAAGAGAATGTGAGCAGAAGCCCGAGGCTGCAGCCGACCTACTTGCTCCACGGGTATCTGACGAACCCACACCTAGGCATGATAGGCCTAAAAGACCCTCTGCGCAGCAGGAAGCTCGAACTGTTTCCCGTCAGCAGCCACGTCCGGTGCCACAAGACAACCCCAAAGGACAGGGTCAAAAGAGGAGACTATCTGACAGAATCCTCGATCCAATCCCGATGGATTATGACCAGTTGTTGCAACTCCTGCTCCAACTACAGTTGGTTAAACTTCGAACGTTGGCTCCAATGATTGGACAACCACCACCTGACTGGGACGTGAACGCCTGATGCGAGTTCCACTCTGGAGCACCGGGGCACGATGTACTGAACTGTAAAACTTTTAAGCATAAGGTTCAAGTCATGATCGAGTCAAGAGCAATTAAATTCGTGTCGGGCGGCATGAAAGCATCAGGAAAATTCATCTCTTATCGTGCAAGAGAGATGGGTGATCCCATGATCTCATCTGAAGATGAGGAAGATCATGAGTATATCCCGCGGTCTTTGAGGTCTGAGTCGCCTTGCCCGCAACTTTTTCAGGTTCCTGGGTCGAGCTCCAGGATGAAAGCCCCTGAACAGAGAGGATCCTCACTAGGTCAAACCTCGTCTCTGGATTGTTTCTACCATACGGAATCGGCAACCTCTCGCTCCGTTGCAGCGAAACTATCGGAGCCCGAATCAGAGTCAACCTCACAGCAGTCGTTCTTATGATTGAGTCTGAAGACTTCAAGGGTAGCTCCCCTCAGCAACAAATAAGTGTGAAAGCCCGGTTCCCCGAAAGCTGGCAATCTGCATTTTATCATGTCATTTCTTTACATTTGTAGTTTCTTTCCTGTAGGATTGCAAATTTCATTTGTAAAGCACGGTTTTTTCAATTGATATTGATAATGAAATAAATATGCATGTTTTGAACTAATCCATTCGTGTTCACTCTATTGCTTTCTTTTATTTCAAACACTTGTTTAAGTGGAGTATGGGGAGGATGACGAAATCCAATGATGCGTAAGCTTCCGATGCTATGCTTTTGAACAAAAAACCTGTTGATGATGTACAAGCATTGTTTCAATTCCCAAACACCGGAGATATAAGGAAGAAAATCCTTTGTTAACCCTTTTGAGCCTAGTTGTAGGAGTTTCTTTCTGAAGATAAAAAAACCCTCAATCTTAACCCGGGGGAGGGTAGGTGTCAGTTGATTTGATCAAGCGTTCAAATAACAAAAGGAGTGTCCGTTCGGGGATCAATCACACCGCCATAGGTCGTACCTAAAAAACCATGATGGTTAAACCTGGCCGACCAGGAGTGAAACAGTCACAATCTCTTTAACAAGTCATACGAGCCGATGCCATACGATTTGTTCCCAAAATAAAAAGGAGAAAGAAAAAGAAAAAAAATCGAAAAGAAAAAGCCCGCTAAGTCGAATCTTGAAAGCAAGCAACATAGGCAAAAATTAGGGCATCCCGCTGGACCTCAAAATCGAAGAAACTCAGAAGAGTTAGTCCAGGCAAAAGTCAGGGGAAAATGAAAGAACGAAAAACGAAAAGCGAAAAAGGATTACGAAAGAAAATCCTCGAGAAAAGAACGAAATCGTATGGCTACCGGTGCCCAAATAAAGACGAAAAGTGAACGACTGTCACTCTGAAAACTTATGGTTTCCTGAACCATCACTCCTGTCATATAACCTTTGAAAGGTGAACGCTAAGGTCGAATTAGCTGAACGTAGGATCAGAGGACATCAAGGAGAATGGGTGGGTTAAAATGAATTTTGAGCCTTTATCCTTTCTTTCTTAAACCATGAGCCTGACCACGTTACAACCTTTAAAAGACCTAATTGAAATAGGTTTGTTTCGAAAGCATACTTCGGTAAAGATCGCATCGAAACTGACTCCTAGATAGGATTCCCATTACAGTGTTGTATTAATATTGACATGTTGATAAATGATTTCATATATTTTATGTCATAAAATTTTTTCCAGTGAACAGGAACGGATTTTGAAAACTGCCATATGCATTGCATTTGATATGTCTTTTATGCAGAACAACTTGTTTTACTAGCAAGTAAGTGCTTGACAGCAGGAAAGTTTCCACAATGGAAAGTCTGATCAGGATAGAATGCAGAATGCCAGAATATTCCGGTGAACTGGGGCAAGCTACGTCAAATGATCACAGTATGGGAGTCAGCCATCCAGAAACCGTTAATCCGGGGCAATCAGGTCGAAATTTGATGAATCTCTCGCAGCCAAGGGTACTACTCCCACAGACCAGCCCATGAGGGGCAAAGTCATGACAAGACTGGGGCAGGTCACCTCGAGAGCGTCGAAGCCACCCTTATCCTGAAGGTTATTAACTTGAAGCGCCTTTGCAAGGTTCAAGTTGCGGAAGCAGATCCGGGTGCAGAGATTGCAGATTTCCTTTCAAGGAACATCCCCACAGAGATCCCACAGGCTGGGGCAGAAGTTGAAAGCGAAGGAATCGTTCCTCCCCATATTGGCAGGGATTATCAGAAGTCGTTATAGATTCTGGGGCAGGTCATTGTGAGTTCGTTTCGTGGCCGGTTTTCCAATCAGAATGATTCCTTCTTCCCCAGCAAGTTCAGCAGTGTCTCCCCACGAAGTCTGAACAGAGACCGTGAGCATTGATATGTGTCCCCGAGCAGAGGTAGATTCTCTCCAACCAGATGTATCCTGAGGAAAGATCATCATCTCCCTAGCTGAGTCATGCGCTGAAGCGTATGTTCATCCCCAGCACTGAGTTGATGTACAGTTATCTCGTAGAAGACTATGTGCAAGAGTTCAGCTTTTGATATTTCAGGCTGAAGTCTCCAGCGAATTGAGATTCCCCACAGAGTTGTACTCTCCCCGGCAGGTAGGAGTGATTCCAGTGTCCGGTTACCATCCTCAGCCGAGTTTGCAGTCCCCCAAGAGAGCCGAGTCCTTGGAAAGCGTTCAGGCCATGGTTGGTGCGCCCTAGTAGAGTACTGAATAGTTGATGCTATATTTCCCCATCGGAGTCGTTATCTCCAGGAAATTTTTGCCGCGAAGGCCATGCAGTTTATTTCTGCGATTGACATCGTTGTTCTCAACAGTTGTGGGTCGTATACCTAGCTGAGCAGGTCCAAGTTCTCGTAGAACTTTGTTCCTCTGCGGCAGTCGACTGAAGTTCGTTTCCCCAGGAGGAGTCCAATTGATATTGGCATGACTTCTTCTCCTAGGTAGGATGATTCCTTCCTCAACCAGAGTGGTTTTTTCTCCTTGACAGGAGGATTTTCCCTTCAGCATTTATTTTGCTGATGGGGTCGTAGCATTTTGTATGATTGCATAGCATTTACTCTAAACGTGTAGCATTTCCACCGTGTGGAACATTGCGCCATTGTCAAAGCATATGAATATGAAACATGAGCTAGGTCGTTACCGTTCTTGTTTTGCAGGTGTTCCTACGCAGAATGGTTTGCTCAAGATGATTCTTGAATTCCTCAGTGAAGTTGTTTACTTAAGATGATTCTTAAAATCCCCAGTAAAGTTTCCAGAGTTTGTTGCTCAAGTTGATGCTTGAAGTCCCCAGCAAAGTGTTTGCTCAGGATGATTCCTGAAATCTCCAGCAGAGTTATTGGTTCAGGATGATTCTTGAAATCCCCAGTGAAGTTGTTTACTTAAGATGATTCTTAAAATCCCCAGTAAAGTTGCCAGAGTTTGTTGCTCAAGTTGATGCTTGAAGTCCCCGGCAAAGTGTTTGCTCAGGATGATTCCTGAAATCTCCAGCAGAGTTATTGGTTCAGGATGATTCTTGAAATCCCCAGCGGAGTTGTTTGCCCAAGATGATTCTTGAAGTCCTCAGCAGAGTTGATTCATCCAGAATAATTTCTGAATCCCCGAAGCAGAGTTACTTGATAGTTCTCGAGAATCCCCAGCGGAGATGTGTCATCCCCAGCATGTTTTCAAAAGAGAAGTTGAAATTTCCTTGAAGACTTGATGATTGAAGTCCGGCAGCGGTGCCAAAACCCCTGACTTACTGATGAAGTCTAACTGCGAGGTCAAAGCAGTTCTCCCAGCTGACGCGGAGTGCCTAACGGTAAAAGAATGTATATCCTTATTGGTCCTTGATTGATTAAGGATTCCATTTGAAGACTTACTGATGAAGTCTAACTGCGAGGTCAAAGCAGTTCTCCCAGCTGACGCGGAGTGCCTGACGGCAAAAGAATGTATATCCTTATTGGTCCGTGATTGATAAAGTATTCCATTTGAAGACTTACTGATGAAGTCTAACTGCGAGGTCAAAGCAGTTCTCCCAGCTGACGCGGAGTGCCTGACGGCAAAAGATTGTATATCCTTAGTAGTTCCTGATTGATTAAGAATTCCATTTGAAGACTTATTGACGAAGTCCAACTATGATGTCGATGAAGTTCTCTCAGCTGATGCGGAGTGCCTGATGGCGGAAGTTTGGATATCCCTATTTAGTTCATGATTGACCGAGGATTCTATTCTCGACTTACTGACGAAGTCCGGCTGACGCCCGAAAATTTCTTTGAAAGCCCAATGGCAAGATTAACGTGATTGTTAAAAGTTCCTGTTGACCTGATGAGTCCCGAGGAATCCTTCTGCCGTAGTGTCACAGAATGCCTGACGGAAATACCAGCTATGTATCACCGGTTACCGAGTGACCAGTGATCCCTTGACTACTTGAGGAAGAAGCTGCAGCGAAATCTGATAATCATCCCGACGGAGATTTGAGAGTAGTCATTCACCAGTTACCGAATAACCAGTGATCCCTTATTGACTTACTGATGAATTCTGACAAAGATATTGTCGACGTGCCTGGTGACACGATGAGTCCATAGGCGACGATAAGGAATTCTTCTACAGTGGCGCAGAATGCCTGACGGCAGAATCAACCATCATTCACCAGTTACCGAATGACCGGTGATCCCTTATTGACTTACTGATGAAGTCCGACAAAGATGTTGTCGACGTGCCTAGCGACACGATGAGTCCATAGGTGACGATAAAGAATTATTTTGTAGTGGCGCAGAATGCCCGACGACAGAATCAGCCATCATTCACCAGTTACCGAGTAACCGGTGATCCCTCATTGACTTACTGATGAAGTTCGACAAATATGTTGTCGACGTGCCTAGCGACACGATGAGTCCATAGGTGACGATAAGGAATTCTTCTACAGTGGCGCAGAATGCCCGACGGCAGAATCAGCCATCATTCACCAGTTACCGAGTAACCGGTGATCCCTCATTGACTTACTGATGAAGTCCGACAAAGATGTTGTCGACGTTCCTAGCGACACGATGAGTCCATAGGCGACGATAAGGAATTCTTTTGCAGTGGCGCAGAATGCCCGACGGCAGAATCAGCCATCATTCACCAGTTACCGAATGACCGGTGATCCCTTATTGACTTACTGATGAAGTCCGACAAAGATGTTGTCGACGTGCCTAGCGACACGATGAGTCCATAGGTGACGATAAGGAATTCTTCTGTAGCGGCGCAAAATGCCCGACGGTAGAATCAGCCATCATTCACCAGTTACCGAGTAACCGGTGATCCCTCATTGACTTACTGATGAAGTCCGACAAAGATGTTGCCGACGTGCCTCGCGATAGGATGAGTCCATAGGCAACGATAAGGAATTCTTCTGCAGTTGCGCAGAATGCCTGACGGCATAATCAACCATCATTCACCAGTTACCGAGTAACCGGTGATCCCTTATTGACTTACTGATGAAGTCCGACAAAGCTGTTGTCGAGTTTCATAGCGACATGATGAGTCCATAGGAGACGATAAGGAATTCTTCTGCTATGACGTAGAATGTCTGACGGCATAATCGACTATCCTTCACCAGTTACCGTGTAAGCGGTGACCCCTTGATGACTTGAGGACGAAGATCTACAGCAAAATCAAATAATCATCCAAACGGAGATTTGAGATTAGCCCTTCACCAATTACCGTGTGACCAATTCCCGAGCAGAGTTGCTGTGCAACTATCATGCTCAGTTTTGAAGATGTTCCTACCAATCAGAGTATCGTTTACCTGTGCGGTTGGCAGATCGCCAGTTATTGTGTAACCGGTGGCCCTTGATGATTTGAGGGCATAAATGATTATCCTGACGGAGGTTTGAGAGTTATCCTTCACCAGTTACCGTGTAACCGGTGATCCCTCGATGACTTGAGGATGCAATGATATCAGATAAATCAGAGAATCATCCTGACGGAGATTCAGATCATTATTTCTCCAGCTAGTTGCCGGACAACTATTATTTCAATTTCCGAAGATTTGTCCCCATCAGAGTACCGTGTACTTATGCAGTTAGCAAATTTCCGGGTTTGTTGGTATTCAACCGTATTTTACCTTGATTGTTTGAGAGTCGTTCATTTCTCAACCAGTCAGGTCCAAGCCGTTTGAATAGGGGCAGCTGTTGCACCCCAAAATTTGCCCAACATACCTTTACCTAGCTTGTGTTTCATTTCATTCACATTAGCATTATCATTTGCATTTCATTGACATGTGTGCAGGAGATCAAGAGGTATGATTACCAATCAAGAGCTATACAAGACTATGAGGCTAGCTAAGAAGGTTTATCTAAGTGCTTAAGGGTTGACATCCTTACCAAAGAAGTTAAAAGATCCTCAGAGAGAGTGATTGAAACCAAGGGTGTGTGTCTCCTAACTTGAGAGTTGTGGAAAGCCATCAGATGACTCTGAAGCCATGAAGTTGGACTTGAGGTCTTGAGAGAGCTCATGAGAAGTTTTGAAGATCACTTTGAGGCCTGGACAGGTCATTGTGCAAGATTAAGAAGGCTTATCCATGAGTGGTGCAGCTAGGGTTTGACTGGGTCAACCCTAAGTCAACTGATGATTTGAAGAAGGTTGAGACTTAATTCAAGAGCCATATGATCATGGATTGATACATTGAGATGTTATAAGGATGATTCCAAGGTTAACTCATCATTATTGAAGAGTTTGAGAAGTTTCAGGCTAGGGTTTCTAAGACTTGATAGTGTAAAATCCCCTGGCTTGACCCCTGACTTCCAGGCCATTTAACTCAAGATATGATGGTCATCTCATCTTGACCCTAACATTATTGTTGTAAGGCATGATCTTAGATTTAATTTGAGTACTAGAAGTCCTTGATAGGGTTTATAGAACTCAAGTTATGAGCCAGACAAGTTACAGGTCATCTGAGGCATGTGAATTTGGAGCTTGAAAGTTACCCAACTTGCATGACACTTTTGCTCTAGAAGGATGATTCCTATGAACTTTTGGTTAACATGAATGTTGTTCCTTATTCTCTTAGTACTCAAGTTATGGCTTTGACAAGTCAAGGGTATTTTGGGTATTTGGGCATTACAGGTCATTTTGAAGCATAAGTCAATTTCACCATCTTGCAAGCCTCAAATGGATTTTTGTTCAACATGAAAGTTGTTCAAAATGATGTTTTTATCTTGGCCAAGTATCAAGAGTCCATTGATATGGATTATATCAAGCATTGGTTGAAGAAAGTTCATATAAAGGCCATTTTAATGAATTAAAAGGTGAAAATTCAAAATAATTGGAAATAACATGTTTTTAAGTCAAATTTGTGGTCAATTTGAATGGAATTGATATTATAAAGAGATTGGAATTGTCACATTTTTTATTTTAAGTCCATAACATAACCATTTGGAAGGTTGCTTCACAAGTAAGAAACATATCCAACACATTCCATGGATTGAAATCAAGGGATGAGAACCACTTCATTACACTCCACAAGGGTTAAGGGAATGATTTGGAATGAGTTTGAAGAATGTACAAGGCTTGAAGGTGCATATCAACATTGGAATTTTTGAAAGAAAATGAAAATCCAAAAATCCACAAATGGGCTTGGTTTGGGCCTCCAACTTGTTGAAACAGAATATAAATAAGATTTGGATCAGATTAGGAAGCTTCTAGTGCCAAAATTCGTGGAGAAGCCATTGATGCAAAGTGAAGAAGAAAGCTTGAAATTGAGATTTTGTTTTTGAGAATCAGAAGTTTTCAGCAGGAATTGATCATCAAGGATCATTCACCATTACTCACTAAAGGTTTGTGCACGATTTGGAAGAGAATTGAGGCTTGAATCCACTGCAATCGAAGATCAAAGCCAGGTTTTAACTTCTTGAATTTTCTCTCTCTTTATGTTTTTTTAATGAATTAGAAGCATGCGGTTAGGTTCCCCTTATGGTCTAGATGGATTTTGGATGCTTAATTTGAACTTTAGTGACAATTTAGGGTTGATGCCATTTTCGGTTGAGATTGATATCTTGCGATCCTTGCGTTTTTAGAACGAATGAATGGTGTAGTTGAGTTGCTGATGAAATTTAGGGCAAGTTTCATTTAGGAATCGTGGCGAATGGTTAAGCGTAGAGAGACTTAGGGTTGTACAGGGGTGACCGGAGAAGTCACCGGCGACGGCCTTGCTGCACGCGCGTTTGTAATCTGCAGAAGTTTGAAAAGGTTAAAGACGAAATCTCAACCATCCATGCATGCTGAAAATGTGACTTAGTCAAGCAATCTCAGCGCTCACGATGAGCCACGTAATCCCCCTTAAAACACAGCGTTTTGGTTAATGAATTCCCTAGCTTTGTGAGCTTCGCTGTGTGAACCGAGAGTGCGTAGGTTCGATACCTCACACGTGCATATTTTTCTTTTAATTTGTGAACTGATTAAATTGAGTAAATTAGCTTGTGGCGTTGGGCTTGGCAGACTGTTGTTATGCGCACCTCCACCACCAGGCCCAATGTGGATTTACAACGTGAAATCCCTCCCCTGGCATATTTCTTTGAACTGAGTTAAAATTCAGGTAGGCCTAGCGCCCTCATGCTATTGACACCCCTTTTCCTGGGCCCAAGCGAGTATAGTTGGATTTTGCTGCTAACTGCACCCTTCCCTCTATTTCTCTTATTTTGTTTTCTTTTAATTTTTGTTTTCATGTTGTTAGAAATTAATTCATAAAAAATAGTAAAAATTGATATTAAATCTTGAGAAAAATTATGGATACAATTTAAGATGTTTAGATTTTTGTCATGATTTTATTTTCATGATTCATGCATTTTCATTTTATTGCATATTTTTTAGTTTAATATGTGTTTAATGGTGAAATAATGATGTTGTGATCTTGTCCATTTTCTTTCTCCCTCATGATTCTGAATTTGATCTTGGATTTTTGTATGCTGTTTGTGTACATATTGATGTTGCCTTGTGATTTTTATCATGATTTTTAAATGATTTTAAATATGCTTCTAGTATAGTTGTTTAGAAGTGATTGTTAGTGAATCTCTTTAGTGATACCTTTCAACTTAGGATTTTATTGGAGGACTTAGAGATTGAATTAGGTCCTGATTTTTTAACTGTAGATCATTAGCAAATGCATGTTCCCATAGAAAAATAATTAGATTTTTAGAACGTGTTTTGATATTTTAGATAGAATATTCAAGTTGGTTGTTCATTTGGTGTTTCAATTTTGGTGATTGATTTGGAGCGGACTCAAAGTGGGCTTCTCTTGCATAATGGGCTTCTGGTTCTTATTGGAGGATATAATGGACATGATGAAGCTTGTGTGAAGTGGCTGGTGGAGCTTGGAGTGGAGTTTTTCCTTCTTTTTTTGTTAGCTTTGTGTAGCTTATAAGATTAGGGCTTTAAGAGAGAGCTTTAGAAATAGATTTTTCTTCAAATAATGGTTGGTTTCACTCACCTTCCATTCCCATCCTATGATTCAAAGTCCTCATGTTAAAGTCTCATATCTCCTTAGGAGGGATGTGTGACATTTACAATGAGTAGAACTTTTGAGGATGCCTTTCTCTGATGACTGGTTGAGTGTCAGATGGGATTCCTTGGGTTTCCTGTCTGCTTCCCATTATCAAATAATCATCTTGTTGATTCTCTTCATTCTTGGTGGAGCCTATTGAAGATTGAAGCTTGCAGATGGAGTATCCCTTTCATTTTATTGAAGATGATGGACTTGAAGAACAGTTACAGACTATGGACTGGATTGCTGTCAGAAGATTGCTTTGTTGTGAAGCTGTTGATCTGTTTCCCTGTTTGTCTGTTTTCTTCGGGTGCAACTGTATTGATGTGACTTGATTGGTGTGATGCATTTAGATTAGGTCGTGTAGTTTAATAAGCCTAAGAGCATACTAAGGGTTGAGTTTCTCCCCTTACTTGTATTGCATTAGAGGTTGAGTCTCTCCCTCTGCTAGTATTTTTACTGTGTGGCTTTGCTTGCTGGTATTTGGTAGAGCTCAGCTCCCTTGCCTATGTGGTTTGTGGGCTTTGTGCCTTGTTTGCTTAGAAGTTGAGCTTGGCTCCTTCTGCTTGGTTGTTGCATACATGCATTTTATTTACATTCGTTTACTATTTACTGTTTAAGCTGATGCTTTATCTGTTTCTGTTTACCCTGACATGATCCCCTAGGAATCTCACTTCCTTTGATAAGGAAGTGATTATTAGAACTTTAGGTTGAAACCTATGCATGATAACTTCTAGGAGTTCCCTGTTTCAAACTTCAACCATAGGATGAATCCTTGGCATGACAACATTAGGACTTGATAGTCTCCCCGTAGTTATTCCTCTCTCTTCTCATCTCGAAACAAATCAAAATACAGTAATAAAGGTTAACTGAGGTCGTACCTTACGAGCCTTAAGCCATTTGAGAAAGGGTTGTTGAAGGGTCACTCTTCAATAGTCTGGATGTTTAGTATGGTACCCTTAGGGTGACATGTGACGCATTCACTCTCAAATCATAGTCTCTAGTGAGATATAAGTTGCAGACAACCATAAAAAACACTTCTTCCATAAAAGATAGAAAACAAACTTCAAACCTTTTTGCCCCGTGGGCCCATAATTCAAAGGAAGCTTTTTTGAAGAAAAGAGTGTCGTTAACTCCCAGTTCTACTGTAAACGGTAACGCATAAGTCTCCAAGGGTCGAGCTGCGTACACCAAACTGCTGGAACTGTCTGTTAACCCTACTTGAAAAACAGATGAATCTGAATCCCTGTAAGCCGAATTATCCTGAACTACGTAAGCTCTGATCTCTCATGCCTGTTGAGAGTACGTAGGCACAATACTGATGTATTGGCGAGCCACCTTCCCCCATCCGTTTACCCGTAGTTAGGCGAACTACGTAGACTCTGATTTCTCATTCTCTGATGAGAATACGTAGGCATAAAGTGCGACGCTTTGCCGAGTCATTTTCTTTTCTTTTTCAGACCAGCCTTGATAGGTAGATAGTAAACAAACCCTTCAGATAAATACAACAAGCGTGGATCCCATCGAGTACGATGGACGTGAGGGGTGCTAATACCTTCCCCTTGCGTAACCGACTCCCGAATCCAGACATTGGTTGCGATGACCTTGTCTTATACCTTTTCGTCAGGTTTTTCCGATCGTTTCATTTCCCGCTCTGAGGGATAAATAACGAAAGGTGGCGAATCTTCTGTTTTGCCGGCACCTTATTTTCGCGGTAGCGACAGACTCCGTATGAGTTGTTCAAGGGTAGGAAACCAAACATAGCATTTTTCCACATATTTGGATGCAAATGTTTTGTTCTCAACAATAATAAGGACAATCTCGGTAATTTTGATGAGAAGTCCGACGAAGGTATATTTCTTGGTTACTCTCTTTCTAGTAGAGCTTTTAGAATTTTTAATAAAAGAACTCTTACTATTGAAGAATCCATTCTTGTTTCTTTTGATGAGACTAACCCCTCGAAAGAGGATAATATTATTGTGGATGATGATGATGATATAGTAGACACTTCACAACAACAAGAAAAGACTTCAAAGGATCAAGCAATACCACAAGAAGATGTCACTCAAATCATTGAAGAACATCAAGATCTTCCGAAGGAATGGAGAACTCATAGAGATCACCCGATAGATAAAGTTATTGGTGATATTAGCTAAGGCGTTGCAACTCGACTAAATCTTAAGGATGCTTGTCTCAACATGGCTTTTGTGTCTCAAATCGAAACCAACCAATATTGATGAAGCCTTGGGCGATGACCAATGGATTATAGCGATGCAAGAAGAACTCAATCATTCGAAAGGAATCAAGTTTGGAGTCTTGTACCAAGACCGGACCATAAGCACATCATAGGAACGAGATGGGTGTTCATGAACAAACTTGACGAGAATGGGATCTTAGTTCGTAACAAAGCAAGATTGGTCGCACAAGGCTACAACCAGGAGGAAGAAATTGATTTTGATGAAGCGTTCGCTCCGGTAGCAAGGTTAGAAGCAATTAGATTATTACTTGCTTATGCTTGTTCTATGAATTTTCAGTTGTTCCAGATGGATGTCAAAAGCGCTTTCCTGAATGGATACATCAATGAAGAAGTCTATGTCAAACAACCTTCGGGTTTTGAAGACTTCAAGAATCCCTCGCATGTTTACAAACTGAAAAAGGCACTCTACGGACTAAAACAAGCACCAAGAGCATGGTATGACCATCTTAGCAATTTCTTATATGAAAAGGGATTTACAAAGGGAAAGGTTGACAAGAAGTTGTTCATAAAGAAGATCAAGGGTAACACCTTATTGGTTCAAGTCTATGTCGACGACATCATCTTCGGATCAACAAACAAAGAGCTTTGCGAATAATTTTCACTTATGATGCAAGGAGAATTCGAGATGTTCATGATGGGAAAATTGAACTATTTTCTTGGACTACAAATCAAGCAAACAAAGGATGGCATCTTCCTCAACCAATCCAAGTATTGCAAGGAATTGTTGAAAAAATTCGATATGGATAGTTGCAAGGTAATGTCCACTCCTATGGGATCCGAAACGTACGTTGATCAAGATGAATCTGGTACTCCAATTGATATTACAAAATATCGAGGTATGATCGGTTCATTATTATATTTGACGGCAAGCCGTCCTGACATTATGTTTAGCGTTTGTTTGTGTGCACGCTTTCAAGCAAGTCCGAAGGAATCACATCTCACCACCGTGAAGAGAATTATAAAGTATCTCAAATGGACAACGAACGTCAGATTATGGTATCCAAAAGGTAGTACTTGTTCTTTAATTGGTTATTCTGATGCTGATTATGCAGGATGTAAGACTGATAGAAAAAGCACAAGTGGTACGTGTCACATTCTCGGGAATGCACTAGTGTCGTGGGCATGCAAGAAGCAAGCGTGTGTGGCACTCAGTACAGCCGAAGCGGAATATATTGCAGCAGGAAGTTGCTGTGCACAAATTTTATGGCTCAAGTAACAACTCCTCGATTATGGTGTAGATCTCGGTTGCATTCCTCTCCGATGTGATAACACAAGTGTCATCAACATTACAAAGAACCCGGTCATGCATTCAAGGATAAAGCATATAGATATCCAGCATCACTTCCTTCGAGATCACGTACTTAATGGAGATGTAGATGTTACTTTCGTCGATACACACAATCAACTCGCTGACATCTTCACCAAACCATTGGTGAAAGAACCGTTCTTCAAAATTCGACGAGAACTTGGGATTCTCGATGAAGGTGACATCTGATCTTTTCTCTGGTTTATGTATGCATAATATATGTTTTCCAATCTGTGTGCATTTTGCTTTAAGCATTTTTCCAAAATCCGCATGTGTTAACCGATTAACCTATATGGTTAACCGATTAACACTGTTAAAATGGTCAAAAATCAGAAACGAAAAATTAATTCAAATTTTGGAAAATTGTGTGTGTTAAACGTGTTTTTATTTGTTGTTTTTTATTGTTTTTCTTTCAGATTATGTTTAAGCGTTTAAGTTTTTAGTTTCGTTTATTTTGTTATGTACTCAGACAATATTTCCTGTATTTTTCAATTGCTGCATTTTTGTTCATTATGCCTTGCTTGATTACTTATTACTTGAATGAATGCTTTCATATATGCCGATATCTCTTATTATGGTTTGAAAGCTCCTTCCTTTTTGCTAATGACAAAGGGGGAGAAGAGCTTGGTTTTCTAATATCTCTCTGTGCAGAATTTTGCCTCTGTTTAGATAGGGGAGTTGCTGGACATAGGGGGAGAAGCAAGCCTAAAACAGAACGAAACATCGTCAAAGATATCGCACAGACTCATTTGATTGTCATCATCAAAAAGGGGGAGAATGTAGAAGCATATTTCAATCTCAAGGTTTTGATGATGTCAACAAGACTTAAGCTCATTCCATGTTTGCAAAAAGTCAAGCTTTCAAATTGATCAAGATACTTACACTATATACCCGTGGGGGTATATGTACTGAGAAGCTGCTTGCACTATATACCCGTGGGGGTATATACACTAAAGATAAAACCAGAAGCTTCTCTATTCTGAACTCTTCTCAAAAAGCAAGAGGTACAAGCATATCATCAATGGAATGTTGTCATGCAAATCAAGTTTCATGTGCAAATGATCGACTACTTTTTCAAGACTTGAACACAAGACTTTGGTATATCAAAACTCACTCTTTTAATTGATATACAAGTGTTCAAAAAAGTCTATCATATCAACATATTGCATTTGCATATTTTTAAAAGTATTTTGGAACTGGTATAACACTTTAAACTTAAGTATTTTTCTGAGTTTTAACAGTGTTAACCGATTAACCATATGGGTTAATCGGTTAACGACCTCATTTTTTAAATTCTCAGGGCTAACGTTCCAGTGTTAACCGATTAACCTATATGGTTAACCGATTAACACTGAACGAATTTTGAAAATTTATTTTTTTCCAAATTCAAATCTTGGTTAATTGTTATACCTTTTCATTATTTGATTCATACACATTTATACCTTTTTGAAATGGTGTTTTGACTCATATAAATTCTGAAAATTTCAAATTGAAAAAACACCTCCAATAATTTTCAAAATAATCATTCAATCAAATTCACTATTTTTCAAATACTTTCAAATATTTCAAAAAGTGTTCATACTGTTCATACCATTTCATATCCAGAATTTTTGAACACTTGTATTGATAATAAAAAGTGAATTTTGATCAAAAGGAGAAGATCAATCATTGTATTGATATTATTACATGACTCTCAAACCAAAGAATTACAGAATTATTTCTATTGTGACTTGTGATCCAGGATTGTTGGACACAAGGGTTAGTGCTTGCAAGAGGATTGTTCTTGCACACTAGTTGTTGAATAGTTGTTAGATAGTAGGCCTCACCGGTTGATGGTGTGATAGGTTGTACATTCTAAAACTATAGTGAAAAATCTCTTTCTTGTGGAAAGGGGAGTGGAGTACCTTCGGATTGTGAAGAGAACCACTATAAATCTCTGTGTTCATTTTTTCTGCTTTTTACTGCTCTCATCATCAAGAACATAACCAAGTAAAATTCAAGAATCTCGAAAAACCGGAAAAAGTTTCTAAAGCCTAATTCACCCCCCCCCCCTCTTAGGTATACTCTGAACTTACACAGTCCGCCATGAAATTCTAGAGGATTCATGCAGAAAAAGTCTCAGAAGCTCCCACCTGTAGCTTCTGGTAGAATCACTACAGAATGAGGACCTTCATTATGTTGTTGCAACATCTGTTGCATGAACTGATTCTGCTGCTGCATCTGCTGTACAAACTGGAGCCATCAAACATTCTCACTACTACCCGAAAGATTCGAGTCAGATGTGGGAGTTGCACACCTACCACGTCTTTTGCGTCTGTCAACCATGTCCTTAAACATTATACAAACAGAATCAAGTTGATCAGTCTCAAAACTATAAATATAACATCCAGAGTGAGGATGTCCGCACACATATGAAGCAGAAACAAACACTTATAATATTTCATGGCTAGGTCGAGGATACGACCTGCTCTTATACCAACTGTGACACCAACGTATAATATAAGTCTAGAATAATTCATATCATACATGTTTGTAAGTTTGATACTGAAATACAAATAAGTTCCTAGTGACACATTATACATATTACATGCACAAAACACCAAAGTACTAAAAGTGGCATAAACATATATAAGATGTCCAAAAATAACTAAGAACTAGATCATAATAATGATCTCAAAATAAAGTCTTTATAGCAGAAACAACACCATCAAAAACTTCCAAAACAAGTAAGGATATCAAACTGCTTTATCCTTACCCTTCACGGAACCTGAACCGCCTGAAATATAATCAACAATATGGGGTGAGATAATAATCCCATTGGGTTCCCTATCTTATGGATTCTCTCGACTTTACAAGGTTCTAATCAATCCTAAATAAAGCCCAAAAAGGGAAGGGGTAAGGCTTTGAGCTCATAAAACACACTATATGGAAACATGTTGCTTGAGTCCAACAACATCGAAAATTATACCAAGGTATCCCCTTTTCCCGTCCTCTTCTACGTCTAGGACTTTCGACCGGATCATGGATCCTTGTAATGTAATTTGACATACAAAATGGATTCGGATTCAAGGTGCTTTCCACATGAATCATCGCTTCCCATGGGACCACCCCAATCTCAAGCCTTTTACCTGTAGGCTCCATTTGTACTACACACAGGAATCAAACCTGTTAAGGTAATAGTGCGTACATTTTGAAGGAGCGCTTTACATAACCCTAAACTCTTGGAATGAAACACCTCAAGGGATTGATTCCGACTACATGATCACAATGCAAAAACATGATTGTATTGGAAAATAGTAAGGCGACATATTTACCTTATTCTCAAAGTAACACAAAACCAACAGATGTTCCATATAATGCCTCACCTCTCCATTAGACAACCACTTGTCACGGATGCACACCTAGGCACCAAATGCACAAGTATCATCATCTAAGTTATTTAGCATATCCTAGTCATATCACTAGTTCATTCCATTCAATTCCATTAAGGGTTTTTCCTCATCTTCCTTTAGTATTTTACAATAGGTTATCGCCTTCATGAACAAACAAGCATCCATAACAAGCATGTATGATACTCATAATAGTCATACAAAACATTCCATGGTAACAATAAACATGCATGTGAAACAACCAAGCAAGCATCAAATAAAATGGGGAAAACCCTGTCATGTCCGTAGTGCAAAGATCGAGCGAGTTCCTTCGCCTTAATTTCGCTGTGCAAACTCTGAGCGAGGGTGAAAATAAAAATGGCAATAGCGAAAGCCTTCATTGATCGATGTGCGAGCTCTAAGCGAATACTCCCTTTCTGTTTGCTCTCGCTTCGTAGTGCGAGCATGAGAGGTTGTCATGTTCGTTTGCAGCTCGCTAGAGCTCGCAGTGCGAACCCTGCAAATTCTGCAATCTGCCCAGCAGAAAAGGATAATTCCAAAGGGGTTTCCAACCCCATTCTTACCCAAACCCAAGCCATCGTCAATGTTGAGTTATTCGCTCATGAAATAACATTTTAAACCATAAACTCACAATAATAACATGAATATAACATGAAATATATATATCTCATGGAAATGTAACAAGAACACCATAACCTAACTTTTCTCATTCTATCCAAAATACTCTAACCTTGAGTTTCTACTTAGAACCCACCTCTAGATGATGATGAAGAATTTGTTGATGATGATGAGATGATTTGATGATGAGTGGTGAAGATTCCTCTTTTACTAGGGTTTCTTATTCTTTCTTTCTACTTTCTCTTCTTCCTCCACTTATTATTTTTTTTCTTTTCTCTTACTACCTTTTTCTTTCCTTCTTCTACTACTTATCCCACAAAGTTGGAAGGTAAGGGAAATAAAGAAAATTATATTTAGAAATATCTCAATAGGAGTTAGTAAGACCAAATTCCAATTAAAAGAGTATCCAAAAAGTATCTAATGCACCAAATAATAAAATCTCAGTGTCAGATGATATTAATTAAATCAACTCTGAGTTCATTAGTTACTCCAACTATCCCAACAAATAACTCTCAGAGCACACTGGAACCCAACTGATCTCAACAAATATTATTTAGAGCATTTTATTAAATACGGGGTATTACATGGATATTCAAGACCATATCGGTTTAACTGAAGTACAACGTCTAAAAACTATTGTTGACCACAAGCATAGTTCATAGAGGCATTTAAGGTTTGGACATTTGAAATTTTGGTCACTCGGTCAATTTATTACTTAAGATATGGTAAGTGATAAAACAAGTCTTGAGATGCCCGACAAACTCTGTGATGGTTACTTATTTAGAAAGCAATCCATAAACTCTTTCGTTTCAACTATGCCAATCCTCGTGCATACTAGAAGTAGTACATTCAGATGTATGTGTCCCCTTTGAGGATCATACCATTAGTGGAAACAAGTATTTTGTCTCGTTTGTCGATGAGTATAGTCGAAAGATTTAGATCTATGTGATCAAGAGAAAGGACAAAGTATTTGCGATCTTTAAGAGATTTAAAATACTTGCTGAAAACCAGAGTGAAAAGAAGATCAAGGTTCTGCGAACAGATGGATGTGTCGAATACACATCTAAGATATTTTAGAAGTTCTCTGTAGAATATGGTATTAATCACGAGGTAACAACTCCTTACACGCCTCAACATATTGGAATAGCAGAAAGAAGAAACAAGACCATATCGGACATGGCAAGATGCATGATGAAGTAGAAGAATTTGCCAAAATCCTTATGGGGTGAAGCCATTTTCACTGTTATTTATATTCTGAACAGACGCCCTTCCAAGAAGCTGACGAATAAGGTTCCTGAAGAAGTGTGGAGTGGAAAATGACCAACAGTGAGTCATATGAAGGTATTTGGTCTATTTTATATAAGCATATTACTGATGTTAGGAGAAGGAATCTTGACGATAAAAGTGAACTTATGATTCTGGTCGGATATCATAAAATTGGTGCATACAGGCTGTTCAATCCTATTAATAAAAAGACAGTGATGAGTCGAGATATTGTTATTGATAAAAATTCTGCTTGGGATTGGAATTCTGCTGATCCAATTAACAAGCCATTGATGAGATAAGATTTTGACGAAGAAAGTAATGATGTCGAAGTCGAAGATATTGTTCATATCCAGTCAAAGTCGAAGCAGTTGCTAACATGCCCGACACAGTCGAAATCAAAGATGTTGTAGCTAGTACTAGTCAAAGACCTCAAAGAATTAGAGTTCGTCCAACAAGGATTTAAGACTATAAGGTGGTTGGTGATGATGAAGTCACAACAAATGGAGAACTAGTTAATCTTGCTTTACTTGCAGGTATTGAACCAATCAACAATAGCAAGGCTTTAAAGAGTATGAGGTGGTCGAAGAGTTACAAACAATCGAAAGAAACAACACATGGGGGTTAGTCAAATTTCTGGCACACACAAAAGCTATCGGAGTGTAATGGGTGTTCAAGTTGAAGCACAATGTTGATGGGTCAATAGCATGAAATAAGGCGAGATTGGTAGCTCGACGTTTTCTTCAGAGAGTAAGAGTCGACGAATCTGAAGTTTATGCATCAGTATCAAGATTAGAAACTATTCAATTGGTTGTAGCCTTGATATGTAAGCAAGACTGGTTGATATTTCACTTAGATAGAATAAGCATTTTTTAATGGTCCTCTAGATGAAGGGGTATATGTCACACAACCTCCTAGGTTTGTGATACAAGAGGAAGCAAGGAAAGTGTATAAGTTGCAAAAAGCACTCTATGGCCTCAAGCAAGCACCTAGGACATGGAATAAGAAGATCGACTCATACTTGATCGAATTGAGATTCATCAAATGCAAATTTGAGTATGGTGTCTATGTTCAGGTTGCGGCACAAGATATAACAATCATCTATTTATATTTTGATGACTTGTTAGTAACTGTAAATAGTTTGGAGAACTTGTCGAAGTTCAAAGAGCTAATGAAGAATGAATTTGAAATATCAGATCTGGGAAAGTTGTCATACTTCCTAGGCATGAAATTTTAAATTTTGAAACAAGGTGTGATGCTACACCAAAGAAAGTATGTCAAAGAGATACTTAAGAGATTCAAGATGGATGATTCGACTGCTGCATCTTCACTTGTCGAACCAAATTTGAATTTGGAGAAGCATGGAGAGAAAGACAAAGTCAACACTACTTTATAGGATCTCTGAGGTATGTGTGCAATAACAAACCTGATATAGGGTTCTTAGTCAGATCAGTGAGCAGATACATGAGTGAACAAAGGGTGTCACACATGAATGTTGCAAAAAGAATCCTTAAGATACTTAAAAGGATCGAGAAACTATGGAATTCTATTTCGATGAGATCTTGAAAGCAAAGAAGTTGTGTTTAATTTCTATTCAGATGTTGATTGGTGTGGAGATAAGGAAGACCGAAGAAGCACAACTGGTTATTTCTATCAAGTATTTGGTGCCCCAATCTCATGGTGCTCGAGAAAGCAACCTGTGGTGGCTTTGTCATTGTGTGAGGCTGAATATATAGCAGAATCATATGATGCGTGTCAAGTAATCAAGATCAGATATGTGATGGAAGAGATTGAGGTCGATGTGAAGAAACCTATATTTTTGCAGATTGACAACAAGTCAGCAATTAATCTTGCAAGTAATCCAGTTTTGCAAAGAAGGAGTAAGCAAATTGAAATTAGATTTCACTTCTTAAGGGAGAATGTAAATCAAAGTGAACTTGAAGTAAGTCATTGCTCAAGTGAAGCACAGTTGGCCATCATTTTCACCAAAAAATTGAAGATCGACAAATTCTTTGAATTGAGAAAGAAATTAGGAATAGTTCAGATCGACAAATTCTTTGAATTGAGAAAGAAATTAGAAATAGTTCAGATCGACAAATTCTTGAATTTGAGAAAGAAAGTAGGAATAGTTCAGATCGATTATAATTTGCGATATAATCTAAGTTCTATGTGGTACAAGCCCAAAGATAATTAGGATTTAGGGTTTGTTATATTTGTTACTTAGTAGTCAAACTACTTAGTTGTATATAAATAAATACTTTGTAATTCAATTTTATAACACAGTCATATTTCAATAATACAATCCTTATTTCTTTATTCTTTCTCTTTCTCTTCTCACTAAAAATGTACCAACGCACCAACAAATTCATACATTCATATTTGTCATTTGTTGCCAAAATCCATCCTCCTCATTATACTCTTTACATAATCTCAAAGACATACAATCATACGCCTTCTCAAAATAAACCTGCATCAAGATCCAATCCTTATATGTATGTAAATGCTTATGGAAAGCGCTCTACTATTTGTCCTGAATTGTACCAATCTTATTGATAAACAAACATAATTTAATAAAGCTAGATACTACAATTTCAACGATAATAAAGCTATCATATTTATCTAATATATGCTTATGCTTTAGTATGCAATACAGGTTGTCGTCATTAAATTACTATTACATGATATGATATGATATATAAATAATATAAAGTAGGTACGATGCTCCCATTGATGTTGTAATTGATCAATCAAACCAAAAAGAAAACAAGACTTTATAATTAAGCATGCTTAATCAAAAAGCTAAATCTTAGAGTCAATTACTTGTTTAATCAACCAATTAACTAGAGGCTTATATCAATAAAGCCACATGAAGAAAAGGACCTTAACTAATAATTAATCAGTAAGTGATCCCCAAACATGTCAAATCAGAAAGTGAACATTAGATTTTTTGCACTATGGTTTTGGTTTCAAGTTAGAAACATGATACTATGAATGAATATAACCTTGATGGTTGGGTGTGTGACAAATGTCACTTTCATAATAATTTGACCCTACTGGCCATGCCTTATCAACAAAGCATCCATGTGATCAGTTTGAGCTTCTTGTGAATTTGTGGATCATGACGTCTAATGTGATGAAAAAAGACCAATCCTATATGTTATTATTTATTTAATAGTGGCATTTTTAAATTAATTATTAAAATATGATTCATATATTCTTTTGTCATCATCCTAATTAATTATTTTTAAATAGTAAAAATTTTAATCATTAATTTATTAGATAAAAGATTAACTAATATTACTAATTAATTTTTTTTTAAACTTGATTTTTTGGGGACAATGTTCTCATAATTGAGGATGGGAGAGCAAATAGGAGATCGACAGATCTTATTTTGCAGCTTTTGTTTTGTTCTATGGCCCTACTATGATGAAAGGAACTGGTTGGTAGGTCTCTATTTACAAGTACTTTATGTAAAATAAATTACATTGAAAATTGGAAAATTTCACAAAAATAGATTTTAGGGTATGTACTATGAATCCATTGGTTTGGGATCCTCTTAATATATTATTATTATTTAATTTTTATAAATAGTAATAACTTATATATTTTTTTTTCAATGAGTTTTTCATCTTTATATTGAATTTATTTTGGTAACTAGAGATAATCCTATGCTAAGATAAAAGAGAAGAAAAGAAGAGTATGATTGTGGTGTGGTGTGAGGGTCTACTTTGTTACGGCTTGTTCCTTTCTTAGGCTACAACGCGTGCACTCTTCGACCCAATAACAATCTAATCCAACTTCAATTTTTTTTAATTATATAAAATCTAATAACTTGTTTAAATCTTTAGAGTATATATTTGCGTTAGAAATGATCTCTTTTATAAATAGCATTTGATTTACTCTCGTTGATATAAATTTAAAATTAATATTTTTTAATTAAAAAATTAAAGTACATAAGATAATATTGAACATTATTCAACATTGACCAACATGAATAAAGATATGAAACATTTATAACTCATGTTAATCATTATGACACTAAAGAGGATTAATATATTTTTGGTTAAAATTTTGAGCAAAACTTTTTTTTAAAAATATGTTGAGCCTTCGAAATTTTCTTCTTCACGGAGGTTTAACTTATAAAATTGTAAGTTCTGAATTGCACAAGGTTTTATTGGCGTTAGCAAAAGAAAGCTCTTTGGAGACGATATATTTAAAGATTCAATGTGTTTTGAAGAAGTCATAGGAAGGGAAGAAGGACAACGATGATGTCATGTGAAGTTTAAAGGAAGAAATGACAAAGTTGAAGTATAAGGTGAAAAGTTTAAAAGAGACGGTTGTATCTAACATCATTACCAAGAATAATCTAGGAAGCTGAGTTAGAGGAGTCCATAATGGACGCAACCCTTGTAATGAAACAAGGGTTTATGAAGGTCGAAGAGTTGGTGAATTTCATGTACTATGATCTTACTTTAGGCGAGCTCAACCTCTTCAAGACAATGGTGGATGGAGTATAAGAAGTGGGCTCGCTTAATCAGAATAGGTAAAGGGTTGTTTCTATCTCGTTTTTTGGTTGTTGGTATCTTTGGTTTGTAACGCTTTTGTATTGATACTTGTAAGACATATTATTTACGGATGATATTAATGAAGCTCTACTTTCTTCTCAGATCTCTACGTTATTTTTTTGTTATTATATCGTCATGTTTGACCAATTGTATCATTGATTAAAATATTGTATATGCTTATTTAAGAACTCAAAATGTCCATAACTATCATGGTGCTATATCTAAAGTAAATGTTCATATGCTCTCATTCTACATAAGTGTGGTGATATTTCTTGAGAGGCAATGATACCTCTTATAGTGCAATGATACCCCTTTAGGGTACAATTTTATTTTGAAGGTGCAATGGTACCTCTTAGGGACACATTGATATTTCAAATGATACTGTGATACCTCAGAGAACGAAGTGATATTATATTTTCTAAACTGTGTGATTTCCATAAAAAAATGTAGATATGCGATGAATTTAGTGAATATGGCGCCTCATTAAAAACCCCACCCTTGTAGGGGAAAATAGTGTCTCCGTATCACTTTATTAACACTTTTAATTAGAACACGGTCGCTGCTCATCTCTTCCTATTTGTAGGCGACATGAGACAAATTATCTTGTACCCTATAAGGTCTTTCTTAGTTAGAAATCTTTTTTATCAATTATAACGGGTGCTACCACCTACTTAAGTACTTTGTCGTCAAGGTCGTCTCAACCGATATTGAGGCCTAAAACAAACTTTAAGAATTGAACCTTTATAGTATAATTTTTATATAAATAATTTAAATAAATCTTATTTTACGAGCTTTTTGAGATATAAAATCATTTACTAAATTATCATAATCGATTTCTTGTAAAATTTATTTTTCAATAGATAATAAAGTCAACTCATTTAATCTTTGTTTAGACATTATTGATCTTATATAAGATTGTATTAATTACAATTTTGAAAAACTATGTTTTGCAGAAGCAACATTTACATTAATTGTTAACATTATTCTATAAGTAATATATGCATTTGGTAAAGAATCAAGTCTTTTATATAATTAAGCATGTCAATTGGTGTATCATTTTTTACATGTATAATTTCTTTTAAGATGTTTAATTTTATAAATAAAACCAATCCATCAATATCTGAGTTTTTATTATATTTAAATGAACGTTCAAGATTAAGACAATAATCTTTCAACTTTTCATTATCTAATTACACTATTTTCTCAATGCTAAAATCTTTGTCTCTCGGGTAGCCATTCTCACATTTCTTGAGCTCCGCCTTTAATTCCCCCTCAGCCTTCTCTAGCCTCCCACAGTTAACATACTCTAACATAAGCACCCTCAACAAAAGGTTATCCTTCATTCAGAGGGCCTTGTAATCGCCGAGGAACTTCTGAAAAAAAGGAATGTGGGAACCTATAAACTGGATGACATTAAAGCTAGTATCACTTCATAATAAGGTTGGGGAGGGGAAGCCTCGCCATCAAAAGGCCTCTTAATGTCCTTCTCTCTAGAAGCAGATGAGACATAATTGCCCCCAACAGCTTGTGAGTGGCCTTCCCCCTATCTCTAAGCCTTTGTGTTAGGCGAGTCGGTCGGATACTCCTTAACTTACTATTTTTTGTATTTCGCAACAAAACCCTCTAGATGGATCTTAGGGCTATCAGATTCCCCACGAGCCTCCTGGACTTTTCCCTACCTCTTCTTCCGCTCTTCCAGCTTAGTTTTCACCATCTAACCTACAATGAAACACATAAAAGTCCCATGCGCTATTTGGAAATATATACAAAAAGAGATATGTCATTCAAGACTTACTCAGGTATTCATCAAAGGAGTCACCACCTCCGGCCACATATCAATCACTGTTTGGGAGTCCATGACTCTGAAATTATCCAAGAAGTGAACTATCCTTACCTTTTCAATGGTAAGATACTTTCTATCATATACTGCAATTGCAATAGGTTCATTCGTCCAAACTAAAGGAAAAAGAGGGGCACCATCATCCCTTACCACTACACTAGAGTTTTCTCACTCCATCACTCAGGAAAATGTGTCCTTCAATATTTATAGTGGTTGGAGAAAGGCCTAAAAAGGGCCCTTATAGGAGAAATTAACCTGCGACCCCCACACTTAAACCTCACCCCATAATATGTATGAATAGACCAAAGTAACCCTGAAAATTTTTTCCCCCAAAATTTCAAATTTACGGTGCTGAAGCGGAATTTTCTAATTTCAGGGTGAATACCGTAAATTTTAAAATAACTACTAGAAATTTCAATACAAGTAAGTTTTTCCTGAAAATTCCTAATTTATGGTATTTTATATAGAAAATTCCATAATTTTCGGTATTTTTTATTTGAAATTTCATAATTTCCGGTACATAACCCAATATTCTTTACCGAAAATTTCAAAATACCTAGTCTTGTACCAGAAATTTTCAAAATTTCTGGTACTTTTAAAAATCCAGTTTTGTACCGGAAATTTTGAGATTTCTGGTAGTTATAAAAGTTTAGTTTTATACCATAAATTTCAAAGTTTCTAGTAGCTGCCATTATTATTTTTTCCTAATATACTTTTTTCTTCTTTTGTAGTGAAATCCAGAGGCAGAAACATTACTATTGCAGGGAGAGTTGCGGATCGAGTATTAGACCAAGGTAGGGTTGTCAAGGGTACTAATGCTGAGTCATCCCAGCTACAGATAGGACGAGTGGTCCCCACCGGAAGCAAATGGATGAACGAGGTCATTTCTAGACACCTCGATCCACTCGACGCCGTGAAGTTTGATCAGCAGAGCAAGCTACAAATGAGGTGATGTTAGATGTTTCTGTAGTTGATCCTATCGGTGAGCTGATGGTTGAGTCGGTCATTGAGCCGGTAGTTGCTCAGTTGGTTGATCCAATTGTTCAGGAGGTTTCTCAGGAGGTTATTAAGGAGGCACTTCTAGATGTTGCTGTTGGTGAGTTGGGTCCATCAGTTATTGTTGAGACGGAGGTTAAGGCTCCTTCGATTGAGCCCTTTGTGCACACTGATGGAGGACTCCCAGGAGGACCCATCGGTCAGTCTATGCTTACAGAGTATCCTGAGCATGTGGCCTTACGATTATAGTAGGGCGAGGTAATATGTCTTTTATGTTTTGTTTTAATTTTTGTTTATATATGTCTGTCATAATTAAGTATCAACTAATTTGTTTATATTTTATTGCCACAAGAGCGACTCACACTGAAGATCACATCTCATGGGTCGAAGATGAAGGGTTTCCCGAAGATTCCGATGCCTAAGCAAGTTAGTCGAATTATACGGGACTTCGAGCTGCTTGATTTTTCCCACCATTCACTCACCATGTTAGACACTCCATTGTTTAGTGCCTTTGTTGAGAGGTGGAACAAGGAGACATCATCATTGCTTAGACACTGATGACCAACATCGCCTCCAGATGATTATAGTGATTATGGATAATCTCATGGTTTTGGTAAACCCAAATTATGAGGTATATACTGGATTAGCTCGGGCTGCACACATAGCCATGTCACACCCTTATTTTCACCTTTAGCCTTTCATATCCTACATTCATCATATCATACATCGTTTTAGTGCACATCGAGCATGTGGGTAAGGATCGGGTCGGTTCGTTGTTTTCCATTTCAAATAAGAGAAATTGCCTATCATGGGCTACATTGAAGAAAAGTTCATCATCTAAGGTTTGATTCAAGTTGGAAAGTCTAATCATGTAGATTTATTCAAGGAGAAGTTAGTTGAAAAATATTAAGGTATTCAAGGTCAATAGTCCTAATGAACATGATTTGCAAGGCCTAATTCAAGATTTCTTCAGCCAACTTTGTTTCAACTTCTATGTTCAAGTGGAATTCAAAAGATCACAAGTTCGTAATTCAAGACTTCATCCCTTTCAAATTCAATAGTATAAGGGAGATCCATCATTCCAAATTCAAGATTCATGAATTCAAGATTAGATTCAAGAATATTACAAAAAAAGGAAAATTTCATGACATTGCAAGAATGTCACATTTGTTACAAAGTTTCCAACTATAAGCAATGCTTAGAAAATTAAGTTATTTTAAATCTTAATTCTAATCAACTTCATGCTATGGTACCCTTCATGCCTCATCAAATTTCCATGTGCTACACTCAGCCTTCACATAATTCACAACCAAATAAGCCCACAAACATCCAAGGAAAATAATTTAGGTTCAATTCAATATTGAAACATTTCAAAATCAAGACCATTTGTGCTTATCCATGGGCAATTTCAAGAAATTTTTAAGTTAGTCCAAAACAACCCCATGCATGTCCCAAGCAAGAAATTACAAATTATCTCATAACCAAACAATTCATGTCACAAACCCAAAGGTATATGGACTCATGATGATGCATCTACATATCAAATATTAGAATTTTGAAATTCTGTCAAAGGTAGAAACATGGACCACAAGGGCAGTCCAGGCACAAGCAAACAAATGGGTTCAGGATTTGAGAGCAATACAAAGTGGAGCAGAAATAAAACAAGCCTAGGCAAGTGTAAAAGAGCATCACACATGGAAATAGAAAGAAAGAGAGTGACATCAATAAAGTGGTAAGAGACATTTCTCAATGAAAAATCTAAAGTTTTGAAACAAGTGAGAACCCTATTGCTTTGACTATAAGGGGGAGCCCAATTGGAGAAAAATAGGGGATATTGAAAACAAGAGAGGGAGAAAACCAGGAAAATAAGAGAGAAAAGTGACATTGAGAACAAGAGGGTTTTAGAAAGAAAAAAGAGAGGTAGAAACATAGAGTGTCAAAGAAGAAAATACATCCAACAAAACAGCAGTGGTGATTAGAAGGAGAGTAGTAACTCTTGGGTATCCATTTCTTTGAACCTTACTCTCTTTATATTTCCTTGTATATACTTTTGTATGCTTGCATTGTTGTTGCACACTTTATCATTGTTGTTTGTTAGGATAGTATTTGTGGATACATATATTTGTAATGAGGGTTCAAGAGTGATTGGTTATTGTAGAAAAAACAAGAGTGAATTTTGTAGAGAGAGAGAGAGAGATGAGAACACTTAGAAAAAACACTCAAAATGTTGTCACGTTCACTAGCAAGTTCGCACAACGAACTTTGGCACCTTTCGCCTCTGTTTATGTGAATAATGCATATTCTGGGCAAATTTAGCATGAAGTTTGCACAACGAACTTGTTGATGTTTTTTCTGGACAGATTAGCTGGCAAGTTCGCACAGCGAACTTTGTCCTCTTTCGTCTCTGTTTGTGAATAGTGTGTATCTGGGCAAATTCGCTAGGAAGTTCGCACAACGAACTTAGTGTTGTTTTTCTGGAAAAATTCAGCATGAAGTTCACACAGCTAACCTTTTGCCGTTTTTTTCAGCTTTTTGTTATTTTTTTGCTTTTATGCTTTATTTTTGCTATTTTCTTGTTTTCCTTAAGGTTTTTTTGGTGTTTCAAATTCTTTTAGGTGAAAAGATAAAAAAATGATAATATAAAAAAAAGGAAAATAGTTTATTATTTATATATATTGATTAAAATATTAATTAATTAAATATCCGTTCTTATTTAAATTAAAATTTTGAAGGAAAAACTTTGTGAAATTTAACTTATGTCCTCAAACCAACTAACTTGACCTTGTCTTATATTTCATTGTATGTTTATATTAATAATGTCATTCCAACTTGTGTTGCCAAAATCCTTTCCAAAACAAACTCTCGATTCTTATCGAGCCATTTTTGACCTTGTAAGTTGATTGCCTTGTGCATCGCCATCAACCTTGTTCGCATCACCTCAAACCTTTTTTTTAGTAAGAAATAAAACCCTTGACCCAACATCAAGTGGTACTTTTTCTCAAAAGAGTGTAAAAACACAATAAAGATACGATTAGGTTTACATGTCATGGGTTTTAAAGTGGTAGAGAAGGAATGAGAATGGAACCCTTCCTACATTCGTTTCGAATATTTTGAATACAAGGCGCTCGACTTGGATATTCGAGATATTCATCTCTACCCAAAGTCTTTTGTGTGATCCTAATCAAGAACAATTTCTTCTCAAAAATCCTAAAAAACATCAACTCATCAAACTTATCTTCGCCTTAGGGCATCAATCCGAAAATCCTTTTTCAAGGTATAAAATCAACCGGCATACAATCATTTTATAAGCCTCCGAACTACGGAGCTCTGATTCTTCACTTCTTTTAAGTGAGGATACGTAGGCACATAGGCCACAATCCTTGGCAAGCACTCTAATAAAAAAAAACTATTTTCCCTTAAGCAAGCAAACTTTTAGATTAAAAAACACCCATTCAAGCTAAACAATCTAAAAGGTTCCCCTCGAATACGATGGATGTGAGGGGTGCTAATACCTTCCCCTCATATAACCGACTCCCGAACCCTAAAACTTGGTTGCGATGACCATGCCCTTTCCGTAAAGGTTTTATCATTATTTCCTTTTCCCTCATTGGGATAAATAAAATTCAATGGCGACTCAGTGTCATTTTTCGCGTAGCGACAACTTGCGACTCTGATGGGGAATCCTAAGTTAGTCAAGCCTAATCTAGGTTCTTTCGCATGTTTGGGTGTTTTATCTTTATTCTTTGCTTGCTTTATCGCTTTCCCTTATTTATTTAATTGTATCTCATCTTATATGGATCTCATTGTTGTGGTATTGATTGGATACTTTGGTGACAAACTTGAGGGAAAGACTTTACACCCAAGTCTAGAGTGTTAAAATTGAGATAGGAGAGGTTGAGTAGTATGGGCTTCCGAGATGCTCATCTCGTGATAGTCGATATGAGAACCTCTCTTAGAGTAGATTCCTTTGAGAATGATAACAGTCCTCAAGCTCTTGGCGTGTTTGATCAATGTTTTCTTGTGAATCCATTACTATAAGGACATTTTTAGAACCCTAAACCATTAGCCAACTAAGATTTGATGGTCACGTAGTGTGGGTCCCCGAGAAGTTCTTCTAGTATGGATCGTACGAAGACCTCGTTCAGAAGAGACTTTCTTGATGTATTTGTTGCCTGGAAATGACTAACATGCATAACAAATAGTTAAGAAGGTCCATGACTCTAAAATCCTTGTCTAGAACTCAATGTCGATGGTCTTGCAGTATGGGTCCCCGAGAAGTTCTTCTCGCGAGGTTCGATACGAAGATCTCACCCAAAAGAGGTTCATATGATGGAGTCATCATCCGACATATTCATGTATTATATGATGAATAGTCATATGAATCCATGACTTTGAGATTCCTATTAAACCATAAATCACACCTTGTACGAACCTATTTATAAAGCAGTCAGTATCGGCCATATCCATACCTCAGACTTATGAACCCATATGCTTAGATTCCATTTATGCATCCGCTCATACATACATACTTCATAAAAACAAAGCTCTTAGTGTTTTGTTCTTGTTGCAGATATAAGCATTTTTTAGAAGCAATCATGATGAATGTGAATCTAAGGACGATGAAACTAAACAAGAAGACCAACAGAAAAGTACTTTCACTTTCAAATACAAAGATCCTTCAATTGACAGTTTGAAAGCTCTAAGTGCTAATATCACCCCCATCAAGCACAACAAATTTCACGCTTATTATGGGAGAATCTTATATTTGCTGACAGAAAAGATAGAATTTGAAGTCCTCACAACCTTGGCTCATTACTATGACACTTCTCTCCGTTGTTTCACACTTCGCATCACCTCAAACCTTTTTTTAGTAACCAATAAAACCCTTGACCCAACATCAAGTGGTACTTTTTCTCAAAAAAATGCAAAAACACAATAAAGATACAATTAGGTTTACATGCCATGGGCTTTAAAGTGGTGGAGAAGGAATGAGAATGGAACCCCTCCTACACTCGTTCCGAATATTTTGAATACAAGGCGCTTGACTTGGATATTCGAGATATTCATATCTACCCAAAGTCTTTTGTGTGATCCTAATCAATAACAATTTCTTCTCAAAAATCCTAAAAAACATCAACTCATCAAACTTATCTTCGCCTCAGGGCATCAATCTGAAAACCCCTTTTCAAGGTATAAAATCAACTGACATACAACCATTTCACAAGCCTCCGAACTAAGGAGCTCTGATTCTTCATTTCTTATAAGTGAGGATACGTAGGCACAAGAGCCACAATGCTTAGCGAGCACTCTAATAAAAAACAATCCCTTTTTTCCCTTAAGCAAGCAAACTTTTAGATTAAAAAACACCCATTCAAACTAAACAACCTAGAAGGTTCCCATCGAATACGATGGATGTGAGGAGTGTTAATACCTTCCCCTCACATAACCGGCTCCCGAACCCTAAAACTTGGTTGCGACGACCATGCTCTTTCCCTAAAGGTTTTATCGTTATTTCTCTTTCCCTCATTGGGATAAATAAAATTCAGTGGCGACTCTGTGTCATTTTTCGCGTAACGACAAGCCCATGGGGAGCCTATATAGATACATTTTGTATTATTTGTATTACTTTTATATGATTCAGACATCTTTATCATAACACTTTATTAGCTAATATTAGTGTTCTTCCTTAAATTGTAGTCCAAATGTTAACTAACATCCAATAATGGTTTTCATAACTTAAATAGAAAACACTAAACATTACAATATTATTAATAAATAAGAAAAACCTAAACACTACCAGACGCTTCAGGACATTTCAACATATCCATTATGTCTCCAACGGATCTTAACAGCTTTGCATCTAACTCGATTAGCCTCTTTGTTATCTTGCGACGAAATGATCTCCACATTTCCTCAACATCTTCGTCAGTCATCAACCCAATAAGGTTGTATTTCACCCTCCTGTTTGTATCAATCCAATATCCACAAAACTCGATCTATCTAACCTTTATATTGTCGTCATTATGCAACAATTAATTTAACTTCGACTTCAAGCCGACAAAAGAGGTAGTGCCATCGAGAAGCTTGAACTCTAGAGGAGGAGAAACTTCGTTGAAGTACACTTATGCCTTAATAAAAAAATTGGGGAATAGGCATTTTTTGAGATGTGTTTATCAATAACAGGTGACCTATATTTATACAAGTTTGAATTTATTCTAGGCCACACAAACTATCGATGCAATCACAGCCGCACAAAACTGTAGGCAAAATCCTAATAATCTAAAAAACCTTAAAAATACAACTATTGGAAATTTCACCAAGGGTGAAATTTTCGGAACATTTTGCATTATACTGGAAATTCTGAAAATTCTGCTACACTGGAAATTCCAAATGAACTACCAGAAATTTCAAACTGTGCATGAAATTTCAACATGTCTACCGAAAATTTTATACGAAAATTCGATATATTTTTCACCCAGGGGAAGTTTTGGCATTATGAAATATTCGGGGGTGGCAGGTTAAATTCTCTCCCCATATTGGCATGGCACCTAGGATTACCTAACCCCTTTTTGAAGGCCTTGCAGTATAAAACGAGAAAACACCCTAACAATAAGGGAGATCTTTAGCCCTTGACACACCATCTCAAAAGCCCTAATAAAACCCCAACTGTTAGGGAGTAACAAGGAAGACACAAGATTGAGGACTTTTAATACCTCTATGAAAAAGGTGGATAAAGTGAAAAAGACCCCCAAATTCTTAATAAGGGGGATATAGAAGTAAAAATAAGGGAATGTAGAATTAGAAGGAACATCAATAACAACCCTCTCTGATAGTGAACATGCCTCTAAGATGACCATTCCTTCGTCTTGTGGATAAGAAATCTCCATTTTTTTACTAGAAAGAGGGATCTACTCTTCAATTACATAACTGGATCCAATATCCTTGGCCTCTTTAGGTACGAAGAAAATGGAGACCATTGTCTCCCTGTCCCTGAGAAAGCAAAAAAACAAAAAAGAAATCACTACTACCATCACAATTGCTAAAAGGGCCACTAAAACCCTCAAAATTTCACAACTTTACATTAACTTAGACCTCATTACGAGTTTTCTCATACGTTCCCTAACCAAAACTAATATAAAATATAAAAAAAGAGGATATAATCCATAATTGATAATAAGAGGAGCAAGGAGAGAGAAACTTGCAGAAAAACTAAGCAGATCAGAGATATTTGCAGAAGTTGAGAGAAAAAATAAGCAAAGGAATTAAAAAAGGGAGACCAGAAAGCCTTTATAAAGAAGGTGAGGCCACCAACACTCACTCAAAGTATCCTTGTAAGCTCCCCCATGAAACTTTTGAAAATTCTCAGCATGCTTCCAACACGTGTGACAAATATTTATCATCTCAAAAATAAGCCATCATTGCTCACATTAAATGAAATCAAGAGTGTCCATATGAATGATTGATGTTTAACATTTCCAATTGATAACTTAGCTACTCAACAGACATTTGACATAGAGGTGATGATGACTCTCCCCCAGCTGAGGGCAAGCCATAACCATCATCATTTACTAAGGCCTGTGAGTATCTCTTACCTGTGTAGGGATACCGCACACACATGTACTTTTTGACAAGTATATACTTTATATATTTCACAACAGTTGAATCAAAGACCTTGGGAGCCTCAAACATGTCTTCTAGAACTTGACCAACATGATGAGAATAAAAAAGATATTGAAATAATGAAGTATAGAAAATAATACACCTCAAAGTGGACCTACAATTGCTCATTTGTTCCATAATGAACTCCACCCAATTGACTTCCTTTTGCATAATAAGAATCCATGAGAGTGAAAACTTTCATCTGGGAGTTGTTGTACTGATGTTTTGAAGAAAGTATTTATTCAGGATCATAGTTCTCTTTTAATATTTTTTTAATAGATTCGAAGGTTTCAAGTTAAACCTGGAAATATGGGAGAAGGTTATTTAGCTGAGTATGTATAAAAGCTATGGTTGTTGCTATAAGGTTTTTGGGTCGATCCTTTGTAAAAGCTAAAATTTTCATGAAATATTGTTTATGTTGATTATATGAAAAACTCAAAATTGTATTAGTGGTAATCTCAGAGGGAAACTCTTAAGGGAATAGTTAGGTCAAATGATTTAGGATGAACTAGGATAATTCTCTAGTGTGAATTTTCTATCTATCATCTCTTTGTGAAGAAAATGTTCATCATCTATCTTAGTTTAGTTTTGATGAAGACAAAATCTTATCAAAGAAGAAATATCAAATAAGAAAAAGTTTGGAATCGAGTGTGAAGACAAATTCAACATGGAATATAATTTTGATGAAGAAAAAATGATATAAAAGAAGGATAAAGATCTCAAATCAAGGTTCAAGAAAATTCCTCCAATTCATGGATCAATTTTGCAAAATCTTAAGATGATTTGAAATTCAAATGATGTTGATCATGAAGTAAGATATACAATGTCAATTCATTTGTAGAAAACTTAAGGTGCTCAAAAAAATTCATCTATTATTATCTAAAAGTTTCCCAAACATCCATGCATCAAGACATTTCATTCCTAATCTTTTTAAAAAAATCTGTTTTTTTTTTAATTGTGGTTTCTAAAACCGCCATAATCAAACTTCCAGAACTGCCATAATTTTCTTAAGTTAGTGAAATCAGTTACACTTAATGTGTAATAAATTACACATGTGTTTTTACTAAAATAATACGACCTCTTTAAGGGTGGTAACTGATTACACCTGCGATTTAAAAAAAAATTAAACAATGTGATTCCAAATTTATTACAAATGTTCATGAAACTTTCCCAAATCATTGCATCAAATCCAAGATGTTGTTTTCAAGGAAAAATAAACCAGATCTTAAAGTAACCGCTTTCATTTAAAATTTAAAACAACTCAATCAAATTTCAAGTGTTCAATCACAAAGTTCACGGAAAATTTTTCTACATAATTTTCATATATTATAGAAAAATTTCATCAAACCTTTGAGCACTTAAGTTCTATATAATTGTGAATTAACTATTGGAAAGAGACTATCAATATTCTGTATTGGAATTGATTCAAGAACAACTTCATATATTCAAATATGTTCAACTGATGTAATTGATCACCAAGTCTATGGTGACTTAATTTGTAAAGAAAATGTGTATATTTTCTGAAAGTATTTGCAAATAGAAAGTGATCTATTTTCTCATTGTGATTTAAAAGGATCTTTGATTTGGGGAGATTCAAAGTCCACCATGGTACTGGTGTTTGTGAAAAAGTCATTTGAGTTAAATTAATTCAAAGTCCAACATAGGTTTGGTGTGTATGTTTTAGAAGAAGATTTGAAAAGATTAACTTCTTCAAAAAGCGTCTTATTGATACCAACAAAATCACTTTAGAAGAGTAGCAACATTGATATCAACATTGACATCAAATTATTGTGAAGAAGATAAGTACTTTAATATATAATTTATCTTTTCGCTATCTAATTTACTTTAGATTTTACTCCTTCTTTTTATGATAATCTAAAAAAGGGGGAGAAGAGATTATTGTTTTCGTTAATTTTTAGGATACGAAAGACAAAGCATGATTTGTAAAATAAAGGAGGAGATATACAAGATAGAGGGAGCATGAAGCATCAAACAAAAATTTCCCATAAATATATTTTTTCATCATAAAAAAGGGGGAGATTGTAAAGATGTTCATCATCTATCTTAGTTTAGTTTTGATGAATACAAAATCCTATCAAAGAAGAAAAAGTTTGGAATCAAGTGTGAAGAAAAGTTCGACTTGGAATATAATTTTGATGAATACAAATGGATATCAAAGAAGGATAAAGATCTCAATCAAGGCTTAAGAAAATTTCTCCAATTCAAGGATCAAGTTTGCAAAATCTTAAGATGATTTAGAATTCAAAAGGAGTTAATCATGAAGTAAGGTATACAATTTCAATTAATTTGTATAAAATTTTAGGTTCTTAAAAACCTTTATCTCTTCTTCTCTAAAGATTTCCCAAACATCAATCCATCAAGAGATTTCATGCCAAGTATTTAAAAAGGTAAAAAAAACTTTTCTTTTTTGTAAATTGTGGCATTTGAAACCACCATAATAAAATTTGTTTAAGTGTTGTCATTTATCACCAAGTGTGTGATGATTTAATTTGTAAAGAAAGTTTATGTACTTTCTAAAAGTGTTTGCAAATAGAAAGTGGTATATTGTCTGTGTATTGTAAAAGTTTTTTTTGATTCAGGGAGATTCAAACTCCACTTAAGTATTGGTGTTTGTGAAAAGGTCCTTTGAATATAGTCGATTTAAAGTCCACCATAGGTTTGGTATGTATGTGTTATAAGATTGTAAGAGAGGTCTTGGTGTGAGGTTTGTACAAAGATCTAACATAGTAAAAATTGTTCACAAGGTGTGAAGGGACCAGACTACCCTTGTTTCAAAAAAGGAACCAGTATATATCCTTGTGTCTTTTACACTTCTGCACTTTAAATTTTCTGCACATAATCTATTGCTAAGAACATATCTTTTTCATATTATATTAATATTGAGAACATAGCGCAAAAACAATAAAAAATAGTGCAATCTTAATTCACCCTCTCTCTTAGGTTGTATCTCATAGTTACACTCTTTCTTTTTCAATTATTTATTTTAGTTCATTGCTCGTTATCTACTTTATTCTATCTCCTAACATAAACATTTTAAAATCAAAGTTCATATAAACTGATTTTTTTGTAAATAGGAATATCACAATTCACTCCCTCTTGTATTTTGAGTAACTTGCTCAACAACAGAGAGTATGGGGAGATTCATGTACCAACGTAAGGTTGAACCCTTCAAGATTTTTTAGAGGAGTTTGGATTCAAGTGAGCCTGATACGCATATGATCACCATTTAATTGTTGAAGGCAGTGACATGCTCCCAAGGGTCTGTCTTCCTATGAAATGTTTTGGATATAACGACACAATTCATAGATATTGATCTACATCTCTGTTAGGGAATTTTGATCCTAGGACTGGATGTAAAGCAAGTGGCCACCATTATGAAATGAAGTCTAGGTCAACAAAAAATCTCGAAATGTGTGATCATGGAAGGTTTTATAGAACTTCATTGTAAACACCAACTATACTTGTTGTGAGTAGAATAATATAGACCATGACTATGATAAGTCAAGAAATATGTCATATGTATGTGAATTTTAAAGAATATGATGGTTTGTCCTAGCCTTCGAGATAGATATGCATAGTCTTTTGTGAACTAGTAGGACGTGTCGAGTCTTGAGACTATTTCCTCAGTTATGACCAGTACTACTATGCTCCATCAATGAGTGCATTTGATGACTCACCTCTAAAATATGTCAGGTCGTGGCAACATCGCCTACGTGCCAAACACGTGTCCCAACTCGTCGAACTTTATATGAGATCTCTCGTGCATCTCGCGTGACAATAAGTGAATAAATCAAGTTAAATAATATCATATGGTTGTTTAATGTATATAATAATTTATACTAAACCAAATCTAACACAATATAAATCAAATTTACAAATTCATATCTAAATCAAGTAAGCCAAGTTTTACTATTCTTAAAATGTAAAATTCTCTTAAGAATTTTGGTTGTCCAATTTTACATAACATATTTCAAATTTTTAGTTGTATTCATTTTTTTATACTAAAATAAAATTTATTCACTACTCTATAATCTCTTTTTTTATGTAAAACTTTAATCTCTTTTTCTAAATCAACAATAAATATTCTAATATAGAAAAATAAGTCTTACTAATATAAGTTCTTTTAATTCCCATTATTTAAGGTTGAAGCTAGTAAACCATATCTTTCAAATGTATCTCTCATTTCAAAGCCTATAAAAGTTGATATTATATCTAAATCCTACAAACAAGGAGGTGAATCTAATTTTGACCATACATAGAAACAAAACAAAAAATTCAAATCCTCAAAGATCTACCAAAACTTACAAAAAAAACAATTAATACATCATAGTAGCTATCTAGGATAAATCTCATCTTTGAATTTAGCAATTTTTATAACACCCTCCAATCACTTGGTGATTTATATTTTGTTAGAAAAGGACAATATAATAACATCATCCTCAAAAAATTTAAATGAGATAGTGATATCTTTCTTTCTGAGGTAGGTGTTGATTTGAGCAACAAGGCATGATTGTATTAATGTAATCTCTATCCCTATCTCTATTGCTATGTTTTGTTGACTGTCATGTCCCATTTGGCATGTGGATGGTTCACGTGGCCAACCTACACACATCAACTTCTTAACCTAATAATTATTATAACTATACTATATAAAAAATCTAAAATACTTTTCAATCATATAGGCTTAAATTTGTTTATTCTATGGCACACCTTGTGCTAAAGTTAACTATTAATATAATTAATGCACTTGCCTTTTTTTTTAATATATTGAAATTTATGTGTATAAGATACTTAGAGAATTAGATGTGAAGTTATTGAAATTACTCTTTTTGATCTTAAATATAAATAAATCAAATAAATATATTGATTTATTTATATTATAATAGCAATAAGAGTGCATCAAATATTAGATATTCTATAAGCTAATGCATCATCATATCCAACATAAAGGATTGGACAAATTAATATAATAAAGGTTTGACTTAATGGCTAAATATATACAATACTAGGATTGGAGAAATAGAGTAATAAAAGATTGGATATCATATGAACTTTGTTCAACAATGCTATGCGCCTTATCTTAATTTATATTGTGAAACTATGATCTCAATCTACTCTTGTTTTATTTGCGAGTTTATATGAACTTTTTTTATTAATCAAATTTAATTTACCAAACATTCAAATAAATCTAAAATATATGGATTTTTTAATCAAATATTTAGACTCGAGTGATAAACCAACTCTTGCTAAGAGCATGCGTGTACATTGTTTTGTGTACAATTTGTAGAATCAAATGTAGTACTAGTATTAACTACTTTAACAAGACTATGAGTTATCTCAAAGATACCAAGAAGATTTTTGGATAGGAACTGAAAAAACATAAGTACAAGTTGGCATGTCCACATGAATGATAAAAGGAAATGTTATAAATAGCAAAATCTATACATTACTTAACTATCAAAACATACAAGGATTGTGTGGCCCTTAGATTTTTCTCAATCACAATTTTGGAATCTTGAAGCCTTTTGGATTTTATTGTTTTTAAACTTTTGAATAGTCCTACTTCAATCTTTGTCTGTTAGAGAGAAATGATACATTGGGGTGGCAAGTTTCTTTTATCCAAGTCCTGGTTTTATGTTTTCTTCAAATAATAACCGACAACTCATTGAGAAAAAGTTGAAGCTCCATTTAATTTTTTATGCTTATTTAATAAGGTTTCTTGACATCCTTCCATAATTTGAGGTACAATCAAGATTTTAAACTTTAATTACATTTGAGGTCTAATTCTAATGTGATTCTACAACTTGGGATAGAATCACAATCAAATAAATTATGGTTGCACATTTTGTTGGGTCATTGGAGGAGAATTTTGAAAACGTCCATATTTGGTCAAACAATTATGCAATCCAAGTGAGAAAGACATCACACTCTTATTCAAAATTTTAAGGTATTAAATGTATGCATCACATACGCTGCGCGCGCATGCACGCACACTATTATTCAACTTTCATTTTTTCAAACAATGTGAGTCTTCTAATTCATATTTGTCATACAATAATTTTTCCTCAAGTGTGATTTCATCTGCTTATATGCGTCTTTTTAATTGGAAGTTCTTTCATCCAGATCCACATGTTGGGTCACAAGAGGGTTCGAGGATTTATCACTCCGGGCTTAGGAGCAAATACACAAGTGAGAGATACATCATATATTCACCAAAAATCTTAAGATAATAGATGTGTGGGATCTCTCACTTATAAAGTGTTCAACATTCACTTTTCCATCCGATGTGAGACTCGTACTCACACTTGATATACCAACAATCTCCCCCTCAAGTGTGAGTTCGTCCATTATTATGGGTATGTTCCCCCTCAAATGAAAGCTTTTTCATCCATATCTACTTACACAGTCGTTGGATGGCCTCAACACAACACGTCGTCTGAATACTGTTGTTTAGAAGACTTTCGATACAAGGAGTCCTAGTTGAGGCAGACTCTGATGCCACTATTAGGTCACGAGGGGGTCAGTGAATCATCACTTCAGGCTTAGGAGCAACCACACAAGTGAGAGAGACACCACATATTCACCCAAAACTTTAAGGTGAATGGTGTGTGAGTTCTCTCACTTATAAAGTGTTCAACATTCATTTTTTCATCTGATGTGAGACTCATACTCACACTTGATATACCAACACCACATATACTCACAACTCCAATAATATATGCAATGTCTGGTCTTGTGTTAACCATTGTGTACATAAGGCTACCCACAGTTGAAGAATTAAACACCTTGCTAATTTCTTATTTTTCTTGGTCATATTTGACCATTGTGTCTTACTAAGTTTTAAATAACTAGGTAGTGGAACATGTAGAAATTTACCATTATATTGAACCTCTTGAGAAATTTATCAACGTAGTCTTTTTATGACATCCACAACATTCTATTAAAACATAATGATCTTCATTCCATCAATCTTCTTCATTGCACCCATATCTTTCATAGAAAAAAATGCTTAAAACTTTCTTAAATTCATCTATCTTTTTCTTTCATTTTTACAACAATTAACATGTCATCAATATACAACAAAAGTATGATGAAATCACCATTTTTATTTTTTCCCACAAACACACAGTGGCCAGATGTCGTCTTTGGAACTTCTTTTGGGTCATGAAGTTACCAAGTTTCATGTAGCATTGCCTAAACCATAAAGAAGTTTCTTCAAAGGACACACACGATATTCTTTTCCTGGTTAATCGATTTAAATTTCTTCATCTAAGTCTCCATGTAAGAACAATGTCTAATATCTATTGCTCTATCTCTAAGTTTAATTTTGCAGTTATACTGAAAAATATTCTAATATATGTCATCTTCATCACAGGTGTGAAGATTTATTCCAAATATACGTCTTTCTTTTGATGTCATCCCTTCACAACAATTCTTGTTTTGTATTTGGGGTTTAAGTTGTTCTCTTTAAACTTTATTTTGAACACCTATTTGTTTCAGTGTCGTTCTTCATTTTAGCAATTTTACCAAGTCATATGTTTGGTTCATCTTTAGAGATTTTATCTCATATTTCATGGATTGTATCAATTTCACATTATTTTATGTCACATTGCTTAGAAAAGTGAAAGTTGAATATTTTATAAGTGAGAGAATCAATACATTCACTGCCAAAGTTTTAGATAAATATATATTATTTCTCTTACTTATTTGAATAAATCTTTAATCTTTAAATGAGTCTTTGATCCATAGTGCGGCCATGATTTTCCCTTTTTCATAACCCAACACCTTCTACATAAATGACTTATGTAAGTCTTTGTAATATAAATGGTATTTCGTTACAAATATAAATTTTTAAAAAAGAAAGATGCGTCAATATACATGCGTAAGTATTAAAACACTAACCCATTTTATTTCAATAATTCTTTTATGATTAAAGGATAAAAATATCTGCATAATATTTCCTTTATAGATGAACTCACAATTAGCTCTAAGCATAAGTAAAATTGAAGAAAACAAAATAACTAAATCACACCAAAATATTTAAATTGAATAAGCATTAAAAACATTGATGTGACACTATCACTAAATTGGTGAAGATGGACACATAAGTAGTGGGAACATCCATATTGGATGCACAATAGACCAAGCTTTTCTTTTTCTAGTTCTTACATTAAATAAACATTAATTCCTTTATCAAACATCTCAAAATTCTAAAAGTCTTTCCCATTTTCAATCATTGTATTATTTTATTTCACCTTACTCCTCTAGGCTTCCATAGATAGAAGTTCAAAACTATAGGTTAAAATTTCACTTCTTTATTCAAAGTTGACACAAAACTTGCTTTTCTTCTCATACATATGATTCTTAATCTTATGCTATATCTAAGTGTGTGAAAGTAGTGATAATGAATTTCAAATCCCAAGCCCAATGGAATTTACTGTTTTCAATAAAAACACCTGAAATAATTAGTACTGTGTAGAGTGGTGAAATCTCTATCTCTATCTCTATCTCAATCTCAATCTATATAAGTGTGATATTGTTCTGCATGTACGGAAAGAATAAGAAAATTGAAGAGAGAAAATAATGGTAGGTCCTACAAAGAAAGAAGCACTAATTGTTGATACATATCTTGATTAAGTCCTACCAAGACTTTGTCTGGAATATCTTGTTTGCTGCCCTACATTGGCTCATGTTTTAGGACTGTCATTTCTTTTCATTATTATTATTATTACTATTCTGGTCCCTGCTCTTCCATTCTTTTCCACACATTACACTCAACCATAACCATAAAATATAAAATAAATCATATATCCAATCTCGTTTAAAATTAGAGTAAAGTTCTGTGTCTATTTGACTCAACATTGAAACTGTTAGTATTTAATAGAAATTAACCCTAACACCTTGAAAATTTAATGATTTACCGTACTTATATTGTTGTAAGAAATTATTTGATGCGATTAAAACGTATGATTTTAATTATATTGATTGAGGTTTGATGCGGCCGGAGAAGCTACCACATCTCATTATATATATATATATATATATATATATATATATATATATATATATATATATATATATATATATATATATATATATATATATATATATATATATATATATATATATATATATATATATATAAAATGAGATGTGATTGTGGATATAGATAGATGCATAGCATATTATTGATGAAACTCATAAACTAAAGTACATGTTACAAATAAGTATATTATAATAACATATCTCTCACACTCACACAAAATCATTCAGAGTCTCAAACATATATACAAACACATTGCTCCTCCAGCTTTTGCCTTTGCCTCCTTCCTTCCTTCACAGGCTGTCAAAACCTAAATTATTAACTCAACAACAACAACATAATTATTCCATTTTCTAATTCTTCTTGTTTCAAACCAAAACTCTTATTTCAACTGCCAAGTGTCTTCATGCTGTCTATCACTTTTCTCCAAATTCTCCACATGTTCATGCACTGCTTGGGTTCATCCGTCCTTTAATCTATTCTTTTTCCAACCATGATTCAACAAAAACCATAAAAATATAATCGTCCACTTGTTATATTACCAACTTTATGGAAGAACATGTTCAATGAACTTCATCATAGAAACCTTCCGTTTTGCTACTTCTTACAACAGGTGATGATCATCTTTGATTTTACAACAATTTTATTTTTATTGTTATGTTTTTGTTGTTCTTAGAAAAGAAAGAAAATAATCAACTTTTTCTTTTCACTTCATATTTGCTTTATCAGAACTACAAAGGAGAAATTGACACTTTTTTCTGTGCATAGTTTTTTTCTTTTCTATTTATAGTGACAGACACACATAAATAACCTGCATCTAATGTTCATTGATTTATTCAGCATCTAAGTTTCTGGAAATGTTTGGTTTTCAACTTTTGAACCTTTTTCTAAGAAAATTATCTCTCTCTGAGTACTTCCTCTTCTACTTTTGGTTTAGGAAAGTTTTCTCTGTTTTGACAAATTTAATCAAACAACAAACTAGTACAATTTCTATATATGATTTGAATCTATGCATCAAAAAGGTAGCAACAAAATCTTGCAAAAAAATTCCAACAATAAGATTTCCATTAATATTTAGTGTTTGGTTTGAATATCTAGATCCACCTTCCCATTCTATGAAACACGGATATTCGAAACACATAACCAGTTTTCAGACACAGACACACGTGTTTTTTCAGAGATGTTGATGCTATATAATTTTTCATTCATATATTTATGGAGCATAATTTAAATCAGTTACAAAGTTTACAATTTTGTTATTAATCATATAAAGCACCGCACTTCAGATGAAAAACATGTTTGATGTCGACAGTCGACACTCATTAATATTAGTTTCGTGTTTAGTGTCTACATGAATGCGTCAGTATAATTTACAATTTTGTTATTAAGTTAGTTTCTTAAGCACCAACACAAACACAATTATCAAATACAATCAATCACTTCAATTTTTCAAATTTTTATTAAAGTCAACACGCCAATATCGTATCTGATATTCGTATCTGTGATAGCGATTTGGGTAAGTGTGAGAAACAAAATTATAAGTATTGTTTTTTTTTTCTTTTTCAGGAATGGGAACAAAAATTGAATATTCCATAAATCCACTAGCATACTCAGGAGACTGCAACAACTTCACTTTGAGTGGTGTTGATGCCAGGGAACATTATCAAAACAAAGAAGTAAAAGTGATTAACAATAATTTGCAGAATCCAATGGACAAGAAGCTTAACAGAAACAACATAGAATCCATCAAAAAGACAATGCAGATGCATGAGGACATCTTCAAAAACCAGGTACCATGTTTTCTCTATTTTGCAAAACTCTCATCTTAACAATACAAAATTCAAGTTTCCTTTCAGTTTTAATAGAGTATTTGAAAAATTGTAGGTAAAGGAACTTCATAGAGTATACAATGTACAAAAAGTGCTAATGGATGAGCAAAAAAATAAAAAATTTTGGACCCCTATGAATGGTAGCATAGGTATAAACCAAGGTTATTTTGTTCAACAACCAACACAAATTTCATTTAGCCATGTCCAAATTTTGAAAGAGGATTTAATGATAAAGGAAAGAAGTGGAAGCAATTCAGGAGATATGATGATAATAAAAAAAAGAGAAAGTGATTTTGATCTTGAAAAGCCAGCAGCAAGTGATTGTGATGATGATGAAGATATGGAAGTGGATTTAACTTTATGTATAGGAGGAAGCAACCAAACAAAGAATAAGAAGAAAAAGTCTTATAATTTGCTTCCATTACCAAATTCTTATGTCTCTTTTCAATCAGATAGAATTGGAGATTGTAGTGACCCTACCACACCAATGAGCAGCTCTAGTGTTACATATGATCAAGATAAAAAGATGCCACATTGGTTTTCTCAAGGTTTAAAGCTTAAATAGAGACTTTAATTAACTTGTTTAATTGTATTTTATTATGATTATGATTCCTCTTTACTAAACATGGACCACTTGAATTTCTATGGTTCATGTGATGTGATCATATATTCCAATAAAATGGATAACATATATTTATGTGTCACTTTATGTGTATAGATAAGAGTTAGTGTAGGAAGTGATTCTTAAATTACCTTTATGATGATCATGTTATTTTCAAACTTTAATGCTATTAATTATAAAGGGTAAACATGGTACTATCACTTGATGCTTTATGTGAGTTTTTAAGTATATAATTAGGAAAGTCCACTCTCAAAATATTATATAAAATTAGAAAGGTTAATATTCCTTTCTTGCCTCATATTCTGTTTTTGACTATGTTGTTATCATGAACCTTATTTTAGCTTTAAAAGAATATAACAATAATAATAATAATAAATGTACCATTACAATGAGGATAAGAGCATTGCTTTTCAGATTGGTTTTTATTTTGCAAACATTATTGTCATCAATTGGTATGTACTGCATGCAAATATACAAACAAAATTGTTCTGATATTACATATTTGGTGATTCTTAAAGTTTTTGTGTGAAAATTTTCCTTTTAAAAATTTTGAAATCGAAGAGATTTCATGGCATCCTCCTATAATATCTTGAATAAAATGTAACTTAAACAGTTTATGGTAGTCATCTCATTTCAATTTGGGGAGATTTGTTTAGAGACTATCAAAGATAATTTTTTAGGTTGTTAAACTTTTAATATGAATAATTTATGTTCGAAGAATTTTTTAAAATATTAAATTGATAAATAATAATAATTAAATTGATTTTATGAATTTTTTTAATCATAAATAATGGCTATGTGTTGTAGTGGTTATGAGTTTTGTTATAAAGTAAATGGTCAAAAGTTACAACTGTTTAGAATGAAACCAAAGACCCTATAATGATTGAGTGCATAGTCATAAGGTGCAATAATCAAACTAACATAACTTTTTTGTGAAAAGGTTTGCTGTTAGTGATATATAATGGTTCGCGAATGGGCATGTTGAAACCATTGATACATACTATAACTATTTATATACAACCCTAATTCGGCTTGGGCTAACACAACTTGGATTATATTTAAATATGAAATCTAATCAAATCTAATATAATCTAATATTTTAATATACCATCCATAATCCAAGTTGTCGAACCTATGCTAATCATAGTCGATCTGAAATATTCATAATTTCTTTCTCGAATTCAGGAATTTGTCGATCTTCAATCCTTTGGTGAAAATGTCGGCCAACTATGTTTCACTTGAGTAGTGCCTAACTTCAAGTTCGCCTCAATTTACCTTTTCCCTTAAGAAGTGAAATCTAGTTTCGATATGCTTACTTCTTCCATGCAGAAATGGATTCTTCGCCAGATTTATGACAGACTTGTTGTCAATTTGCAACACAAGAGATTTCTTCACTTCGACCTCCATTTCTTCAAGCACCAAACTTATCCAAATCGCTTGACGTCCAGCATAAGATCCTGCTATATATTCCGCTTCACATGATGATAGAGCCACCATAGGTTGCTTTTTCGAGCATTATGAAATTAGGGCACCAAATACTTGAAAGAAATATCTAGTAGTGCTCATTCGATCTTCCTTATCTCCGCATCAGTTAACATCTGAATAACAAATAACCATAACTTCTGTGCTTTCAGAGTCTCTTCGAAATAAAATTCCATAGTTTTTTATCCTTTTAAGTATCTCAGGATTCTTCTTGCAGTCTTCATGTGTGACACCATTGGTTCACTCATGTATCTGCTCACTAATTCGACTGAGAAACATATATCAGGTCGACTGTTGCACACATAGCTTAGAGATCTGACAATCTGTTTGAACAAAGTGGCATCAATTTTGTATTCCTCTTCATGCTTCTCCAACTTTAAATTTGGTTTGATAGGCGAAGATGCAGGAGTCGAATCATCCATTCTGAATCTCTCGAGTATCTCTTTGACATACTTTCTTTGACGTAGCATCATGCCTTGCTTCGACATTTTAAATTCCTTCTTTATCAGCTCTTTAAACTTCGACAAGTTCTTCAGGAAATTTCTAGTTACTAGAAAATCATCAACATATAAGCATATTATTTTTATATCTTGTGCCACAACTTGAACATAGACACCATACTCAGATTTGTATTTTACGAATCACAATTCAACCAAGTATGAGTCGATCTTCTTGTTTCATGCCCTAAGCGCTTGCTTGAGACCATAGAGCGCTTTGTGAAACTTGTATACTATACTTGCTTCCTCCTGAATCACAAACCCATAAGGTTGTGTGACATACACCTCTTCTTCTAAAGGTCCATTCAAAAATGTTGATGTCACATCTAAGTGAAATATTGACAAGCCTTGCTTGCATGCCAAGGCCACCACTAGTCGAACAGTTTCCAATCATGCGACAGGTGCAAATACTTTAGAGTAGTCGAGTCCTGCTCTCTGGAGAAATCCTCGAGCTACGAATCTTGCCTTATGCCTTGCTATTGACCAATCAACATTGTGCTTCAACTTGAACACCCACTTTACTTCGATAGCTTTTGTATAAGTTGGCAATTCGACCAACTCCCATGTGTTATTTCTTTCAATTGCTTGTAACTCTTTGACCATAGCAGACTTCCATTGTTTATATTTGAAGGCTTCGCTATAGTTGATTGGTTCAGCACCTGTAAGTAAAGAAAAATTGAGTAGTTCCCCATCTATTATGACTTCATCATCACCAGCCATTTCATAGTCTTAAATTCTTGTTGGAAGAGCTCTAGTTCTTGGTGGTCTCTAACTTGTGCTAGTCATATCCTCTTAGACTTCGACTGTGTCGAGAATGTCAGAAACTGCTTCAACTTCTTCTTTGACAGGAGTATCAATAATATCTTTGAATTTAACATCATTACTTGCTTTGTCGAAATCATAGCTCATCAATGGCTTGTCAATTGTATTACTAGAACTCCAATCCTAGGAAGAATTTTCATCAATCACAATGTCTTGACTAATCACAATCTTCTGATTAATTGGATTGAACAGTCTGTATGCTCCAGTATTATGATATCCTACTAGAATCATAGGTTCACTCTTATCATCAAGCTTCCTTCTCCTAGCGTTAGGAATATGCTTGTAGAAAATAGAGGCAAACACCTTCAGATGACTCACTAATGGTCGTTTGCTACTCCACACTTCTTCAGGAACCTTGATCTTCAGCTACTTGGTAGGGCACTTTTTTCAAAATATAAATAGTAGTCGAAACAGCTTCTCCCCATAAGGATTTTGGAAAATTCTTCTGATTCAGCATGCATCTCACGATGTCCAATATGGTCTTGTTTCTTCTTTTTGCTATTCCATTATGTTGAGGAATATAAGAAGCAGTTATCTCATGATCAATACCATATCCCACACATAATTCTTCAAATATCTTGGATGTGTATTCGCCACCTCCATCTGTTCGCAAAACTTTAATTTTCTTTTCATCCTGGTTTTCGGAAAGTATCTTTAATCTCTTAAAGATTTCAAATACTTTGTCCTTTTGTTTGATCACATAGATCTAGAGATTTCAACTATACTCATCGAGAAATGATACGAAATTCCTATTTCCAGCAATGGTATGCTCTTCGAAAGGGCCATATACATTTGAATGTACAACTTCGAGTATGCAGGATGATCTCATTGGCATAGTCGAAACAAAAGACTTCCTAGACTGCTTTCTGACTAGACAACCTTCGTAGAGTTTGGTGGGAATCTTAAAACTTGGTATACCAGTTACCGTATGATGAGTGATCAGTTGATTTAACGACCTAAAGTTCAGATGGCCAAATCTCAGATGCTACATTCAACTATTCTTATGGTCGACAACTGTTTTCGGACATTGTACCCCAGTCGAAATGATCACGGTCTTAAATGTTCTATTCTTTGACAGAGGAAATTTCAAGACCAAGTTATTCTAGATGTCAAAAAGTTCTAAGGCTCCATCTTTCATAACTACTGAGAACCCCTTTTCGACCAGTTGTTAAATACTTAGCAGATTGCACTTCATTCCAGAGACATAAAGTACATCTTTGATCAAGGCTTTTGCTCAACTACTCATTTAAATAACTATGTTATCAGTACCTTCTGTTGGCAACGAGCTATTATCAACAAGTTTCACCTTGCTCTTATTCGACTCGTCAAAATCTGCTAACCATGTTTTTTTACCATTCATGTGATTCGAACAACTTGAGTCGAGGAACCAAATCTTGGATTCAACATGGTCATCTACAACTGCAACCATAACCATCATATCATCAAAATCATCTAATTCTGATTTGCAAGATTCGCTCATTCGTCCTTGACTTTTGTTGAACCCTTGTCTTTCATGTACCAACAATGCTTGGTCAAGTGACCATACTTTTCACAGTTATAGTACTGCAAACTTCTTTTCTCTACTTTGTCTTTCTGATAGGAATTTCCTTCTCCTCTTTTCGAGGATTCAGAAGTTCTATCATCGATCTTATTCTTGTGAGGATTTGATCAAGACTTCTTGCCCTGAGTCTTTTCGATTTTGCCTTTGAACTTGTTGGAACCATCATTCTTCTTCCACGATTGTGCGTGTAGTGCTTGTATCGAGTCTTGAACTACTTTCTTTTCGACAATCCTAATCTCACGCGCTTCCAACGAACCAACCAAATTTTCCAGTTTTAGGGTTTCAAGATTGTTGGATTCTTGAATAACTATGATAACATGATCAAAGTGAGAGGTCAACATACGCATTACCTTCTCAATTATCATCGTATTAGTTAGGGTTTCACCATAACCCTTCATGAGATGGATGAGTTTCTGCACCTTCGACACATAGCCTGTAATCTTTTCATCTTCTCCCATTGACAACAAATCATATTGTTGTAGCAAAGTTTACAACTTAACGACCTTAAATTTCTTTCCTCCTTCATAGTACTTGACAAGAATATCCCACGCCTCCTTCGTCGATTCAGCATGAGCGATTATGTCAAAGTTATCTATATCAATCGCCGAATGGATGTAGAACGCCGCCTTGCAATCCTTCTTCTAGGAATCCTTGTGAGCAATTCTCTGTGACTCGGTTGCATCTTCACCAAGTGCAGGAACGCCATTAATAACCACTTCTAGGGTTTCATGAAAGCCAAATAGAGATTGCATATGTTTTCTCCATCGAAGAAAATTCTTTCCTTCAAGAGTTGGAAGAGAGTCTGGTAAATTTCAGTTATCATTCATCTTTGTAGCGATTGATCAACAATAACCCACGATCCCGGAAACACGGCCTCTGGCGTGTGATTCTTGAAAACACGATTAAGAATCTAATCAGAGCTCTAGATACCAATTTGTTAGTGTGTGAGACACTTTCAGTGAGGAGAGAAAGATAGAGAATAAGAAAATAAATATTTATTGAATGAATTATTATGAATAATGATACATACTATGACTATTTATATACAATCCTAATTGGGCTTTGGCTAACACAACTTGAGTTATATTTAAATATTGAATCTAATCAAATCTAATCTAATATAATATTTCAACATTTTAGCCATTAAAATTATTTTTGATAAAGGCTAACATCATTTACGGCTAAAAACTTATTCACAATTTGATACTCTGGCTTTCAAACAACACACATTATTCCTTGGACTATTCATAACAAATTAAAGAATTGTGTGCAGCTTCTTTCTCATATGAGTTTTCAAGTCACCGACATGTTCAAAGAAGGAAATTGGCTTGTTGATAAAATGGTAAACATTGGTTTATCTATTACTAACTTCATTTGATGGAATAGCTTATCTAACTCTATTTAGAGAGGTTTCAATCATAATGGGTTAGGTTTACCTTTGTATAGATTTTGCTGATTTGGTTATTTATGTCTGAATCATTTTCTTATATTTGCACTTTTTTTCCTTTAACCAATATTTATATTCCTTGATAAGATTTTTAATGAGACAAAAGAATTCTCATACCTTTAGTTTTGGTATATGTTGATCAAGTGACTTCAAAAAGAGGGGTGAATTATGATATAAAAAAGTTATCAAAACTGGATTTAATGAAAAGATTTTAGGATGAATTTACATAGGAAGAAGAGAGCAAGTAAAACGATACGAAAAAATTATTTAAAAAATGAATAATGAAAGCATATGTCGGATTTATCCTGGTTAAACTAAAACCACAAGACCTTTGTTCAATCCTAAGAATAACACCATGAGCCTTTCCACTATCAACTTTGAGTTTTTATCACAAATTCAACCCACAACCTTGTAGACCAATATTTTATCACAGGTTCATATTGTAACTTTTATATTATATGAGTTCAAGAGAACACTCATCTCTTTGTTTTACAATTACATATCAATTATTATAACAACGGGTTACACAAGTTGTTATTTAAACGATTACTCTATCACCGCTAGAACTTTATGAAGTGTATATGAAAATTTTAGGCGCGAAGTGAAAGTAGTGGAGAAATAGTTTTTCAAGAAAATTTGTGTGTTCTAAAATGAGTACAAGTCCTTCTTTTGTAACATAAAATTTATGCAGAAAAGAAATCATTAGAAAAACCTAATTCAGTTCATAATTGATTATTCTCTTCCATAACTTATTATGCATTGCAAATAAGGAGTGTTTTGCAGGATTTGAGTCATAATTGGTTACTAGGTCATCATAATCAATTACTAAGCAAATTACGTCTTATAATTGATTACACAAATTTCATAATTGATTATACGTTGAAATTTGCTTATTGTCGATTACAAACACTCTAATTGATAATGCTTAGTTTTAAAAAAAGTTGGCTAATTTCAAAGTATTTCTCAAAAGAGGTTGAAAATAGATGAAAATTTGAAAAATATTTTATGAACATGTGATATTATTTCAGTATTTAGACAATAATGTATTTAATTTACATAATTGATCTTAGAAAATTTTAAATTTTGAGCTTTGGAAAACACTTGACAGGTCTACACATACAATTATAGGTCGGCCTATAGAAGAATTTTTTTCGTGTGAAAAACACTCTACAGGTCGACACGTACGATTTTAGGTCGACATATACAATGCATAGGTCAACACATGTACTGTAGCATTGAAGCCTGTGGCTTCTGTCTCATTGCTGACTATTCAGGTCGACACATAACATGTATAGGTCGACATGTGGCTTTTAAAAGTCGACCTATAGATCAAAAATCTTGAAAAATTGCATTTGTTTCTATTCCTTTTACATTCCTTTTTCTTCTCACTTGCTCACATATATATACCCGCTACATGCATAATTTATTTTCAATGATTTTGGTAAAACCATAAATTAAACCTAATACATACTAAGTGTCTTCATCATCTTAAACCTTGGTTTTATACATACACACAAACAAAGTACACATAATCATTCATTGTTTAGGTGACATCTAGAATCAAGTTGATAAGGTCTAATTTAGCTTGTGGTATTGTAAATTCAGTTGAGAACTTAGGGGGTTTCAAATAAGAAAACCAAGGTGGGGTTTTCCTTCAATATCAAAGTGTGGATTTGGAGGTTTTGGAAAAGATTATTCATGTTTGGATTCGATTGATGAAGGCTTTGAAGGGTTATGATTATTGCAAAAGAGTAGTCTGAAACGGTTGATCATCTTGGTAAATATTGGCTTATAAAAGGTTGCAATTTGGATTCGATCGAGTGAAGGCTTTGAAGGGTTGGGGTTCTTGAAAAGGAGTGGCGTGAAAAGGTAAATCTAATAAGCATTGTAGGGTGAATTTATCAAGCTCAGATCAAGAAAATAGAAATTGATAGGATTAACATCAAGCTTAGGGTTTGGTTTCATTGCTACTTTTCTCTTGTAAAAATTACTATTGCAAAGTAAGGTTAATTTTGTGATCTCAATTCGAAATCAAATTAAGGGCATACATACCCAAAGCGAGGCCGATTGGGGAACTGCCTAAACAAATCCTTGTATACTCTCTCTCTCTCTCTATCTATCTATCTATCTATCTGTCTGTCGCTACTGCAAAAAACAATCGGCGGAAAAAATAGAAGAGTTGCCACTTTCGTTATTTATCCCAAAGAGAGGGAAAGGAAACGATCGCAAAAACCTAAAAAGAAAGGAAAGACAAGGTCATCGCAACCCTGCCTGGGTTCGGGAGTCGGTTACGCAAGGGGAAGGTATTAGCACCCCTCACGTCCATCGTACTCGACGGGATCCATGCATTGTTGTCTATCTAAAAAGGGTGTGTTGAAACTATCTAGCTAAAGGCTTAAGGACAAAAGAAAAAGAAAGGACAGGACTCGACAGAGCCTCGCTGCTCTGGGCCTACATACTCCCTCGTGCAATGGGAAAGTCAGAGTCAAAGTAGTTCGCCTAACTATGGCTAAAGAAGAGGGGAAGGTTTCTCGCCGAGACATCGCGTCTCGTGCCTATGTACTTTCGTCTGGTACGAAAGATCAGAGCAAATGTAGTCCGGGCTTACGAGAACACAGTCTACTCAAAAGTTTTACCCGAGTAGGATTAACAGACAGTTCTAGCAGTTGGTGTATGCAGCTCGACCATTGGAGACTTAGGCGTTACCGTTTGCGATAGGACTGAAAGTTAACAACACTCTTGTTTATGAAAAAGGTTTTCCGATTAAGATCCCGAAGGATAAAAAGGTTTGAAGTGTTTTTTTTTTGTTTTTTAAGGAAGAAGTGTTTTGAAGTTGGTTTGTAACCCATGTTGCACTAAAGACTATGATCTAGGAGCGAATGCTTCGTATATCGTCCGAAGGACATACATTAACATTCTAGATAATTGAGAGGCAACTACCCAATCATCATTTCCCAAATGGCTTAAGGCTCGTAGCGTGCAACAATTTTCATCCTTTATTAAATGGATTGAAGTTGTTTGAAGATGAGAAGAGAAAGGGACCAACTAAGGGGGACTAGACCAAACCCTAAAAGTTGTCATGCAAAGTGCTCCTAAAGTTGAGTTTGAAAGGGAAATACCTAATGTTATCATGCATGATTAGAACCCTAATGTCTATCAAACTCCAACTTAAATAAGAAGGAATGGAAATCCTAAGGGAAGAAACAGACAAAGGAAGAAGAAAGAAACATGCACAAGAATGCAAACATGAAATGCAAACATGGAAGGCAAGGATGCAATGCAAGTGAGGGAGGAAATATGTGTGGGGCTGGAGCCTCCACAAGCTCATCTCAACCTCAAGCCATATTATGAATAAATGCAAGATAAGAGGAGAAGAAATGCAACAAGAGCAAACCACACTAATGCACCAAAGAAGGCAAACAAACAACATTGAAAAGCATGAAAATAAACACACAAACCAACAAGCAATGAACATAATTTTTACCTAAAAATGAACCTACAGCAAGCTCAACATGTCTATAATGTGAAACAAGAAAATTTAATAGCTTATTGGATCCATATAAGTCATTTCCAATTCAAACTAGGTCATGTACTTGTGTGAGCTTCCATATGGGATGACCTAACTTGTAAGGTATCTCAAAAATAGGAAAACAGCTCAAAAATTACCAAATAAAATGCACAAACAAGCTAAACATGTTGGCAAACAGAGGCCACAAGCACAAGCCAAATAGCCCCTCAAAGCACCCTCAAAAGAAAAAAAAAACATTAGGAGGTACCACTTTGAAATGCGAGAAACAAGAGCAAAAAGAAAAGCCACAAAAGTCAACCCAAAAGTCAACAACAAGGAGCAAAATGGTCCTAAAAAATCACTCAACCTATGATGAACATGAGGAATGATTTTCAGTCATTGAACCAAAAATAAATGAGAGAAACAAATTAAAGAACAAACAATATTGCAATTTAATTCAACTAAAACAACCCCAATATTTAATTCATTTAAAAATAGAAAATAAAATAAAAAAATAAAATAAAAATATCCAAAAAAATACTAGACATCTCAAAGTTCACGAAAAATATTTTTGGGGAATTTTTAGGATATTGGAACTATTTTATTTGAATTAAAATGAAACAGCACACAAAGCAGAATTTAAAACGAAAATACTATTTAAATGACAAAACAGTGTGACAAATAGCAAACAAATCAAGTGCAAAATCTGGATTGGGCCTCCCTGGGGGTGTCAAAAGCGTGTAGTCTGCAAGCCCAACAGAAAAAACAAAATAAAATAAAAATTTGAAAATTAAATGTGATAAAGTTGACTAAGGCATATGGTGGAAATCAGTACACAACCACACGATCAAATAGTAGAATAATCAAACAACTCACAAATTGCCAAGTCAATTAATGAAATAGAGTTATTATCCCATGCATACAAGACCAAAACACACATGGTATGGACAGATCAAGACCTTCCGCGCGCATACCCCACAGAATGGGGCGGCCAACGTGCGTCTTCTCCACCCTCACTCTCGCCGGCACTGGAATTTTTTTTCCGGTCATCTTCTTCCTCTCTCCGGCCGCCGCGGCTCCCCCCTACCATGCACAGTTCCGAAAACTTCACCGTTTTTTACGTTCTTTAGATGCAAATTCATCTTCTCAGAACAAGAATCAAGAATCTAGCCTTAGTTTTTATTAATTCCTCACCATTAAAGAGAAAAGTGAACAAAAAGCTCGGTGCACAAAAACAAAAGTTCATCAAAACTCAAATAATTTTACTCTAACATTATCCTCATTTCATGGAGGTTATAGATCAAGCAACATTGAAGCAAAAATGCGCAAAAACAGTTCATACAAAATCAACAAAGTTTGGAGCTCCATTTTTCAAACGTCATGAACATCAACAATTAACATCCAGAAATGATCTACATGGTTCATGGATCACAATGCAACAAAAATGGCAGAGAATCATGGCATATTGATAGTGTAAGGTTGAATTCAAGTTACCTAGTGGAGAACTTCTACTGAGCCTTCAAATGGAGCTTAAGCTTGCAGAAAATGATCCAAACACGTTCAGTGATCCTTAATAAAGCTTTTGCAACCTTCAATTTGCCTTGAAATGAAGTAAATCTGAGAATTCAAAATTTTAATTTTGCTCACTTTTTCCACTTTGTTCTTGCTCCAATTCTTGACCAAACCCAATTCTGAAGCTTTGTGAAGGTTGGAAGGTTATATATGATGGACCTTGATCAAAATGAGGCCCAATCTCAGTCCATAAAGTCCAAATGAATTTTCACATTTTCCTCACTTTTCACTCATGAAGGTACACGAATTTGGCATGAACTTAGCTCCAAATAGCTTCATTTCAACTGCTGGGAGTGTTTGGAGTGTGAATGGCTGAGATTTGATCCTTGTTTCCATCTCAATGGTTGATTTTGAAAGTGTTGCTTCAACATGAAGAAAGCTTGAAAATGGCTCATTTACTCACCTCAATTCAAAAATGTAGAATTGCCAAAGTGTTTAGAATATTGTTTGCACTCAAAAAATGCATCCACTTGCACCAAAATGATTAAAAATGAATTAATTCCAATTTTGCCCTTTTAATCATTCTTTCATGAAAATTCAAATACCAAATCTTCATTCTAAGCCAAATCCATGCCTTCTCAATGTTTGGTTGATCAATTGGCATCATTTGGAGCACATTTGATGTTGGAAAGAAATCCATTTGAAGAGTGCAAGATAGTGAAATGGACCTATAATGAAAATGACCCGTAATCTTACTTTCCCAAAATACCCCTAACTTGTAAACCTCATAACTTGAGTTCTACAAATCAGATGAAAGACTTCTAGTATAATTTGGAAAGCTAAGATCAATATCTACAACTTTTATGTTGGCCAAAAGTTGAGGAGAAACATACTTCTAGGTCAAAAATGGCTTGGAAGTTGGTTGACTTTTGTTGACCAAAATCACATCCCTCAGATGACCTGTAACTTGTCTGGACCATAACTTGAATTCTATAAATCCAATCAAGGACTTCTAGTACTCAAATTAAAGCTAAGAACATGCTCTACAAGTTCCATGTTGGTCAAAAGTTGATATGAAACTTGTATCTTGAGATAGGTGGTCTTGAAGTCAGGCACTAAATAGGGGATTTTACCCTGAGAACCCTAATTTAGTAACTTCTCACACACTTAACCCTTGATGAATTGAACTTGAAATGATGTCTCATATGTCTTTACACAACATCCCATGACCATAGAGACTTTGAATTGAGTTTTAATCTCCTTCAATTGCATAGTTGATTGAGGATTAGCCAGATGAAAACCCTAAGTGCATCAACTTCAACTGCAACTCTTCACACTTGGCACAAAAGATGAGCTCCACAATGACCCTCAAGGCACTCAATAAACTCTCTCAGCACTTCATATCCATAACCATGCATTCACAATCCTCTGATGCTTTTAGACCATTATCCATTCCTGATGACTTGATTACCATCCAAACTTGAGTAGAACCCTTTGCCTAGGCTCAACCCTCTAAGTAGACTCTTCTTGATGTGCACACGCTCTTGATCCCCTGTTCAATGCAACATGCTACGTAATGCAAATGTTAGAAAGAAATGAAATGAAACATAAACCAAGTTAAGAAAAGGTTGGGAAAATTTTGGGGTGCAACACTATCTATCTATCTTTATCTCTTTTACATTTCGTTTGCAAATTGTCATGTTCATCATTTATGTGATTAATTTGTTTGGTGATTTCTTTTGAAAATCATTTGAAAGGCATTTTGTTGAATTGATCACAATCACTTTGATTGCGATTGGATTTGAAGATCAACAAAACAACGCAAAATCTCAAACATAATCAATCGCACATAAGGTGTTCGATAAATTATTTCAATTGTGTTTTTGTTTGATTTATCATTGGAAATATAATGGCTTTTTAATTAGCCTTCTAGTAATTGAGATTAAAGCATATTGATTAAAGTTGCTTATCATCATATCCAATTTTTTTCACATACGCATATTTGACCTTTTTGGTAATGGTTCGGTTTTAGATAAATCGATCCAAGTTACTTCCGCTAGCCAACATTTTGAAAAACCTTATTCATCTATCAATTTTTTTGGGGATCTATTCACCCCCTCTAGATACATTTCCTTCGTCTAACAAGTGGTATCATAGCTCCGGTTAATTATGTGCTTCAATACTTAGTTTTTAGAAAATGGACACCAAACCTAAAGGGATGTATAATAGAGCTCCGATATTCACCAGTGAAATCTATGGCTATTAGAAAGCTTGTATGTGAATTCATGTCAACTCGGTTGATAAGGGTATATGGGACGCCATCATGAATGATCCAAATGAAATTACAATTACCAATGATGAAGGTGTTACCGTACCTGAACCGGAAGCACGATGAAATGATAATAATAAGAAAATATGGTCACATGATTGGAAGGCACAAAATATTCTCACATTCGTACTCAGTGTTGATAAATTTATCATGTCTCTCATTGTGACACCGTCAAAGCTATATGGACACATTAGAAGTTTCCTATGAGGGAACTAATGAGGTCAAACAAGCTAGGATCAATACGTTAAGTCAAGAGTTTGAACTATTTCTTATGAAGCATGGTGAAACCATTGTCGAAATGAAAAAGAGGTTCATACATCTTATCAATCACTTGAAGGCTCTAGGTAATCCTATCTCCAATTATATAGTTACTAATAAGATGTTGTAATAGGGAATGACAACCCAAGGTAATCATAATCAAAGAAGTGAATAATCTTAAAACACTTGATCTCAAAAATTTGTTTGGCAAGCTAGAAGAACATGAGCAAGAACTCACTTGCTTAGAAAAACATGAGAAAAAGCTAGAAGTCCATTTCTTTAAGTAATTCAAGTTCAAAGTCCTCAATTAATGAGCAAGGTGATTGTGAAATAAGAGATGACGAGAATTTGGATGAAGAAGATATGGGACTTTTTGTGAAAAGATTTAACAAGCACATTAAAAGAAATGGTGTAAAGTTCTTGGACAAAAACCTCTAAAATTCAAAAGACAATGAAACTCATCAAAGGAAGATGATGACAAAAAAGTAAGATCAAGATGTTCATGTTATAATTGTGGCAAAGCCAGACATTACAAGTCGGAGTGTCCATTGATAGAGAAAGACAAAGAGAAAGGTCATCACAAGAAATCTAGCTAGTCGAGAATGGCTTATATTGCATGGAAAAGAGATAGTGATTTCTCAAGTGATGAAAGCTCAAGTGATGAGGAAGAAATGGGAAATGTTTATCTCACCGCTCATTATCGTTACAAGAAGAAAAAGAATGTAAATCATCTAAATATGAACATACTGATGAATTGTCTTATGTTGAGTTTCAAAAAGCTTTTGAAAATATACATAGAGATGCCATAGATGCTTTCAAAAATTTAGCTTCAAACAAAAGAATCTTTGCACATTTGGAAGCTAAAGTTTTGGAAACCAAAAGGAATATGAAAGCTCTTAAGAAATCTATAGTAGATATTCATAAAGTTAAAGATGAGGATAAATAACCTTTGTGGTTCGGTTGTGAAACTTGTCACATTTGGCAAAAGGAGGCAAATACTCTTAAAGCTAAGTTGGACAAGACTTTACAACCAAAGGTCACTTTTCTATTGATATTACTAAATATAAAATTCTTTCTCATAATCGATGTAGAAGGCATAGCTTTATTGAAAAGGATCAAAATAGCAAATGTTACTCTTCTCACCATTTAACTTGTCTTTTTTTTTGTTGAAAAAAGGGTCATACCATTGCAAATTGCAAGTTTAGGAAATTTCTCGTGCCTAAAGAAGTTTTACAATGGTTGCCTAAATGCAACCAAGGTTTCACTCACCCCTAAGGATCCAATGAAGATTGGATACCTAGCACTTCTTTTTGATTTTGTAGGAAAAATGTCTTGGGTCTATGAAGAGAGTATGAGATCTTATTTGTAGTTGCTCAAGACATAATACGAGTAACATCTCCTTATTTCTTTGACTTTGTGGCAAGTAAGAAGGGTTATATTACCAAAGGTGTCAACATCTAGTGTTTCTAAATTGGTAAAAGTGTGTAGAATATGAGTAATGCTTCAATCCAAGAAAAGTTTAAATGGTATATTGTTTGAGCAACTCAAGAACATTGAATAAGGGATTGATCAACCTAAGACAATGAAGCTTGAGGAGGAGTATGATAAATATCATGAAAGAGACAAGATTGAAAGTCCAACCAAAAAAATGATGATCATCAAATCAATACTTTTTCTTTCACGGATTCATTGCAAATAACACTTTTTGATGCTTTGCATTTATTTCAATTTTTGTTCAAGATTTCCTTGTGGAATGCATGTGCATCCTCCATCATTCATATGGTGAGGTAATATCGTTTCAATTTTTGCTTTGTAAGTAAGTTTTCTCTTCTACTTGTTTATTTCGTAAAGATATGTGATATATTGTGTGTATGATACTTGTTATGAGTGCTCATTTCCAAAAAACTTCAAGTGTAACCATTGTGTGTTTCATTTAATATGCTTATTTTGATCTCATTCATAATATCTTCACATGTGATCTAGATCCTTTTATTATATCATGATTTCATTTGCATGTTATTAGCCAACAAATCAAGAAAAACAATCATATACGCAAGTCTTTCATCAATTAGTCATGCATGAGACAAATTGAGTCCTCAAAAGTTGTTCCAAATTCACAAGTGTCAAAATTTCTAAGTTTTGGACATTATGTATTGACACGAAATTCGTATATGTTGACATATAAAATCAAATTTTTAATTTGTCAAAATTATTTTAGTATGTGTCGACACCTATAATGGATAGGTTGGCACATAAAATAATTTTTTGAAGTTTTTCTTTTTTCTTCAGTATGTGTCGAGACATGACCTTGATAAGTCGGCACACTTGTTTAGAGGTCGGCTTGTAATGCATTGAATGGATTTTCATTTCATTTTTTCATTCATTTCTCATTCATGAATCTGTCTCAACTTCTTCCAATTCCACTTGAGTCTTGTAACTCTTCAAAGTGTCATAAATTTCTCTATTATTTCTCTTATATTCATCCAAAACAACTTATTCATGTCTACATTTTGCAAATTCCCATTAAATTTTATCATTCTTTATCCTTTATAAATACTTATTTCTTCTCATATCCCAAACTATACCCATGTCTTCAATCTCCAAATTACCACTCATTTGAAATGTTTACTATCATTTTTGTGTTCGAACTCTGTTTGAGCAAATCTCAATGGCATCTAAATCTGCAAAAACCAAGGTTGATTCCAAAAGCAAGGGTAAGAGTACCACATCCTCGTTGCTCTAGAAATTGCATTTTCTTTGGTCTCCTTAAATTGTGTTCAAGAATTTGAAGAGAAACACCAACATAGGCTTTTTGTCAAGAAATATGTTTAGAAGCCAATTGTGGCTGGTTGTTTGGATATTCCATAAGCTACTAGTCTGGTTACGGAACAACAAATTGATTACTTTTTGCAGCTTGCTCAGAAATACAATGAAGACCTCATTCACGTATTCTATTCTGGATTACAATATAGACAAGGTTCATGCTTCAAGTTTACCATAGGTAACAAGGTTTATATGTTCAATAAGGATATTTAGAAGTCGTTGCTTGATATTACTGGTATTGATGCTGATGATGATGATGAAGTTGATCCACTGGCAACAAATATAAATATTCATGTGAATTTTGAGTGGAATGTTCATGTCATTGACATGCTTAAGGCTCCTCGGTCAAATGACTGCTATGACACCTTAGCTGTCAACCAAATGAAGATGGTTCTTGGGATCTTGCTTTGGCTTGTTTCTCATGTCTTACGCCCAAAGATTAACAAATTTTCAAGAATCGACAATGTTGAAATTCATCTCGTCTACATTCTTCTAAATAAGGTTCAGATTGACTGGGAAAATTATTTTGTTTCTCATATGTTTGCCATCAAGGAGTGTAACATAGGAACCTCTTTTTTTTACCCCTCCCTGATTGTTAAGATCCTAAACTACTTTAACATAATAGTGTCAAACCTTTTGTTTAAAACCCATGGTCAGCTTCAGAAGTTCTTTCAACACACCTTAAACAACATGTGTTACTTTTGGGATGAAGAGCATCAGGTGTATTACCTTCGGATGGGAAAACAGGGTAGAAATTTTACAACTTTGATAACCCTTATAATTTTTCTGACACAACTGTCGAGCCACATATGATTGGTAATCAAAGTGCTAAGCTTTTCATGGTGTTTCTCAAGGTGATGAATTCATGCAAGATTGTGATAATGAGGATGGTAGAGTAGGTGATGAGAATGGAGATCAATCCTCCATTATAACTATGATTCAAAGTATGCAGATTAAGCAAGACGAGCGCCATGAATTGGAGTGTCGGAGGCGCGATGCTTTTGGAGCTGCTCAAGTTGAACAGTTTCGTCTCATACAAGAGCGTGTGGCATCACAAGTCACTAACTTTGATGCTTTTTCCTCGTATGTGACTGAGAGGCTGGTATCTCTAAAAAGTGAAATAGATGTTAATCATGCTACCGCAATTGTGAGAGTTAATCACATGATTGCTACCCAGAATGAAAATCATCACCAATATGATCAATTCTATCAAGAGATGTGTGACTTTTTGGATCGTCAGTTTGGGAATGATGGACAAGGTTGGTTCCATGGAGTAAGGCCTAGAGGTCGTGGTGGACGTTGAAGTATTGATTCTTTGAGTCATTTGTGTCAAATGTCTTAGGAAATTTTCTATCATGCATTTCATTATTTAAGTCTTCATGCATCTTATGTTGTTTTTGGTTTGTTTTTATCTTTTATTTATGTCTTGGAAATGTTGCATCTATTTTTAATATAAGACAATGATTTTCTATGTGTATTTGTTAAGGGCCAAATTGTGCTTACTTTTGACTTTATTTGATGGCCTTTTCAATTGGTTTTCTTGGTAGTATAGTCTAAACTCTAGTACTTTAAGTGTATTTATGTTAATTTCTATTTTTATTGTAAATATTGTGAATACTGAGCATTTAGTTGTTCCTTGACAGTTCTTCTTGCCCATTTTTGATGAATGGAACAATTGGTGAAGGAAAGAAGGACCGAAAAGCAAGTTTTGAAGTTTTCGTGTTGGCAAAGCGCACTAAGCGAGCTTTTCAGTGCGAAACCAACACGCTCATGTATTTTCCAATAGCTAAATGCTCAAAACGCGCTAAGCAGGCTCCTACCGCGCTTAGCGCGCTTCTTAGATTTTTTTCTATGTTTTTCTGACTGTGCTTAGCAAGTCGGACTCAAAGAAAAGGCTAATTCGTTGGGTCCTTTTATTACAAGAACTTGATTTGGAAATTCGTGACAAAAAGGGATCCAAGAATTTGGTGGCGGATCACTTATCCCGCCTTGTTAATGTTTAGGTGACAAAATATAAAATTAAAGTTAAGGAAGAATTTCCAGATGAAAAGTTGTATATGATACAAGTTAGACCTTGGTTCACCGACATGGCAAACCACAAAGTCGTCAAATTGATACCAGAAGGTCTAACGAGTAACCAGAAAAAGAAATTTTTATCTGATGCCAAATATTTTGTTTGGAATGAGCCACATTTTGTTTAAACTGTGTGTCAAAAGAAGAGGCCAATGACATACTTTGGCATTGTCACAACTCTCCGTATGTAGGGCATTTTAATGATACGAGACGGCAACAAAAGTCCTCCAATCGGACTTGTATTAGCCTTCTTTGTTCAAAAATGTGCATGCACATACAAAAAGTTGTGACAAATGCCAAAGGAGTGGCGGAATTTCAAAACGGAATGAAATTTCGTTACAAAGCATGTTGGAAGTTGAAGTTTTTGATTATTGGGGCATAGACTTTGTCGGCCCATTTCCATCGTCCTTTTCCATTGATTACATTTTCGTCGCGGTTGACTATGTATCCAAATGGGTTGAAGCAATAGCATGTGCTAAAGCAGATGGAAAAACCGTGATAAATTTTTTAAAGAAAAACATTTTTTCTCGATTTGGTACTCCGAGAGTGTTATAAGTGAGAGAGGATCCCACTTTTGCAACACTCAGCTAGAAAAGTCTTGGAGCAGTACGGTGTAAAGGACAAAGTTGCAAGACCCTACCATCCACGGGCTAATGGGCAAGCGGAGGTGTCGAATCGAGAAATTAAAAAGATTCTGAAGAAAACGGTGTCGAGCTTTAGAAAATATTGGGCAAACAAGCTTGATGATGCTTTGTGGGCTTATCGGACATCTTTCAAGGCTCCGATTAGTCTCATACTGTTTAAAATAGTCTATGGTAAGAATTGTCATTTGCCGGTAGAATTAGGACATAAGGCATTTCGGGCCTTAAAACTTCTGAATTTCGATCCAAGTCTCTGTGGAGAAAAAAGAAGGGTGCAATTGCACGAAATGAAGGAAATGCGCCTCCAAGCGTATGACTCCAACAGGCTTACAAAGATCGAGTGAAAACTTACCATGGCCGGAAAATAGTAACCAAGCAATTTCAAGTAGGGCAGCTAGTCTTACTTTTTAATTCTCGATTAAAATTGCTCCCTGGAAAGCTAAAATCAAAGTGGTCTAGCCCATTCTGGATTCCTGAAATCAAGATCTATGGGGCGATTATCATCGAAAGCATGCAGTCAAATGAGAGTTGGACTGTAAATGGTCAGCGGTTGAAGATTCATCTCAGTAGTGATTTCGAGCGGAATACCATTACAATGTCCTTCTCCGATCCTTGAGGTTGCATTGAACCGTCGAGCTGAAACGATGTTAAACAAAGCGCTGGTTGGGAGGCACCCCAACATTGTAAGTATTTTCTGTGTTAAATTTTGGTATTTGTTGTTTCTTAATTTAATTAGGCAGATAGTCGAAGAATGCTGGTTGAAACAAACTTGTCTGGATGTGATTCACTTAGGGCGCTTAGCGCACCTCTGCGACCGTTTAGCGCGGTTATGAAAATCAGCTCAGACAAGTTGGGCCTAAGTGGGGTGATGGGCCTCCGGGTCAAATTTAAAAAAAAAAACGAACGAGGGGTTCTGGAAACCCTCACTTCCCTATCTTAACAGATGTGTTCTCCATTCCATATTCCCTTTTGCTCCCTCAAATTCTTGTGCTCTACCTTCGCGAATCTCGTCCAATCTCACGTCACCTCATCTCATCTCATCTCCGGGCTTGTATCTTTTGTGCGTTTTTTATATTTCGTCTAAACAATGCATGTTTAGGTTTTGTTTGAGATTTTGTGAAATAGTTGGAATATTATAGATTGGTTAGATTGTGATTTGGTTAGCACTGTTAAGTTAGATTGGTTAGGATTAGATAACCTATTTCTGTTAATGTCTAAGGCTAGGGTTGCTGATTTGTGTTTGATTGCATGCCAATGATTTGATGGGTGTGTGGTTGTTTCGATTTCTGGATGGATTGACCTTGGGCACGAAAGTTTTTTCTTCAGTTTTCGCAGGCGCGCTAAGCGGGCTCATAATTGCGCTAAGTGTGCCCCTCTTGTTTTGTCCTTAGCCAGCTTTCTTGAGCGTGCTAAGGGGGCTCTGGCCTTGCTAAGCATGCACCCTTGGGACCAGAATGTTTATTTTTCAAATTTGTGGCACTTGCGTGACTGTTTAATGTTGATCTAGTATTTCTATTGATTTTTCTGGAATTTACTGACTGGTGGTTTGATCTTTTCGTTGCTGTTTTAGTCTGGTTTTCTTTGATTGCAAATGGCTCCTACAAACCTCTCAGCGGAGACAACCCACAGTAGAGTTGACAGCCACAGATTCCTAGGAGCAGAGCAACAGGCTAGATATTTGGAGTTAACCCGCAGAAGCATATGGACGGAATGTATTTTCTGAATCAACTCGCACGGGGAATTTAGAGCCTGTCAGAGCATTATTGAGGGCCATCGATGGCAAAACCTCATAACACCTCCAACATTACTGAACTTCAAAATTGTGTGTGAGTTTTACGCAAACGCCATTCCTACTGAAGGGCAGATGTATACCTTTAGATCTTTTGTCAGAGGGAGGGAGGTTTCTTTTTCGAAGGATGCTATAAATGAATACTTGGGAAACCCGTTGGTTTTAGCTGAAGGCGGGAAATGCACATATTATAGGCGGGTAGCTCGTAGGAATTGGAACTTGGAGAATGTGTGCTTGGATTTGGCATACTCGGGCCATGGGTTTGAGCTGAATGCGGCGGGAAGGCCAAAGATTCTAAAAAGAGGAGACATGAACACAACAGCTCAAGTCCTCATGACTCTTGTCCTACACAACATCAGGCCAAGAAGTCATACCTCTTCCGTTACAGTTGGCATCGCTTGCATGCTTTATTATATTATGGAGGACAGGCAGATCGATGTGGAGAGGACCATATCTAATGAGATTCGCGCTATCGCTGCTAGTGGGCACCGGTTGGGAACCAAGGTACCCGTTATTTTGGTCTTTCCCGGTTTGATTATGGGGTTATGTCAGAGAGCAGGTGTCCCGATCTCGGGTGTGGTCCATAAGACCATAAAAGGGGTTGTGACAGATACTTGGATCCGGATCCATTGCATGCCTAGAGTTGACCAGCCACCACCACTACCAGCCCGTGCAGATGAGCAGCCATCGCACCAGCCACTAGAGCAGCCACCACACTGCATGTATACTTGGGACATTCACATGGCTCATCCGAGAGCATTTTCGTTTTTACATTCATCTATGCGAGCCTTACATTTACAGGTGCGGGAGCCGCAGGTGGACCACCCTTTTCCTTCACAGGAGGATTATGATGCACGTGTTGTAACACCCCACTTCCCGTATTAAATAAAATATAAATATTATAATAATAATCAGAGTTTTCACCAAAAAGTGGGATATCACATCTCCAAATTTTATAAAACTACTTTATTCATTCTTTTCAAAATAATACAGCGGAATTTGTTTAATAAAATAAAATACATCAAATTCATGATACGTCACAGGATTACAATAAGTTTGGCATAAAACAATTACAACACCCATATCCCGTGTTACGTATCAGAGCATCCTAGACTCGACGGTCACACCAATATCCAAGCTAGCTAAACACCTGGATTATCTGTACTTCCGAAGAAGCACATACCACAACAACAACAAAGGGGTGAGAAATAATGATCAGAATATAATGGTAATGTAATACATGTAAATAAGGTAGTAAAACACACCAACACACCAATATTCACCCCCAACAACTCCATATGACGAACCTACTGTTCAAATTACAATATAACATATTATAATGCAAATATGCAACTCAACACCATGCATGCGGTACCGACTCATTGGTTCATTCAATCGAACCTGGATAGATCACTTATGCTCCTCCTGAGACATGATCTATCCCCCACCATTCTCCACAAAGGAGTACGGATGAATCACTTACGCTCCTCTTGAGACATGATTCATCCCACCAAAACACCATGATATGCACACACCAATGCATAACTAATATATTTAGACACTCAACGTGCACACGATCCTCCTGATCATATCATCATACATCAATGCATATATGTACAGATATAACATACACCAACACCATATAAATCAATTCACACAGTGAGCAATCTCACATTCTAACACCAAGTATGAACACATCCTAACACTCGGGGAATACACGATCCTACTGATCACTGCACCATAATCATATACATGATACACCCATCATTCATTTTAATTAAATTAGATATTAAACGAGTTCACACTCTAACACCATATATAAACACATCTCAACACTCGGGGAATACACGATCCCACTGATCACTACCCACATATATATCAACTAATTGCCCACCAGTCATTATTACGGGAAACATGTACTATCACCAAGTACACAAGTTAGTTCCCACACTCATCATTCTTACAGTGCATCAAGGCCAAACTGTACCTATCATCTCAACTCGGATCCTCAGTCTATTCTAGTACCAATCTTGCACATTACCGTAACCAATAGGTTTCTAATTCCTATTCCCAAAATCATCACCTACACACTTTACCGATACCTCAAAAGCCATACGGAATTTTCCCTAAAAACTGTAAAACACCCTATATGCCCTATATGCCAAATCATCCCAAAACACCAATTCATTAACATTGACTTATACTCCATCACTATCAATTACTAGTTATCATCAAACACAAACACACCAATAAACATTATACTTACCAATTATCTTATACTTCCTACTCTAGAACCAACATTACGGTACATTACCGACACTTCAGAGTCACTCTGAATCTCACCAAGGTCCTAACCATAGTCATTAACGACACTATAGGGAAACAACACATAATTTTCCCCAAAGCTATAATCAGGGTCATTACCCACACCACAGTAACAACACAGAATCTCACCAAAACTCTATTTATATTTACTATCAACACTGCAGTAACAACATATAATTTTCCCCAAAGCTATAATCATGGTCATTACCCACACTACAGTAACAACACAGAATCTCACCAAAACTCTATTTATAGTTACTATCAACACTGCATTAGCAACATATAATTTTCCCCAAAGCTATAATCATGGTCATTACCCACACTACAGTAACAACACAGAATCTCACCAAAACTCTATTTATAGTTACTATCAACACTGCAGTAACAACATATAATCTCACTAACATCACCATAATATATATACACCAAATTCACCAATACCAATCAACAATTCATCAATGTCAAGCATCAATTTATCATCAGCAACAATAATAACAAGCATGCCAATATAAAATTTCATAGATCGGAATTTTCCTACGGGGTTAAGGAATCCCCTCTACCCTATACATGTATATACCATCCCAAATCAAGTTTCTCCCCCCTTACCTTGTTAATCGGTTGATCGATGAAAGAACCCTCCAAGGTTTGGCCAATTCTGATTTTCCCCTGTATCCTTCGTTCTTTGCTCCCTTTTCCGTTCTCTCCTTTCTATCGTTCTTTTTCTACTTTCTCTAACTTCTCACAATGTATAGTAAAACTACTAATCCCTCACGTTTCTATTTTAATTCTCTAATCCCAATAATAATAATAACTTAATAATAATAATAATAATAAATAATAATAATAATAATAATAATAATAGTAATAATAATCCTATTATTATCTCACCAAAATAATAATAATGTTAATAACTTAATAAAATAATAATAATAATAATAGTAATAATAATCCTATTATTATCTCACCAAAATAATAATAATGTTAATAACTTAATAAAATAATAATAATAATAATAATAGTAATAATAATCCTATTATTATCTCACCAAAATAATAATAATGATAATAGTGAATATAATAAATATAATAATAATAATAATGCCCCCACCAATATTACTATTAGTTATTATATTATTATATCTACACCAATTCACCACCAATAATCCTCCCGTATCAGGGACACCCACCAATAATAATATTCATACCGATGATAATAATAATAATAATAATAATAATAATAATAATAATAATAATAATAATAATAATAATAATAATAATACCACCAATATTACTATTAACTATTATATTATTATCTCCACACCACCAATGATCCTTATATATCAAGGATACTCACCAATCACATACCAACACACCCCACCTAAGGGCACACCAACATAAAATAATTAAATTAACACCAAAATGACTAAATAAATAAAATGGGTGTTACAACTCTCCCCCACTTTAAGTATTTTCGTCCTCGAAAATTACCTGATGGAACACTTCCGGATACGCTTCCCGCATCCTTCATTCCAACTAACAGGTCACACTGCCTTCTGCAGCACCTCCCCAAGTTACTTTCATCAAAGATATCTCCTCCCTTCGGAGTTGTTTCTCGCTCGTCCAAACGAAATAGCAATGCCTCAACGATCAAATTATTTTCACTTGTACATCATCCACCTGGTTCAATGTACTTCCTCAACTACGACACATGAAACATATCATGCCGATTCATAGCGACAGCGGGAAAAACGGTCTAACATGTTACTCCTCCCATGCCTCTGCTGCGCCACTCTGATACAAACCACAGAACACGGTGCGAACTTCTGAGACTTCGAAGCTCGACCAACATCAGTCACCGGCGTGACTCTCCAAACACATCTTTCCTTGGATCCTCTTGATCTTTTCAGCCCTCTCAACATAATTTTCAGGTTTGAGCACAACACTCTCACTCGACCCATTCCAACACAGTAGAGTCCTACACTCCCTATTTCATCAAGCCACATATAGTGCCATTCCGACACTAGGATGGTAACCGTTATTATAGGTAACTCAATCAACGGTAATTAATCATCCCACAATCCACCTCGATCCAACACCCAAGCTCTCACCCATTCTCTACAGACTCAATAGTCCTCTCTGACTGACCATCAGTTTGCGGATGGTAAGTCGAACTCAACTTCAACTTAGTACCCGAAGCTTCCTGTAAGCCCTTCCAAAATCTCAATATAAACCTCAAATTTCCATCTGACACAATATTCGTCAGTATCTCATCCAACTTCACCACTTTCTCAATATGCATCTCATATATTCTCAACACGGAATAGTTAATCCACTCCTAACAATTCAAATTAAAATTATGTCTTTACAAATTCTTTGGAAATCTCAACACCAATTTCGTGAAAATACTACCTGATTTCCACTATGGAATATTTAACGACTGCATCAGACTCAACAGTCTTTGATGTTCACTCTTCGAATTCCTACAATTCTAACCAGCATATTCCACCTCAACTACTCCTCCCCTTATCCATGGTCTCCAAAACAATCTACTCAAATTCGGTTACTTCTTCATAGCACTGGGATGTATACTCCCTCTACCCCAATGTATTTCTTCACGAGTACTTCTACTCCCCTCAACAACATTTGGTACACATACTCTATCATAACATCTCGTGGTATTATTTCCACAAGCCCGACAATCCACTCCTCGACTCTAATTTATCAACTTCAACTAATTCACTACTCGACCCAGATTTTTGACTTTCTCGGTTCTTCTCAAGGATATCACTATTCAGATCTTAATAATAAAAGATTAGCTCCATAAGAAGTATCCTTACTCACACAACGCACATTATGAAATTTCTCAATCAGTTCTACCTCTTTTCACCATCATCTTCGGTAAACACAAACATTTCCAACTCACCGCATCATCTACCACATCCACTTTACCCAAAGGGTAATTACACTCAAAGTCGTAATCCTTCAGAAATCCTAGTTATTTCCTATGCCTCATTTTCAACATTTTTCAAATCAAACAAACACCTTAAACTCTTAAGATCACCAAACATCTCCGATCTCAGTCTGAACTTTCGAAGCCTCCGACTCCGGTACAACCACAATAGCAACCAACTCTAAATCACTGGTCGGATGGTTTCTCTTACACACTTCGAGTTGCCTTTTGCATAACTGAAACTCGCTGAAGTTGTCTTTAGCAAATCCCCTAATTATATCAACAAGCATCACAAACACCACAATTAGTTCTATCGGATTCGGCAGAACTTTCCTTACGGAAGTATATCACCGCTCTTTTTCTAACACTGATAACTCCAGTTCCTTATGCTCAACATAATCCTCTATACTCTTCGAATACCTTAAAATATCATTTATTAACACAACCATTGCCTTATATAAATAATTAAAGAAGATCCCATGCCAAGTGGACAAACAAGTTGTGAGTTATAGCGGGAACACATACCGTACCGCCCGTCCTTACCACAACATTCAAACACACTTCATCAATAAATAGATTAAATCTATGTCAATACTTCACCATCTCATAGATAATTTCAATAGCTTTCCAACGCTTCGAACCGGGCGTCATTCCGAGTTACGGTCCTCCCGTTACGACAAAAATACCACAACAACATTTTCTGCTCAAGGCACTTCGCCAGGCGAATCTCGGCGAACATGACAGTCCCGAAATTCTATTTTCGACCGTCACCTGACTTCCGAGTGTCCGATTTCAATTCCGTAAAAAGCTGCGATCTCGGAATTCAACGTATAACCATAATTTCATACTTAGGAGTCCGTCCAACACACTTTCAATCTTTAAATATTTTAAAACCCGATTACTTCCAATCTCAACAGCAGATCGTGGAGCCTCCTATTACGATACCACTTCGACCTTCGACACCACAACACAATAATTCTACTCGCGATCTCACGAACACGGAAACTCACGTCCTTCAATCAATTGATCCATAAAATCATTAACTCTTGGAAGCGAACACTTATCCTTGACAGTCACCTTGTTCACTTATCTATAGTTCACCCAAAGCTTCACAAAACCTTCTGTCTGTCTAACCAACAAAAATTGGTGCACCTTACGGTAACACACTCAAACAAAAGAACCTCTCCCCCAGCGGGTCTTCAAGTTGACTCTTCAACTTCTCCAATCCCAACGTAAACATACAATATGGAGCCATCGATATCAGACTCGTCCCAAAAACAAAATAAACGTGTAAGCTTTACTTCACACTCCGATAGTAAATCGCTTACTTCCTCAGGGAACCTCCGGCAATTTCAACAAATTGACAAATCCCAATTTTCTCACTTTCCTTCTCATTCGAAGGTTCCGTCAAAATAAACGTCTCAACACCGTATTACGCCAACTCCTCAAAATAATCCCTTAAGCACTTAGCTTAACTCAGGACAATTCATTGCTCACGCCACACAAGCTTGCAAGACACGTCTATCCCATCCAATACAATCCCGTCTACTATTAACAAGAGATTAAGGGTGATCAGTTCCTCAATTTGTTAATAGACAGCCGAAATCATGATGGGGTACAAACCATCTTTACCAAACTATGATAGCATTCCTCAACACACTAAGCCACCACACCGTAGCATTCCGGAGAATTACAAACTTCTCCCCCACTGGAATCATTCCTGCTTCTGCAGACAAGGTTAGGAAATAAACACGTACCGACAGTGTTTTCACACACATGCCGTATACTAGGGGTTTAAACCACAACACCAGGTTACACAACACACAGTCTCCATCCCAACGGACAGACTCAACTCACTCAACAACACTGGCCGGACGGACCGACCTGCTCTGATACCAATTGTAACACCCCACTTCCCGTATTAAATAAAATATAAATATTATAATAATAATCAGAGTTTTCACCAAAAAGTGGGATATCACATCTCCAAATTTTATAAAACTACTTTATTCATTCTTTTCAAAATAATACAGCGGAATTTGTTTAATAAAATAAAATACATCAAATTCATGATACGTCACAGGATTACAATAAGTTTGACATAAAACAATTACAACACCCATATCCCGTGTTACGTATCAGAGCATCCTAGACTCGACGGTCACACCAATATCCAAGCTAGCTAAACACCTGGATTATCTGTACTTCCGAAGAAGCACATACCACAACAACAACAAAGGGGTGAGAAATAATGATCAGAATATAATGGTAATGTAATACATGTAAATAAGGTAGTAAAACACACCAACACACCAATATTCACCCCCAACAACTCCATATGACGAACCTACTGTTCAAATTACAATATAACATATTATAATGCAAATATGTAACTCAACACCATGCATGCGGTACCGACTCATTGGTTCATTCAATCGAACCTGGATAGATCACTTATGCTCCTCCTGAGACATGATCTATCCCCCACCATTCTCCACAAAGGAGTACGGATGAATCACTTACGCTCCTCCTGAGACATGATTCATCCCACCAAAACACCATGATATGCACACACCAATGCATAACTAATATATTTAGACACTCAACGTGCACACGATCCTCCTGATCATATCATCATACATCAATGCATATATGTACAGATATAACATACACCAACACCATATAAATCAATTCACACAGTGAGCAATCTCACATTCTAACACCAAGTATGAACACATCCCAACACTCGGGGAATACACGATCCTACTGATCACTGCACCATAATCATATACATGATACACCCATTATTCATTTTAATTAAATTAGATATTAAACGAGTTCACACTCTAACACCATATATAAACACATCTCAACACTCGGGGAATACACGATCCCACTGATCACTACCTGTTGCGGTGGAAATAGGATCACAAACTATTAATTAGTTTGAATCGCAATTCAATTCACAACCGCTCTTTGATTTATCCGAAGGAAAAGGTCAAAAAGGGAAAACCTATTTTGCATCGTAAACACAATGCGGGGAAAGATCTAGGGTTCGGGGGTTGGTTAAATTTAGGGAAGGTATTAGCACCCTAAACTTCTGTAGTACTCTACAGGAACCTTTTGTTCAAATGTTTACTATTTGCTTTATTTATTTGCTTAAGGTATATGCACAAAGGATTAAAAGTGAGAAAAGAGACCTAAGGGGTTAATTCTAAGTTTACTCGGCAAGACATCGCATCTTGTGCCTACGTATCCTTACGGGAGTGGAATCAGAGTAATCGTAGTTCCCCTCAAAAGGGAGGTTAGAGACTTCTTGACTGTGGTCAAGGTCTCAAGGGGAATAAACATGTCTTAAGGACATGCTTACGCGGAGTGTAGAAACTCCAAATCTCTACGTTGAATTATTAAGTTGTAATTAGGGTTAAATTAGGGATTCCACGGCGGGAAACCCTAAAATGAGCGCGGCGGCTCTTTGACCTAATGCTAGGGGTAAAATTGTAATTTTGCCTGCGGCGAGGCATTTGTGAAAATTAGGGTTTGTGAGGTTGCAAGGGTTTGAAGTTGAGGACTATTGACACGGCGGTCAAATGCTAGACCTAATTCCTTCGGAGCGTGTAGTGTGACTGGAATATTAATGAAGATGTGAGATGATTTGAGTTATGCAAGCAGAAAATAAAGACAGCAGTTGAAGCCATACGAACAGAAATTTAAAGGCAGAAACTTAAAGCGCGATTATTAGGTTCGCGAGGTTACAAACGAGGCGCAGTTACAATAATGGTGAAACTTAAGATAAAAACACAATACAATAGTAGTAGACATGAGCTGCAAAAGATGAACACCCGTTAGCAGGCAAAGTTAGACGGTATTTGGACGAATCATGAGATAAAAGTGCAATATTGGAGATTTTTCTTGTTTAGAAAGAAAAAAAGTTTTGATTAAGTTAAAAAGTTGTTTAAACATTTAAAAAAAAAGATTAAGTTTAATTTTCAAAAATAGTTTTAATTTAATTATCTAAAAAAAAGGTTTTACTTTTAATGTTATTCTTATTTTAAAAAAAATGACTTTAGTTATTAAAAAAAATTTAAAGTTATTATTTTAAAAAGATTTTAAAGTTATTATTTGTAAAAAAAAAGTTTTTATATAAAAAGTTAATTTTGTTTAATTTTAAAAATAATATAATAAACAACAACAAAAAAAAAGGTAAATGCTGGGGTAGAGAATGGGTTGGGCCGGTGGTAACATCCGGACCCAACCCGGTTTACGCTAACAAACTAAAAAACCCAGGGTTCATTAGGTCGTGAACCCTAATCCTCCCTTGAGGCGCCGTTTCGTTCTTCATTCTCTCGTATCCTCATCAAGCTTTCGTTCATCCTTCTTCTTCGTTGATGGCTTTCGTTATGTCACCTTATCCTGAAAACAAAGCAAAGCAACATGTTAATTACGTGATGGCTTACGTTTTACGACCGTAACTCTTCCAATCTGCGATGAAAGGCTGATGATGGATGATACACGGCGTGTTTGAACGATGACGACGATGTTCTTCGTCTGAGTTCGCGGCTTTCGTTCACGGCGCCTAGGGTTTGTTCGTTTGCGATCTCCGTTCTTCGTTAGGGTTTCGCTCCTGATCTCTTTCTCGTGGCCACCAGTTAGGGTTTGTACGCGATTCCTCTTCTGTTCGTATCAGGTTGTATTCTCCTATTTATAACTAACTTCTGGGCCTTGGACTTGCGTTTTTTCCTGAGATATGCACTTGATCTGATTTGATTTTTGTGTTGACATTATTTGATTTTGATTTTCCTCAGATACTGATTGGATTACGATTGGATGCTGATTGAACTCTGTTTCCTTTTTTAGGGTTTAAACGATCCTTTCTGATCTCCATCTGATACGATTATTCTGATTTGGTTCAAAAATTTCTATCTTCAGAACTTTATGATTGAATGTAATCTGAACTGATTTGTTTGATTGATTCAGGTTGTCTCAAATTGATTCCGATTGGTTCCAATGGGCCTTCTGATACGGTTGGGATTTCGTTAATTTGCTTGATTGCTCTATACTGATTCGTTTTTGGCTGACTTGCTTTATTGACTTGTCTGATTGATTCAGATTGTCTCAAATTGATTCAGATTGGTTCCAATGGAGATATTTCCTGATGCATTTGACTCGAAACTTTCCATTTCCAGCTTCGGCTTTGTTTGATCATTTGGATTACCTCTGAATTTATTTGATCTGATTGATATCTGGATTAGTTCATTTGTTCTACTTGAATTCAATCTGGACTATGCTGATGCGTTTTCGATTTGATTCAATTTTAGTAGTCTGAACTGATTTGCTTTGATCTGTTTTGGGATTAATTATCAAGTCAAAATCTCTCTATTTTTCTGATATGGTTTGCTTTTTGATGCAGCTCAGATCCTTTTCCTCTTCTTCTTTCAGAGAGGGTTGATGCTACGACTTTGGTTGAGTCGGGATTGCCGAGGAAGGTATACGGCAATGATGTTTATCTGAGCCCTTGACGCTTGTATTCTTCGATGATGCTGCGATTGCTTTCTGAGGATCTTCGCGTGGGGTTTATCACTTATTCTCTTTGAGTTGTTTCAACTGCTGATGATTCTTAGCTTGCAAACGTCTGTTTTTCTATGATGTTTGTGACCCATCTTGATGGCTTAGTTTAGATTTCCAGCAGATAGATTTTTCTGTGACATTTTAGCAGTAGCCCCATTCTTATGTTTTTCGTGATGCCTGATACTGAAACCTCTTGATATTGCTTTGCAGATGTTGATGTTGCTGGTGTACTTCCCTGATGATCGATAGTTTGTGTTGAGACGCTAATTGCTTGATGCAGCTTAGCTCTGATTTGGTTTGATTGGCTTTTCCTACTTGTTTGACCTCAGAGCTGCTGCTAACATTGTAACTTATCTGCTTTGATCTTGAACCAAGTTTGATGGCCTGACATTCAGATTATTGTTGTTGGCTATTGTTGTCTGATAACAGGACTTATGTGTTGCGTGCCGTTGAAACTGGTTCGGACGGGGCCTTACCGTTAACTGATGCTGCTGAGACTTTTTGATACCTTGTCCTATGTAATTTTGACGCATCTTGTTTTGTGTCTCATTTCTCTGTTCTGTTTGAACTGGTGCATCTTGATACCATAGTTCGGTTTCTCTCGTTCTGCTTTGGACTTGATTGTTATTCTGTTTGGTAACAGATTTATACTGTTCTGGCGCGAGCCCCTTCCTGGTTTTGTTTATGCTGATGATACTTGGCTTTTCATGTGTTGGAAGTTTTTAAAACCAAGGAAACTCAGACCTGCCGGCATCCGGGTCTGGGCCAGAATTTTGCCTATGTTGCCTTATTTTCGTATCAGTTTGGAAATCCAATCGTGGCAAAACGAATCAGTTCCACTTCATTTATTTTTTCTATCTCTCGGATGTCCCATATGGATAAGAACATGTATTACCTTATCTGACGCCTACGGCGCGGATTGGTAACGGGGGTAGGTCGCAGCTTCGGTTGTGCCACTCCCGGCACTCGATGATGACATCGTTCTGAGAGTGTCAAAAGCATCTTCTAACCTTTTTTCTCTATTGTTTGTTTTGCTTTGATGTGCAGGTTAGTCGAGATTTGCGGCGAAGCTTAAAGACAGCATGAAGACCCTTAGGAACTTTTAGGATTTAGGATAGATACTCATTGTAAATGTATAATCCTTTTGTAAATGAAAGATTATCATGAATAAAATCCAAATATTACTTCCATTTCAACATGCAATTCTAGATGTTTATGAAATAAAATCCAGTAAATATTCATTTCTATCTTCTCAATTATGAATTTAAATTCAACTTTGATTTGTAGCTTATGAACATTCCTGAATAAAAGCTCACAAATATTAAAACTTAACCTCTCCTTTGCCTTTTATAAATGATATCCCGCCATATGATTACATCCAAACAAATTCCAATTAAAACCTCGTTGATCACATCACTTCTCACGATAACCTTAACAGTATCCACTTCCTTTTCAACCCAACTTTATAAAAGGAAACAAAACTGTTTGGAAACGTTTCAGAATCAAACAAAGCACGGCCCCGAGTCCAATCATATTTCTGACAAAGCATATTGGTACCTTGACCCAAATGGCAAATAAATGCCTCAGAACGTAATAACAGCCCGTTTTCAAGAAATTAGCAGAATTTGCGTGAAATGACCAAAATACCCCTGGGACCAAATCTGCAAAACAGACACCTCCATAACTTGTTAGTGGTTAGCAAATGTTCATAGGAGATGATATGCGAAATGCCTGACTAAATGTAAGGGTAAAATTTGGGGTATTACAGTTGCCCCTATTTAAATAGCTACACCGGACGATTTGAGTGACAGAGACTCGAGGAATCGTGGTGGAGAGATTTAAATATAGATAACCGAAAATTTTGCCCTTATATGCGACGATATGCAATGCTATGGACAAAACTGGAACGACTTAATGCAGATGATGCCATGATTATGATATGATGCGTATGCTGGAATAATGAATGCGAAAATGCTGACGAACATGACGACACCGAGACAGACGCCATGAGAAGAACACACTGGGGACAGTGACGTGCTGAGACAACAGTACAACACTGGGGAAATCTAAAAATGATAATCAACTGGTGCGAATGTCCAATTGTCACTTTTAGAAAAGGGGCGAGATCCTCAAATGGAGATGGTACCTACGAGACGGCTTCCACTGGGGAATCTAAAAATAAAACTGGATCACGTACGATTGTAAGATCGATTACAGAATGCTGGAGCATTGAGCAAAGAATAACATCCAAGCTTCTGTAACCTATCCCTCGTGACAAGATCAAACAGACTTTTCGGAACTCCGTAACAAATATACAGGGTAAAGACCGGCTGTATGCCAAAATAAATGGACTTTGATGGGAAATGCCATGATAAGCTTCTCGCGGGAGAACTGTCACTTATCGTTGGAAGGGACTTACATGCCAAAACGGATAAGCACTCAAATAAAGAGGTTGCTGCTTATCTGATAAATAAATCTTCTCGCATTCTAAGGTCGGCGCCTGGAATACGATTTTGATTCCTCTCTTACTGAAGGATAAATGTTCTCCCGAATATAAAAAAGGGTAAACTGAATTTCCTCATACTTCAGAATCGTGCTCTCCTGAATATGATTCGGATAAAGGGTAAATGAAAATCTTCATACTTCAGAATGAAACTGGCTGACTGAAATTACTCATACTTCAGAATCGTGCTCTCCTGAATATGAAACCGGATGACTGAAGATACTCATATTTCAGAATCGTGCTCTCCTGAATATGAAACCGGATGACTGAAGATACTCATATTTCAGAATCGTGCTCTCCTGAATATGAAACTGGATGGCGGAATATACTCATATTTCAGAATCGTGCTCTCCTGAATATGAAACTGGATGACTGAAGATACTCATATTTCAGAATCGTGCTCTCCTGAATATGAAACTGGATGACTGAAGATACTCATATTTCAGAATCGTGCTCTCCTGAATATGAAACTGGAAACACATATGTATTTTATGCTTAGGGCTGACAATCTATTTGGAGAGAATGGACAAACCCCAGTTACACGGCGGTAACAATCAATGATGGCGAGACACAATGAACCTGTGAATGCTAATGCATATGTGAATGTATGTTAATGTCTATGTAGTTAAATATGCAGGATGTTATGAAATGAGTATGTAATGAGTATGTAGTGAATATGTAATGAATATGTAATGAATATAGGCATGTGATGCTTATGCCCTTGCGTATACTAACGAAACAAACTAGAGACGGGAAGAGAGACGAAATAAACATCTCGACGGAGATACCCTGCGTTCTCTGCAACCAATACGTCAATCATGGGAGGGACTGGATCAATGGTAGAATCAAATCTGGTTCTAAAGTTCTGAATTCTCTGGGGAGAAAGTAATCTGCTTGGGTGTACAGTATCACGTCTTCACATGGGGAGAAGAAAACCTGAGGGACACTGTTGAGTTTCCCAAGAAAAAAGTTGTCAGCTTATAGCCTCTCTGGGGACTATCACTGGGCAATGGTTTGAAAGTGTTTCTGCAATAATGATATTTCCGGGGAATGAAGAGATCCTGTCGGAATTTCCACTAGTCAAAGTAATTTACTACATTTCAAATTTGTTTTGTTTTTTTGAAAAACAGTTTTGAAAAATCTACAATGCACCTTTCATTTTCGAATTTTAGGAATAAACGCATTTTGCATAACAAATAGAAAATAAAGAGCAATGCACCAAGGAATGTAAGTAACGAGATGGTATCTTTTATTAAAGGGTGGCTGCTTGCTGAAGGCATAGCTCCACAGATGATTATGTTTTAAAATTGGCAACATGGGAAAAGTTACATCGAATCCAATGACACCTACTGACACTAATAACTAAGACTAATCCAGAATCTTGCTTTGGGCAAGGATGAAAGAACTGAAACATGGCTCTCATGCGGAAAGTGTGTTTGAGATAATCAGTGTCTTCTGATGCAATGAAATGCCTTTGTCCCTAACTTTTTCCTGGACCGCCCTTTCGGGTTTTCAATCCACCGGGACGCTCTTTTTTGCCTAAGCCGCCCTTTCGGGTTTTCACCTTAGCGAGCTTTTGTTATTATATTTTTTTTTCCAACCCTTACTTTTGCCTAAGTCGCCTTTTGCAGGTTTTCGACTTAGCGGGTTTTTAGGCATAATATTTTCGGACTGCATCAGAATTCACGGGATGTGCTAGTTCTTCACCGTCCATTGTCGTAAGTATTAGAGACCCTCCGGAGAAGACAGTCTTTACAACGAATGGGCCTTCATAATTGGGCATCCACTTTCCACGCATATCTTTGTGTACTGGCAAGATCTTTTTGAGTACGAGCTCTCCTTGACGGAACTCACGGATACGGATCTTCTTATCAAACGCTCTCTTCATCCGTTTCTGATATAATTGCCCATGGCACATGGCTGTCAAGCGCTTCTCGTCAATGAGATTCAACTGATCCAATCTGTCCTGAACCCACTCAGCTTCCTCAAGTTCAGCTTCCATTAACACTCTTAAAGAAGGTATCTCTACTTCGATGGGGAGCACGGCGTCCATTCCATACACCAATGAGAAAGGTGTTGCCCCTGTCGAAGTTCTTACTGAGGTTCTGTATCCATGCAAAGCAAACGGTAACATCTCATGCCAATCTTTGTAGGTCACAACCATCTTTTGCAGGATCTTCTTGATATTCTTATTCGCAGCTTCAACGGCCCCATTCATCTTAGGACGGTACGGAGAAGAATTGTGGTGAGTGATCTTGAAATTGTCACACAGCTCTTTCATAGTCTGGTTATTCAAATTGGTGCCATTGTCAGTTATTATCCGGCTTGGGACTCCATAACGGCAGATGATTTCTTTCCTGATGAAGCGGGCAACCACTTGCTTGGTCACGTTGGTGTAGGAGGCAGCCTCTACCCACTTGGTGAAATAATCTATAGCAACGAGGATAAAACGATGTCCATTAGAAGCTTTCGGCTCAATTGCCCCAATCATGTCAATGCCCCACATAGAGAACGGCCATGGTGAAGACAAAACATTCAACGGTGACGGAGGCACGTGCATTTTATCAGCATAGATTTGGCACTTATGGCATTTCCTAGCGTATCGGATGCAGTCGGCTTCCATGGTTAACCAGTAATACCCAGCCCTTAACATCTTTTTGGACATAGCATAACCATTGGCATGGGTTCCGAAGGTCCCCTCATGAATTTCCTGTAGTAACATGTCCGCTTCCCGTTTATCAACACATCTGAGCAGGACCATGTCGTGATTCCTCTTGTATAGCACACCATTACTGATAAAGAATTTGGACGCCAGTCTTCTCAATGTTTTCTTGTCCAGACCAGTAGCACCCTCGGGATACTCTTGCTTGACGAGATAGTTCTTGATATCGTGAAACCAAGGCTTTTCATCCACCTCAACTTCTTCGACCGTCTGACAATAAGCGGGCTCCACCTTGCGCTCAATATGGATAAGAGGTGCTTCATTAACGAATTTAACTTTCCACATAGATGCTAACATGGCTAATGCATCAGCTACGTGATTCTCGGATCTAGGAACATGCTCGAATTTTATATCGTCGAAATACTTGATCAGCTCAATAATGTAATCCTTATAAGGGATTAACTTCTCATTCTTCGTTTCCCATTTGCCTTGTACCTGGTAGATAACCAAGGCCGAGTCACCACTTACTTTAAGAAGTTTGATTCAGAGGTGAATCGCTGCTTCGAGGCCGAGGATACACGCTTCATACTCTGCGACGTTATTAGTACACTCAAAGTCCAACCTTGCTGTAAATGGAGTAAATCCACCCTTTTGGTTCATTAAAACGGCGCCTATGCCATGCCCATTGAAATTCGAGGAACCGTCAAACATCATCCTCCACTAAAGACCTGGTTCTGGACCTTCGCTCGGATCTGGCTCTTCACAATCTCTTTTAATCAACAAAATATCCTCATCAGGAAAATCGAGCCTAAGAGGCTCATAATCTTCAACTGGCTGGTCTGCAAGATAATCAGATAAAATACTACCCTTAATCGCCTTCTGGGGTACATATTGGATGTCATATTCGGATAACAACATGTGCCAACGGGCTAGCCTCCCGGTTTGAGCAGGTTTTTCAAAAATATACTTGATCGGATCCATTTTAGAAATCAATAACGTGGTATGACAGACCATATACTGCCGAAGGCGCTTAGCGGCCCATGCCAATGCACAACAAGTTTTCTCTAATGGTGAGTATCTGTTTTCGCAATCGGTAAATTTCTTGCTCAGGTAATAAATTGCATGTTCCTTTTTCCCAGTCTCATCATGTTGTCCAAGCACACAACCCATAGACTTCTCGAGAACGGTAAGGTACATAAACAACGGTCTTCCGGGTACGGGAGGGATCAGAATAGGGGGATCTTGCAAATAACCCTTAATCTTCTCAAACGCTTTCTGACAATCAGGGTTCCACTCAACTGTCTGCCCCTTGCAAAGCAATTTGAATATCGGCTCACAAGTAGCGGTCATATTAAAGATAAACCTGGAAATGTAATTCAGGCGTCCCAGAAAACCCCTAACTTGCGTCTCGGTTCGCGGAGCCGGCATATCTTGAATGGCTCGAACTTTGTCAGGATCCACCTCAATCCCTCGCTGGCTAACAATGAAACCAAGCAGTTTTCCAGATCTGACACCGAAGGTACATTTTGCAGGATTCAATTTCAACTGATATTTCCTGAGTCGTTCAAACAGCTTCACCAAATGGTCTAAATGCTCCTCTTCACTCTGAGATTTGGCTATCATATCGTCCACATACACCTCAATCTCTTTGTGCATCATATCATGAAAGAGAGTGGTCATAGCGCGTTGGTAAGTTGCCCCTGCGTTCTTTAAACCAAAGGGCATGACTTTGTAGCAGAAGGTTCCCCAAGGAGTAATGAAAGTAGTCTTCTCTTGATCATCGGGATCCATCTTGATCTGATTATAGCCAGAGAAACCATCCATAAATGAGAACAACGCAAAACTGGCCGTATTGTCTACCAGTGTGTCAATATGTGGCAGTGGGAAGTCGTCTTTCGGACTTGCTTTGTTCAGATCCCTGTAGTCTACACACATCCTAACTTTACCGTCCTTCTTAGGTACTGGCACAATGTTGGCAACCCAATCTGGATATTTTGCGACTGCCAAGAAACCTGCATCCAACTGCTTTTTAACCTCATCTCGAATCTTCAAAGCCATGTCGGGTCTCGTTCTTCGGAGTTTCTGCTTGATAGGTGGACAATCTGGCTTAAGTGGCAACTTGTGAACAACAATATCCGTGTCTAGGCCCGGCATATCTTGATACGACCACGCAAACACATCAACATACCCTTTTAACAACTCAATCAACCTCGGCCTAATCTCTGTCCCAAGCATTGCACCAATCTTGACCTCTTTCTTGTTCTCCTCTGTACCGAGGTTAATTAGGTCCACCTGCTCTTTATGCGGTTGAAGCTCTGTATACTCGTACTCAATCAATCTTGTCAGTTCCGCGGGTACTTCAAAATCTTCTTCACCCTCGTCCTCAGCTTGATTGATGGGTGCATCCCAGTCAGGAGTGTCAGTAAAGTCATTGGATCCAACAAGGTTTACGATATCTCTGCATGATGGAAAGCTTACTTAATTAAAATGCTCGAAGATATGTAAGAATGAAATGCTGTTTTTTTTATTTTATTATTATTTTGGAAGAAAGGTTGCCAATTTCATTCTTAAAGGTGAAAACGAAAAACGCAAATGAACCAAAGTGGAATTGAACAAAATGCTTTTATTAATATCCTTTTAGAAATGAAAGGTGGCCCAATAACAGCGACCCTATCGCCTTGGGCAGAGCTACGGATTTTTATTTGAAAATGTAAATGAAACTTAAAAACAATTACTTTGACAAGGAAAAAATAACAGGGATCTCTACGGCCTCCCAGTTGTTCAAAACTGCATCACCCTTAAACACCAGGTTGCTCAGCTCTTCATTTTTCTCACAGTCACTGATGGCATTGACTTGGAAACCTCCGCTGACAAATATTTCTTGGATAACCTTCGGACGCCCTTCGACGGTCGTGGCAGCTCCATTCTGAGTTGGTTTGTAACCCAACCCAGAGCGATCAGTCTTGGTCTTGACATCAATTACCTCTCCCCAACCTTCAGGAATGCCCCTGTCAATTGTTGCTTTGGTACTCTTCAGAGATGCAAAAGATGGATTACCCTGACCCACTGTTTCTTCGACTTCCAGCAGAACAGCATTGGCGATCTCAAGTGCTTGAAAGGAGATGTCTAAAGCATTCTCATCGGCCTCGATGTAGCGGAATGAAGACAGGTTACTGACCATCAGATCCTCCTCACCGTGTATAATAACCAACTTTCCATCGATCACGAACTTCATCTTCTGATGTAAAGTTGAGGTTACCGCCCCAGCGGCATGAATCCACGGCCTTCCGAGTAAACAACTGTAGTTGGGATTAATGTCCATGACTTGAAACGTGATATTAAAAATTTGCGGACCAATCAGGATAGGAAGCTCAACCTCCCCCATTACCGACCGGCGAGAACCATCGAAAGCCTTGACGACCAAAGGAGTAGGTTTCAACACAGTCTCTTTACAAGCCAACTTATCAAGAACCCTATTGGGTAGAACATTCAGAGAAGAGCCGGTGTCCACTAGCACTCTCGCTAAATTGTCCTCTTGACATTTTACCGATATATGTAAAGCACGATTATGGTTCGGACCCTCCTTCGGTAACTCTTCATTGCTGAAACTGAGAGTGTTACAGGCGGTCAAATTGGCAATCACACTATCAAACCGACTGGTGCTGATATCCTGATCCACATGCGCTTGAGTCAAAACCTTCTGCAAGGCCATCCTATGAGCGGGTGAATTCATCAACAGAGATAAAATCGAAATCTTGGAAGGAGTCTGATGAAGTTGGTCAATAACTTTATAGTCACTTTTCTTGATGATCCTCAAAAATTCGGCATCTTCATCATTCGTGACGGCTCCCTTACCCTTGTCTTTGGCAGGCACTGGGATATTAGTGATCTCCTTAGGTGGATCCTCATTAGAACGGGGAGTATACACACGACCACTGCGAGTTATCCTGCTTACCTCTGCGATATTGGTCACCGTGCCCTTAACCTCTTCATTTGGAATAACCTTCCCAGACTCCTTGTCAGTCATAGTCACGTCATATTTCCAAGGCACAGCTTTAGGATCACTGAAAGGAAACGGACTCGGTCTTCGAATAACTATAGGCTTAGGCTGATTCACCTCAGGGATATACGACCTCGGTATATCGAACACGAGATTGGCGGAGCCTGCCCCTGATAGATTAAACACTGGTACCTTACCCTTTGATTCAGGCTGATGGAAAACAGGCTCAACCACGGCGACTACATCCTTCTTGGCTTGGCTTGTCACTTGTAAAACACCCTCATTAATCAGCCTCTGAACATCATTCTGAACCAACACACAACCCTTAGTACTGGCTTCACAACTTACACATGCAACGTGGGAAGTCTCTACTAAACCAGCTTCAAACAGTTTCGAATGGAACATTTTGAGAGGAGTCTTAATCTGTTCAACGTCAAGGGCATAACCATCCCTCGAATCAACACTAACGGCATTGACACTCTCATGGTTAGGAAAAGGGTTCTTCTTAACATTTGATTGAGGATCTTCGAATGACAAAATCTTCTTTTCCAATAAATCCCTGACAATATTTTTGAGAGCATAACAATTCTCCAGATCATGGCCAGGCGCACCCTCATGAAATAAACAATGAGCAGCGGCGTTGTAATTGGCGGGTAGAGGATTAGGAGGCGGACCCAAAGCCCGAGTGGTGATTAGACCTTGCTTGACCAAAGAGGGATACAACTCGGTAAAAGTCATCGGAATTGGCGGACAAGGCTTATACGTTCTTCTATTCGGAACATTCCGGCGAGGAGCCGGACTCTCTGGCTGTTGAGGAGCAGGAGTATTGGGTGCCTGTAGGTAGTTGACAGGAGGCGGATAAACAGGAGGTTGTTGCATAGGTTGATACATAGGAACCTGTTGATTGAAAGAAGGAGTAATAGCTGCCACATAGGGTTGTTGAGCATATTGGACTGGGTACCCTTGAGGTTGAGCATAACCTTGCGGATGCCGATAAAAGCGTTCCCTTGGTCTACCAGAGGATATAGCATTAGTCTCACTCTCCTTCTTTTTCTGGGAGCTATACGGAGGTTTCTTCGGCTGATCCTTAGAAGTACCATGATTATTTGTCATTTTACCACTTTTCATACCCAATTCAATCTTGACACCCACAGCAACGATGTCGGAGAAATTTGAAGTCACACTACCCACCATTCTCTCGTAAAATTCTGGACGGACCGTGTCGACAAACCAATCAGCTAACTCTTTCTCGGTCAAAGGAGGTTCTACCTGCGAAGCAGTCTCTCTCCACCTTTGAGCATACTCTTTGAATGACTCAGAATTCTTTTGTGACATACTCAGCAACTGTCTTCTGTCAGGAGCCAGATCCATATTGTACTTGTAGTGTTTGATGAAAGCGTCAGATAAATCTTGAAAACTCTTAACGCGAGACTGGTCTAAAGTTAAATACCACTTGGAAGAAGCACCCTTCAAACTGTCTTGGAAGCAATGAATCATCAGTTTATCATTCTCAACATGGGCAGCCATTTTGCGATAATACATGATCAAATGACTCTTAGGACAGGTGGCACCTTCATAACGATCGAAGTTCGGAGTTTTGAACTTCGGGGGAATAACCAAACCTGAGACCAAACAAACATCCCTTGCAGCAGTCCCAAAAATTTGATCACCCTCTACCTTTTTCAATCTCTGGACGATAGTGTTTACTTCCTCACGCAGCTTATCATGTTTCTCATAACCCTCAACATTCTCATCAAGATTATCAAAAACTGTCTCATTGAAGTACGGTTGCGCACGAGTGTGTACAACAGGTGGTGCAAAGATAGGAGCCCCCCTAGAAACTTCAGAAAATAAAGGCACGGCTTGCTGAACAGGTTGATTAATCGGAACAGTGGCTTGAGGAGGCACAAAACCGGGAGCAAGACCATAAGGTGGGTCCCTTGCTACGGTCACACTTGGTGGAGGGTCCATAGTAACGCCGGTAATCTCAGAAACAACAGTGGGCTGGGTATCCATCTTAGCATTCATGACATGTAACAACTCCATCATACGCCCCATACCCCCTCGAAGGTCTTCAAGTTCATTGCTAAGGCGATCAATCTCTTTTGCCTGATCCTCCATTCTTTTCCGAGTTTGAGCTCTGGTGTTGTATTGGTGCCGAGAACTCAGGGTGACGAAACTGGAAGGTGAGAGAACCGAGTGTGAGAAATCGGGAGACACATGCAATGCAAAAGTATGATGCTAAAATGTGAATGTAAATGAAGATTTCATGGAATTCAAAACATTTACTAATGTCGTGGGGTACCAAGGAAATCTTTTCCTTGTTTTTTTCATTTTATATTTTTTTATTTATGGTATCCCGCGATATCCATTAATGATGTTTGAACTCCATGAAATACAATGCGATGAGATGCTTTATGGATGCAATGCATGAAAACACACAAAGTCCTAGGTTAAAGGCTTGCATGAGGTTCAAAGGCAAGTACCCTCCCCTGAAGTTAGATGGTTCATCCTGTCCTACAAAAGTAACCAGGTTCTAAGGGATCTCAATATCATTGATCCTTCACAAGGGTGGTTGTTCAGAAAGCAACTTACTTGCCAACCAAAACCCTCCAAGTTTAAGATCTCAATGAGCGTAGTATCGAGTGTCAACCAACTTCAGTCTGCACCGGAGCCGGTTACCTCACTACTTTCTAAAGGCCAAGATGAGTTAACTAGGGTTCTAAAAGTCAGTTAGTGCATTGACAACATATGGCAGCCTCAATATTATCCTCAACTTGACTTAAGGAATATAAGCACCAACCAAGAAGTCGCACTAACTATGGCCACCAGATCCACCGTATCGATATACGTCGTACAGTTTCCTTGGTCTATTGCCATTTACCTAAGGTACACTAGATCCGGGTTAGGACCTATCTCACAGCACAAGGAACAGTCCCACAATCAAAGCGCAAATATATACATGCAAATGAATAATAACACAGATAGTAATAAATATGAACAGGTTAGGGATAACCCTCAAAAGTTAAGAAGACTCCCCAGTAAAGTCGCCATTTTCTGTTGCGGTGGAAATAGGATCACAAACTATTAATTAGTTTGAATCGCAATTCAATTCACAACCGCTCTTTGATTTATCCGAAGGAAAAGGTCAAAAAGGGAAAACCTATTTTGCATCGTAAACACAATGCGGGGAAAGATCTAGGGTTCGGGGGTTGGTTAAATTTAGGGAAGGTATTAGCACCCTAAACTTCTGTAGTACTCTACAGGAACCTTTTGTTCAAATGTTTACTATTTGCTTTATTTATTTGCTTAAGGTATATGCACAAAGGATTAAAAGTGAGAAAAGAGACCTAAGGGGTTAATTCTAAGTTTACTCGGCAAGACATCGCATCTTGTGCCTACGTATCCTTACGGGAGTGGAATCAGAGTAATCGTAGTTCCCCTCAAAAGGGAGGTTAGAGACTTCTTGACTGTGGTCAAGGTCTCAAGGGGAATAAACATGTCTTAAGGACATGCTTACGCGGAGTGTAGAAACTCCAAATCTCTACGTTGAATTATTAAGTTGTAATTAGGGTTAAATTAGGGATTCCACGACGGGAAACCCTAAAATGAGCGCGGCGGCTCTTTGACCTAATGCTAGGGGTAAAATTGTAATTTTGCCTGCGGCGAGGCATTTGTGAAAATTAGGGTTTGTGAGGTTGCAAGGGTTTGAAGTTGAGGACTATTGACACGGCGGTCAAATGCTAGACCTAATTCCTTCGGAGCGTGTAGTGTGACTGGAATATTAATGAAGATGTGAGATGATTTGAGTTATGCAAGCAGAAAATAAAGACAGCAGTTGAAGCCATACGAACAGAAATTTAAAGGCAGAAACTTAAAGCGCGATTATTAGGTTCGCGAGGTTACAAACGAGGCGCAATTACAATAATGGTGAAACTTAAGATAAAAACACAATACAATAGTAGTAGACATGAGCTGCAAAAGATGAACACCCGTTAGCAGGCAAAGTTAGACGGTATTTGGACGAATCATGAGATAAAAGTGCAATATTGGAGATTTTTCTTGTTTAGAAAGAAAAAAAGTTTTGATTAAGTTAAAAAGTTGTTTAAACATTTAAAAAAAAAGATTAAGTTTAATTTTCAAAAATAGTTTTAATTTAATTATCTAAAAAAAAGGTTTTACTTTTAATGTTATTCTTATTTTAAAAAAAATGACTTTAGTTATTAAAAAAAATTTAAAGTTATTATTTTAAAAAGATTTTAAAGTTATTATTTGTAAAAAAAAGTTTTTATATAAAAAGTTAATTTTGTTTAATTTTAAAAATAATATAATAAACAACAACAAAAAAAAAGGTAAATGCTGGGGTAGAGAATGGGTTGGGCCGGTGGTAACATCCGGACCCAACCCGGTTTACGCTAACAAACTAAAAAACCCAGGGTTCATTAGGTCGTGAACCCTAATCCTCCCTTGAGGCGCCGTTTCGTTCTTCATTCTCTCGTATCCTCATCAAGCTTTCGTTCATCCTTCTTCTTCGTTGATGGCTTTCGTTATGTCACCTTATCCTGAAAACAAAGCAAAGCAACATGTTAATTACGTGATGGCTTACGTTTTACGACCGTAACTCTTCCAATCTGCGATGAAAGGCTGATGATGGATGATACACGGCGTGTTTGAACGATGACGACGATGTTCTTCGTCTGAGTTCGCGGCTTTCGTTCACGGCGCCTAGGGTTTGTTCGTTTGCGATCTCCGTTCTTCGTTAGGGTTTCGCTCCTGATCTCTTTCTCGTGGCCACCAGTTAGGGTTTGTACGCGATTCCTCTTCTGTTCGTATCAGGTTGTATTCTCCTATTTATAACTAACTTCTGGGCCTTGGACTTGCGTTTTTTCCTGAGATATGCACTTGATCTGATTTGATTTTTGTGTTGACATTATTTGATTTTGATTTTCCTCAGATACTGATTGGATTACGATTGGATGCTGATTGAACTCTGTTTCCTTTTTTAGGGTTTAAACGATCCTTTCTGATCTCCATCTGATACGATTATTCTGATTTGGTTCAAAAATTTCTATCTTCAGAACTTTATGATTGAATGTAATCTGAACTGATTTGTTTGATTGATTCAGGTTGTCTCAAATTGATTCCGATTGGTTCCAATGGGCCTTCTGATACGGTTGGGATTTCGTTAATTTGCTTGATTGCTCTATACTGATTCGTTTTTGGCTGACTTGCTTTATTGACTTGTCTGATTGATTCAGATTGTCTCAAATTGATTCAGATTGGTTCCAATGGAGATATTTCCTGATGCATTTGACTCGAAACTTTCCATTTCCAGCTTCGGCTTTGTTTGATCATTTGGATTACCTCTGAATTTATTTGATCTGATTGATATCTGGATTAGTTCATTTGTTCTACTTGAATTCAATCTGGACTATGCTGATGCGTTTTCGATTTGATTCAATTTTAGTAGTCTGAACTGATTTGCTTTGATCTGTTTTGGGATTAATTATCAAGTCAAAATCTCTCTATTTTTCTGATATGGTTTGCTTTTTGATGCAGCTCAGATCCTTTTCCTCTTCTTCTTTCAGAGAGGGTTGATGCTACGACTTTGGTTGAGTTGGGATTGCCGAGGAAGGTATACGGCAATGATGTTTATCTGAGCCCTTGACGCTTGTATTCTTCGATGATGCTGCGATTGCTTTCTGAGGATCTTCGCGTGGGGTTTATCACTTATTCTCTTTGAGTTGTTTCAACTGCTGATGATTCTTAGCTTGCAAACGTCTGTTTTTCTATGATGTTTGTGACCCATCTTGATGGCTTAGTTTAGATTTCCAGCAGATAGATTTTTCTGTGACATTTTAGCAGTAGCCCCATTCTTATGTTTTTCGTGATGCCTGATACTGAAACCTCTTGATATTGCTTTGCAGATGTTGATGTTGCTGGTGTACTTCCCTGATGATCGATAGTTTGTGTTGAGACGCTAATTGCTTGATGCAGCTTAGCTCTGATTTGGTTTGATTGGCTTTTCCTACTTGTTTGACCTCAGAGCTGCTGCTAACATTGTAACTTATCTGCTTTGATCTTGAACCAAGTTTGATGGCCTGACATTCAGATTATTGTTGTTGGCTATTGTTGTCTGATAACAGGACTTATGTGTTGCGTGCCGTTGAAACTGGTTCGGACGGGGCCTTACCGTTAACTGATGCTGCTGAGACTTTTTGATACCTTGTCCTATGTAATTTTGACGCATCTTGTTTTGTGTCTCATTTCTCTGTTCTGTTTGAACTGGTGCAGCTTGATACCATAGTTCGGTTTCTCTCGTTCTGCTTTGGACTTGATTGTTATTCTGTTTGGTAACAGATTTATACTGTTCTGGCGCGAGCCCCTTCCTGGTTTTGTTTATGCTGATGATACTTGGCTTTTCATGTGTTGGAAGTTTTTAAAACCAAGGAAACTCAGACCTGCCGGCATCCGGGTCTGGGCCAGAATTTTGCCTATGTTGCCTTATTTTCGTATCAGTTTGGAAATCCAATCGTGGCAAAACGAATCAGTTCCACTTCATTTATTTTTTCTATCTCTCGGATGTCCCATATGGATAAGAACATGTATTACCTTATCTGACGCCTACGGCGCGGATTGGTAACGGGGGTAGGTCGCAGCTTCGGTTGTGCCACTCCCGGCACTCGATGATGACATCGTTCTGAGAGTGTCAAAAGCATCTTCTAACCTTTTTTCTCTATTGTTTGTTTTGCTTTGATGTGCAGGTTAGTCGAGATTTGCGGCGAAGCTTAAAGACAGCATGAAGACCCTTAGGAACTTTTAGGATTTAGGATAGATACTCATTGTAAATGTATAATCCTTTTGTAAATGAAAGATTATCATGAATAAAATCCAAATATTACTTCCATTTCAACATGCAATTCTAGATGTTTATGAAATAAAATCCAGTAAATATTCATTTCTATCTTCTCAATTATGAATTTAAATTCAACTTTGATTTGTAGCTTATGAACATTCCTGAATAAAAGCTCACAAATATTAAAACTTAACCTCTCCTTTGCCTTTTATAAATGATATCCCTCCATATGATTACATCCAAACAAATTCCAATTAAAACCTCGTTGATCACATCACTTCTCACGATAACCTTAACAGTATCCACTTCCTTTTCAACCCAACTTTATAAAAGGAAACAAAACTGTTTGGAAACGTTTCAGAATCAAACAAAGCACGGCCCCGAGTCCAATCATATTTCTGACAAAGCATATTGGTACCTTGACCCAAATGGCAAATAAATGCCTCAGAACGTAATAACAGCCCGTTTTCAAGAAATTAGCAGAATTTGCGTGAAATGACCAAAATACCCCTGGGACCAAATCTGCAAAACAGACACCTCCATAACTTGTTAGTGGTTAGCAAATGTTCATAGGAGATGATATGCGAAATGCCTGACTAAATGTAAGGGTAAAATTTGGGGTATTACACTACCCACATATATATCAACTAATTGCCCACCAGTCATTATTACGGGAAACATGTACTATCACCAAGTACACAAGTTAGTTCCCACACTCATCATTCTTACAGTGCATCAAGGCCAAACTGTACCTATCATCTCAACTCGGATCCTCAGTCTATTCTAGTACCAATCTTGCACATTACCGTAACCAATAGGTTTCTAATTCCTATTCCCAAAATCATCACCTACACACTTTACCGATACCTCAAAAGCCATACGGAATTTTCCCTAAAAACTGTAAAACACCCTATATGCCCTATATGCCAAATCATCCCAAAACACCAATTCATTAACATTGACTTATACTCCATCACTATCAATTACTAGTTATCATCAAACACAAACACACCAATAAACATTATACTTACCAATTATCCTATACTTCCTACTCTAGAACCAACATTACGGTACATTACCGACACTTCAGAGTCACTCTGAATCTCACCAAGATCCTAACCATAGTCATTAACGACACTATAGGGAAACAACACATAATTTTCCCCAAAGCTATAATCAGGGTCATTATCCACACCACAGTAACAACACAGAATCTCACCAAAACTCTATTTATATTTACTATCAACACTGCAGTAACAACATATAATTTTCCCCAAAGCTATAATCATGGTCATTACCCACACTACAGTAACAACACAGAATCTCACCAAAACTCTATTTATAGTTACTATCAACAATGCAGTAGCAACATATAATTTTCCCCAAAGCTATAATCATGGTCATTATCCACACTACAGTAACAACACAGAATCTCACCAAAACTCTATTTATAGTTGCTATCAACACTGCAGTAACAACATATAATCTCACTAACATCACCATAATATATATACACCAAATTCACCAATACCAATTAACAATTCATCAATGTCAAGCATCAATTTATCATCAGCAACAATAATAACAAGCATGCCAATATAAAACTTCATAGATCGGAATTTTCCTACGGGGTTAAGGAATCCCCTCTACCCTATACATGTATATACCATCCCAAATCAAGTTTCTCCCCCCTTACCTTGTTAATCGGTTGATCGATGAAAGAACCCTCCAAGGTTTGGCCAATTCTGATTTTCCCCTGTATCCTTCGTTCTTTGCTCCCTTTTCCGTTCCCTTTTCCGTTCTCTCCTTTCTATCGTTCTTTTTCCACTTTCTCTAACTTCTCACAATGTATAGTAAAACTACTAATCCCTCACGTTTCTATTTTAATTCTCTAATCCCAATAATAATAATAACTTAATAATAATAATAATAATAAATAATAATAATAATAATAATAATAGTAATAATAATCCTATTATTATCTCACCAAAATAATAATAATGTTAATAACTTAATAAAATAATAATAATAATAATAGTAATAATAATCCTATTATTATCTCACCAAAATAATAATAATGTTAATAACTTAATAAAATAATAATAATAATAATAATAATAGTAATAATAATCCTATTATTATCTCGCCAAAATAATAATAATGATAATAATGAATATAATAAATATAATAATAATAATAATACCCCCACCAATATTACTATTAGTTATTATATTATTATATCTACACCAATTCACCACCAATAATCCTCCCGTATCAGGGACACCCACCAATAATAATATTCATACCGATAATAATAATAATAATAATAATAATGATAATAATAATAATAATAATAATAATAATAATAATAATAATAATAATAATAATAATAATAATAATAATAATAATAATAATAATACCACCAATATTACTATTAACTATTATATTATTATCTCCACACCACCAATGATCCTTATATATCAAGGATACTCACCAATCACATACCAACACACCCCACCTAAGGGCACACCAACATAAAATAATTAAATTAACACCAAAATGACTAAATAAATAAAATGGGTGTTACACGTGTAGCTTGGCTTGTGGACATGCCTTTTCATTTTCCAAGGGGACAAGTACCAGATCATGTTCCACAGCCTGAGGAGGATAGGGCCGATGAGGTTGTAGGTGATACTGGTGATGTTGCTGCAGAGGGCGTGGGAGATGATGTCAACGATGACAGTGGAGAGACCATTTGGGAGGATGAGTCAGAGTCCAGCTTCGACTATTAGCTGATTATTAGTTATTTAGTTTTTGTCTATGTTTATGTTTATGTTTGATCTGGTCGGATATTATGTTGGTTTTATTGTTATTTTTTTCTAGATTCATTTTGTACCATCCTTAAAAGGATAAGGAACACATTGGCGACACCATTGTTATGGATGTCGCAAATTTTGGTACTATACTATTGTTGGTTTTGAGTAGTTTTTGTTTTTTAAAGTTATTTATGGTTTTTATGGAATTTGTTTTTTTGTTTTGTCCTAAGTTGAAAACTTGAAGGAACTTTTGAACTTTTGACAAGATTGATGAACCAATAGGCGTTTGAGTGATAATTATATGATCAAGTAAAGGTATCATGCAAGGTACATTTTTATCGTTTTCTAAACTAAGCATGGAAATGAAACTTTTAATGAGTGTGAGAATTTGTAAACATTACTTCTTTTGAAATACTTGTTCATTTTTGAATAATTTAGAACATTGCCTTTGTGAGGAAGCTTTCATGGTAGAATATTTGCAGGATACCGACATCCATTGTTGACTCGTCCTTATTATGTTGAAATCATGCATGGGTGTTAACTTGTGGAAAAGAAAGAAAAGGATCAAGGCAATTTTTGTGTACTTTGAGAAAAACCACTTGACCAAATATTAATGATCAATCTACCATGCGAGTGAGTGAGTATTTGATCCCCCTTTTTTGAGTCTTCATTTCAAGATCCATGTGAATAATTAGAATGTGTAAATATTGTGCATAAAATAAAAAATTTGGAATGGATCTTGGAATTTTGTTGTGAAAATTTTTGAACCCAATCTGATGTGTGTGAGAGTATTCCGAATGATCATGTTTGGTTGTGATTCAAAGTTGGAGAGGAAAAGGTGGATTGAGGCATCATATATAAAAAAGAGAAAAATAATAAGGTATTTTTGATGATGAAAGAGCTTGAAAGAAAGAAGCAAGTGGAAAAATAAGAATTTGGGCATGAATTGCCATATAAAAAAAAGAGATTAAGGTTGTAATGATGCCTCTAAAGAAAGAAAGCAAGAAAGTTAAGGTTTTGAAGTGTTTTGATTTAGAGATTGGAATTCTCTCTAGGAGTAGGAAATTTTGTTTCAATGACTTCGATAAATGACCCTTCCTCGTATCCAAGCCAAGTTACAATCCTAGAAGACCTTGTGATTCCTTCTTTTTCACTCATTGATGCATGTTGTGTGTTGAATTCATAGTTGGTTCCGAATGTCTGCATGATTGTTTGGTGAGTGATAAAACCTTGTTTTGTTTTCATCCATTGATGAATGTGTGCCTAGGTATGATTCAATTATGAACTTGTATTGCTCAAGAAGTTTTAAAGTGTGTTTTTAACACTTCATTTTAGTTTCATCTTCATGATGAGTTTGGAGTTTGATAAGATACCTTATTGTTACTTTTACTTTTTGAACCATGAAAATTGTCAGAGTGCTTTCAAGTTGGTTCTGATTTCTTGTACAGGTTCTCAAGTTCGGGTTCTAAGTTTGAGACACTTTTGTTTGAGGACAAACAAAATAATAAGTTGGGTAAAGTTGTTAAGGGCCAAATTATGCTTACTTTTGACTTAATTTGATGGCCCTTTCAATTGGTTTTCTTGGTAGTATAGTCTAAATTCTAGTAGTTTAAGTGTATTTATGTTAATTTCTGTTTTTACTGTAAATATTGTGAATACTGAGCATTTTGATGTTCCTTGACAGTTCTTCTTGCCCGTTTTTGATGATAGGAACAATTGGTGAAGGAAAGAAGGATTGAAAAGCAAGTTTTGAAGTTTTCGTGTTGGCAAAGCGAGCTTTTCAGCGTGAGACCAGCGCGCTCATGTATTTTCCAGTAGCTAAAGGCTCAAAACGCGCTAAGCGGGCTCCTACCGCGCTTAATGCGCTTCTTGGATTTTTTTTTCTATTTTTTTCTAACCGCGCTTAGCGCGCCACTGAGGCCGCTTAGCGCGGTGCCACTTACTGCACTAAGTGGCTTTGTCTATAAATATCTCTTTCGGGAGATATTTTCACCAACTTTGTGCTTTTTCACTTTCTACACACTTTTCAGCATTTGAGCAAGAGAGAAAAGATTTTCTAGGTCAAAAACCTTAGAAACTCTTGGAGAAGTAAGAATAAAATCATTGGAGCATCAATCCTCAATTCTTCAACTTTGATGCTAGTAAAGCTTCTTTTCTTACTTGTCAATCAAGCTACCGTGGTGATGGGTAGCTAAACCCCTTTTGTGTCAAGATTAGAAGTAGTTAATCTTGCTTTTATGTATTTCTTTTGATCTTTTGTATGTGAATAAGGTTATGATCAATAGATGGTGAAGATATTTTCTTTTAATGATGTATTTATGGTTTGAATCACTCTAGACATAGATTTTTCAAGTCTTGATCTAATTTCTTCATCTATTAACCAACAAATTCTAGACATATATTTGGAAGTTAATATTCGCTTTGTATTGATCTTTATGTTTATTGTTTTGATTGATATTTAGAGAAATCATTTAGCGATTAAAACAATAATATTCACGGACCCGCTTTAGAGATGAACAGATTTGCGAGGATATGCGATTGTATTGATCAAAACTAAGTTCACATGCTTGATTCATAGGATACATTTAAAAAGGATTAACGAAATCTAATCTTGACATGTTTTTCTTTGAAACAAAACTTCTTTGCCCTAATTTACCTTTTGCAACCAACTTATCTTACAAAACGAACGATCTTTTGAAAATTCTTACTTAGGACGTTAAACTATTAAACGGTTAGCATCGACATATCTTGCATACAATCTCTGTGGATACGATAAAACACCCCTAACTTTACTTTTAAACAGTATTCCCTTGGATGACTATTATGTTATGATGTTAATTTGTTTCTTATTTTATGTTATGTTTCTTACTATTGTGTATATTCATGTACTTTGCGTATATGTGAGTGCCAATATTTTCTTTGCAATTGCCTATATTTTGGTATATTGGATATGAGCTATGTTGTATCTATGTGATATTGCTAATGTGATGGATTTGTCTCTTTTTGATGTGGTCAAAGGGGGAAAAGAATATGCTTTTGTGATGCACATATTTAAGGGGAAAAGAATATGTTTTTGTGATGCACACATTCAAGAGGAGCTTTCATGGAAAAGAAACACATCGTCTCAAGTTTTTCCATCATAAAAAAGAGGGAGCATGTGAGTGCAACTTTCCGTTTAAATGTATTTTGTATGATGTCAAAACTAGGAAACTTTAGCATTTATGTACATTGGACAGTGTCATATGATTCTAGTTATGTATTATGCATTATAGCATTAGGAAGCATGTCAACATGTTTGGAAATGGTTTAGATAAGATTCATGCATCATGAAAAGATTTTTATGCATCAAAATTTTATTTTTGTGTGAAAAACACTCTACAGGTCGACACATACGATTATAGGTCTACCTATAGAAGAATTTTTTCAACTACAGGTCGACACAAATGATGCATAGGTTGACACGTGTAATGCAGTATTGAAGCTTGTGGCTTCTGTCTCCTGTGCTGACTATTCAGGTCGACACATGAGTTTGATAGGTCAACCTATAGATCAAAAATCTTAAAATTTGCATTTGTTTCTATTACTTTTGCATTCCTTTTGCTTCTCACTTGCTCACATATATATATATATATATATATATATATATATATATATATATATATATATATATATATATATATATATATATATATATATATATATATATATATATATATATATATATATATATATATATATATATATATATATATATATATATATATATATATATATATATATATATATATATATATATATATATATATATATATATATATATATATATATATATATACCTGCTACATGCATCATTTTTTCCCGATGATTTTGATACAATCATAAATGAAAACTTGAACATAATAAGAGTCACCATCATCTTTAACTTTGGTTTTATTCATACACACAAACAAAGTATACATAATCATTCATTATTTTGGTGCCATCTAGAATTAAGTTGATAAGGTCTAATTTAGCTTGTGGTATTGTAAATTGGGTTGGGATATTAGGGGGGTTTCAAATAAGAAAACCAAGGTGGGGTTTTCCTTCAAGATCAAAGTGTGGATTTGAAGGTTTTGGGCAAGATTACTCAAATTTGTATTCGATCTAGTAAAAGCTTTGAAAGGTTTTGGTTCTTGCAAAGGAGTAGCGTGAAACGGTGAGTCAAATTAGCATTGTTGGGTGACTTTATCAAGCTCAGATCAAGGAAAGAGAAATTTCTAGGATCAACATCAAGCTTAAGGTTTGGTTGCATTGCTACCTTTCTCTTGTAAAAATTACTATTTCAAAGTAAGTGCCGCAACTGCGAAAAACACCCGGCAGAAAAAACAGAAGAATCACCACCAAACGTTATTTATCCCAACGGGGAAGGAAACGATTGAAGAAACCTCAAAATGGAGAAGAGATAGCCATCACAACCAAGTCCTGAATTTAGAAGTAAGTTACGCGAGAGGAAGGTATTAGCATCCCTTCGCGTCCGTTGTACTCAATGGGATCCACGCTTGTTGTCTAATCAAAGGGTGTATTACCTAAAGCCTATTGCTAAACAAAAACGAGAAAGGAAAAATAAAAAGGAGACTCGATAGGACTTCGCCGTCCTAGGCCTACGTATTCCCTCGTACAATGGGAAAGTCAGAGTCAACGTAGTTCAGAGGACTACGGGTGAAAGGGGGGAAGGTTGCTCGTAAATACTTCATCGTCTCATGCCTACGTATCCTCATTCAGACAAGAAATAAAAAATTAGAGCAATCGTAGTTCGACATAAGAGTTGATGCGTGTTTTTTACGAGCGATGTTAAGTTCTTATTCTAGAAGTTAGGGTTGATGCCTGTTTGCGGTAGAATCGAAAAATAACGTACTCTTTCTGAAAATAATTTGAGAAACGATCCTGAAGGATGAAAATGATTTGAATCTGTTTATGAGTTTTAGAGAAGTGAATTAAATTGGTTTGAGATTCACATTGCACTAAAGTCTATGATATAGGAGCGAATGCATCGCATGATCGCCCCCAGACGGAACGTACACTAAACACTCTAGACGAAGCAAGAAGAGACTCCTCACTCATCATTTCTCATATACTTAAGGCTTATGGCGCACAATATTCGTTGTATTTATTACGTGTTTTGATGTTGTTTTTTAGAGAGAAGAAGAGAAAGATGCACGGAAGGTCTATGGGGAAAACTCGGTCCTAACGTTGTCATGCAAAATGGTCCTATGGTCGGGATGCAAAAGGAAATTCTATCCTAATTGTTAGCATGCAAAAGTGGACCTATGGTTGAGGTTAAGAAAGGACTAGCCTAATGTTATCATGCATGGATTAACTCCTAATGTCTATCTTACTCCATGCTTAATCAAAAATTATGTTGGACTAGGAGGCCTTAAGGGAGCATGTGAGAACAAACCAAAACAAGGGAAATAAACCAAAAATAGCAGCTACGACATCGCTTCCGCTTCAGATCAGCATTAAACCCAGTAAGTAAGCAAGATAGCATTTAACAGCTCAGGTTTCAGCATATAACAGGTGTAAGAAGCAGCAGGCAGAATGGATGCACAATTAACAACATGCTTAAATCTAGAATAGCAGGTGTGAAAGGTCAGGCAGCATGCAGGCATGAACACTAAAGCAAAACTTCAAGCAAGCAACGATCATCAAAAATCATGCATAGCACAATGAACATGTATCGACAATAAAGCGCAAATAAGTTCAAATAGATTACACAATTAAGCATTGCACAAGAATATCATGCAAATCAACCTTGATTAATCATTTTGAAGAATCATGCGCTTGGGGAATCGGAAACAAACATGAGCATGTGACGCACATCCAGCATGATAAACATAAAAAACCAACAATCAACATTATGCAAATCAATACGCAACATGCTCATCATGCCAAGAATGCAACACAACAATCATAGATATCCATCAACGAAAACCAAAAGTCGTGTGTCGAAGAATCACGAGCATGTTATCAGGAATGATGAAACAGGTCAAAAACAGTCCACATATATGCATCATATCTATCCAAGAGGTTTAAGGATGAAAAGGTACCCAAACAAGCTTTAAAATGCAAGAAAAAGTCGTTCTATCACAGTGGTAGTCGATTACCTATATGTGGGTAATCGATTACCCACTTGAAAATTTAAAAAAAAAAACGTTAAAAAGGACAGGGTAATCGATTATCCATATATGGTAATCGATTACCATTGTGACAGTGGCAGAAATTCAACTTCCAAAAAGCACTTTCAGCAGCAAATCACTTATCTAATCATCCAAATGAATAAGTAATCAATTATGCACAAAAATTATGTCAAATCACATCAATCACACATCAATTGGATCCAACAAAGACCAAAATCAGTAATCAAAACAACCAATGGATTAAACATCACCATAAAGTCAAGGATCTACATTGTGAAATGCAAGATTAAGCAAAATCAGAGCTAGATCTAGAACTTACCAACCTACAAAGCTGAAATTTGTTTTGGTGGGTGTTGTTAAGCTGCAATTAACATTTTGTCATACCCTAATTTTTGACCCTAAGATTCTATTTTGCACCATCTACATAGCATAGCATGCACTTCATCCTGCATAGTGTCTGAAATGTCAGTCAGAATAAACTTGTTGGATTTACAGAGAAACCGGTCTAAAATTATTTCAAAATCTGACCAAACGTTGTATTTTTTTTCAATATGTTTATTTCACGCTGATTATTTTGGTGTGTTCATTTTATTTTTTCGAGCACTTTTCTGCCCGACCTTTTATTTCATTTTTTAAATCTTTTTTATTTAAATAATCATTTAATTTATTTAGATTTAATTAGGTATTTAGTTTAAATTTAAATTTTTATTTAATTAATTTTATTTTTAATTTGTTTATTAATATATTTCTTTTTATATAAAAAAACACAAAAACATCTTATTTAATTTTTGTCTACTAATAAAAAACACAAAAAATTTTACTTTTAGTACTCTTGTCTTTCTTTCCTTTTTTCATAAAAACACAAAGACATCGTATTTAATTCATTTTATTTTTTTGTCTACTAATAAAGAACACAAACTTTTTTATTTTAGTACTCTTGTCTTTCTTTCCTTTTTCATAAAAACATAAAAACACTATTTTTAATTTTTTAAAATATTTTTGTCCAAGCTCCTATTATATATATGGATCACATGAAACCTAGAGCATACATAATAACAGCCACTCACACACCATCTCAACACACACGACACATAGGAAAAAAAGAGAGATTCAAAAGAAACCACAAAAAGAGAAAAAGAGAGAAAATCCCTGTCTCTCAGTCCATCCAACACGTTCCTTCGTCACTCCCTCACGACGGTATCGCCTCCTATCAATCTTCGATTCCGGTCAGATTGAGATTCATTTTAGAGTTTGTTTTTGTTTGTTTTTCTCAAAAGCGTGATGAATAGAGAGAGAGAGAGAGAGAGAGAGAGAGAGAGAGAGAGAGAGAGAGAGAGAGAGAGAGAGAGAGAGAGAGAGAGAGAGAGAGAGAGAGGAATTTGGAGATGAAGCGAAAGAATTGGAAAGATATTTTTTTTATTTAACATTGCTTTAGATTTAGTTTGGGCATATGACCTATGTCTGATTCATACCGCCCTTGTTATTTTCCTCTGTCCATGTTTTTTTATGTTTTGTTAATATTTTATTTATATTTGTTTTTTTATTATTATTTTGTTAATAGTGCTAATTAGCATTTTGTTAATATTATTTTGTTGATATTTTTTTTATTAATAATCTTTTCTTGTGTAGAAAAATATTTGTTAAATATTTTTTTAATTAGTTTAGTTAATTATCTTCATTAAAAATTCTTGATAATATTTTAATAAACACTTTGTTAAAAAAAAAATTTATAGTCTTGTTAATTTTGTTAATTCTTTTGATAACTTTGTTAATTCTCCTTTAATAATTGTGTTAAGAAATTTTATTAATTATTTTGTCAAAAAAATCCTTGTTAATTATTAGTTAATATTTTTGATAATAAATCTCGTTAATAATACTGTTAACCATGTTTGTTGATATTTTTTTATTTTAATCTATAGTATTTTATATTATTTAGTGTCTTTTAATTGTCAATATTTAGTTTTATTTAGCCTTTTTCTTAGGAATATATCTTCCTATTTAATTTATTTGTATATTAATAAAAACCCAAAAATATTTTCCTTAAATAGTTTTCTTTCCAACTAATCTTTTGATTTAAAATTTAAAATATTTAGTTTTTAATTTAATTAATTTTTTATCAGTGTAACTACTAACTCGTGACTTGACTTGATTCTGTAGCTTAAGGTTTTGCCTCTTTCTATTTGAATTTTGATTTCGATTCTTATTTTGATTATTCTTCTGTTCATATCCAGCGTACATTATTCAGTTGATTCATGCATTTTCGCTTATGTTATAATATGTCTCTTTTTGTTTGATTTCATCATATGCTTTTTACTTCCATGTTTTAGGTTCGTCTACTCGCTAATTCATATTTGACTTTTGAACTATGTCTCGATTATCTGTTGCTCATTTATGCTTAAGTCCAAAGGAAGGACTTATGTTTGGCTATACAGTCAGTCATGTACATTGCATTTTTGTTTCATTCCTTTTACCTCTTTGCTTGATCCTTGTTTCCCTATAGGTTGATTCCATTAGGTTGTACATACTTAAATTTTTCACCTTAGATTGATATTTTTAGGTTTATCCTTTTAGGTAGATACCATTAGGATCCTTCAACTTTAAACAACTTATAGTTATGTCCCTTCTCCCATGAGAGGATTAGACATGATTCATCCTTAGTTGAGATGTAATTCTCATACCCCATGACATAGTTGAGAAAGATGTTGATTCTTTTCCGCTTGAGAGAGGCATGTTGCATACTCGTCAATTATATATCTGAGTTGGGGCCCTTCTCTCAATGTGAAGCAAAGATCCATCTTCCACATGTTTATGGTGATTTAAGTCGAGTATTCTCCTGAAGATGACAATTTGTTTCTTCTCCTAAAACCAACCAACAAACACCTCTTTTACCCGTAATTGTCTGAACTACGGATGCTCTGATTTCTCAAAGTTCCTTTTGAGAATACACAGGAACAAGGTGAATCCTTGGCAAACAAACTTTTCTTTTTACACCTGTTTACTCTTAGGAAGGGGAACTACGAATGCTCTGATTCCATTCCTGTCAGGATACGTAGGCACGAGATGCGATGTCTTGGCGAGTATACCTAGAAACAAGCCCCTAGGTTCGCCCTTAGCAAACAACAATAACACAATATAAAATAAGAGGTTCTTGTAGAGTACTACAGATACTTAGGATGCTAACACCTTCCCTAGGTTTAACCAACCCCCAAACCTTAGACTCTCTAATTTTATATTGTATTGCATACTTATGGGTTATTCGATCTTTTTCCCTTCCCTTGGACAAATTAAAGACAGGTGGTGAATAATGATTTGCGATTCAAGTTAATTTATAGCTTGATATCCAATTCTCACTGCGACATAAATGATGACCTCACTAGGGATACTTCGAGGGTTCCCCCTAACTTTTTTAATTTGTGTTTTTGTTGAATACTTATATATCTGTTTATGATGGGGCAGTGGGGCATTTGATTGAAGAAATGATCAATGATGAGGTGTTGACCTTCAATGGAGGAAGCTCAATTGTGAATGGAACACCTTTATGCTGATGGATATGAAGACTCAAGAAAGTCCTTTCCAACCCGGTGAAATCAAGAGCAAATCTCATCAGTTTGTTTGTTTGTTTGCTTGCATTTGTCGTTATTTCCTTTGATTATAAAAGCATGATTTGTATGTAAGAACTTGTTTGTTTTGAATGATAATGCAATAAATATGTTTGTCTTGAAGAATCCATTTGTATTCACTGATAAAATGCTTTTTAATGCTTCATAATGCCAATGTTACCCGATCTCTTGCTAAGTAGAGAATTGGAGGGAGGATGACGAAATCAAAAACGCAAGATTTCTTGTCGTATGCTTTTGAGTAAAACCATACCGATGATGTAAGGAATTGTTTCAAATCCCCAAACACTGGAGATATAAGAGAGATAGACCCTTGTTAACCCCTTTGAGCTTTGAAGTAGGAGTTTTTTTTCAAATAAAAAACCCCTCAATTTTAACCTGAGGCAGGGTAGCTTTTAGTTAAGCTGATCGAGCGTCCAAACTTTCAAAAAAAAAGAGTGAATATCCGAGGACACCACACCTATCCCTCACACATAAGAAGGCTAGGAGTCAAATCCACAATGATTATTCCTCGACTATCTAAAGAGTGAGGAAGTCACAATCCTTTCAAAAAGGTCAAAATGACTTAGAGTCACACGACTTGTTCATAAATCGCAAAAAAAATGAAAAAAAGAAAAAGCCCGCTAAGTCAAAACCTATGAAGGGGACTTGGGAAAAATTGGGACATCCCGTTGGACTTCAAAATACTCCGTCCAGGCAAAAGTTAGGGAATGAAAAATGCGAAAAGCAAAAACAAAGGATTGCAAGGAAATATCCTCAGTAAAGAACAAAGTCGTGTGATCAAACACCAAAAGCAAATGAGTGACTTCCATGTCCAAAGCCTCAGTGTTTTCTCAATCATATGAAAAAACTCCTCTTGAGAGATGAGTACTCGTGTCAGGTTAATTGACTGTAGGACTGAAGAACATCACGAATAATGGGTGGGTACAAATAAACTTTGAGCCTTATATCCTTTGTTTCTTAAACCGTGAAACAAACCACGATACAACCCTTAAAAGACCTAAGTGAAGTAAGGTTTATTTCGAAAGCATACTCGATGAGATAACATTTTCTGACTCCTATGAGATGTGCTCAAAATTTATGTTGTCTTTATAAAATTAATTCATATCCTAACTAGTGATTCAGTCACAGGTTATTGTGATATCTTTTCAATAAAAACATTAAGACTAACATGTGTCTTGCATTAGCAGTTTCAGAATTAATATTTTTCTGCTTGCTAATATTGCTTAACATCATAGAAACTTGCATACAAACAACAACGATGAGCTTTACCTTTCGAGAATTGAAACTTCGATGAAAATGGAGAATCATTACAAAAAGATGATCATATCCAGGGGCATGTTGATCATGGGAAATTGTTTCTTAGTTGTTGCTTCCATAAAGGGGAAGTTTGAAGAATCAAATATACATAATACAGCCAATCTGGGGCACTTACATCGAGATTTGATAAATCTCTCCAAGAGTTTGAAGACACTATAGCATTTTGGATGCCAGGTTTTCTGTAAAATCCTCTTTAGAAGACTTCTTCTCCTAAACTATGTGATATGGGGCAATTGAGAATTGAAGATTGTTTTTATCCATTCACAATAACTTTTGTTTGAAATGGAGACTATCACGCAGTTCATCAATGCAGAACTACTTTGTTCTCACAACATTCTTCACCCATGTCCCCAATAAGTGTCTACTTCAGGTGGTCATGACAATTCCCCAATGAATCTTTACTTCAAGCAGTTATGGCGGGATTGATGCAAGAATTCCTCCAGCTGGTGACCTAAGAATTCTCCAGTGAATTTCCTTGGCTTCAACATTCCCCAGTGAATTAAATGTTATTTCTCCCCTCAGTGGGTCTCTTACAACTTAATCTTCCCCAGCAAAGTGGATGTTTATTTCATCCCCATGAAGTTTCAACTCTGACATCTTCAGCAGCTATGTTGATTCAGGCTTCCCTAATGAAGTGGATGTTTATTTTATTCCCTGTCAGGCCTCAGCTCCGACATCTCCTATTACAACTTCCTTTCAAACTATTCCAGTTCATCGTGGATATTTATTTTATCCCCCATGAAATCTCTCTAATCATGAGTTTGATCTGTTCCCAGTGGATCTTTCTCATCCCCAATAGAGTAGCTGGGCTCATCTTGACAATCCTCTAAGTGAAGTCATGATGTTCATCCTCAAGTGGAGTGCTCTCTTTTCCCCAGATAATTTTGAAGCCTTGAAGCAAGATTGTGATTCCACATGTGGCTTTCCATTCACCCTAGTGATGCTTCTATCTTGTGAAGATTGGCCAAGTATTTGTGTCGAGATGTTTATTTCATTTCCAGTTTACTTCTCCTTGTTTGTTTTGTCAGCATAAACATAACATAACATACATTCATACATATGGATACATGGCATCAGTGCATTTTGCATTTTTGTGTTTGTTTGTTTGTTCACTTTGGTCGCGTTTATCCCCAAGTGACTGAGTTTTTCTTCTCCCTCCAAGTAGAGTCGTCAGCCCTAGGCAGAAAGAGCACATCATTTCTAAAATATCCACTGAGTTCGATCCTCGTGGAAGATGGTTGCTTTAGTTTTATTTTCCATTCTTGGATAAAGATAAACCCCAATTGAGTTCATTCCTCAATGGATATAGTCTTGCTTGACCGTTCCTCTTCAGTTACTTCCTGAATTGAACTTTGGTCTCTGACAAACACAATTTTGAATATCTCCAGGCTTTTGAACCTAGATTAAACCTGCATTTATTTTGCACTTTGACTTCTCAGAAAGAATTTGTTTGAAGATCACCATTGAAGACAAAATATCTCTCCAGCAGTGTTACAACATTCTCTCAGCAATTTATACCCAGGCAACAAGTGGCATCTCTTTATTCGAGCAACTTGTTTCATTCTCAGGTTTTTTATTTAGATGACAGACGACAGTTTCCTCAAGAAAGTTTGTCTATCCCCAATGATTCTATCAAAATCACCAACTTATCCTCCATCAAATGACATCTCTCTGGAAATCCGTCAGAGAAGTTTGTTGAAGACTTTACAAGTGTTTCTCTTTATTTGAGAATTCCTAATACAAGGACTCCATTTACTTCAATGCAACTTCAAATTACAACAATATTAATCCTCGGTGATGTTCTCCCCAGTGAGTCCACTATTCAATTTGTTTCCGTCAAAGGGCATCTCTTCGAGAAATTTGGTAAAGATTATTACAATTGATCTTTCTCTTTATTTGTTTTACAAATCAACCAACATGCATCTCTTCTAAAGATCCCTGATGATATTTCTTAATCTCCATTAAGTTATGGATTCCCTTAGAAGTCGTAGATCTCCAATGAAATTCCAATCCCCTGTGAAGATGCTTTCCTATAATTACTCGTTATTCGAGGAAGAAACTGAGACCCGTTCATGGCATACAACCTTGAAGTGTGGGGAGGTTTATTTTACCCTTTTCAAGTGGAATACTTGATTAAAGAAGAAACTGAGACTCGTTCATGGCATACAACCTTGAAGTGTGGGAAGGCTTATTTTACCTTTTTCAAGTAAAAGAAGAAACTGAGACCCGTTCATGACATACAACCTTGAAGCGAGGGGAGGTTTATTTTACCCTTTTCAAGTGGAATACTTGATTAAAGAAGAAACTGAGACCCATTTACGACATACAACATTGAAGCGAGGGGATGTTTATTTTACCCTTTTCAAGTGGAATACTTGATTAAAGAAGAAACTGAGACCCGTTCACAGCATACAACCTTGAAGTGAGGGGAGGTTTATTTTACCTTTTTCAAGTGGAATACTTGATAAAAGAAGAAACTGAGACCCGTTCATGGCATACAACCTTGAAGTGAGGGGAGGTTTATTTTTACCCTTTTCAAGTGGAATAATTGATTAAAGAAGAAACGGGGATCCGTTCATAGCATACAACCTTGAAGCGCTGGGGAAGTTTATTTTATCTTTTATGGATCATTTAGTTAAAGAAGAAGCTGAATCAATTTTGATCACGGAAGCTTAATTTCAGGTTATTATCTTTGCTTATGCTATCATATGTTTGATAGTAGGTAATATACCGCATCTTTTTGGTCAGATACCTTTGCTTAGGCTACCACGTTTGGTAGTAAGTCATCTTTCCTTTTGTGTTTACCTTTGCTTAGGCTATCATGTACCTGATAGTAGGTAATATATGTTCCTTTATTTCAATTGGATAATTTTGCTTAGGCTACCATCTGTTGGTAGTAGGTTATCCTTCCTTTCAAGTTTCTTGCCTGTTGTTTAGGCTACCATATCCTTGGTAGTATGCAATACATACTTTTGTTCTATTTGGGGATACCATGTGTTTGAGCTACCCTACGATTGTCAATTGGTAGTCTCTTCCCCAGTAGAGTTAAGTCACATCCCCGACGGAGTTGGATCTTTTCCCTGCGGAATCTTACTTTGCTAAGTTGTTCCTCATTAGGTCTTCCATTCTTTAATTGTGTTTCAGCGTTGTCTGTATACATCTATCTCATTTGGCACCTTTTTTGTCACAGATCCCTGTCTTGTATTCATATCATTTTATGTCATATCATGTGCATCTTGTGGCCGATTAGGGCAAAAAATTGTGCATGTTTGTATTTAAGACTCTCATATTACGTCGACGAAGATTTAAATAATCATTTAATTTATTTAGATTTAAATAAATATTTAATTTAAATTTTTATTTTTATTTAATTAATTTTATTTTTAATTTGTTTATTAATATATTTCTTTTTATATAAAAAAAACACAAAAACATCGTATTTAATTTTTGTCTACTAATAAAAAGCACAAAATTTAACTTTTAGTACTCTTGTCTTTCTTTCCTTTTTTCATAAAAACACAAAGACATCGTATTTAATTCATTTTCTTTCCTTTTAACATTGCTTTAGATTTAGTTTAGGCGTATGACTCATGTCTGGTTCATACCACCCTTGTTATTTTTCTCTGTCCATGTTTTTTATGTTTTATTAATATTTTATTTATATATTTTTTTATTATTATTTTGTTAATAGTGCTAATTAGCATTTTATTAATATTATTTTTTTGATAACTTTTTTATTAATAATCTTTTTTTGTGTTGAAAAATATTTATTAAATATTTTTTTAATTAGTTTAGTTAATTATCTTTATTAAAAAATTGTGTTCATATTTTAATTAGCACTTTGTTAAAAAAAATTTATAGCCTTGTTAATTTTGTTAATTCTTTTGATAACTTTTTTAATTCTCCTTTAATAATTTAGTTAAGCAATTTTATTAATTATTTTATCAAAAAAATCCTTGTTAATTATTAGTTAATATTTTTGATAATAAATCTCGTTAATTATTTTGTTAATAATACTGTTAACCATGTTTATTGATATCTTTTATTTTAATCTATAGTATTTTATATTATTTAGTGTCTTTTAATTGTCAATATTTGGTTTTATTTAGCCTTTTTCTTAGGAATATATCTTTCTATTTGAATTTTGATTTGGATTCTTATTTTAATTATTCTTCTGTCTATATCGTGTGTACATTATTCATCTGATTCATGCATTTTTGGTTATGTTAAAATATGTCTCTTTTCGTTTGATTTCATCCTATGCTTTTTACTTTCATGTTTTAGGTTTGTCTACTCGCTAATTCATTTTTTACTTTTGAACTATGTCTCGATTATCTGTTGCTCATTTATGCTTAAGTCCAAAGGAAGGACTTGTGTTTGGCTATACATTCATGTACATTGCATTTTGTTTCATTCCTTTTACCTCTTTGCTTGATCCTTGTTTCCCTATAGGTTGATTCCCTTAGGTTAAACATACTTAGATTTTTCACCTTAGATTGATATTTTTAGGTTTATCCTTTTAGGTAGATATCATTAGGATTCTTCAACTTTAAACAACTTACAATTATGTCCCTTCTTCCATGAGAGGATTAGACACGAGTCATCCTTAGTTGAGATGTAATTCTCATACCCCATGACATAGTTGAGAAAGATGTTGATTCTTTTCCGTTTGAGAGAGGTATGTGGCATACTCGTCAATTCTATATCTGAGTTGGGGCATTTCTCTCAATGTGAAGCAAAGATCCATCTTCCACATGTTTATGGTGATTTAAGTCGAGTATTCTCCTGAAGATGACAATTTGTTTCTTCTCCTAAAACCAACCAACAAACACCGCTTTTACCCGTAATTGTCTGAACTACGGATGCTATGATTTCTCAAAGTTCCTTTTGAGAATACGTAGGTACAAGGTCAATCCTTGGCGAACAAACTTTTCTTTTTACACCTGTTTACCCTTAGTGAGGGGAACTATGAATGCTCTGATTCCATTCCCGTCAGGATACGTAGGCACGAGATGCGATGTCTTGGCGAGCATACTTAGAAACAAACCTCTAGGTTCACCCTTAGCAAACAACAATAACACAATATAAAACTAGATGTTCCTGTAGAGTACTACAGATACTTATGATGCTAACACCTTTCCTAGGTTTAACCAACCCCTGAACCTTAGACTCTCTAATTTTGTATTGCATTGTATACTCATGAGTTATTCGATCTTTTTCCATTCCCTTGGACAAATTAAAGTTCGGTGGTGAATAATGATTTGCGATTCAAGTTAATCTATAGCTTGATATCCAATTCTCAATGTGACACCTATCCAAGCAAGAAACCCAAGGATCCATGAAGCTCTACCAACAAAACTTGAAGATCCAACAAATAATCCAAAAATAAGCAAAAGCTCTTCAAGAAGTGATTCCACCAACTTAATTCAAGATCCAAATGAATTACAAAACCAGAATTGAATCAAGGAGGATGATGCAATGGAGGTTTAGCTCAAGAATTCACAAATTACAATGTACAATTTTTGAAGCTTTTGGCTATGGAGCTTTTGTGAAGGTTTTGGAATGAGAGAAAAGTTAAGAGAATTGGAGTGAGATGTGTAGAAAAATCAGAAAATGAGTGAAAGTTATTAGAGGTTTGGAGAAAAATGATTTAAGTATGGTTTAGGTTTGGACTTAAATATGGTTTGGAGTGTGGGTTAGTGTTTGAAATGGAATTAGGAGTGGGATTAGGAATGGAAATGTTTGAATTTTAGAGGGAATTTGAATTAATTGGGAAACAAATCAAATTTGGAACCACTTATAGATTCTTCTATTGATGCACATGAGAAATCACATGACCAAAATGAAATCCAGATGTTGTAGTGTTGAAAAGTGAAGTGTTTGGGAAAATTTTGTTTATGGTAATCGATTACCCAGATTGTGATAATCGATTACCACATTCAAAATTTCAAATTTGGCGCCACAAGGAGGGAAATTTGGAGAATCGCCCGTAACCACTTTTTCTAAGCTTTGTTCTACCTCTGATGCCATTTGATATTGTACCTAAATAATACCTAAAATAATCAGTGAATTTCCTTTCGCCCTCAAAATAACCGACTGAAAAAATATGGTACGATGCTGAATTACCCAGCAAAATAAACGTCGGAGCTTCTGATGCTTGCTGCTTAAAAACTAGGAATAGAAGGAAGTCTTGAGCCCCAGAAATACCTTGATTCCATGTCTCAAGAGCCAACGTCATAATATGATTAATGGTTCAAATGTGCAAAACATAAGCCAATTAAAGTTAGAAATGAGAGAGCAAATTTTGGGGTGTATCGGTAAGGTTAATTTCATGATCTCAATTTAAATTCAAATTGAGGGCAGACATACCCATAGCAAGGCTGATGAGTGAATTTCCTAAACAAATACTTGTGCACTCTCTCTATCTTTTTTACATTTCGTTTGCAAATTGTTGTTTTCGTCATTTGCGAAACATAAGCCAATTAAAGTTAAAAATGAGAGGGCAAATTTTGGGGTGTATCGGTAAGGTTAATTTCATGATCTCAATTTAAATTCAAATTGAGGGCAGACATACCCATAGCGAGGATGATTAGTGAAATGCCTAAACAAATCCTTGTGCACTCTCTCTATCTTTTTTACATTTCGTTTGCAAATTGTTGTTTTCATCATTTGTGTAATTAATTTGTTTGGTGATTTATTTTGAAAATCGTTTGAAAAGCGTTTTGTTGAATTGATCACAACCACTTTGATTGTGATTGATTTTAAGATCAACAAAACTACACAAAATCTCAAACATAATTGATCGCACACAAGGTGTTTGATAAATTGTTTCAATTGTGTTTTTGTTTGATTTATCATTGGAAATAGAGTTGCTTTTTGAGTAGCCTTTTAGTAATTGAGATTAAAGCATATTGATTAAAGCTGTTTATCATCATCTCCAATTTGTTTTCACATACGCATATCCGAGCTTTTCGGAAGCGGTTCGGTTTTTGACGAATCCATCTAAGTTACTTCCATTAGCCAACATTTTGAAAAATCATTTTCATCTATCAATTTTTTTGGCGATCTGTTCACCCCCTCTATATAAGTTGCCTTCGTCTAACAAGTTTTACTGCTTAAATAGAAAATTGTGTTATTATTCTCAAGATCATAATTGAAATATGTAGAAAATAAAAGTAGTAAAGTAAATATAAGAAATTAAAATATAAGTGTTAGACAGATGACAATAAAGAATTATCTAGATTCGGCCGAATGTTGGCCTACTTCTTTCCCCAAGATGTCTTCTTGAGATTTGACTATAATGCTGAGCTTTTACAGGTTATGCCCATGAACCTTTGATATAATAGAAATAAGAGATTTTACAACGGTATATCCCTACCAATAGTTAGATTTTCCACTACCTAAACTCACGAACTGAGTAGATATTTTACATGTTGATATCAATAGCCAAACAAATTTTTTCCTAACTAAGTTCCACGACCAAAGAAAGATTTTAAAATGGTTTATCTCAAGAACCAGACTTAAACCTTCAAGAGTATCATACTCTTAAAATTAACAATAATGTGCACGACACCAGTACAACTCTTTCCTCACAAGCAAATTTGACTCACAAGGCACGAAGGCAACTTTGGTGGGGGGAAAATTTAGAGAGAGAAAAAAGAGATAAAATGAAATGATTTAGTGAAATCCCAAATTTTACTCTAAAATTAAGATAGAATACGCCTCCTTTATACAAGAAAATAATTGGCTTAAAAATTAAATGATCCATGAGCTAATCAACTCACCTAATCGATTAGGTCCTAAGTCCACTCTGTTAGTTCCATGATTCTATGATTGTCCATGGTTCTATGATTGGCTAAATTTTGGTAAAATATGGTTCTGCACTGATGTTAAGCCAGATGTCATAACATCTTCATCTACTGTTATGAAAGAACTGTTGTCATGTGTTTTAACCAAGATGTCGAGCTGAATGTCATGACATCCTTGTCTGGTACAGCAGATGTCAAGACAGAACTGTTGTCATGTGTTTTTATTCAAGAGGTGTTTTGGTCAAAGAGATTTATTAGGAACAAAGTGCAGATTTAATTGGTGTTCATAAAAAGGATCGTTGAGACTTTTTAGGAAACTATACAATACTTGTTTCTACTGTTATGAAGAAGATTTTGCAGAAGATCAGGAGATCAATTGCTGTTTTGGAGATTGAGATCAATTATAGAGTTTTCTGGATGTCAAGCAAAATGTTTTGACATCAGGATCTGCCAACATAAACACTATTTTGTTTTCTGTTAGGTTTCCTCATTTATTATAAACTATATTTTAGGAATCTTTCTGGTCAGACTTGATCATGAAAGGAAACGCCTATGGCCTATTTTTCTGCACCTTGAATATTGAAGATTGGTTTAACTTGGTTAAACCTAATTTCTGCTGCTATTTATGAAGATTGAAATCTTCTCTTCTTGCTGTTATTTTTTACCAGCCCAAGCCCAGTATGCATTACTATTTAAGGAGGCGCAGAAGCAAGGGAAAAGGAGCACTCATAACAAGAAACACTTGAGTGTATAATAAGGGTTTAGGGTTTTAAGAGTCTTTTGTGTGTGACCTTGTAAGTCACCCTTTGTATATTTGGATGCATCGTGGTAGACATGTTTAGGTTGTTATTTGTTAATTGTTAATTGTTCACTCAAAGCTTTTAAGCAAAAGTGTATTGTTCTTGATTGAAGCTGTTAAGAAAAATCAAGTATTGTGACTTTGAAGAGTGTCTTTTATAGGATTCTTTCTTGTATTGAATTATTTATCACTGTTGTGATTGTGGGGAGTGAGAGGTGTCTCTTGTCTAGTGGGTTCTAGGAAGAAATTGCATTGGGTAGAGATTAAGTGAGGAGTTGTAAACTGGGAATTTAGCTCTAAATTAATTCTGCTAATAGTGGATTTCCTTCCTTGCTTGGTAGCCCCCAGATGTAGGTGATGTTGCACCGAACTGGGTAAACAATTTCCTGTGTTCTTACTGATTTCGTTACTAGTTTACTGCTAAGTTTAATAGTCTGCTCACTAGTGGATGTCATAACATCCGTTATAACATCGACTGTCTATTACTATGCATTTACAATTCTGCATAATTTAAATGGTTAGATAAATTGCTCTGTCAATCTGCAGATGTTACAACAGATGTCATGACACTGTTAATTTTTAAAGGGATTTAAAATGCTCATGTTTTGTCCTTGTTTTGTATTAGCAGAGATCAATATCTTAACATCGCTTGGGACATCTGAAATCTGCATACTAGAATTTTAATTGGTATCAGAGCAGGCATCCTGTCTATTCTGGATGAGATCTTGGGACATACTTTCTGGTGTTTTGAACAAGGAGAAGTGGTAGCTGATTTGCTGATCTTGCTAAATGTTTGAGCTACTGCTTATGGAGTTAAGGAGAAGTGTGTGTTCACTCCTGCTTGTGAAGGATTTTGTGTATCTGCTGTTGTGCCCTCTGATATAGGAGCTCCCATGACCTGTTGAATGTTCTGATATCTTGTTTAGGGCATGTTGAAGATGTTTTTTTGGTGGTTCCGCTGCACATTTTTCTGATGAAAGAGCTCTGGTAGCTCTGGGAGAAGATTTGCTTATATACAGTTTGATGTATGGTTGTGGCAGGTGTGTAGATGGTTTGAAGTTGGTGTTTGCTGGTGCTAATTTTTGTTTCTACAGGTTGTTGAATGTTGTAGCTGTGTTGCTTGTGTGCCTGGGTTGTTGCTTGGGTGCTCGGGATATTCTGTTATGTCTTACAAGTTGATGAAGGTTGTTTTAGAGAAGTTAGTGGGAGGTGATTTATTTTCACCACTCATGACTTGCAAGGGCTCTATTATCAAGAGGAAGTCATAGGCAGGTTGAGTCAAGGGTGTTAGCCTTGACGTTTCAACATTACAGATGCTTATACTAAAGAATACTTTTGGTATTACTGAAGTGTAAATATCTATCAGATGGTCTTCTCAACAAATTGTGTGGATTTAAGATCTGTAAGTGCTCTTGATTGGCTGCATTTTATGGCAAAACATTAAAGTATGTATGTATGTCATGATTGATGTTGGTGCATACATGATATGGACTGTGCAGGGTAAGTTCACTTAGCTAACTTAAGTTAAGTTGGATGTCATACAGAATGTCATGACTTGGATCGTATGACATCAAGCGCAGGTTTGTTTTTCTGGTAGCTAAAAACCAGGAAACTTAATAGGAGCTCAAGCTGGAGATCAGGAAACATGTTAGAAGCCCTAGGAGAACTAAAATGTACCTAAATCAATTGGAAAGCGTGCAGATCATTGGAAATAGATTTGTTATGAATAAAACCTAATTTATGCACCAAGGCCCAAAAGGACTGACAGCTGCTATAAATATCAGAAGAAGCAATCCTGAACTGCAGCTCTTGACAGAAGAATAGAGAGTACAAATTAAAGAGTCCTTACGAGTGAAGAAGGCTAGTCTTCACGTGTGAATTCTGTTTAGGAATACTTGTACTCCAAGCAATTGTCTGGTGGATGATTTGCATTGGATAGGTAGATTCTAGGTTGTGTCTCACTCAAAGCTGTGAAGTAAGAGTGTGTGAGTTCCTTGATCGAAGTTGTGAAGCAAAATCAAGGTGTGTATGAAGTGTCTCTTCATATTTATTCTGTATTTATGAATTGTATATCACTGTGGTGATTGAGAGGGAGTGAGTAGGTATACTCAGGTCTAGAGTGTCTCTAGGTTGAAGTGTCATTGGGTAGGGATTAAGTGAGAAGTGCAAACTAGTTGTTTGACTTTGAATTGATTCTACTAATAGTGAATTTCCTCCCTGGCTTGGTAGCCCCCAGATGTAAGTGTTGTTGACACTGAACTGGGTAAACAATTATTGTGTTGTTACTGCTTTACTTTACAGTTAAATTAGTCAGTACAATAGTCCATTTCACAGTGGATGTTATAACTTTGGTAATAACATCCATCGTGTGCTTGCCAGAATTTGCAATTGGCATCAGAGCAGACACCTTGCCTGTTTATTCTGGGTGAGATCTAGAGAAATAAATTTTGGTATTATGGATAAAGAGATAGGCTTCACTAATAGACCTCCAATTCTGGATGGATCTAATTATGATTATTGGAAACCAAGGATGACTGCATTCTTGAAATCTATAGACTACAAGGCTTGGAGAGTTGTGAATTCGGGATAGGAACATCCAGTGAAAATTGAGAAGGATGGAGCATCAGTGTTGATTCCTGAAGAGGAATGGAATACAGAACAAGAAGCTCTGGCTCTTGGCAACTCTAAATCCTTGAATGCTCTATTCAATGTCATAGATAAAAACATCTTCAGGATGGTACACCACTATGAACTAGCAAAGGATGTTTGGGACAATCTCAGAACTACTCATGAAGGAACTTCCAAGGTCAAAATGTCAAGACTTCAAATGCTGACCACCAAATTTGAAGGTCTGAGAATGAAGGAAGATGAGACCATTCATGAGTTTTACATGAATGTTCTTGAACTTGCAAACACCTCAGGAGCCTTGGAAGAAAAGATGGCTGAAGAGAAGCTTGTAAGGAAGATTCTCAGGTCCTTGCCTAAGAGGTTTTCCATGAAGGTCACAACCATTGAAGAAGCCCAAGACATATGCAACATGAAAGTGGATGAACTCATAGGGTCTCTCCAAATATTTGAGATGGGCATGTGTGATCAAACTGCAGAAAAAAGGAGCAAAAGCATAGCTCTTGTCTCAAATACTGCCGAGGATTCAGAAGAAAAGGGTGGTGAACAAGAGGAGAATCTTTCAGAAGCAATAGCCTTGCTTGGAAGACAGTTTAATAAACTGATCAAAAGGATAGATGTTAAATCTAAACATTATAACAAGAGCATGCCTTCTGATAGAGGGAAATCTGAAGACAAAGTCAACCAAAGCAGAGGCGCTCAATGCCATGAGTGTGAGGGATATGGACACATCAGAAAGGAATGTCCTACATACCTCAAAAAGAAGGGAAAAGGCCTAAATGTCACATGGACTGATGAGGACTCTGAAAGTGAATCGGAAGAAGAATCTGCCAAACATGTCAATGTTCTGGCCAGTGTGTGCATGTCTGATGATGAGTCCAGTGAAGGAGAGGTAACTCTTGATGAACTGGCTGCCTCATATAAGCAGTTATGCATGAGAAGTGCTGAGGTATGCAAACTAGGGGAAAAGCAAAAGACAATCATCAAAGAGTTGGAGGATAAGAAAAAAGAGCATCTGGCAACTACAGACTCTTTCAACAAGAAGGTCAGCTTGTTGGAATAAAAAATGGATCAGATGTCAAAATCCATAAGAATGCTCAACCCTGGAACTGACATTCTAGAAAAAATTCTACATAGTGGTCAGAAGGCAGGCAACAAGTCTGGACTAGGATTTGTTGGTGAACAAAAGCCTAGCTTGGGGCTCAAGAAGTCAAAGCCAAAATTTCAGAGGACTAACCTGATGTCACGACTAGTGTCACAACATCAAGGTCACAGAAGTACACACCAGAACCAGAGGAACTTTCAAAAGAAAAGATGTTACTAATGTGAAAGGTTAGGTCATATACAAGCCATCTGTTATTGGCTACATGGATTTCCCAGGCATCCTCATCAAGGCAAAGTCAAACAGGGTGCTCATATCAAGAAACAGCATCCGGCTAGACCAAAAAGGAACGTCTTTGTCAAGGAGGAACAATGGATTACCAAAGTGTCTGCCCTAGTAGCTCATAACTCTCTTAGGATGCCTACCAAAGGAGACTGGTATTTTGACAGTGGTCGTTCTAGACATATGACTGGAACAAAGGACTTATTGGTAAACATCAAACCTCTTACCTCAAGTCATGTGACCTTTGGTGATGGAGCTAGAGGAGAGATCAAAGGGATTGGACCACTAGACTGTCCTGGTGTTCCAAAACTAGACAATGTCTTGTTGGTTAAAGGACTGACTATAAATCTTATCAGTATCACTCAGCTCTGTGACCAAGGACTGAGTGTCAAATTCACTAAGGAGACATGTGTGGTTATCAATAAAGAAGATGAGGAAGTTATGAGGGGTAATAGAGCTCAGAATAATTGTTATTTATGGGAGTCTAAAAGTAACCTCAATGATTGTACCATGACTCAAGAAGAGAAGAAGGACCAATATGGTTGGAGAAAGCTAGACTTCCTCACAGGATGAAGAAGACCATAACCAAGGAATCAGTAAGAGGAACTTCTAAAATTCCTCTAGATGGAAGAAGAGGCGGTGGTGAATGTCAAGTTGGTAGGCAAGCCAAGATAGCATATCCAAAAAGGGGACATCACAGAAACCTGGACTTGTTATACTGGAATCTGATGGAGTCCATAACTAGTAATCATCATAAAGGAAACAATGTCACTCAGGATGTCATGACATTTTTCTGTGACACTCACAGTAACTTCAATATGAACTCCATTCAGTTCAAGAGAACCATGCACAGGGATGACATGGATCAATTTGAAAAGGATTGTGTGAAGCGTGGTGATTCTGACCAACAAAGGGCTACCACGGTAACAAGAAGTCTCAAGGAGACTTAATTTGAAGATCCACAAAGCAAATTAAGAGCCTCCATAAATGAGGATATCAATGACGAAGAAGCCAAGCAAATCCACTCCACCATTACAAACTTGGTTACCAGGGTTCTGATTAAGCCAAATGATGTGCAAAGAATATCCATTCCCCCTAGCACTGAGGAAGAATCTAATGTCACTCATAATGTTAAAACCTTGGAAGAAACCTCTCCAAAGGACAATGACAAGGATCAAGTCTCTGAAGACAATGAACACATGCTAAGTGAAGAAAATGATGCTAATGAGTCTTCAAACAATGAGTTGATAGCCATAGTCAACCCTAGCATAGCCAAAAGGCTCATGACTAGGAAAAGGAAGAAGGAAGTTGTCCAGAGTAACCCCAAGAAGAAGACTGTGACCAATAGAACTCAGGTTGGCCCTACCATAGCTTGGAGCAAGGTAGTACCAAAGAAGAGGAAAGTTGAAACTGGTACAGAATCAGATTCTGATGTTGCCTGTGATGCCACTGACATCCAACCAAAGAAGAAACCAACTAGCAAGCTTGCTGCTAGTGTCCCAGATGCTCCTATTGACAATGTCTCATTCCACTATCCATCAAGTGTCAACAGATGGAAGTATGTCTATCAAAAGAGGCAGGTCTTGGAGAGAGAGCTAGCTCAAAATGCTCTTGAAAGCAAGGAGATCATGGCTCTTATCCATGATGTTGGTTTGGTGAAGACTGTGACTCAGTTCTCACAATGCTATGAAACACTTGTCAAGGAATTCATAGTAAAACTATCAGATGAATGTGCTGACAGAAAATCTACTGAATTTGGTAAAGTTTATGTTAGAGGAAAATCTGTCACCTTCTCCTTCACTACCATTAACAACTACCTTGGAAGATCAGATGGAGCTCAATCTGATATAACTGCCTCTGACAACAAAGAGTGTCAAGTAAGTACTGGCAACCAAGTCAAAAGTTGGCCAGCAAAAGGAAAGCTAGTTGTCAGCAAACTGAGTGTAAAATATGTTGTAGTACACAAGAGTGGTGCTGCAAATTGGGTGACCACAAACCATAAGTCTACTATGGCAACTATTCTTGGGAAGATCATCTATGGTATTGGAACCAAGGCCAAATTTAACTTTGGGACATATATTTTTGATCAGACTATGAAGCATGCAGGCAGTTATGGCATCAAAGGCCCCATTGCATTTCCTTCACTCATTTGTGGCATCATTTTGAATCAGTATCCAAACATCCTCAAGAAAAGTGATGCTGCAAGCAAAAGAGAAAGCCCCTTATCCCTTCATCACAAGTTGTTTCAAGGAAGTCATGTTCCAGACATTGTCTTGACGTCTGCTGAGACATCCAAAGGTAGTCTCAAGACCAGAAAAGGTGATGTAATTGCAATGCTCAAAGAAACCTGCAAGGAATTGGAAATAAGGAAGCAGAATCTTGAGAAACTAATTAGATCTCTTGAGCACGATGAAGAATATGAATTTAATAACAATGATGAGGGTTCAGGAAAGGATGATGGTCAGGAAGATGCTTCAGAAGCAGCTGCTGCCAGTTCAAAGGAAGCCACTGATAAAGCAGAAGAGAGTAATGAAGAATCTGAGGAGGTCAGGTCTGAGTCTGCCTCTGAGGAGGAAGATTAATGTGCTGATGGCGTGCTGTGAGGCTCAGGAAGTAGGTGCCTGAGCTGATGTAAGTGTGCTGCTGGTGCTGGTGTGGCTAGAGATTTCTCTCTTGCTTTAGATTTTAATCCTTATTTGACAGCATTATTGTGTGATGCTCTCCATGAGCAGTTTTTGCTTGTAATGACCCCAAACAGGTGTAATGTTATTCATTATGATCCAGACTATTTTATTAGTTTGATCCTAATTTGTGGCTAAAAAGGGGGAGAGAATAAAAGAGAACAGCAGGTATAGCAGGAAATAGAGGACAGTAGGTGGAAGACTGCTATGAGCTGTGAACGTGCATGAGCATATGTGCCATTGTACATATGAGATTATCATGCTTACAGGGACAGGTACAGCTGATGAAATGTGTGATAACAGCTGATAGTGCTGTTAGCAATGATGTGATGTGTATTTCTAGCTTGGATAGGAATGCATGTATGTTAGAACTAGGAGCTTTGTGCTGAAGAAGCTAGGAGCTAACCTTATGTGTGCTGAAGAAGCTAGGAGCTAACCTTGTGTGTGACTTTAGAATGTCATTATGAAGATCTAAACATCCACAGGATGGATGTTAGTATGAGTGACTGTTGTGTGTGCAGGTGAAGTGTTCAACTGATAAAGTGCATCAGTTGAGGGGGAGTAACTTTGTGTGTTACTCACTCAGAAAAGAGTGACATATGTAGTGGTAAATAACAGATGGTTAACAGGGTGAGTTGAGAGCTAACTGTGAGGACTCTGAGAACTTGAGTAGCTAGTGACTTTCCAGCATGACAGGGCATATGTTAAGTCTTCTGCTGTGTGTAAATCTTTGGTATAAGTAGAGAGTGTTTTAGCCAAAAATTTGCCAAAGGGGGAGTTTGTAAGTGCTCTTGATTGGCTGCATTTTGTGGCAAAACATTAGAGTATGTATGTATGTCATGACTGATGTTAGTGCATACATGATATGGAATGTGCATGGTAAGTTCACTTAGCTAACTTAAGTTAAGCTGGATGTCATACAGAATGTCATGACTTGGATCGTATGACATCAAGCGCAGGTTTGTTTTTCTGGTAGCTAAAAACCAGGAAACTTAATAGGAGCTCAAGCTGGAGATCAGGAAACATTTTAGAAGCCCTAGGCGAACTAAAATGTACCTAAATCAATTGGCAAGCGTGCAAATCATTGGAAATAGGTTTGTTATGGATAAAACCTAATTTATGCACCAAGGCCCAAAAGGACTGACATCTTCTATAAATATCAGAAGAAGCAATCCTGAACAGCAACTCTTGACAGAAGAATAGATAATACAAATTAAAGAGTCCTTGTGAGTGAAGAAGGCTAGTCTTCACGTGTGAATTCTGTTTAGGAATACTTGTACTCCAAGCAATTGTCTGGTGGATGATTTGCATTGGATAGGTAGATTCTAGGTTGTGTCTCACTCAAAGCTGTGAAGTAAGAGTGTGTGAGTTCCTTGATTGAAGCTGTGAAGCAAAATCAAGGTGTGTATGAAGTGTCTCTTCATATTTATTTTGTATTTGTGAATTGTATATCACTGTGGTGATTAAGGGGGAGTGAGTGGGTATACTCAGGTCTAGAGTGTCTCTAGGTTGAAGTGTCATTGGGTAAGGATTCAGTGAGAAGTGCAAACTGGTTGTTTGACTTTGAATTGATTCTACTAATAGTGAGTTTCCTCCCTGACTTGGTAGCCCCCAGATGTAAGTGTTGTTGACACTGAACTGGGTAAATAATTACTGTGTTGTTACTGCTTTACTTTACAGTTAAATTAGTCAGTACAACAGTCAAATATCCATGAAGTTCAGAGAAGGATTTATTATAAGGATTTAAGATTCATTGCTATTTGAGATATTCTCAAATATTTAATGGATTATCCTTAGTTGATGATCAAGTTGTCTCATCAGTTGTAGCACAAATGTCAGGCCCCTAATGTGTTTGGTTTACTTCAAGGATCTGATGTTCAACCAGATGTTAAGACATTCCATCAGCAGAGATTGTGCAGAATTCTGTTGATTCAAGGAGTGAATCAATAGATCAAAGAAGATATAACTGGATCTGTATTTATTCTAGTAAGGTTATTGGTAAGAAACTAAGGCTAGAATGTAGTGTTGATGGAAGTGAAGATGAAGACATTTTCTTCTTAGATCTGTTTATTTCTGATCTAGGAGTATTGGAGTGCAGCAGGTGTGTTCTAGTTTCTACTAGAAGCATATGATCTTTATCTAGAAAGTTTCCTGGCAAGAAACTTGTCTAGAAGATGGTGCTGGTGATAGCACTGCTTGGGTCAGTTTATTTCTGATTTAAGTGCTTAGAAGCATGTAACCCTGCACATCTTGGATGACAAGGATAAGTGGCAGTTATCTCTGTTTTTCTAAAGAAGTCTCTACTTAAGGAAAGCGGGAGCCCTTTTGTAAAGATCTTTTGTGACTAATTCTTCTATGACGAATCAAGCCTTGGCATGTTTGATTTCTTTAAAGAGGAGTTTATGAAGCAAATGCATTTCCAGGTATTTGTTGTGGTACAATAAAGCAAGATAGAGGTTGTCTACTCAAAATCAAGTCTATGTACTCTTGTTCTGATAGAGTGATGAGGTTCTTCTAAGTGGCATAATGAAGGATTAAACTCACCAGCAGGATGTCTTATACGAGGTTCTGACATCAAGCTGAACCTCAAGGTCTTAGTTGATGTAATGATACAACATTTGAAGATGAGTTGGTCTTCTCAGGTATGAATGGAATTAATGTCTCAAATGGTATATCTCATGAATTTTGTGGGAGCTACAAGAAGAAATAGATGTTGCAGATCCAAGCCTTGGTGTATCTAAGATGCCTTGCTATGGAGCAAGTAGAATATGTAACTTGAAGATCAAGTTTGCTTGGTGGAAGATTGTCTAGAGCTCTGAAATATGTTGAGTAACCAAACAGTGGCATTTGATTATTTAAGCAGTGTGTCTTTAGAAAATTACTCGTGCAGAAGGGTAGTTGTTTGGAGATCATAGAAGGTTCTTATTCTATTTATATATTGGAGCTTGTGGTAGAAGTCCTAAGTTGCTTATGGAAGATTACCCTCTTTTGGAGTTGTATTTGATCAAGCTGGTGGAGTTGTGTTCTTTAAAGATCTTCATTTGGATTACTAGGCAATAATAAGTCCAATTGTGGGCATATCAAGAATTATTGGAAGTGTGTCTGTGATATGTGAAGGATGTCCTAACTGATGTTAGAACATCGTCTGGTTTATTGTGGAACTTGTGATTCACATCTTGATTAAGTACTCTATCTTGTCATACGAGAGAATGATGAGGTAAAAGGGCTGTCTTGGAGTATGATGTGAAAGTTTTGTACAAGACTGAATGGATCATTGGTTGATTGCATGAAAGTCTAGATTATGATGTGTTATATGGATGTGAATATTCACCATTTAAACCAGAAGTCATATGGGAGAATGATGAGGAAAGAATGTCTTGGATTATGGGGTGGCTATCTTGTTCTCTGACTCAGGCCAGAAGTCTTGTGGAGAAGTGGTAACTCTAGTAAGAAGTGGAGCAATTTGGTACCTTCTCACTATATGAGCATGAGGTTGGTCTTGAGATATTGTGGTGATCTTGGAGCATCTTTTATAAAATATAGGGGGAGAGCTTCTGTCTAATGGGTGTACTAGTTGCCTGTGGTTTCAAGCAGTGTATGATTGCTTGCCTCTTTGAGGATGGAGTGTCAGACAAGATATTGTGACATCATGTTACTGCTCCAGTTCATGGTGAACCTGACAGTGTATTTTTTTGTTCTTTCATTGGGTATCAATGGATCAAATCAGGTTTTTGGGCCTCTATCCAAGTGTTTTGTCTTGTTTGACAGGTGAAGATGAAGATCAAGACATCATCAGCTCTGATTTTGTGTATATGGAAGTCAAGGAAAACTCACCCTGACATTTTGGAGTTTTTTTTTCTAAGCTGAATCAGAGTGAACTTACAGATAGTTGTCTATCTTGCAACTACTTCTGCTATTTGTTCTAGTGTGATTTATGAATCAAGGGGTGTAAAGTTGCATGTGTTACCAGTGTGTGATATGAAGATGATGAAGTAATTCTTTATGTGTTTGGATTCTCCTCTTTTAGGGGGAGTACTGATTATGCATGACAGGAGGAGTTGTGTACCTGTCTGATGTGTAGCTGCATTACCTGTGTTTCTGATATTGTTTGATCAATTCTAATTCATTAGTAATGATATAATTTTGTGGCTAAAAAGGGGGAGAAGTAGTAGTAGAAACAGCAGGTTTAAGGGATATGTGCCTCAGCAGGTGTGCTGATGATAAGCTGTTGTTGTTGTGACCTTCATGTATATGGACTACTATGGAAATAATGAGTCATGTGGTTGGTGTCAGGATGTATTCTCAAGGAGCTTTGGTATCTGGATCTGTATGAATCAGGATTGACTTTACTGTGTATAAGGCATCGATTGTTGCTGAATTGTTGCTGCAGTGGTGCAGTCTGTATATTGATTAGAGATCAAGCAGCTTGTGTATCTCTTGGGAGATTGTGAGATGACTGGATTTTTGGAGATCATGTGCAGTTTGTCAGCTGAGTCCTGCCTTGAAGCATGGTGATTATGGTTCATTTTTTGGGTTTGGCTCTGTTTGATGTGTGCATCTGAGTTTATATATGTGTACATTTACTCCAATTTTTGTCAACTTTTTGGCTAAACACAGGGTGAGTGAAGTGTTAATGCTACTGCTAAGGGAAGAGTAGTGTTTTGTTGTTGCTTGCTGGATGCAACTATTAAGGGGGAGCATGATAGTTTGTGAGGATGGATGTATTTGAGAAAACTACTGTTGTTGCTGCCCTAGTAGTGTTTTGTTGTTGCTTGTTGGATGCAGCTATTAAGGGGGAGCATGATAGTTTGTGAGGCCGGATGTATTTGAGAAAACTACTGTTGTTGCTGCCTTGATATGTTTGTTTGGTTGTTTTAGCCAAAATTTGCCAAAGGGGGAGATTGTTAGTTCCATGATTCTATGATTGTCCATGGTTCTATAATTGGCTAATTTTTGGTAAAACATGATTTTGCACTGATGTTAAGAAATATGTCATAACATCTTCATCTACTGTTATGACAGAACTGCTGTCATGTGTTTTAACCAAGATGTCGAGCTGAATGTCATGACATCCTTGTCTGGTACAACAGATGTCAAGACAGAACTATTGTCATGTGTTTTAATCAAGATGTCGAGCTGAATGTCATGACATCCTTGTCCGGTACAATAGAAGCTGCTATTTTATATCTGTTGACAGAGGTGTTTTGGCCTGATGAGATCCTGTTGGGCATACCTCATCAGTATGTGCAGGTCAAAGAGATTTATTAGGAACAAAGTGCAAATTTAATTGGTGTTCATAAAAAGGATCGTTGAGACTTTTTAGAAAACTATACAATATTTTTTTCCTACTATTATGAAGAAGATTCTGCAGAAGATCAGGAGATCAATTGCTGCTTTGGAGATTGAGATTAATTACAGAGTTTTCTGGATGTCAAGCAGAATGTTGTGACATCAGGATCTGCCAGCATAAACGCTGTTTTGCTTTCTGTTAGGTTTCCTCATTTATCTCAGGCTATATTTTAGGAATCTTTCTGGTCAGACCTGATCATGAAAGGAAACGCCTATGGCCTATTTTTCACCACCTTGAATAGTGAAGATTGGTTTAACTTAGTTAAACCTAATTTCTGCTGCTATTTATGAAGATTGAAATCTTCTCTTCCTGCTGTTATTTTTGACCAGCCCAAGCCTAGTCTGCATTACTATTTAAGGAGGCGCATAAGCAAGGGAAAAGGATCACTCACAACAAGAAACACTTGAGTGTATAATAAGGGTTTAGGGTTTTGAGAGTCTTTTGTGTGTGACCTGGTAAGCCACCCTTTGTATCTTTGGATGCATCGTGGTAGACATGTTTAGGCTGTTATTTATTAATTGTTAATTGTTCACTCAAAGCTTTTAAGCAAGAGTGTATTGTTCTTGATTGAAGCTGTTAAGAAAAATCAAGTATTGTGACTTTGAAGTGTGTCTTCTATAGTCTTCCTTCTTATATTGAATTGTTTATCACTGTTGTGATTGTGGGGAGTGAGAGGTGTCTCTTGTCTAGTGGGTTCTAGGTAGAAATTGCATTAGGTAGAGATTAAGTGAGGAGTTGTAAACTGCGAGTTTATCTCTGAATTAATTCTGCTAATAGTGGATTTCCTTCTTGGCTTGGTAGCCCCCAGATGTAGGTGATGTTGCACCGAACTGGGTAAATAATTTCCTGTGTTCTTTATTGATTTCGTTACTGGTTTACTGCTAAGTTTAATAGTCTGCTCAGTAGTGGATGTCATAACATCCGTTATAACATCGACTGTCTGTTACTATGCATTTACAATTCTGCATAATTTAAATGGTTAGATAAATTACTCTGTCAGTCTGCAGATGTTACAACAGATGTCATGACACTGTTAATTTTTAAAGGGATTTTAAATGCTCATGTTCTGTTCTTATTCTGTATTAGCAGAGATCAATGTCTTAACATCGCTTGTACAATAAAACATCTTCTATGAAAATTGTACAAGAGTTTTGTCTGTCACAGAGAAACACGATTCTCTTTTCCTGTAGTAAAGATATGAGGTATGCAGCCAAATAATTTGTGTATGAGAAAATCTTTGAAAGCCACAGATTGTGTGTGAAAACAAAGGGTATCTAACTGAACCACCTAATAAAGATGATGATATTTTTTGCTATTCGATCTTATGCTATAAAGTAACATAACCACATATTTGCTGTGTTGCGTCGCTTGCGGCCTTCTTCTCTGTATAAGCAGAAAATACCAACAATGTCAAACTGTGTCAGAATGTAAACTAAAGAAGACGAAGACAGGTAGAGTATTATTTGGACACAACTTTGACATCAAATTAGATGGTTAACATAATTTATACGTGGTTAACACAGTTCAATTCATGTAATAAATCTAACAAGGTATCGCAACTCATTAACCATCAACTAAACACAATTAACCACGATTATGAATATCATTTACCATGATTTGCAAGTGCTCAAATATACACATATACCTTTCGTTAATTGTGTTGAGTATGTGATTGATGAACTACAACACCTTTTTTATATTCATTAACCATCAATTGGACTTTGTTAATCACATATTTGGATTGCTTTAACCATATAATTTGATGTCAAAATTGTGTCTGAATAAAGAAAAAAGGGATGACTTTTCTATGACAGCTTTTATAGGATGATACCTCATAATTAATCTGTCAATCAAGGGCAGGTCTTAACAGTTATGAAACACTTATGTTATGCAATTTTTACTAGCAAAGTCAAACCTAACAATCACTTGATAAAAAAGGACTGCATACATAGGTATTTGAATCAACTTAAATCTATAAGTATAACAGTTTTACTGATATTGGATGATGGATTACGGCGGCCGACCAAAAATCATTCATATATACATGGTGTTGCGTCCTATGTCGTGGCCTATGGCGACTGGCATAAAATCCTCCATGAAATAACGCCTTTTATTTACCTGCCCAACCGACATAAATTTGACAGAAATAACACCTTCCTCTCTTGAGGCATGAACACAAAGTTTCTTACCCAAAACAAGAATAATAACAAAGCTCCATCGCAATTCTGACATAGACAATTCGCTATTAAGCTGAAAAAAACTAAAGAGAAATCATAAAAACACAACTAACCTTTGGCCATTGAGCAAGAATACTTTCTTTCAACGTTGCAATACTAGTAGCAGCTGGAAAACTTTTCGGGCCAATATCAGAACCATCTGTCAACCTAAACTTGATCTCAAACTGCTCTTGGTTCCCGGTCATGCTTAGAGATCCAAGAAATTTGCAAAGATTCCAAAGACCAGAGACAGGTTTTCCTATGAAACACTTCAACTCACTTTAATTACTAAATAGTAGATTACAACTTATCACCACTCTTGAATTTTTGTGCAAAAATAACACACCAACAAAAGTTTAACCAAGAGTTATCAAACACACAAGTTTTATATAAAACCAACAAGATGCAGAATCTATTAAACAAAACCATATCAATCATACAAGTTTCAAACACACAAGTTTTATATAAAACCAACAAGATGCAGAATCTATTAAACAAAACCACACTGTATTTCTCCTCAACGTCATCACCCTTTGTTCTTGGTTCCTACCACCAGCGCAACAATTTCACATTCACTTAATGCATCTGATAGAACCCGAATGTTTCGAAATTCACAAACCCTAAATCAAAAACCAGAACTTACTTCACCACAATTCCCTCAGAAGCCATTTCTGAATCATCCATCCTCGTTCCAACTTCGCGTAATCAAAGCTCAAAACGCAGAGAGAAGAGAGAACCTGGAGAAAAAAGAGTGAGTATTTTGCGTAATCAAAGCTCAAAACGCAGAGAGAAGAGAGAACCTGGAGAAAAAAGAGTGAGTATTTCGCGTTATCAAAGCTCAAAACGCAGAGAGAAGAGAGAACCAGGTGAAAGATTGAGAGAACTTCTGGTAAAAAATTTGGCGTTATCAAGAACGAAGGAGAAAGGTCACTGCGCACATACCTAAAAAAATAAGGTTAATTAAAATTTATTAACTAAGTATTAAGTAATGTTTTATTTCACTAGAATGTATTAAGTGAGAATCGAACCGGAGTCTTGTAAGACCCTCTTAGGTCAGGTAATAAATACGTGACTTAATAAATAAATTTCTTAAGTCATTTCAGTAAAAGAACCGACTTAAGAAATTTAATGTAAATTATTATTTTTTTATTTAATCTTTGTAAGTCGGTTAAACATAGATACGACATAACAATGTTACAAATATTTACAAAATTGCCACCGCATCACTTCTTAAGTCAGGTGGCAGGTGAACTGACTTAACAACCTCTACTATAAAGTATTTTTTCTACTAGTGGCACCATCATTCTTTATTTATTTTGAATGAACAAAGAAATAACAATAAAATCTAAATTATAAGGGTGAGAGATTTAGTTTCGGGAATCGTTTAACTGAGTGGAAGATATTAGACACTCTTCATCTCTATTATATCCAATAGGATTCTCCTCTAATTTTAGAGTTAGTATGACTAAGAATGTTTGCTTATCGTTTTTAAGTATTTAATTATTTATTTATTTAAAAAAAGAAAATCTAAAAAGTTTTTTTTATAACTATACTTGTTAGAATTTACAACTCTATCCCAAAAATATATCTCATTTCTATCCTAAAATTTATTTATTTTTATCTCTAATTTTATTGTTTGATCGTCCCTAATATCCCTTAGAATTATCGCATGAGGCTCTAATTATCCCTTTATACTAAAATATTTTATCCCCGACTTTTATTCTTTATAACCCTAATGTTTATCTCATATCCCTGTTTATTCATTCCAAATTATCTTCTAATTATCCGTTTTATTATCCCATCTAGTAGTCCCAAAATGTATTAAACCTTCAATTAAATAAATAGTTTCTTATTATTTAAAAAATATAAAGATAATTAATTAATTAACAAAATAACATAAATAAATAAATATAAGTGATAAACCCCTAATTAAAATTTAATTAAGCTACAAAAGGTTAATTAATTAAATAAAATCCAATTAATTATTAATTAAATAATATTATATATTAATTAATCAAATAAGTTATTGAAAATAAAAAAGAGGTGTGTTAAGCAACTAGAGCAGAATTAAAGGGTGTAGAATTAATTAAAAAGTGTGGCTTATTGGAGTGATTAATAGTCAAACATTGTGAGCCCAATCTCATATTTTGCGAAACCCAAATTTTATTTACACAAATAATAATAATAAAACAAAACTTTAAAAAATTAAAAACCAAAAGGAGCCCATGCTGCAAAGGTCAAAAGGGACGCAGCCCCCTATGTTGACCGACCAATGGAAGATTGACACGTGGTATGGAAGATAGAAAAAGTGGACCCCAATTGCTCAAGCCACGATGCATTCTCTCCTTCTTTCGATCATCTCCCAAAACAACTTTTTTCCTCCACAGAAAAAGTAATATAAAAATTACTGTTTATATATATTTTGTGATTTTTGACTCCTTTGAGTAAAAAGTGCATAAAAGTGAAAATAATTTTTTTTTTCTAAAACTGCATTATTTAAAAATAAAAAAATTAATTAAAAAAATTATAAATAAATAAAGAACATATAAAAGAAGGAAGTTATAAAAAAGTAACAAAGGTGAGGCTTGAAGTCATAACCTCTTACACTTACAATTCGTAACTCTCAACACTCAAGTCTTTAGCAAATGGGTCAATCTAATCATTCAAATTAAAATGCCAATAATAATAATAATAATAATAATAATAATAATAATAATAATAATAATAATAATAATAATAATAATAATAATAATAATATAATAATAATAATAATAATAATAATAATAATAATAATAATAATTTCTTTAATAATTAAAAAACGCTAATTTTTAATCCTAGTCATAATAATAAAAGTTATACTCCTCTAAAATTAGTAGTAGGCCTATTGATATTTTTCTAGTAAATTACTTTTAATTTTCTTTCTCACAATGAATTACGTGTTAAATAATTAGAAAATTATAGATCTCAGAATAGCAACCAAACCTTTATTGTATTTTACATATTAGTGATTTAAGCTTTAAGAAAAGGAGGGAGTGGTCAAATTTAGGATACGACACATTAAATTTATTGATTATTTATTTATTTATAAAAATTAACAAATAAATAAAAATAGACACCGTAGACAAAAAACATATCTTAATAGAAGAGAACCACTGCACTCTCATTTTTATATGACTGAGTGGTAAATATAATTTATAACTTATAATAGCGTCCATGACAAAAACATAATTATAGGTTTTAGAGTAATATATTTAATAGCATTTTACATACAAATGCTATTAAATATGTGATATTATTGATCAAATATGTAGTAGGGAAGGTTACTTTGTCTACATAAGGTTGAGAGTTCGAACCAGACCTTAAAGTAATTTAAATATAAAATTAGGTGAACACTCCAGTATTTTAAAAAGTTGAATATCGGTAATACTTAATCAGTATAATTCAATGACACGTCACTTTTTTATTTTATTTTATTTTAAAATAAATTAAAATTCATAAAAAAATATTGATACCCAACTTTTTTTGACACAAACAAACTTAACACGTTTCATTGAACAATTGTTGCTCGATACAAGGAGGAATCAAATTAAAACTACTACGTATAATCTGAGAATTGACCGCTTTAACTAACAAATGAACAACCAAGTTCGCTTGGCGCTTAATAAACTTAACCTCAAAGTTAGAATTACATTGTAATAAACTCTTAATAAATGATAACTAAATTCAGAACTACCGCCATATATTGCATGGATTGCTTGAACCACCATTTGAGAATCATTTTCAAAAATAAAATAATCCAATTGCAATTGGATAGTGTTTATCGATGTTTTTGGAAAAAATCTTTAAAGCAATTTGTGCAAATAACTCCAGTGGGTTTTGTCAAGGGTTCATAAGGTCCTATCATTGGTGTAAGGATGGTGTAGAGGTTTGTTGAGTACCCCTAAAGGCTATTGTGGAGTTGAAATGGTCATTCAGTTCATCTACAAAGAACATAGGCAGAAGGGCATGGAATTAGGGTTTCACATACAATCAGTCAGGACTTGTTTCTTGTAGCAAAACTTGTTTCCATGATCCTTCATATGTCCCAAGGTGTCTAGAAGTGGAAGATTGATCATCAATTTCAACCAGAAGAGCTTCAATTGGTCAGTCAATTGCAAATCAAGAGATTTGGGGGAAAAGTCAAATGTGCAGAGAAAAAAAGTCAACTCTTGACTTTTTAAGGTCAAAATCATATTACTCAAGTTCAATATGACCAATGGATGAAATTTGACCAAGAAATATCAAGGGAATCATGAAAAATCAAGAAGTGTTGAACTTACCATTTTGGGAAAATTGGGGTTTTAGAACCTTTCCATTTATGGAAAGTTTCATGATCAAAGTTAAGGTTTTCAATGATCAAAGTTAAGCCATTTTTCTTCATGATCAAAGTTTCAAATGAACTTTTGTCCAACATAAAACTTGTTCCTCATATTCCAAGCTTTCTTTTGAGTACCAATTCATCATCATATGATACTTGAAGCTCAAGTTATGATGGTTCAAAGTTAAGGTTTTCAATGATCTCAAATTTAGCAAGTTTGGACAGATTTTTGGACCAACTTTCCAAGGAAATTTTCATCAAGCCCTTGTTATCAAATGGAATTTTGTCCCACATGAAAGTTTTAAATCTTGTTCCAAGCTTTCCATCCATTACTAGAAGTCCCTCATGTGATTAATGAAGCTCAAGTTATGGATGTCCAAAGTCAAGGGTTTCAAGTGGTTCAAATTCATAACTTAGAAAATTTTCTAAGTTATTACAAGGCAGATTGTATGTCATGACTTTCAACCTCAAATTTCATCGTCCTCCAAATTGCAAATCAAATTCCCACCAACATCAAAGTTGTTCCATGCCATGCACTCTTTGATTAGAGCCCAAGTTCTAAGCAAGATGAGCTTGGTGGATCAAGGTAACATGGTTCAAAGATGATGATTTGAAAAACTTTTCAAGGCATGAATCATAGGACATTTTGGCATGTTGTTACCTTCAGTCTTGCAGCATTATCCCACTCTTGGTCCATGTGCATAAGATAACAAATTATGCACCCCAAACATTGCCAAAGTGAGGCCAACAAACATTGTACCAACTCATGTACCATTTGGAAATTCTTGCCCAAAGAAGGAAAGGGCAAGCAACAACAAGCCTTACCATCTTTGCTCCCTCTGATTTATCCTCCCACTCAAGCAAAACAACCACAAAAGGCAAGGCACTCGTGTGTGATCTATCCCACACCATTGAATTCAAACTTTCATTTTAATTGCAGCATCTGCTCCCTTCATTTTTCACTACTGTAAAACCTTTCATTCTCATTTTTACCTCATATATAAGTTAAAGAGAGAAACCCTAGAAGAAGCAGCCATCATTTTGAGCTAAAACCAGAGCTTGACATTTTTTCTTTTCTCTGAAAATTCCTTCGAAACTCACTCCATATTGAGTCATTCAACAAGCTCTTTCTCAAACCATCATCACCATAAACCTCTCTTCCATCTGTTTGCAAAAGAAGCCAACTGTGTCCACCTTGATCATCACCTGTTCAGATTTGCTTGGAGTCCTAGAAAGAGATTCAAAGCAATTTAAGCACACCATCAGCCCTCTCAAGTCCTAAGGAATTGTTCTGCAGCTTTTGGTGGAGTTTTAGCACGTATAGAAGAGGCAGCGAACCATTCTCCACTAGGTATTTTCTCAAACTTTTTCCATCATTTTAGGCACTAAATAGGAGCATACTGAGTACATCTGAAGCCCTACATATGTAGGCAATGTTTTCATGTTGTTTTGGTTAAGTTTCATGAGATTTCAGTTTTGGACACCTCAACTGTTTGCCTTCGAAACTCTATAAAGATGACACTTTTTGTAAAAAGTAAGCTTGGATTTGGAATCCTCATGAAATTTTGAGTGGAAAGGTGGCTTGTTTCTTCATTTCTGGGCGTGATTGACCTAGCTCTGGTGGCCTCTCGCCGGAGAAGATGACCGGAACTAGGGTTCTGGCGTCTGGAAGTCAGGGACAGCTGACATGGCCTTGGCGCCTTCCTTTTGAATTCAAATGAGTCGCGTTGTTGTGTTTCTTTTAGTCAGCGTGTGTGGCTCAGCCTCCACGTCATTTAATAAATCCACCTTGGCTTCAGATTTGGGCAATGGGCCTTGCGTAATTTACTTTTCACACCCCACACTTTTCTGGGCTCAGCACATTTACACATGAATTCAGTTCAAGCTCTTTTTTGTTATTGCACCCCCTTTGGGCTTTATGCATTTTTATTTTATTTTCTTTCTAGCTTTCATTTAATTGTTTTAAAAATAGTTCTTCAACTTCTAAAAATCCCAAAAAATATTTTTCTAACAGTTTGAGATGTTAATAAATTTTTCTTTATTTTTATTTTATTTTTCATTTTATTTGAATTTTACAAATTGATTTGTATTTTGTTGTCAACCCTAATTTGAATGGACCATTTGAACCTCAATGCTAAATTCCCTAGGACCAAACTTTCTCTCCCACCTAGGTGATGGATTGAGGAAGTTTTGAGGGTTGATTTGAAGTGTTCATGATCATGTTTCATTTGGTTTCAATTGCCTTTTGTTGAGCCTCGACATGCACTCGATAAGGTGGAACATCACTCCTTATTGGATTTATTTGATGGTGCCTTGAGTTGATTTTGCTCATGAGGTTTTGCATGTTGTTTCTAGATTGATCAAGCTTGCTTGAGCATTTTACTTGGCATTTATTGAACATTCCTTTCATTTTTTGTGAACCTTGCAAGTCAAGTCACTTTTGAGGGTGTTCATACAAGGTAACTTGACCTAGTTTTCTTTGGGAAATGATTTCTAATGATCCCATGTGCATCTTGTAAGTATTGTTGCTTGTTTATAACTTGATCAAGGTGCTGGTTTTCCATTTTTTAGGTCATACATTTGTTTAACTTGTTTCACAAGTCACTTTTGAATCATGCTTCTCCACTTGTTTCAAGTGTTGAGATTGTGTTAGAACTTTGTTTCCTTCACTCCATGGTCATACTTATGCTTTGCCTCTTGTTTTATGTTTGAATTGGGATCATTTCCATTATGATTCAGTTCTTCCCCATGGGGTTTAGACACTTGTTCATGATAATTTGATGCTTATGCTTGCATTTTGAGTTTGTCATGAACATTGATGTTGGTTTTGCACTGTTTGTTTGTCTTGTTTTACTTGTTTCAAAGAATGGTATGGTTGAGATGTGCTTGTGGTGGTGGCTTCCCCACACTTTTTCCTCCCTCTTTTCTTTGTGTATGCATCTTAGGATAGTATCATTCTCTCTTGATGATTGATGGTATATGGTTGTAGGAGTTTACTTCTCCCATTTCATCGCATCTTTTTGGACTTGTTTAGGTCCTTTTGTTTAAGCTCTTTGCTTCATCTTTGTTGCATCATTTTTATTTGCATTTCTTCTTTGCATCCTTGCATCTCATGTTTGCATTGTTCTTTGACTTGTTTAAGTCAATTGCTTTTCATTTTCCATTTCATCTATGAGTGAATTATCTTGTGTTTACTTGGCCTTCTGCCATGATCCCCTTAGGATTCCTAGCCCCTCTATTTAAGATGGGAGTAGGAGAGACATTAGGTGTTAAATCCTTTGCATGATAACCTTAGGATAATTTCTTCCCTTTTATCCCAACTTTAGAAGCATTGTGTATGATAACATTAGGGTCCAGTTTCCCCTTTAGTCTGTGTCTTTCTCTTCTCATCTCCTAAACACTTCAAAACACCTAATAAAGGATAACATGTGTTGTATGCTACGAGCCTTAAGTACTTGAGGAATGATGGTTGGGAGGCCTCCTCTCAACTATCTAGATTGCTTAGCGTATGCCCTTTGGGCGATATGGGACGCATTCGCTCTCAAGTCATAGTCTTTAGTGCAACATGAGTTACAAACCTAACTCAATTCACTTCTTGTTTAAAAAACACAAAAACAAAAACATCAAACCTTTTATCCCTCAGGATTAATTGAAAAAAAATTTCAGAAAGAATGTGTTAACTCTTGTTTCTACCGCAAACAGGTAATGCCTAAGTCTCCGATGGTCGAGCAGCAATACACCTAACTGCTAGAACAAAGGTTTAACCCTACTCAGTTAAAACACTTGAACCAATCTATGGTCGTGTCATCCCGAACTACGTTTGCTCTGATTTCTCGTACCAGACAAGGATACGTAGGCACAAAACGGTGATGTCTTGGCGAGCAACCTTCCCCCACCTTCACCCGTAGTTTTCCGAACTATGTTGACTCTGACTTTCCCATTGCACGAGGGAATACGTAGGCATAGTGCGGTGATGCTCTATCGAGTCTCTTTTTCTTTTTTTGTCCCCGTGAGCCTATAGTTTAGATAGTTTTACACCCGTAGACAGACAACAAGCGTGGATCCCATTGAGTACAATAGACGTGAGGGGTGCTCGTACCTTCCCCTTGCGTAACCGACTCTCGAACCCAAGATTTGGTTGTGATGACCTGTCTTCTCCCTTTTTCGTAGGTTTTCTCTGATTGTTTCCTTTCCTCTCTTTGGGATAAATAATAAACGGTGCTGACTTTTCTGTCCTTGCAGACTCCTCTCCGCAGTGATGCGACAGTTGGCGACTCTGCTGGGGAAACAGAGCTCTCATCCCCTATGCGAGTCAATCCTAGCGCTTGTGTATTTTATCTTTGGGTGTGTATATATGTGCAGTATGTGTTGCATTTGTATTTCCATTGCATTTTACATTTTTACTTTCAGCATTGTTGTATATCATTATTGTTGTACTGTGGCGGAATGTTCCATTGCGAGATAAGCCAAAACCCAGGCTTGAGGGTAACCATAGCAATAGAGCGGAAAGTAGTGACGAACCTGTATGTTTCAACATGCATTAGTCCCCACGAAATTCGCGTTCAGACGAGATTTTCTTTTGAAGACATCATATCTTGTACATTAGTTGGGAGGGGGTGTTGGATCAGGTAACTGTTGACTCTGGAGACCGTTCACTTGGGAGTCAGCTAAGTGAGGCCGTTTCGTTAGACTATGGTGCCAAACCAGAAATGGTGAACGTATCATCGTTTCTCAAAAGTCTGTGACGCTGATGACTGCATAGGATGCCAGACTTTGTCAGAGATAGGATCATACCTGTGAGTGGGGGGTTTTGCAGGAAACCTTGACCTTCAACCTATTCGTTTGTCTTATCAGTATGAACAGTTACAGTGGGATCCTTATACTAGTGTTGTATTTTCGCCTGTCACACCCTAATTTTCGACCTTAAGATCCCAACTCCTTCGTTTCCTATGTGTTATCTTTATACTCTTGTATGCGTGTTATTACGGCTAACCAACCCTTGCAGCTGCAGTAATGTCGAGTGTAAATCTTTACAGTCAAGCGCTTCCAAGTGGGACCTTTGGATTACAGGAAATCTTAGGTTTGTTCTGTTTAGTAGGAAGTTACAAGTGAGAGAGCCCTTATGTCCCTTGTTATTTGGCCTACACACATTACACTTAAAGATAAGCCCATGTTCAAGCCAAAGCTCTAAATTCAAGAATCCACCTATCATAAAGCTAGCAGAATTTCAGAAGAAAAAAAACGGGAGACTAAGCTAGAGTTGGAATCATTCGAAGCGCTTTTCTCTTTGAGGTGCCACGCACAGTGCGGGGGTTGCAGAACTAATTCACTATCCCCTTTCGCATCTCTAATCATGTTTTGCAGGGAGGTACACTTTGAGAATTAGAGGAGGCTGTTATTACATTTTAAGGACATAATGGACTAAGGTAATCCCCATGACCACGTTTCTTTTCAATTAGTTGATATGGCCATTTGACCTCGAATATCACAAAGTTAGCCAACGCTTTGTTTCATGAGAATATTACTAAATAACTTCAAAAGAAGGAAGTTCCAGGTGAATACATTAATAAGAACTGAAATACATTTGGATGTTATACAACTTCGGTCGAAGTAATCTACTGTTACTGATCCTAAACAAGCTCTAATACAATACATTATAAGGCATACAAGTCATGATTCTTACAAATGCTAACCATATAAGGCGCATTGGGCTTGTGAGAGAATTGGAATACATGATTTGGAAATCTTAAACCTACTTAACTCCATACAGGGAAACCATCTTTAACTACTTCCGTGTTCAAATACAAAATCCAACTACTGTTTTGCAAATGGAGGTTTTAGATAACATGTAGAATCTAATCCTAAATTACAAAGATTATTACTTCGTTTCACATTGCAATGCCAAAGTCTTTTTGAGCGGTTCTTGGAAGGGCTAGGAGCTAAAGAAGGCGTCTTCCGAGGTAGACATTTTTGGCCCAACATCTCAAAACAGCAAGTTGTGTTGAGGCTAGGCGAGTCGTGTGAATCCCACATCAACCCATTGAGGTTCTATGTCCTGCACAAACCTGTCAACAGAAACTCAGTAGAATTACAAAGAAGAAGATACCAATTCTTAACATAAAAGAGAGGGCCAAGAACACCGTACCACTCTGCTCAGGTATCCCCGCCAAGTGCAGGTCCGTCACGATGCTGGAATCGGTCTCGCAGCTTCTTTCCTTACCATAAGAGCAAGCCCTGTTGCAGCTAGATTTGTTCTCAAAGAATTCATGGGAATATGATACTAACAAGAAGATTACTCATCAGGGAAATTTTAAAATACCTGAATCATTGGGCATAACTATTGATTTTGTTTTGGTTGTGACATCCTTGTTTCAGTTTTTTTTTCAACTTCACAGCAGGTTTAGATTGGTTTAGTGAGTACAAGACTGCTTTAAGCATGCATCCGTCTCATAGCACACGCTAGACACAACTGCAGTTACGCTAAAATTACTTGCACCGTGCGTTAGCATAGAGGCTTTGGATCTTGGGGGACGCATGAGCTGCACATGGGGCTATTGTCTGTTTTCTGCACAATTCGACCAACAGATAATGGATTAAATGACCTGGAGGTCGGACAGATGATGACTATTTCCTATGCTATTCTGAATCACAACTTTACCAAACCAAGATCATCCCTAAACGCTCGCGACATGGCTTACTGAAGATTGGTCTTGAGATGAATTGGCAGGTCATGACCTCCCTGCATCAGTAGAATACGTATTCAATTTTACTGGCAAATATATACAAATCATTCTTGGGGAACCATAGTGGATGTTGTCAACTCACCTCCAGGAACTTCTGAACGTGTCAAGATCAGTTGCACTACTAAGTCTTATCTTCCCTTGCAAACCAACTTGCCTCTTCAACAACCAATTTCTGTTTCTCCTCAAATTGTAAACACTTCACTGCCTTTGTAATACGTCGCCCTGTGTCAAAGTTTAGAGCTTCAAATGCTGACTGCAGCTACAACGGAAGACAATGCCTGCAAGATAATGACATGACCACATAAATACGCTACAATGGTGACGTCAATATCATTATTTGATCAACTTCTACATTTTTAAGGGTGAAAAAGGGGTTAGATTACCTCTGAGGCTCGGACGCGTGAAAGGAATCTCTCGAGAAATATCTTCATTGATAACAAGGTTGTAACAATATTGTTGGAAATATCAGTAGCAACATTGTCCTGAAACTTTGATTGAAGTTATCGTGTTAGAGTAAGAGAAGTTCCGGGTAATTGATAAGCTGAAGAAGACATAGAGATTGGTGATGCACCTAGGGCCGTGCTCTCATGGATACATTATTCTTTTGCTTCCACAGTCACCAGCTCCTATGCAACTTGATCTTGATTAGTTGGTGCAGATAAAGATAACCATGATAAGAGCATTAACTTGCACGATGTATTATTATAGCTCCCCAAACACCATCATCGAGCACATGAAAAAGGAAACAACGATTAGATACCTACCAATTTAACCTGGAAAAAAACAAGAAGAAATAACGACCTTGCCTTGCAGCTGCTAACGCACTCATTCCATAGGACAACATGCCCTACACTCAGTTTCTGTTCGTAAGAGAGACGCCTGGCTTGGTGCTCACCGTCACCAACACCTTCACGTAAGCCTTCACCATAGAACATCTATAGTGATTGAATTTCGTTGCAGAACGCATCAGATGCCAAGAGCAGAGTTGGTACCACCCTGGGCCGCTCATCTTCCTTAGCCCAAAACAAACCGCTATTCACACCTGCCAGAATAGCAATCCAGAGTTAGTAATCGAATAAGGAATATGCTTTTTTCGAAAAAAGATCCAATCCCAACAACTATCAGATTCTTCAACATCAATTGAGAGATCCTTCAAATTAAATCGTACAGAAAAGATTGTCATCAACAACATTAACCCAATCACACGAAAAAGGGAAGTTTTCATATCTTGTCTGAACCAAAACGGAAGGTCCAAATCAAGCATTCAAGACAACAATCAAATCTCAATCAGAACATCTTGATTTGAAGCCTATAAAAGGCGACCTATGGAACGAAGAAAAGAGGGCAATCAAGAATCGTCGCAAAACCTATCTTCGTAACCCTAAAAGGCTAAAAAAAAACTTATCTGTTCCAGTTGACGAAGCTATCTCCGGCCGCCGCGGAGCCAAACCGACGAAGAATCCCTTTTCGTCACCCCAAGCGCCGCCATCGCTAAAACCTTCGGTAAAACCTCATTTCTTGTAAGGATTATTGAACCTATTGATTGTCTTGATGTGTTTCAGGTTTAAAAAAAACAAAGGCCATGGAAAGATGATGGAGAATGGATCTACGAAGGAGATGATCGGGAAAGGGAGAGAAGACTGAGCGGTCTGGGGAGGGCGGAGGAGGTTTTGGGATTAGGGTTCACCGTCGTCTCCCTTCGTTTTTGTTTTCTTGTTTATGTTTGTAATCCTGCATCTGTACACCCACTCCACTATCATACACACGCCACCACACCTTTAATCTAGTTTAACCACTCTAATCAACATTTAACCTTTTTATTAACCAATTAACTAATCTTTTTTTAAAATAACTATTAACCTTTTATTAATCAACTTTATATTTTAATTCAATTTATTTAGTTAACTCACTTATAATGAGTCATACCACCTAATAATCATTTGTTTTATCTTTTAATTTCAATTTAATCAATCTTATACTTTTTTAATAATAAAAAGAATCCCCTTAAGAAAAATAATTCTATTAATTCCTATAAAAAATATTTTGCTAATTAGTTAATTTAACTCTTTATTTTAATAACATTCTAATTAAGTAAATACTTATTCACTAGAAAAAAAAAACTTTTATAATTAAGTTATACCTGTTTGACAATTTTATTTAATCAATAATAAAATCCTTAGTGTTTAAATAACTTGTGGAAATAAATAAAAACATTTTTTTTATTCCATAACCAATATAATTTAAGATAATTCACAATAATAGCCATAATAAAAATAAATCACTTCACCTAAGTTTTAGATAATAAACTAAGTCATTTTTATTTAAAACCGTAGAATTTAATCTATACCTAATCCCACTAAGTTATAATTCAGCTAAATCAATATACCCCTTTTAAAATCAGTCAACATCGAGAATACAACGTAATTGTGCACACTCACGACACAATTCACCTCAGCGCTTTCATGCGTGTGTATGGTTTACTTTTCCGCAATTTATTTTACAGCCATTTAATATTATCGTAATTTACATTCCCGCATCGCACTCCGTCCAAAGGAAAAACCTACACATAAGTCAACACTTGTGTGTAGCGCATTCACATTTGCATCATTCTCCCCACATGATCCTTGATCCCATTCAAGTCGATCTTCTTAAGTTTAAATCCTACCCTATAGGAAGGACCTTCGTCTTTTTTACTTTACAACTTAGACAATACAAACAATCAACTCAATACAACAAATATATTCAAACACAATAGAGAAAAGATGCCAAATCATCTTAAGCGAGATAGAATCTCCACCCCACATCAATTACAGTCAATACCGTAGGAACTTTGCCTTAAGAGAGATAAAGGTGTACCTCGTTGATCCCTATCCGAGTACGTAAGTCCTTTTCTTAAGACGATGCAAAGACTATTTTCCTATAATTTGTGGCGGTTAAATCTCCCTTAAAATGACAATGCACCCCTTCTCCTAAAATCAAGCAATCAACTACCCTAAACCCGTAGGAACTTTGACCACAGTCAAAGAACTCCTCTAACCCTTTAGGGGAACTACAAGTACTCTGATTCCACTCCCGTAAGAATATGTAGGCATAAGATGCGACATCTTATCGAGTATACTTAGAAATAAACCCTTAGGTCTTTCAATCCTTAAGCAAATAAACCTTAGCAATAAACAAACATAAAACAAGAGGTTCCTGTAGAGTACTACAGAAACTTAGGATGCTAATACCTTCCCTAAGTTTAACCAACCCCTGAACCTATAACTCTCTAAACCTTGCATTTTCATTGCATTGTGGGAATTTCGATCTTTATCCCTTCCTTTGGACAAATCAAAGTTCGGTTGCAAAATGAATTAAAGATTCAAACTAATCAATAGTTTGGTATCCGATTTTTACCGCGACATCGCCAAAGTGAAGCGCTGGTTCATCTCTGTTAACAGCACAACAATCTTGATTCTCTGTTGCATTTGCATATTCATTTGCATTTTTACATTGACATGTATCTATGTTTCTGGTGTATATATTCTCCTTGATTCTAGTCATTCAATCCACTACTGTTATGGAGCCTGATTTGAAGTAAAATGTGTTATACAAGTTCCCAACCCCTGAGATAGAACCTCTGCTTAAGCTAATCTTTGTGGTTGGTCGTAGTGTAATGGAGGATTTTAGAAGAGAGTATGGGAAGATCCTTAGTTTTGTCTGTAAGGCTTCCAAGTTTGAGTTAGATGGCATTTATGTTTTACTGCCAACTTTGGAAGAATTTGCTCAGTTGTTGGGGATTCTAGTGTTGTAGGAGATGCCTTTTGTGCATTCTGAGAGAGAGCCTAAGTTAATTAAGTTGGTTGGCGCTCTGCATCTTGACGTCTCTGAATTGGAAGGTAATCTAGTACAGAAAGTTGGAACTCCTGGTTTTCTACTTCCATTTTTGGTGGGAAAAGCTCAGCATTTTGCCAAAGAGGGATGTTGGTTGATTTTTAGTGCTATTCTGGCTTTATGCATCTATGGGATAGTCTTGTTCCCTAACTTACCTGACTTTGTAGACTTGGATGCTTGCTATATCTTCACCTTAAGGAATCCGGTGCCAACTCTCTTAGGCGATGTTTATCATTCGATTCACTATAAGAATGAAAACAGACGTGGCAAGAACATTCCCTGTTACGCTCCGCTACTGTACAGATGGTTCTATCTGCCAAAGTCTGGGCCTTTTGTTGACCTCGCAAAGACTGTGGACTGACCATAAAGGCTTATGGGGTTAAGGTCGGAGAATGTTGTGTGCTTTGACAGAAACCTTTTAGGTGTGGATATTGTTCACAGTTGCGGAGATTTCCCCAACGTTCCTTTGATGGGGAGAAAGGGTGGCATTAATTATAACCTCGCTCTCACCATCAGGCAGTTTGGTTATGCTCTAAGAGAACCCCCAAAGGGAAAAGAAGTACATGAGTCTTTGTATTTCACCTGTTTGATTAACGACGAGACCTTAATCAGACTTGAGAGAGCTTGGGGTAAGATCCATCGCAAAGGAAAGCCTTTACTAGGCAAGAGTGACTCTAGAGCCTATGGACCATACGTGGAATGGATTCAGGAAAGAGTTGACAGACTCTTGCTACCCTTTCTAATCAGAGAACCTTTGTATCCTGTGGTAGTTGAAGAACCAACGACAGTTGATGTGCAGAAATACAATCAACTATGGGCCGAGAAGGAAAAACTATGCGGGGTGAATGAAGAATTGGAGAAGGAAATCATCTAGCTTAGGACCGAGAAAAGTGAAGCCATCTTCTTATTTAAGAAGCAGACAGAGGTAGTGAATAAGATGGGTAGGGAACTGACAGAAGAGATTAGTACCCGAGAACGAGTGGTTCGAGACTTGAAGGGTGTCAGTAATGTCCTCAAGGGTAAGAAGAAGGAATTGGAGAAAGCACATTTAGAGATATCCAAGTTCAACACCCAATGGAATACTATCCTAACTAACAACAAAGAGAGGGAAGATAAACTTCGTCAACAGATTGACAGTTTGAGAATTCAACTTCGAGTCAGAATTGAGAAAGCTCCAGGTGAATTCTTGCGCCAGTATGAGAATGAATGCAAACTTTGTGAAGCTCTTGCAACATTGGAGGAATACAAGTTGAGAATAGACTTGAAGAAACCCATACTTGAAGATGCCTTTGGGGAGGATGCTTGGGAAGACTATGTTCAAGGGTTGCAAGCTACCATCAGCAAGAGAGATTTTCTCATCCAAGGATTGATTCCTAGACCAGATCATCCAGACACGAAGGAGTTATTAGAAGAGTTCCAGACTCGATGTCGTACCTGAGGCATCTTCTCTTTTATTTTTTGTTATGTTGTATTTCGACCATCATTAGGATTATTGGATGAGGTCGTGTTGATTATATTGTATATCCTCTGTGATGTGTATTGATACTCTGCGCCTTATTTTATTTATGAGAAGATTTTTCTGGCTATCTCTGTTGGGTTTTCGTCCTCCTATCATGCTCGTGAGACTAGAATCAAGGGGAGAATTTCCCTGAAACGTATTTGCATGCCTGCATTTTGCATCATTTTGCATATTGCATTGCAGGTGTCCCGATTCCGTTGACCTTATTTCTTCCTGTGGTTTTCTCCACTAGTTTATTTTAGGATTGAAGACCAGCTGACTCATCGCTATTATACATGGGGAAATCAACGAAAAGCTATGGATCAGATTCAAAACGCGCTTCAGGAGTTCCGTGATTGTATGACCCAGTTTATGGAATGATGCAAGGGGTCGCCAATGGCCAAGAACAATTGAGGACGCTGGTCCAGCCTCTGGTAGCAAGGGTTGACGGAAACGAAGTTCTGCATGGTGGGACTGCTGCTATCACTCTTACAACAGACGATAGAATTTCTCATGCCACTGCCATCCCAACAACTGTTATTCCTCCGGGCGGAGGTAATCAGATCGGAATTCATATTCCAAGAGCGGCGTGTGTTGTGCACGGTAATATTGGTCCTCAGTGGAAGGAGGACGGACAAGAGGACATCTTTTCCATGGAAGATCTTGGTGTAGGTCTACAGTCTGACGCAGACAGAAGGTTCAAGGCAATAGAAGAAAAGATGAAGAGCCTTGAGAATCAGAATTCTATGGGTCTTGATATGTCAAATCTGGGGTTGATTCCGGGACTGAGGATCCCTCCAAAGTTTAAGGTTCCAGATTTCGACAAGTATAAGGGGACAACGTGTCCTAGGGTGCATCTCCGTTCCTATTACCGAAAGATGTCAGCACACTCCGATGATGAGAAGTTACTCATGCATTTCTTCCAAGATAGCTTATTAGGTTCATCCCTGGAATGGTATATGGGTTTAGAGCCGGTAAATATCAGAAGTTGGAGGGATTTGACAGAGGCTTTTGTCAAGCATTATGGTGTATTGTGTAGATGGTGGACTATATGTCGTGTTTGTTGAATGTTGGGTGATAAACTATGTGATTTGTGTATTTACTACCTTTATTTCATGTATGTATTTACCGATATATTTTGATCATGTTTTCTCACCCCTTTGTTGTTGTTGTGGTCTGTGCTTCTTCGGAAGTACAGATAATCCAGGTACTTAGCTAGCTTGGATTGTGGTGTGCAAGTTGAGTCTTAGGATGCTCTGATACGTAGCACGGGACTTGGGCGTTTAGTTGTTTTAGATTGAACTTGTTTTATTTTCCTGTGACGTATCATGACTTTGATGTATTTTATTAATGAACATTTTTCCGCTGTTTTGTTGGGAAAACCTTCGAATGAAGAGTATGTTGGATTTTGTGATGTGATATCCCACTTGGGAGGTGAAAACTCTGATGTTTATTTATAATGTTTATATTTTATTTGTTTTGGGAAGTGGGGTGTTACAGTTACCACATCACTAAATCACTTAGCAAAATGTAAGTTTTCTTGTAGTGCATTAGGTGTGAAACTGGGAGCCATTTTTGATCAAATTTATATGTAACATGTATTTATGTTTAATATGTTTTATTATTGTATTTAATACAGCAAAAAATATTTTATTATTATGATATATTTTTAATTGGTATTTAATTATTATATTAATATAACATAAAATATTTTATTATTATAATATATTTTTAATTAGTATTTAATTATTAGACTAATAAAGTATAAAACATTTTATTGTTATAATATATTTTTAATTAATATTTTATTATTAAATTAGTATAATATATTTTACAATATGATTTTTATATTAAAATCATTAAATATGTGATTATTATGAATCATAAATATGAAAAATAAAAATAAAAAACAACTCCAACACGTGCTCGCCACTTGAGTGGGCGAGCACCTATACTAAAATTGCACCAGCATAAGTTCGTCACTTGAGTGGATGAGCATGTAGTAAAAATGGGACACTCCGATCATTTTTTTTAAACTAGAGTATTATGGTATATAGAATTTCAGACTAGGGTAATGCAGTAAAAATTCCATGAATGGTTAACTATTACATTTGTAGCCTAACACAATCAAGAGTAGAACCTTGAATTACCTACTAACAACCGCTAGATTATATTCAATCAAACGAAACTGTCATGGGCATCATAAAAATCAAAACGAACATAAGAAGCAATGCTTTCTTAAGAAGCTAAAAGAGAAATGACACAAATAAAACCATCCATATAAGACTCCATGAAAATTGTTCTTGAATACTCTCTCCATGGTCATCCATTGTTGAAACATATAATCAAGTGACAATTGTTAAATATAATTCATTGTGTAAACAGATTTAATTTGATATCATATGATTAGATTTGATATCATATGATTAATTTGATATGATATGATTAGATATCATATGATTAGATTTGATATCATATGATTAATTTGATATGATATGATTAGATTTGATTTAGAATATCTTGGGCCTTTTATGTTTTGGGCTAGTGTAAACCTAAAACTATAAATAGGGTGCCTTGCTTTGTATTCTACATCACAACAGAACAGATTTCACAGTTGCAGTTAGCAAGTGAAAGTTCAATAAGAAATCCCACAGTTGTGGGTAACACATTCTCTCCAAATACTTCTTCTCTCATTCTTCTCTTTCTTGTTTGTTATTCTTCTTCTCTTTTGTTTTTGTTGTTCTTGATAATTACTTGTTATTACCATCATTATCATATTGTGGGTTTGTTCATCAATCTTGAGATCAAGATTGAAGGGAATTCTTCATAGGGTGTGAGGTGAATTTCCAACATCTGCTATCTAGAGCTTCGGTTAAGAGATTCAAGGAAGGAAGATAGTGATGGCGATGAACTATCCAAACGGCAACTTTCCGGCGACCCTGCCAATTCTCAAGAAAGACAATTATGAGAATTGGTGCAAGCAGGTTAAGGTGATCTTCTGTTATCAAGATCTTTGGGATCTTGTGAAGGACGGAGTAACATCGCTGGTGGATAACGCAACGGAGGCAGAAAAGGTTGCGCACAAAGAATTGAAGAAGAAGGATTATAAAGCACTCTTTATAATTCATCAGTGTGTTGATCCTGATAACTTTGAAAAGGTTAGTGATGTTGATTCAGTAAAAGAAGCATGGGAGATTCTTGAAAAGTCGTTTGGAGGCGCAGAGAAGGTGAAAGAGGTGAGGTTACAAACTCACAAGAGAACCTATGAGTTGCTTCAGATGGAAGACAACGAAAGCATTACAGATTTCTTCACCAGAGTTACAAGGTTGGTGAATCAAATCAAAGTATGTGGAGAAACGCTGACGATGAAAGCAGTTGTCTCAAAGATTTTGAGATCGTTGGCTCCAAAATTCGACCACGTGGTAGTTGCCATAGAAGAGTCGAAAGATCTGTCAGTGTTGACGAAGGAAGAGCTTCAAGGGACTCTTGAGTCTCATGAACAGAGGATGGCTGAGAGAGCTGCAGGAAAGTCGAAAGATATGGCTTTGCAGGCACAGACGGAAAAGGAGAGAAAAGGCAAAGGTAGCTGGAATGGCAACAAAGGAGGAAACCAGTCGAATCAAAAGAAACCTTGGAACCAAGGCAACCAAAGAGGTGGTGCTGCAGGTAAAGGAAGAGGTGGTGATCGAAAGACAGACAAAAGCCACATTCAATGTTTCAATTGCCAGAAGTATGGTCATTATGTTAGTGATTGTCCAGAAAAGAAGAGAAATCAAGAGACTGATGCAAAGCTGGCGAAACATGAAGAAGAAGAAACGTTGCTAATGGTCACAACAAACGATGAAGAAAGATTCCAAGATCAGTGGTACTTGGACTCAGGATGCTCATCACACATGACTGGAAGGAAAGATTGTTTTGTCAACATGAAGCCCTCGTCGAAGAATACGGTGAAGTTTGCAAATGACAACACTCTAGCAGCTGAAGGTGTTGGTGATGTTCTGATTATGAGGAAAGATGGCAAAAGGTCAACAATTTCCAATGTGTTGTACATACCAGGCATGAAGAGTAATTTGCTCAGTATAGGGCAGCTTGTCGAAAAGAACTACAAGGTAGTTGTCAAAGACAAGATGATGAGAGTCCTCGACGCAGGTGGTAGACTAATCTTGAAGGCTCCAATGTCTCAGAATAGGACCTTCAAGATTGGACTCAATGTGATGGAGCACAAGTGTTTAGCAACTGCAGCCACTGAAGTCGAAATAGAAGTTCGACAGGAACCAGTTGCAGATGAAGCAGGTTCAAGCAGACCTCGACGAACTAGACACATGCCTGCAAGGTTGCAAGAATGTGTAATCACATCAGATGATGTAGTCGATGAAGAGGGTGAGCTGGTACGTTATGCTTTCTATGCAGATGTCGAACCAATCAATGCAGCTGAGGCATTGAAAGATTCGAAGTGGGTGAAAGCAATGATTGAAGAGTTAGAGTCCATCAAAGTCAATGATACCTGGTCACATGTCGAATTGCCGCAAGGCAAGAAGGCAATTGATGTGAGGTGGGTTTACAAGGTGAAGGTAAATCCTAAAGGAGAAGTAACTCGACACAAAGCGAGACTTGTGGCGAAAGGATTTCTTCAGAAGGAAGGAATCGACTTCGATGAAGTATTCGCACCTGTTGCTAGAATCGAAACAATCAGGTTGGTTGTTGGTCTAGCAAATATGAACAACTGGCACACATGTCAGATGGACGTGAAGTGTGAATTCCTTAATGGCCCCTTAGAAGAAGAAGTTTATGTTGCACAACCAGCTGGGTTTGTGAAACAAGGCGAAGAAAGAAAGGTGTACAGGCTTCATAAAGCCCTGTATGGACTTAAGCAAGCTCCAAGAGCTTGGAATAAGAAAATTGACAGCTTCTTAAGGGAGAAGGAATTTGTGAAGTGTACAACTGAGTATGGAGTATATGTAAGAAGAAGCAATGGCGAATTGCTTATACTATGTCTCTATGTTGATGATTTGTTGATAACAGGGAGTTCCAAGAAGGAGATCGAAGATTTCAAACATGACCTGAGTAAGGAGTTTGAAATGTCAGACTTGGGAAATCTCTCATATTTCCTTGGCATCGAATTCTACAAGACAAGTAGAGGTTTGATGATGCACCAAAGAAGATATGCAGGCGAGATACTCAAGAGATTTGAGATGCAAGATTGCAACCAAACTTCGACTCCAGCTGAGCCCAGATTGCAACTGTCGAAGGATTCAGATAAAGATGATGTCGACCCAACCCAATACAGAAGACTTATTGGGTCACTTAGATACCTTTGCCACACAAGGCCTGACTTAGCATACAATGTTGGTATGATAAGTAGATTCATGCAGAAACCAAAGGTATCACACCTAGCAGCGGCGAAGAGGATACTGAGGTATCTGAAAGGAACTCTCGACTATGGCATTTTGTTTCCAGCAGCTGATGAAGGAAAAGAATGCAAGTTAGTGGAATACACAGACTCCAGTTGGTGTAGTGATGCTGAGGATCGAAAATCCACAGCTGGATATGTGTTTATGTTAGGTGGTGCACCAGTTGCTTGGAATTCGAGAAAGGAACCAGTGGTGACATTATCATCATGCGAAGCAGAATATATAGCTGCTTCCCTTTGTGCATGTCAAGCAACTTGGATGGTGAACTTGGTCGAAGAAATCACAGGGAAGAACCATGGAGCAATTACCATGAAGATAGACAGCATGTCAGCTATCAACTTGGCAAAGAATCCAATAGCTCATGGTCGAAGCAAGCACATCGAAATGAGGTTCCATTATCTCCGAGAGCGAGTAGCAGAAGGGAAGATGAAGTTGGAACACTGCAGAACTGAGAATCAGATTGCAGATATCATGACGAAGGGAGTGCAGGTCGAAGCTTTTAGAAGACTAAGGGCCATGATGAATGTAGACAGTTTAGACACAATGAATTAGGTGGTGTGTTAAATATAATTCATTGTGTAAACAGATTTAATTTGATATCATATGATTAGATTTGATATCATATGATTAATTTGATATGATATGATTAGATATCATATGATTAGATTTGATATCATATGATTAATTTGATATGATATGATTAGATTTGATTTAGAATATTTTGGGCCTTTTATGTTTTGGGCTAGTGTAAACCTAAAACTATAAATAGGGTGCCTTGCTTTGTATTCTACATCACAACAAAACAGATTTCACAGTTGCAGTTAGCAAGTGAAAGTTCAATAAGAAATCCCACAGTTGTGGGTAACACATTCTCTCCAAATACTTCTTCTCTCATTCTTCTCTTTCTTGTTTGATATTTTTCTTCTCTTTTGTTGTTCTTGATAATTACTTGTTATTACCATCATTATCATATTGTGGGTTTGTTCATCAATCTTGAGATCAAGATTGAAGGGAATTCTTCATAAGGTGTGAGGTGAATTTCCAACAACAATTAAGTTTGCAAGATACACATGCACATTTAATTAAGCTAAGAAATATAGCTAAGAAGCACACATATAGTCTTGGAAAAGCTAACGTCTAAGGTTAAAAAAAAACAGTACAATGTATTATGCTGAGGTTCGAACATAGAAACTACAATTTGATATCGGTGTTATCTACTCCTTTTGTTTTATATTATAAACAAATTTTATTTTTTTAATTTATTAAATAATTAACATGTCTGATTTGTATATAGACCAGATACATTAATTATTCAATCAATCTAAAAAATAAAATTTGGTTTGAGAGTACCAATTTAGCTGAGAGTCATCTTGGTTTGTAATTTATATATGTAAGATTTCATGGTGAGTCTGCTCCTGTAGCCATATGTAGACATTCTGACTTTTTAATTTTTTCCATCCTCTGATTTCAATCTCCAAGCTAGATTCTATATTTTTGGATTGGAAACTGAAATGCTTAACAAAACTTCATTTGAACGAGTTAGCTAGCACAGACCATCTAAATACAAGGCACAAAAAACTACAGTTAATTTTTTTTATTTAATGTATAGGTCGACACATGTGCAAATAGATCAACACGTAGAATTTTAAGTTGGCTCCCATGAATCAATATTAAAGCTTGTAGCCATTGTCTAGAAATCGCTTCACTTAAGTCGATACATGAACGACATGAGACTTTTATAGGCCGACCTAAAACATTCATAGGTCGACCTCAGTATCTTGATAGCTAACACAGACCATGTAAATACAAATTAAAAAAAAAAAATACAGTCAAATGTTTTTATTCAATGTATATTTTAATTAACTATTTAAAGCATTTATTCTTTTTTTGATATTATTTTTTGTATGGTTATCCTCATATCATTCTTAAAAATTTAAAAATCAATAGATTATATAAATTATAAATATAATATTTAAAAAATTTCAACAAAATTTAAGAATTTTAATGAATAAAAATTAATCCTTAATTAAAAATTTAATTAACAATTTAATTAATTAAACCACAAATTAACTGATTTAGATTTGATTCAATTTCGCTTAAACTATAGTTTGATAAAATAAAAGTTAAATCAACATGTCTAATTCAAAATTTTGTAATCTATATACATTATTATATTTAACTTTCAATCATTTATTAGACCAATTAATAAAAATAACACTAAGCAAGAATGTGTTCCCCGTCATATGAGATTTAGTTAAGGAACATATCAGAACTCCAGTAAATTTGAATCAAATGAGACTGACATTGGTAACATGTAAAAATAAATGTTGATAAACATATACCTCCAAGTAACTGTGAACTATTTTTCCATCACATTGAACTATTACAATATTCACATGTAGTCCCGCAGAATCAAGAGAAGAACCTTGAATTACCTACTCACAACCGTTAGATTATATTCAATCAAATGAAACCGTCATGGTATCATATAAATCAAAAGAATATAAGAAATGCTTTCTTAAGAAGCTAAAAGAGAGATTTCTTTGGGGTAAAAGCTAAAAGAGAGATCACACAAAGATTGCAACAATAGCCTCCCCCCTTCAATCACATAAAATAACTAAACCAGTGTAAATCATTTTCCGCCGCAAATAAATAACAACTAAAAAGATATGGCGCAAACACAACACCAAATGACATATAAGACAACTTATTACAAAGAAGCTCATACATTAAGCAGCAATAGCAGACATGATGCAATCACCCACAATTCATTAATATATTGCTAGATTCAGTCATCGACTATTTTAACAAACCAATCACTAACATTCATTTCTCAACCATTTTAAAGGAACCAGTCATGAGCATTTTCGGTGCATATTAAGTATAAACTAAATCAAAGTCTATCACTTCAAGAAACAAAGGTAAACAAAGGTATGGAGTATGTGAAATCACTCTGTATTCCTAGACAATAAAGTTTACTTTTAGGGATGGTAACGGGGCGGGGGTGGGTTTAACTAATACCCGCACTCGCACTCGTCTTCTCGTCTTCATGTAATACACTTGCTCTTGTTCCCAAATTCAACTGGAAGTAAAAATTTACCGCCCAAACCCATCTCGAGTGGAGAACGGGTGCACCCGCACCTGCCCCAGCCTCACCCGCAAAAAATTAATTTTTTTTAATTGCAATAAAAATTAATAATTTAATTTAAAACTTGATTATTTTAATAAATTAATTAATAATTTAATTAAAATTTTAATTAATAAATTAATATTAACTTGATTAATTTAATTATTTTAATTACAATAAAAACATTAATAATTTAATTAAAAATATAATTAATAAATAAATACTAAAATAAGTAAAATAAAGGAATTATAATAAAATATATTATATGGGGGTGGGACGGGTGCGGTGCGGGCAAATTTTAGTGTCTTCCCGCATCCGCATCTGTAGTTAAGAACTAGATTTTTCCTGCACCTAATTAAATCAAATTTTTTTCGTTAATTTTAGAGCGGGTCCGAATTTGTTTGACATCCCTAATTAACTTCTTAACAAGAACTCCATAGCAAATACTTGGAATCTTATGAATAACCTTCTCATGTGAGATAAATCAACTGCATATAAGTTTGTAGCCACAATTCCCAAAAAAGGTCGCTAGAGTCTCCTATTGTTTGTGAATTTGATCATGAATGATTAACTAACTATATATTCAACAATTAGAGATTAGAATAAGTAATTTTTTCAGAACGCCGTAATAAATGTGCAACATGGAACAAGTTGTGAAACATCCACCACTACATGAAATTTCAACATTAGTGACACAAAGTTGCATGACAATTCGTTCAACATTAAGTAGATTAACATACTCGCTTGCTTGTTATTTGTAAAACCCCACAAACTCTCGACCATATAGTAAAACCAAATACTTTTATCATAACCATACATCTCAATCAATAATATCCTAAAAATTTAGCAACCATTCTTTATTAACACTCAACCATGATTGTCAAAATCGAGATCTCACTAAAAATCGTTGGGGATTGAAAAAAACGTGAATCGTAAAATCGTAAATCGGATCGTAAGATCTTACAAAATATACAAAATTATACATTTCACTAAAAAACATTAACATTTTTTTTTTAAATTAATAAAAACCACATTCCAAATTCCAAAAGAAATTGATGATTGAAAATAAATAGTATGATTGATTTATAGATGAAATTGAAGAAGAATAAATATTATTATTTAATAAATTGATATTTTTCAGATTGATTTTTAATTTTCCCAAAAAAAACAGCCTATAATATAGCAATAGATTCTGACTTTTAATGATGAAAAACGGCTAATTTAATGTGAGACGGCGGGTAGAGAAAGTTGAACGGATCCCCTTCTTTAATGGATCATTGGACCGGGTCATGTCAAAACTGGTTGGACAAATTTTCCACTGCGAAATAGATCTCCGCTTTCACGTTTTTACGATCTTACACTGAGCTCTTACCGCGCCGCCTTCTCCAGCGATCTTTGCTGCGCTACGCCGCGGAGCATGGTGAAAACTCGCAAGATCTTAAGATCTCACGATTTAAATCTAGATTTTGACAACCATGCACTCAACAGTATTGCCAGCAGATATAAGGGGAGAGAAATAACCTTTGTGATCGAGCAAGTCCCCTTGAAGAGCTCCTTACAGTCAAAATCATCATCACAAGGAGCAATACTGGAAAGGAACGAACAAAAGTTACTAATATAAACCAACACATTACCCCAAACTTAAGATATTTTAAACAATTAATATGTATAATTAGAACAACTCAATCTATATAACTAACTCAAATTCTCCAGGAGCAGCCATGAGATCAAATGGTTTGGTAAAATAAAGCCCCACGGCAACTATTGCATCACCGAGAACAAGGCGAAAATGGATAGAATGTGGACGAAGATGAGATGAATTGTCTTGAGCTGGATTAACATTGATGTAATCATCCACTTGTCTCGTCTTTGTCGTGGGGAAGGATGAATCAGACTGAAACTGTATCCAAGCGATATTATAGTGAAAATCATAGGCACATACTTGTCCCTCATATGATGAACCATCATACAGTATATGATAACCTACAAAAAAAATTAAACTACCACTATCATTTTCACTTGAATGATAAATAATATCAAGTTATGATGATTTATTTTTTAGGATAAACATATGACTAATGCATTGAAAGGCATAAAACCTCGAAACTCACTCGTGTATGGATATCAAAAGCACTCGTAAAGTTCTAAATAAATGGAATACATTTGCATATCATAGATGCTAAACAAGGTACCTATTAGGTTTAAGACTTGTGGATATAAACACCAAGCTTAAGACTATCAGCAAATTTATCTTCCAACACATTTTTTTGAGTATGACACCGGATGAGCTTTGCAGATGTCAAAACATTATGGCAATTACTGGCATCATTTTCAATGATAACACCGCAACATTGAGTCAACTCTTGGTCCCCTGTATTCAAATAAAGCAAGGATTATGCTGAAATACCAGTGGGTTCATGATGTTGATATAATAAAACAAATAGCTTATGGATTGGAAAGTTGAATACCAGAATAAGATAAAAGAGCAACAACAGAAGAAGCCTTCAAAACAGCTTTCTTTGTATTTATATCCAGAACTGCATTTTCTAGGTAAATTTTGAACTTGGGTCGCTTATCAAGGGAAATAATGGATATCTAATACTAGTCATATATTATCTTGTTAAAAGGAAGGAAATAGAAAAATCATGTGAAAAACATGTTAATCGTAATTTTGATGAGGTGTATATATAAGTCTTTTTATTAGTTTATTAGTTAAGTGATCCTTTTTAATTAATGGTTGAGTATCTGAAATTTGATTGAGGTGGGTAAAAGTGTGGACTTTAATCTTGAACCCGTAGTAGATAAGGACTAGGGTTATATATATTATATGGCTAGATTCCCTCTATAATCACAATATGAATCAGAAACATAACTGACAGATCCACAACTTGCCCATTGAATGTTTTTGCATGTGTACGGTTACCAATTGAGTTATTTAATATGGCATGTTTGGTTACCAATTGACTTATTATTTAATAGTAAATGTTAAACCATTGTTGTAGTCTGTGTGTACAATTAGTAAATGCTGGTATTCCGGAAAATTAAAATTATTATTTTAATGCCTTTGTTAAGTGAAAAGGCTAGTATCCAGTAAGTGCTATTCCTTTTTCTGATAAAAGTATAAGCCTATTTTGGCTATTGTTTACTTTTTAACTTGAATAGCATAATGAAAGCATATATTGTTTACTTTTTTTTTTCTTCCACGTCAATAAGACAGTACTGACTATTTTGGTTAATTTGTTTCCCCTTTTCATCATTTACCGAATAAATTAAAATTAGATAATTAAATTATTTCGATTTTTCTTCCAAGTCAACGCAGTTTCAATTTTCACGTATGCCATATATAATTGATTTATTGCATTGTATTATTCCCTATTGAATAGTCTATATATAAATCTATATATTAAACTTTTTTTTATTATCTTAAACATTTTATTAAATAAATATTAGTTTATATATAAATTTGTGATACATATGTTTTCTCAAATATTTAGAAATACTATGTAATACTTCTATAATATTGAGATTGATACTAGAGAAATTTAATTCCTATGCAATATTCTTATATCATTTTATTATGAAATATTATATAATATCCTTATAATATTAAGATTGATACTGTTGAAGACAAAATTTATTGAAAATGTTATATGGTTTAAATCCATGATTGGTTCATGATTTATTTAGGCAAGAGAAATTTAATTCACATGCAAGAAATTCTATAAGCTATTGTGTGTGATTATCACCAAAGTGAGATCACTCGTTTTAATTTATAAAAGTCTCTTTTTAGTTTGAGGAATGGTTTTAAGTCATTACTGCGATTGTCTTCCTAAATGTGGACAATTGTATGTAGAGATTATGGTTGATTAAAGATATAACTATTGGAGATGCTTTGGTCTAAGGGATTTATTTACCCAAATGAGATAAATTTCTAAACTCAATGTATGTTCACTGAGTAGCTTATTCTTGAAATTTATAGATGAAGTTGTTGGAGGTGTTTTGGTTTAGAAAATTTATCTACCCAAATGAGATAGATTTTCGAACTCAACGTATGCTTATTGAGCGACTCATCTGAGGTTCTGACCTTGGTTGTAACCTGGGTTTTGCGCATTCCACCCAAAGGGGATTGTGTGATAATGTTGGCCTCTTAGTGATAGCTTATGTTCATTAAAGCTATATCTTGCCTTTATTATTTGTTCTAATGTATTCCTATTCTATCTAAACAGTGACCTTCTCTATGAACAACTGTTTTGCTTCTATTGAGGTCTTGAATGGGTCTAATTTTAAAAAATGGAAGAAAGACTTAGAGTTTTCGTTAGGGATTGCTGACCTTGACATGGCACTGTAGGAAACTAAACCTGTGATCAATGATCAGAGTACACCTGAAGAGAAAGAAAAATTAGCTAAGTGGGAGAGGAGTGACCGACTTAGCTTATGTGCTATGAAGAGGACAATTTTTGAACATTTGATAAGTGGATTTTCTGAAAAAGAGAATGCTAAAGAATATCTTACTGCTATTGGAGAGAGGTTTCAGGTATCTGATAATGTTGAATCTGGATGTTTAATGAAACAACTCACGGACATGAAATATGATAACAATGGGGGTGCCAAAGAGTTCATTCTTAAGATGGTTCATGTCCAAACTAAACTAAAATCCCATGACATTGACCTGAATGAAAATTTTATTGTGTCTCATGCCTTAAATTTCCTACCTGTTGAGTTCACTCAAATCAAAATTGCTTATAATACATTTGGTGATACTCAAAAAGGAGAAAAGTGATCTAGCCCTCCTAACTTTTCATTCTAAACCCCATTCTAGTAAAAAAAATCTTGGAAAAATAAGAAAAACACTCATAGTGTTTCTCATAGATATCCTGATAGGAAACCTGGTAATAGTCAACACCATAATATAGGAGGTCCCAGGCCTGTTGCTTTTAAGAAATCATTTTGGTGCTTTTGGTGTAAGGAAAAGGGACATAAGAAAACTGATTGTCATGCTTTTAAAGCTTGGTTAGACAACAAGAACAAATATGGAGGTAATCATTTATCTTTTGTCTTTTTTGAGTCTAACTTAGTTGATGTTCCCATTAATTCTTGGTGGCTTGATAGTGGTTCTATAACCCATATTGTTGTCTCCTTATAGGGGTTCAGAAACAATCGGAGACCAAACTTGAGGGAAAGCAAACTCAGGGTACGAAATGATCTTGAAGTCATTGTGGAGCTAGTAGGAGATGTTAGCTTAGTCTTAGGAACTGGTTTTGAACTTATTTTGAAAGATACATTTTCTGTACCTTCTTTTAGAAGGAATTTGATTTCAGTATCTTGGTGGATAAGTTTGGATTTCAATTTACCTTTTATGATGGAAAATTAAATTTGATGTTAAATTCTCAAGTTGTTGGTAATGGTATCTTGTTGGATGGTTTATATAAGTTATATTTGGATTGCGATACGATATTCTCATCCTTAAATGTTGAAAGCTCCATTGCTAAAAGATCTAAAATTAGAGAAAAATCCTTTTTGTTGCGGCACAAGCGTTTAGGACATATCTCTAAAGAAAAAGTTGAAAGGTTAATGCGAGATGATATTTTACCTTTCTTAGATTTCAATGGTATATGGACTTGTATGGATTATATTAGAGGAAAATTTACTAAGACCAATAAGAAAGGTTCAACTAAAAGTTCAGACCTTTTGGAAATAATTCATACAGAGATTAGTGGCCCCCTTTCTCCAACTATTTATGGTAATAAATCTTTTATCACTTTAATGATGATTTTTCACGGTATGGCTATCTCTACTTGATTAAGGAAAAATCAGAAGCACTTGAAAATTTTAAAATCTTTAAAACTGAGCTTGAAAAGCAACTAGGAAAAGTTATAAAGGTGGTACGTTCTGACCATGGTGGAGAGTATTATGGTATATATCATTCTACTGGGCAACACATGAGACCTTTTGCAAAATACTTGCAAGATTGTGGAATTGTTCCACAATACACCATGCCTGGTACTCCTGAACAAAATGGTGTAGCCGAAAAGAGGAACCGCACCCTTAAGGATATGATGAGAAGCATGATGAGTAGGAGTAATTTACCAGAATTTTTATGGGGTGACACTTTAAAAACAACCCTCTATATACTTAATAGAGTTCCTAGTAAATTAGTTCCAAAAACACTTTTTGAGCTTTGGACAGGTAGAAAACAGTTTGAACCATCTCCGTGTCTGGGGTTGTCCTGCAGAGGTTAAAATATATAATCCTTTTAAGACAAAGCTTGACCCAAAAACAAGTCATTGTTTTTTATTGGATATTCGGATCGATCTAAAGGATACAGGTTCTTTTGTCATGGTAGAGGTAATAAAATTGTGGAGTCCATGCATGCAAAATTCCTTGAGCTTGATGTTGCTGAGCTTGTCACTGCATCTCATAATATTAATTCTGTTATGCCTGATGTTGTTACTTTGTTACTGCCTAATTTTGATAATGCTAGATCATCCACGGATCATGGAGGTTTTTCTCCAAATGAGAATGTGGCTAAACATCCAGTTGAAGATATGGTTGAACCACTTGTTAAAAGTGTAGTGGATCCTCCTATTATAACTGAGGTTGCACAACCTGAAGATCCAGTTGAGAAAATTCATGTTAGAAGGTCAGTAAGACAAAAGCGACCTACTATCCCTGATGATTTTGTAGTTTATCTTAGTGAGGATGCTTATGATGTTGGTATTGTTATTGATCCTAAAAACTATCTAGAAGCTATTACTTGTTCTCAATCTAGCATGTGGACAGATGCAATGCATGACGAAATGAAATCCAAGGTAAATAATGATGTTTGGGAACTAGTGGAGTTACCAAGAAACTATAGGGCGATTGGAAGCAAGTGGATATTCAAAACAAAGAAGGACTCGAAAGGTAAAATTGAAAGGTTTAAGGCATGACTTGTGGCTAAAGGTTTCACACAAAAGGAGGGGATTGATTTTAATGAAACTTTTTCTCCTGTTTCCACTAAAGACTCTTTTAGAATCGTTAGGGCCCTTGTAGCACATTTTGACTTGGAATTGCACCAGATGGATGTTAAGACTGCTTTTCTGAATGGTGATCTTAATGAGTAGGTGTCCATGTAGCAGCCTGAGGGTTTTGTAAAAAATGGTGATGAACACTTGGTTTGTAAATTAAGAAAATATATTTATGGTTTAAAATAGGCTTCTAGACAATGGTACTTGAAATTTGATGAGGTGGTAACTTCATTGGGTTTTGAAGAAAATAAAGTTGATTAGTGCATCTATCTTAAGGTCAGTGGGAGCAAATTCATCTTTCGTGTGTTATATGTTGATGATATTTTGCTTGCGAGTTATGATCTTGGTCTACTTCATGAGACCAAACTTATGTTAACCAAGTTCTTTGATATGAAGGACCTTGGTGAAGTATCCTTTGTGTTGGGAATTGAAATACACAGAGATAGATCACGTGGTGTACTTGGCTTGTCGCAAAGGGCTTATATTGATAGAGTTATGGAGAGATTTAATATGCAGAACTGTAAGCCAAGAGATGTTCCAATTACTAAAGGAGACAAATTCAGTAAAGATCAATGCCCTAAAAATGAGATTGAGCGGGCAAAGATGAAGGGGAAACCCTTTAACAGTGCATTGGGCAGCCTGATGTATGCTCAAGTATGCACTAGGCCTGACATTGCTTTCATAGTTGGCATCTTGGAACGATACCAGTCTAATCCTAGAAATGATCATTGGATTGCGGATAAGAAAGTGATGAGATATTTGCAGAGAACTAAAGAGTATATGCTTGTTTTTAAGAGAGTTGACAACTTGGAAATAGTTGGGTATACTGACTCTGATCTTGTTGGGTGTGTTGATGATAGAAAATCTACTTCTGGTTACATTTTTATGTTGGTTGGAGGTGCGATATCATGGAAGAGTAAAAAGAAAACTCTTGTCGCCTCTTCTACTATGCAAGCAGAGTTTGTTGCTTGTTATGCTGCTGCCACTCATGCTGTTTAGTTAAGAAATTTAGTGATTGGACTTCGTATTGTTGATTCCATTGCAAAGCCACTAAAGCTTTACTATGATAATAGTTCAGCTGTGTTCTACTCCAAGATTAATAAAACTTCTAGCGGTTCTAAGCATTTGGAATTGAAGTATTTGACAGTCAGAGATCTTGAAAAGAAAAATGACATTGTTGCTGAGTACATTGGTACTGATTTTATGTTAGCTGATCCCCTAACTAAAGGACTTAGGCCCATTGTGTTCAAAAACCATGTTTAGAGTATGGGCATTGTGAGTTCTTTTCATGTACTTGGTTAGTGAGAGTTTGTTCTTTATGTCATTTTCTTATCATGATGTATTTTATTTTGGACACTTTAAGTGTTGGATTTTTTAGTACTTTCTAATTTAAGCAATTGATATTACAATGATTATTTTTATTATTATTTGTCATTGTTTATTTATATGTAAATTTCTAAAATTGGAACTCAGTGTCATCAAAACCACCGTGCCTATGGTCGACACTAGTTTGGAGTTCGAGGCATAGTTATAATTTTAAGCTCAGTGTCTTCGAGACCATTATACCGGTGGTTGATGCCACATTGGAGCTGAGGTATGATTTTAAGCTCGGCATTGTCAGGATCACTATGCCGGTGGTCAACGTCATATTGGAGATGAGGCATTATGGTTTGTAAAACCATACAATTTCTTTGGCTTTAATGTATTTGAGAGAAATTGTTAAGGACTGGCAAAGAAAATAGCAGTTGGTTTTTGGATCACATTATCATGTTATTTTCTTGCCACACTCCACACTAATTACTAGTTGACGAAGTATGTAGTATTTGTAACAACTGGAGGTTTTACATCAATGAAGGATATAATAATCGTCGTGATTCAATACTGCTTGACTTTTGTTGGATGGATTCATATTCAGATACTGCACATGGAATCATGCATTTCCTTAAAATGCAGCCGCATTTTAAGGAATTAGTCATTGACCCGAGAGTCGTTTTCAAAATGTATTTTAAAATAAAAATCATACAATTGATTTTGCCCAAGTGGGAGAATGTTAGATTCATCTAACTTTTTATGGGCTACAATCAATTATGGTTTAGTTTGTGAAAAATGGGTTATTCGTAATTCTGATGGAGGTGTATATATAAGCCATTTTATTAATTAAGTGATCATTTTTAACTAATGGCTGAGTATCTGAAACCTGATCGGTGTGGGTAAAAGTGTGAGTTTTAACCTTGGGCCCATAATGGGTAGGGACTAGGGTTATATATATATATTATATGGCTAGGTCCCCTCTGTAATCACAATAAGAATCAGAAACATAACTGACGGCTCCACAACTTGCCCCATTGAGAGTTGTGAACGGGAGTGTGAGATACAGAGAAAGATCCGGTCATTCATCCTTTTAAAATTCCAAATCATGACTTCAACAAGTAAGTATTGATGTTCTAATCTTATATAACTGATCCATGAATATTTCCGCCTACATTTGGTCTTTACGCAATACAGATGCCTTCGTTCTGACTACAAGAATAACAAGAGCTCAAATTTTACATATTTCAAATCCAAATAAATAAACTCTTTCATAAAATCATAAAATCATAAATATTAGTGACATAATAATTCAAAAATTTCACAGCTCAAAACAAGCATTGAACCTCGAATAAAAAGATCCTAGAGCTATTAAGAAAGGAGCTATACCTCGAATATCCGTTGTTCGTAGAAAGGTCTTAATCAATAAGCTACGGGCAATAGAAGGAAGATCTAGAATAATGGCTTGGGATTGAGAGTTGGGTAATGGACTTAAACCCTATTTACAGAAAAACTTAAACCCTAACTTCAGGCATGTCTCCTGCTCAAGAAAAATATCTTAATTATTTTAGTTATTATTATGTTTTAGAAAAATATATAAAAAATCCAAAAACGTTAGGAATTATAAAAATACATAAATATCTTTCTTTAATTATTTAGTTGTTAGGAAAAATTCTCAAAACACTAAAAATATTTATTTATTAAGAAATCACCAAAAACACTTCTTCAAAAAATGCTACAAAGTCATATTTTATTAGGATAATAAAAAATATCAGACTTATTTTAATAAGTTAAATTGAGTGAAAAAATGTCGAGCTAGACGTACATCTAACCTTTACCTTTCGTCATTCTTAACCAAAACTTTTTGCAATTGAAAACGGATGAAAACGGACGAGTTGGACGTACGTCCAACCTTTTCTCGAGTTTTCAAACACAAGTTGTACAACTTGCAGTTTGGAGATTCATCATTTACACCCTAAAATTAACATCAACTCATGAAATGACAATTTTGCCTTAGACACTTTAAACTCAAACTTTTTCATGAAAGAGTAAGGTCTTGTTCGTTCAGAAACAAATACAAACTGAAACTTAAGCCTCTATGGTGCGAGCATACAAGTTGAAGTTTAAATGCTAGAACGCCACTTAAACCCTGTTTAATAAAAAACAACAAACAAACAAATATTTTTTACAGAGCTACGTGGCTTTGAGTTTTCCATCGCACCTAGGAATACGTTGGAGCAGGACTAAAACTCTTGTTGAGCACCCTAATAAAAATAAAACATTTTTCCTAACTCTTTTGTAATTAATAAAACACTAAACATACATTTAAACACAGATTCCCTAAGTGGTTCATGTTGAGTACAACAGATGTGAGAGGTGTATTTTTCCTTTGCATAATCGACCCCCGAACCTGACTTTGATTGTGATGACCTTATTTCTCGTACTCTCAAGGGTTTTATCGACATTTCTCTTTAAAAATAAAACATCAGTGGCGACTCTCTCTACACCAAGCGTTCCTTACGCTCAGGTATTTTCCGCACCGTGATACGTAAATACTACTTACATATATGTGTTTTAAAATATTTGAATGGTTTTTTTAATTATTTAAAAACATTTTATCGAACACGTACACTACTACAAAATAGACTTTCATGACACCAATTTTACAAAGGTTTTCGTGTTAACCGTGGTAATAGTTTATTCTAGGGCACTTTTTTTTTGTATTTACTAAAGAACATGTCACAACGGTCTTATGTAACAACCATAGTGAAATATACCTGGAGTGAAATGGTTTGAGTCCCAACACCAACAATTTTTCATTTATCGTGATAATAATGTGATTTACGTTGTATATCACCATGGTTCTTATAACCGACTGTGGTGCAAGTTTCAATCATTTCATCACAGTTCTTGTTGTCAACCGTGGCGAAAGGTGCTACTTATTTATATATAAGCAAAATTGTCTCTCGCTTCAATACATAACAGTCGTCTTTCTCAAAAAAAATTCTAACAACTCTTTGACTCGTCTCTCTCAAAATGAAACCCTAACATTTCTGTCACTCGTTTCTCTTATAAGGAAACCCCAAAACAAAATCATAACATCAAATCCTAGTCAATGGCTATTTACATGTTCGTTTTCACTATAGTTTTTGTTTCAAAACCTGTTTATGTATTATTGTTTATGTTTCAATAGCCTGTTTCATAATGTTTGAACTTTTTGTTTGTTTTGACTTGTAGGTAGGGATGCTTGTTTCAATAAAGAGAACGAAGATAAAATTAGCGTTGCAAACTTGTGTCAAATATCCATAATGACATCCATTCAAAATAGACACAAGTTTGTGACTCTAACTTTATCTTCATCCTTCTTTCGTTGTGGACACGTCATTATGGGACATGTATGATACGTTTCTGAAATATTCTATAACTTTATATGTTTGTTGTATCGTGTATGTTGTTTATGGTTTATTTTTAATGAATGTTGTTGTTAATATTTGTTTAAAAGATAAGTTTATTATATATTATGTGGTTTGAGTGTTTTTCCAATCCCTTACCAAATGTGTAACTTTTCATATTACATTAGAAAATTATAATATGATAGATAAAGTTATATCAAAAAACAAGTACACGTTTAATCCTTGACAAAAAAAAATTCTTCAATATGTTATCTGTGTGTTGTTATTTAACCATTAGAATTGTTTTTAGTGATTGTAGTTATTCAACCACCCCGCTCTCCACCTTTAGTTTTGTTTGCAAAGTAAATAATATTTTGCAAAATGAACTAGAGGTGAAGGCAGGGGTGGTTGAAGAACTAGGATAATTAAACAAAGTTCTAACTATTAAAGAGCAAAATACGGATAAGAAGTTGAAGAACTCTAGTCAAGCATTGAATGTGAACTTGTTCTTATAATATAATTTAATTTGTCATATTATAATGTTCTAGTTCATATTGAAAGATTATATGTTTAGTGAGCATTGGCGAAATAAGCATTATGGTAGGTAGCGCACTACATAGATACAATCACGGCCGCACGTCCGTGGTGGAAAGTATCATACATACAATCACACCTTACCTCACAACGGTTGGACTAACGCAGTGGTATCCTTTTACCAACCGTTATGATAGGTGTTTTTCGTAGTAGTGGTGTGAGATATGTTTGATTAGGATGAGCTCATGAATAAGATGAGATAAAGAATAATATATATATATATATATATATATATATATATATATATATATATATATATATATATATATATATATATATATATATATATATATATATATATATATATATATATATATATATATATATACACACACACACACACACACACACACACACACACACACACACACACACACACACACACATATATATATATATATATATATATATATATATATATATATATATATATATATATATATATATATATATATATATATATAGAGAGAGAGAGAGAGAGAGAGAGAGAGAGAGAGTAATGCATGATCTTCTTTCTTGAAAATATTATGATCATCATCGTACATTGAAAAGCTCATGGTTGAGCTTATATACCAAGCTATGCTCATGGTAGTTACACTTTCTACCTTACAATTGGTTACAATGTAAATCTTGCATAACTACCATAACTAACTTTTCTAACTTACACCATAACTAACTCTTTTAAATAGCCTGATATAACATTTAGTGTGAATAAAACTTGTCAACTTATGACATCTCATTTGGATTCTAACTAGTTTACATTAAGGAGTATTTTCATATATATAAGTGGAATTATATATCATGGCTTGTTGATCTCTCCTTTTGTATCTGCTCAAAAAGTTTCTCTCAAGGCCTATGGTGATTCTGATTGGGCTAGTGACATAGATGATAGAAGATCAACATCTGGTACTTGCATATTCTTTGAGTCAAATCTGATTTCATTGAATTTTAAAAAGCAATCTTTGGTGGCTCTCAAGCACAAAGGTTGAGTACAGGGCCTTAGCACAAACCACATCAGAATTGTTGTGGGTGGAGTCTTTACTAGATGAGCTTGGTGTTGCTTGTCATACTCTAACTTTCCTTTTGTGATAACTTGAGTGTTGTACTTCTTGCACACAATCCATTTTGACATACAAGAACAAAGCATATAGAATTGGATATCCACTTTGTTTGTGAAAGGGTGGTGTCCAAGAAACTTATGATTCATCATGTCCCTGCTTCTACACAAATTACTGACACTTTGACCAAACCTCTTGGTACAACTTTGTTTTAAGACTTGATATACAAACTCAAGGTTTTGTGTGAAGTGAAATCGCCTTGAGTTTGAAGGGGTATTAGAGATATAGTGCAATGAATATTGGAGATTAATGGAGCTGCTGCAAAGAGGATAGAAGCTCCACCGCTTATAGTTAAGATTGTTAACTAACATAATCAGTTATTAGTGTGTTAAGTTTGTTGCATGATAGTTAGGTGTTAAGTTTTGTATCATTTGAGCAATGCAATCTTCATCTTCTAAACCATTCCTCTCCCCCCCCTCTCTCTCTCTCTCAATGCTTAATAGCTTAGAACTTCATCTTTATCATACATTTATACTCCATAGATACTGCTTACATATATGTATTTTGAAATATTTTAATTTTTTAAAATTATTTAAAAACATTTTATCGAACACGTATGAGATATGTTTGGTTAGGATAAGTTCATGATGAAGAATATGAAATGAAAAATGAGAGAGAAGGAGAGAGAGTAATGCAAGATCTTCTTTCTTGAAAATATTTTGATCATCATATCATACATTGAAAGACTCATGCCTGTGCTTATATACCAAGCTATGCTTAAGGTAGTTATACTTTCTACCTTAGAATTAGTTACAATGTAAAACTGACTTAACTACCATAACTAACTTCTCTAACTTACACCATAACCAACTCTTATCAATAATATATAATACTCTCTAATAAGATGTGATCTGATCAGAAGGGGATCACTGGATGGCCACGCTCCGTTGGACTGCTTCCTGTTCACCGGTGTGGAGGATGAGGATGGGGTGTACCTGCAAGGCATTCCGATGCCAAAGTGAGAAATTGGGCAGAGTGACAACAAATACAGAATGGAATACCTGGCCCTCTTGGGGAAGAGGGTATTTATAGAGAGACCCCAACGCTGGGCCAACGGTCGTTTGAGTTGGGCTGGATGGCCAGACCCAATCCAAATGACTGCTAGGGCTTACGTGGCGTAGTGAAGACCGAAATGTGGTCTTTGCCCTAGTCCAACTGCTCCGTGATCTCCGGAAAGTGGGTTTGACCTGCTCTTTCGGAGATGGGCAGTTGGTGGATGACGTGTCCCCACGGAGGGGAGCACGTGCGGAAGGCACGTTGTGCTGCCCGACGAGATGGGCACCTGCCCGATGGGAGGAGGTTCTGCCCGACGAGATGGGCACCTGCCTGACGGGAGGAGGTTCTGCCCGACGGGATGGGCACCTGCCTGACGGGAGGAGGTTCTGCCCGACGAGATGGGCACCTGCTCGACGGGAGGAGGTTCTGCCCGACGATATGGGCACCTGCCCGACGGAAGGAGGTTCTGCCCGACGGGGGGAGGTTCTGCCCGACGAGATGGGCACCTGCCCGACGGAAGAAGGTTCTGCCCAACGGGATGGGCACCTGCCCGACGGAAGAAGGTTCTGCCCGACGGGATGGGCACCTGCTCGACGGGGGGAGGTTCTGCCCGACGAGATGGGCACCTGCTGACGGGGGGAGGTTCTGCCCGACGAGATGGGCACCTGCCCGATGGAAGGAGGTTCTGCCCAACGGGATGGGCACCTGCTCGACGGAGGGAGGTTCTTCCCGACGAGATGGGCACCTGCCCGACGGAAGGAGGTTCTGCCCAACGGGATGGGCACCTGCTCGACGGGGGGAGGTTCTGCCCGACGAGATGGGCACCTGCCCGACGGAAGGAGGTTCTGCCCAACGGGATGGGCACCTGCCCTACTCATCAGTGTGGTCCAATTGGGCCCAACCTCAGTGGGACTTGGGCCTTCTCGATTGTGGGCTAAGCCTTGGCCCAGTCCAGAACAGGAGCCCCCAAGTCGTAGTTCGCTGTCAGGAGAGCTATGACTTAAGTAGAAAATAGCGTCGGGCGCGCTGATATGTCGGGCATGATGCGAGAATGGCGTCGGTCGTATCGATCATCTGGGCAGGGAGAAATTGCAGTCGCTCAACATCCAAAAATTTTCTGCTCGACATCCGGGGTCGTGCCCGTTTATTATAACGTTTTGACTTCTGGGCTTGTGCCCCTTTTATGGAATTCTTGTTTTCCTTTCTATGTTTTGTGTGCGTGCATGATTGTTATGCTTTGATGTAAAAATTGCGAAGTAGGGGGTGTAGCTCGACTTCGTTGACCGGTAGTGTAGGGAACTGACTGGTTGACCGGAGTTGGTACCTGGTCGGAAGAAGGGGTCGGACCACGGGTGTAGACTCGTCCCCCTGGCGTGAACGGCCCATCGCGAGCTGGGTGTTCTGCCGATCTGGTACTGCAGCGGCGACTCTCGGTCGAGGGGGTTACCGTCGAGCAGAACACTCTGCCCGCACACTCAAGGGCACGCGTTTGCTATCTCGTTAAATCCGAGGAGACATGGTCGTACCTTGTCGCGCTCCTGTGGTCGCGAGATGGTCCTCGCGGGTAGTGTTTAACTATAGTATTTTTTTTATAGCTTCTCAGCATTCTATGGTCGAGCTGTATGGTCCCCGTGTAAGTTTTCGAGGTAGTAGGTTTTCGAAGGGAGGACAAGGCTGGATGGCAGCCAGGGTCCTGCCCGGCAGAGTCTTCTGCCCGACGAAAGAGAGGACAAAGACTGGCTGGTGGGCAACCAGGTTCCTACCCATCGGAGTCTTCTGCTTGACAGAAGGAGGACAAAGACTGGCTGGTTGGTCAGCCAGGGTCCTGCCCATCGGAGTCTTCTGCTCAACGAAAGGAGGACAAAGACTGGCTGGTGGGCAGCCAGGGTCCTGCCCATCGGAGTCTTCTGCTCGAAAAAGGAGAGGATAAAGACTGGCTAGTGGGCAGCCAGGGTCCTGCCCATCAGAGTCTTCTGCTCGACGAAAGGAGGACAAAGACTGGCTGGCGGGCAGCCAGGGTCCTGCCCATCGGAGTCTTCTGCTTGACAGAAGGAGGACAAAGACTGGCTGGTTGGTCAGCCAGGGTCCTGCCCATCGGAGTCTTCTGCTTGACGAAAGGAGGACAAAGACTGGCTGGTGGGCAGCCAGGGTCCTGCCCATCAGAGTCTTCTGCTCGACGAAAGGAGGACAAAGACTGGCTGGCAGGCAGCCAGGGTCCTGCCCATCGGAGTCTTCTGCTCGACAAAGGAGAGGATAAAGATTGGCTGGTGGGCAGCCAGGGTCCTGCCCATCAGAGTCTTCTGCTCGACGAAAAGAGAGGATAAAGACTGGCTGGTGGGCAGCCAGGGTCCTTCCCATCAAAGTCTTCTGCTCGACGAAAGGAGGACAAAGACTGGCTGGCGGGCAGCCAGGGTCCTGCCCATCGGAGTCTTCTGCTCGACGAAAGGAGGATAGTTGTGAACAGCGTCGTCATGGCGGAGGGCACTCATGATCCTGAAGTTTTGAGAGATGAAGCTTTGGTTCTCTGGTTGGAGGAACGGGGGAGCTTCGATTCCCACAGACGGCGCCACTGATCTGATCAGAAGGGGATCACTGGATGGCCATGCTTCGTTGGACTGCTTCTTGTTCACCGATATGGAGGATTAAGATGGGGTGTACCTGCAAGGCACTCCGATGCCAAAGTGAGAAATTGGGCAGAGTGACAGCAAATATAGAAAGTGGTAGAAGAATGGAATACCTGGCCCTCTTGGGGAAGAGGGTATTTATAGAGAGACCCCAGCGCTGGGCCAACGGTCGTTTGAGTTGGGCTGGATGGCCAGGCCCAATCCAAATGACTGCTAGGGCTTACGTGGCGTAGTGAAGACCGAAATGTGGTCTTCGCCCTAGTCCAACTGCTCCGTGATCTCTGGAAAGTGGGTTTGACCTGCTCTTTCGGAGATGGGCAGTTGGTGGATGACGTGTCCCCACGGAGGGGAGCACGCGGAGTACGTGTGGAAGGCACGTTGTGCTGCCCAACAAGATGGGCACCTGCCCAACGGGAGGAGGTTCTGCCCGACGAGATGGGCACCTGCCCGACGGGAGGAGGTTCTGCCCGACGGGATGGGCACCTGCCTGACGGGAGGAGGTTCTGCCCGACGAGATGGGCACCTGCTCGACGGGGGGAGGTTCTGCCCGACGAGATGGGAACCTGCCCGACGGAAGGAGGTTCTGCCCAACGGGATGGGCACCTTCCTGACGGGAGGAGGTTCTGCCCGACGAGATGGGCACCTGCTCGACGGGGGGAGGTTCTGCCCGACGAGATTGGCACCTGCCCGACGGAAGGAGGTTCTGCCCAACGGGATGGGCACCTGCTCGATGGGGGGAGGTTCTGCCCGACGAGATGGGCACCTGCTCGACGGGGGGAGGTTCTGCCCGACGGAAGGAGGTTCTGGCCAACGGGATGGGCACCTGCTCGACGGGGGGAGGTTCTGCCCGACGAGATGGGCACCTTCCCGACGGAAGGAGGTTCTGCCCAACGGGATGGGCACCAGCCCTGCTCATCAGTGTGGTCCAATTGGGCCCAACCTCAGTGGGACTTGGGCCTTCTCGATTGTGGGCTAAGCCTCGGCCCAGTCCAGAACAAGATGTTTCACATATACACACACATATGTATTATATATAAAAGATGAAGATAATAAAAATGCGACATAATTATGGGCAATCAATGTTGAATTTTTGAAATTTACAATCATCTTTTATTTTCAAAAGTCATGTTCTTTTTATAATATTTATAAATATCAACAAATTATTTATATTAATACATAACTATAAATAAATATCTATCATATAAGAAGATGAATGGTTATAGAAAAGACTCATTTGCCCCTGCTGCTCATACAACCCTCCTCGTGACTATTCTAACAATGCTCCAGGTGTAAGTTTTTTTTCCCAAAAGCTTCTGGTCTCATCTTCCCCTTCCTACCTTTTCCACACATGACTTTGTCTTGGAAAACCTTCATAGCAAATTTTTACTTTTTTTCCAAATCTTTTCTTTTACTTTCTTCCATCACACTTTTTGCTTTCAAATCAAACATGTTTACTCACTGATATCTCATTATTTGCTTATTCAGATCTTTTCTTTTCTTTATTGATGAACTTCTTCCTTCATTTCTAACTTCAACCATTTTTCCATTTCATTTGCTTTCTCCCATCTCTCTCATCCATCAAATCTCATCTATTAGATCTCAATCAATTATTTTTCTTCTGCAAAACTCCATCTCTTATATCTCTCACTGATTTATCTCTTGAATTTGATTTTTTGAAACCCTTTTAATCAAAATTGTTTTATTTATTTATTTTGCATATGATTTTGTTTCCTTGGAGGTGTTAATCAGATATGCAGAGCTTTCCTGAAACAGTTTTGAATCTTGTCGGTGATGAATTTGGTATTGTAATCCTTTTTCCCAAAACTGTGATTTTTATGTTTATGTGTAATCTCTCACTTCTCTCTTCATCTTCTGTACCTCTGTTCTCTCAAATCATTCACCTCTCATCTACTTTTTCACCTCTTATTCTTTTTCTATCAATCTTCTTCTTATTCTCTTTTGCATATATGTTTTACATGTTTGATTATTGAATCAATTTTTCTTTTTTCGTAGATATCATACCTTTTATGATTTTCAGTGTTGTTTTTCTGTGTTTAGATGGTTTTCAAGATTTTTTAAATGTTTAAGTGATTTTCACTAAACGTGAAGAATTTCAGTAAGAGTTTTTCATTCATTAACATAGGATACTATCAATCTTAATTCTTTTCCAATTAAAATTCAAGTAATAACTTTTCACCCTATTATAATACATGAAATTCATTAGCGTCTCTTGTTTTCTTCTTCATACAATGATTTTTATAATTTAAAATTATATTGGCCAACAAAATCGTCAAACATGTTTATATCGTTGATGGATTTGTATTTTTTTTGTCATATAATCTATTGTAACAGAATTGTTGATGGTCAATGACACTAAAATGTTGATGCTTACATTTAGTTTTACTTATTTTCTTTACACAATGAACCTAAAGCTCTTTATATTGGTGCTGACACCAAAATATTGATGGTCAATGACACTGAGGCTTTTTAAAAATATGTCAAGGTAATAAAAAATATATAATTCAATTTTGAATAAATATAAAGATATTCATTTCTTTTTTATAGCTTCAATGTTCAGTGGTAAATGTGGCTAAAATATGGTTTAGTTTTGATAGAATTAGGAAACAACTTGAGCGAAGGTTCCTGGAAGTCATAATGTTATAATAACTTTAAGTCTTTGGCCAAAGTTAGTGATTTATGCTTATAACAGATATTGTGTAGTCATTGTAGTAAGCTTCTGTGTAGTCATTGTGATAATGTAGTAAATGTGACAACTTGTGGTGATTTAGGCATATAACAAATTTGAGCTTATGTGTTACTAATTTATGTAATAAATTAGAATATATAATGGTCAGAATTATATAGTTTATGTATTAAATCATTATATATAATTACTAAAGTTGTATACTTGTTCTTATGTAAAAAATTTGCAAAAATCTATTAAAAAATTTTTTGGACCTAAATATTAGAAGTTTGTATAAATCCGAACCCGTCTAAACCGAAGATTTCCAAACCAAATCTTAATTTGGGAAATGGGTCTGTAAGAACTACCCGCAGTTTGGGCTGGGTGGATATTTTGGGCCCGAACCCGCCTATCTCGACCCGTTGTCTAGCCCTACTCCAGACCTCACTTCAACAATTTTACTTTCCAACCAACCGATACCACCCTTCCTCCATCTAACTAGTGTCTCCCTTCCTCCATCATACTAGTGTCTCCCTTCCTACTTCTTTTTCGTTCGCTCTTCCACCATAACTCACAATCATAATTGTTGGAAATCCATCACAACCTATGAAAAATTTCTTCAATCTTGATGAACAAGATTATTATCGATACTCAATAACAATGAAAAGAAAGAAAAATTGTAGACGAAAGAAAATTAGGGTTTGACAAAATATAGAAGAAATTGGTGATTTTTGCAGAGTAACTCTTTGCCCACAAACTGTAAAAAAAACTTATTCACTTTGCAACTGCAGAATTATGTAAGTTCAAGTTGTTACAAGAATATGGGTTACTCCCTCTATTTATAGTTTTAGGTTAGCTTTCTCCCTAAGCCAAAGTCTAAAACACAAAAGCCCAAAATATCCAATTTAGCTAACATTACAAAATAGACCTAAGTCGAAATCATGTCGAGCAACTTGCTTCGAAATTTTGATACACACACATAGACTAGGCTAATTTTAACACATCATTGTTTCTGTCGAGCACTAACTACTTCGACACAATGAATTATATTCTCAACACACCACTCAATTCATTGTGTCTAAGCTATCTATATTCATCATAGCTATTAGTCTTTTGAACACTTCGACTTGCATTCCCTTCTTCATGATATCTGCAATCTAATTCTCAATTCTGCAGTGTTCCAAGTTCATCTTCCCTTATGCTATATGCTATCGAAGATAGCGGAACCTCATTTGATGTGCTTGCTTTGTCCATGTGCTATCAGATTCTTTGTCAGGTTGATAGTTGGCATGTTGTCGATCTTCATGGTAATTGCTCCACGACTCTTTGTTGTAATCTCTTCGACCATGTTCACCATCAATATTGCTTGACATGCACAGATATAAGTGCTATGTACCATGCTTTGCACAACGACAATGCCAGTACTGACTCCTTTCTCGAACTTCAAGCAACTGGTGCACCACCTAGCATAAACACATAGTCAATTGTGGATTTTCTATCTTTAACATTACTACACCAGCTTAAGTCAGTGTATTCAACTAACTTGTATTCTTTTCCTTCATCAGCTGTAGGAAATAAAATGCAATAGTCGAGAGTTTCTTTCAAAAGTTAGGTGTGATACCTTTGGCTTTTGTGTGGATCTTCTTACCATACCTACACTGTATGCTATGTCAGGCCTTGTGTGACAAATGTATCTTAGTGACCCAATAAGTCTTTTATATTGGGTTGGGTCGACATCATCTTCATCTGGATATTTCGATAATTGCAGTCTTAGTTCAGTAGGTGTCGAAGTCAAATTACATTCTTCCATCTCAAGTCTTTTGAGAATTTCACTTGCATATCTTCTTTGATGCATCATCAAACCTCTATTACTCTTGTAGAATTCAATACAAAGGAAATATAAAATGTCACCCAGATCAGACATTTCAAATTCCTTTCTAAGATCACCTTTGAAGTCTTTAATCTCTTTCTTACAACTACCTATTATCAACAAGTCATCGACATAGAGACATAATATTAACAATTCTCTCTTGCTTCTTCTTACATATACTCCATGCTCAGTTGTGAACTTCACAAATTCCTTTACCCTTAGAAAGTTATCTATTTTATTATTCCAAGCTCTTGGCGCTTGCTTAAGTCCATACAGGGATTTATGCAGCCTATATACCTTGCTTTCTTCGCCTTATTTCACATACCCAACTGATTATGCAACATATGATTCTTCAGCTAAGCGGCCATTCAGGAATGCATATTTCACATCTATCTGACATATGTTTCAATTGTTCATGTTTGCTAGACCAATAAACAACCTGATTATTTTGATCCTAGCAGCATGTGCAAAAATTCGTTAAAGTCGATTCCTTCTTTCTGAAGAAATCCTATCGCCAAAAGTCTTGCCTTGTGTCGAGTTACTTCTCCTTTGGGATTCATATTTACCTTGTATACCCACTTCACATCGATTACCTTCTTGCCTTGAGGCAGTTCGACAAGTGACCAAGTGTTGTTGACTTTGATAGACTCTAGTTCCCCATTCATTGCTTTCTTTCACTTTGAATCTTTCAATGCCTCAACTGCATTGACTGGTTTGACATCTGCATAGAAAGCATAATGTACCAACTCACCTTCTTCATTAACCATGTCATCTTATATAATCACACATTTTTTCAACCTTGCATGCATGTGTCTTGTTCGTTGAGGTATGCTTGGGCCTGCTTCACCTCTGACTTCTTCTTGTCAAACTTTCAGTCCAACCCCATTCTTTAGGCTCATCTATGATCACGTCCTTGCTAATCACTACTTGCTTGTTCACTGGGTCGAACAACTTGTATCCTCCAGTTGAATGATATCCTATCAAGATCATTTGACTTGACATGTCATCAAGTTTTCTTCTCAATTGATTTGGCACATGTCTATGTGCTATAGATTCAAACACCTTCAAATGACTTAGGCTAGTCTTGACACCAGATCAACAATCTTCTGGTGTAATTCCTTATAACTTTTTCTTCGAACATATATTCAAGATGTATGCTGCAGTCGACATAACTTCTCCCCATAATTCTTTGGATAGATGCTTTCCTTTTCAACATACTTCTCACCATATTCATGATGATTCTATTTTTCCTTCATGTAGTTCCATTCTGTTGTTGAGTGTAGGGTGGCACCACCTCATGCACAATCCCTTATTTCTCACATGATGCATCAAAATATTTTGACATATACTTTCCACCACCATCAGTCCTTAGAATCTCGAGCTTTCGACCACTTTGTCTTTCGACCGTAGCTTTAAACTTAGCAAACACCTCAATCACTTCACTTTTATTTTTGATCAGATAAGTCCATAGTTTCTGACAAAAATCATCTACGAAAATGACAAAGTATATGTTACCTCCAATCGAATCCACATGGATAGGACCACATACATCATAATATATTACTTCAAGAATTTCCTTTGACTTGTTTCCTGCATCCTTGTCGGAGCTGTTCTTGTGCTGCTTTGCCTGCACACATTCTTCACATACTTCGTTTGGGATGTCAATTTCTGGTAGTCTTGAAACCACATTTCTTTTCTTCAAGCCTCTGATGTCTTTAAAATTGAGATGACCAAACCTATAATGCCATATCCATTCATCTCTGCTAGTTGCAGTTGCAAGACACTAATGCTCCTTCATATTATATTTAATCTTGAAGGTTCTATTTTAAGACATATGAGCCTTCAATATTAACCTTCCTCATAAGTCGATAACTCTCATCATCTTGTCTTTGATCGGCAACTTGTAGTTCTTTTCGGCCAACTGCCATATGCTGAGCAAATTACTCTTCATGCCTAGTATGTACAATACATTGAAAATTACTGACCTCTTGCCATTTTTCCTCATAATTAGAACATCACTAATACTTCCAACTGCTAAAGTATTGTCATTTGCAAATTTCACCATGTTCTTCATTGAGGGTTTTATGTTTACGAACCAATCCTTCATACCAATCATGTGTGATGAGCATCCCGAGTTCAAGTACCATTGGTCCTGGAATCTTTCTTCATCTCTTGTCGTGACCCTCAACAACATCTCTTCTTCTTCATGTTTCGCTAGCTTTGCATCAGTTTCTTGATTCTTCTGCTTTTCAGGACAATCACTAGAATAGTGACCATACTTCTGACAATTGCAACACTAAATGTGACTTTTGTCAGGTTTTTAACCACCACCTCTTCCTCTACCTACAACACCACCTCTTTGGTTGCCTTGGTTCCAAGGTTTTCTCTGATTCGACCAGTTTCCTTCTTGCTGATTTTGACCATTTGAATTGTTGTAGCCTCCTTTGTCTTTGTTTTCATTCCAACTTCCTTTTCCTTTCTTTTCTTTTGTTGATTGCGCCTGCAAAGCCATATCACTATTCGACTTGCATGAAGCACTTTCGACCTTTTTATGGCTATTATCACGTGGTCAAACTTTGGAGCCAATGACCTCAAGATCTTTGCAACAACTGATCTTTATGTTAACACTTATTCATATACCTTAATTTTATTCACCAGCTTTGTAACTCTAGTGAAAAAGTCAGTTATGTTTTTACTTTCTTCTATGTGAAGCAATTCATACGTCATTTTATGAGTTTGTAACCTCACATCTTTCACCTTTCCTGTGCCTCCAAATGATTTCTCCAAGATTTCCTATTCTTCTTTTGTTGATTTTACATCACTGACCTTTTCAAAATTGTCTGGATCAACACATTAATAAATTATGAAGAGAGCTTTATAATCTTTCTTCTTCAATTCTTTGTATGCAACATTTTCTTGATCTGACGCGTTTTCTCAAAGTGGTGTTACTTCTTCCTTCACAAGATCCCAAAGATCTCGATAACAGAAAACAATATTCATCCGCTTGCACCAATTCTCATAATTATTGTTCTTGAAAATTGGAAGAATCGCTGAAAAATGCCCGTTTGGATGATTCATTGCCCTCGCATTTTGCTTCCACGAATCACAATCAGAGTTTTTGATACCAGATGTTGGAAATTCACCACAACCTATAGAGAATTTCTATCAACCTCGATGAACAAGATTATTATCGATACACGATAATAATGAAAAGAAAGAAAATTTGGGTGATAAAATATAGAAGAAGATGCTGATTTCTGCAGAGTAACTCTCTACTCACAAACTATGAAAAACTTATTCACTTTGCATCTGCAAAATTATGTGAATTCAAGTTGTTACAAAAATAGGGGTTACTCCCTCTATTTATAATTTTAGGTTAGCTTACTTCGTAAGCCAAAGCCTAAAACACAAAAGTCCAAAATATCCAATTTAGCTAACACTACTAAAATATGCCTAAGTTGAATTCCTATCGAGTAACCTGCTTCGAAATTTCGACACACACACACCAGGCTAATTTCGACACATCCTTATTTTTGTCGAGCACTACCTGCTTCGACACAAGGAATTACAATTTCAACAATAATATCTTTCATTTATTTTAGTTATAAATGAAATGTATGAATATTATACTTTGATCTTATCATGTTTTTGTGAAAAAGAAGAAAAATAATATGATGAAAATTTGTTGTTAAATTGGTAGTGAATTATATGGATGTTGTTCCATTCCGAATCAGAATTGGATGTTCTACATTCTCAAAGGAATCAGAAATGTGAGAGTTTGATAGTTGTTGATATGGAACAATGACTTTGATCTCATTCACGATGGAGCAGGGTGGGTCTGCATGGTTAGCACTCCAACGCCTAAGTCAGCTCAAGAACCAAGATGAATAAAATGAAATTAAAGGTCAAAGATTGCGTAAATTTTCATGGCATGCAAACTGTTTTTATATTTTGGGTCGAGTAAAGTGAGTTTGAGATGAATTGAGTCTTGATCAATTGGGCATTTAGCCGTTCGAGAACATATGTTATATGATAATAACTGTGTTTCTAAAAAATTGAAAATATTTTTTTAAAAATATAATTTTTAAAAAATGTTATCCATGAATATCTCTAAATATTAGAGTTTGGCCTAACACAACCCTACAAAATCGGTTAGTAAGGTGAGGGGTGTCACTCTATATAAACTATTTCAATGCTCTATCTCCAACCAATGTGGGACTTTAGAATCTTCCTAACACTAAATATTCGTAAATACTTTAAAATCCATGAATTACACGTTTAGCGAAAACTCACACAGATATGAGACACATACGAATATCATATGTGTTGAGTCGGCCAGTATAAGTCTAAGCTTGTAGCTAAAAAGTTTTTATAGAGAATATGTTGATCATATAACTATATTATATGGGTCACATTCTATAGTAAGATCTACTTTATTCGGTTGAACTTTACTTTTGTGATATAGTAATTTAAGCAAAACTTATGTTTTTATTAATAAATTTTTTTTCTTTTAACTCATAAAATTTTATAAACAAACTTTCGAATTTGCATCTAAAATTCGAAAACATATATTTATACATTAAAAATAAATAAGTACTTGAAAAACACTTATTTATGTGTTTCATAAATTAATTTTTGAACCAAAATGAAAAGTGGAATGACAATGGATATCCATAAATACAAATATTAGTTTCTCACTTTCGATTCCATTTAGTAAATATAATACTCGATATCTGTCGAACGAATCTATAAATTTTGACATACCTACGCGTATATATATATATATATATATATATATATATATATATATATATATATATATATATATATATATATATATATATATATATATATATATATATATATATATATATATATATATATATATATATATATATATATATATATATATATATATATATATATATATATATATATTACCTACGCGGATTTTTTTCCATCCCACTTTCTAAAAGAATAGTTGAAATAAAATTTAATCATATATATAAAGTGTTGTATTAAAAATATAGGGTTGCATTAGAAAGTCACTGGTTAAACAAATTTGATTTTTAGTAGAGGCCCAAAACCCACCCATTTCATTTGGAACCTATGTGTTTGTTTCAGTTCTATCCACAAAATTTAGAAACTATTATTTTATTTATTTTTTATTTATCATCTAACAAAATCAATGTCAGCCAATCAAGGAAAACCACTTTCTATCATCATCTTCAACCCAAAACATTTTCCAAAAACTAAAACAATTGCGAGAGCATTTTATGTAGCAAAAGTTTCAGTTTCACAATTGTTGCTCATTCTTATGGTAGTTTTGTGGAACTGTTTTTATCACTCACACTCAAATGTTGGGGGGTGCACTCTCAACTCCAACAACTCAATGCCTCAAGTCAACAACAACAATTACAATGCTTTATTCATCTCATAGATTGTCCACACATTTTTGTCTCTTTAAGGTACCTTGATGTTCCTGTTTGTTTATATTTTGTATGTTACTATGATTGTTTAAATTATGTTTTCTCTCTAAAGGGTATATGAGTTTTTTGTTTATGTCACTAAATTTTTGCACTTGTATTTTTTTTTCTTGAAGAATCTTATAGCAGGTAATAGAAGATTTTCCTCAAATGAGAGTTGTTTTATCAGAGGTCACCAAATTAATATCAAGCAAGTTTTTGGGCTTATCTCTCGTCGAGCTCCAAGAAACAAAGCAGGTTCTACTTTACTGTCAATTCATTTTTCAATAGTTTTGGCCTACACCTCTGAAAAAAGTTGTGTTCGAAATTGAAACCGACGCAAATTATTACCAGTGTCAGTGTCGTGTTTCAAGTATATGTATGTGCGTCATAGGTTAATGTGTGAGTGCTTCACATCTGAGTAACATTGTTCCTTAATGAGACTTCATGAATGATTCCAATGTTTTCTTGTTGTGGCAGGATTTGTTGTTTCTCCAAGATGTGGTCTACCACTGACAGAAGAGAACGTGGAGAGGGTTTTGGATGAGGTAAGGCCTGGCTTGATGGCTGATGGAGGGAATGTGGCCTTACATGAGATAGATGGTCTTGTTGTTATCCTCAAACTACAAGGAGCGTGTGGATCATGTCCTAGCTCAACCATGACACTAAAGATGGGGATCGAAACTCGCCTTCGCGATAAGATTCCGGAAATCATGGAAGTCGAGCAAATACTAGACACCGAGACTGGTCTTGAGTTAACTGAAGAAAATGTTGAAAGTGTATGTAGATTAAAACTTTACACATCATTCTTTTTCATGTCAAGTTCTGAGTCTTATAATATTGGTTATCTTTTCAGATTCTTTCGGAAATTAGACCGTATCTTGTTGGCACGGGAGGAGGAACATTAGAACTTATTGAGATAAGTGATTATACTGTTAAAGTTCGGTTAAGTGGACCGGCTGCAGGAGTTATGACAGTTCGCGTTGCCTTGACGCAGAAGCTGAGAGACAAGATACCTTCTATCGCAGGTGTGCAGCTAATAGAATGATGTAACATATAGTTGTGTAATGTTTTGATGATTCAATACAAAGATGTAAACTTGTCTTGAGAAAAGAAATTCAGTGTCATATAGTTATACATATGAGAAAGCCACTACATATAGATAACTAGCTTTCATCTATTTCACTGCATTCATTTGATTTTCTGTCTCACGGAAGCAATTTTAGAAAGTTACAAGTTTTAGGACGAAAGAGTTTGTTACAATGATGAAGAATTACAGAATATATGTGATCCGCAGTCGCTCGCGGATCAAAAACGAGTAATTTTAGGAAAATGCAGTACAACGACAGTGACTCGGAATATAGTCTCACAAAGATTCTTGTAGGCATAATCAAATACAGTAATGAAATATGGGGGGTTTTGATTAAGATAAAATAAACGAAAAATAAGTGATTAAAAAAAGTGATTGTAGTAATGAGTTGAAACGACTAATCTACTGTTTTCGTTTCCCAACTTATCATCGATCATAATAATTCCCAATTCCTAAGCGGATTCTATCCCCTTTCCGATTATAATAACAATCAACAAGCGCAATTGATAATTGATATTATACGATACACGTGCCTAATTTCTGAATTAAGCAAACAGATAAAATAGTAACCGTGAATTAAGCAAACACGAGAAACATACGCGGATTAAGCAACCGCGATTAAAGTATAAGAACATGCAATCATCGAAATAAATCAATCAGATAAATCGAATTAAGCAAACAAAAGATCATAGAGAAGAATTGAAAGGAAATAGATTTTATTGGAAATTAAAAGAACCTCAAATTGTTGGCGGGAACCGATAACAGCAGATTAATCCGAAAGAATTAGTTCTCCATAATTCATACAAAGCTCCAACAAAAATTTTCGTGAATAGTGAATAGGATACTGTAAACGAGGTTTCCCCTCAAAATAAAACAATGGATTCAGTTCATAACCCAACTGAGTCAAAAACATAACCTAGGCCCAAAATAAGATCAAAACTAAAACAAAATTCTAATGCTGTAACTTGAAACGAAATTCTGGAATTTTGAGCTCCGAATCTGACTTCGATCCTAACACGAAAGTCGTAGCTCTCTCTCTTAGCTTTCCGACGATTTTTAGAACGCCTCAAACGGATTCTCGGAACTCCAGTTATGATCGTTTCCGTGTAGACTGCTAAAGCTGAAAAATAAGTACGAAAATTAAATTAAACCAAAAATAAAATAAAATAAGAAAATATAATAAAATATAATAATAAACAAAATAAAATAAAGAAATGTCTAAGTAAAAATGTAGGAGAATGTGCATAAATATGCACTGATCAAATTTGTATGATCTTGATTTTTATTGAATTATTTGAAATATCTGATGCGTATAAAAAGTTTTTAGTGAAATTTTCAAAAAGTGACATGGTATATCTGATATTTTGTTTGCATCTTTATTGAAAATTTCAAAATTACTGATATGCATATATGAATTTTTATCATCAATTTTATTTTTATCATCAATTTTAAAATTGTCTGTAAAAACTCATATAGATGTACCATGTATTTCTAAATTTCAGGTTAAATAAAAACAAATCTTTTAATTTTGCCAGATATTTCCAAATTGTCGATATGGTGCCAAAGATTTTAAAATTGTCCATATAACTCTAAGACTTTTTGAAAAAATTTAATTATTATTTTATTTCATTAATTAAGGAGTATTATAATAAAAACTAAATACTCTTTCTAGTCCGTTAACTTTATTTCGATATCCATTTTGATCTCTTAAATTTTAAAAGTAGTAATGTAGTCTCTTATTTATTCAAAAATCTACGAGTTTTTACCAAATTTTTCAAGAAGTTTATAAATTTTTACTAGATTTTTCGAAAAAAAATGAGTTTTTATAAATTTTTAAAAAAATCTACAAGTTTATATTGGTTTTTTCAAAAAATCTATGAGTTTTTACTGAATTATTCAAATATACTATCAAAATTTATAAAAATTTATGAGTTTTTATTGGACTTTTCAAAAAATATGACTTTACATTGGCATTTTATAAAAATCCGTTAGTGTTGATTTCGATTTTTTTTTCATCAAAAATGAATTGCTGGATTTATCAAAAAATTATAAAATATATGGGATTTACCAAAACATCTAGAGTGTTAAATTTATTTTTTTTAAAACCAGTAAAAATGCATACCAAACTTTTAAAATACACTATTAGATTTTTTTTTGGTTCGTTCTTTATTGATTAATTTTTGACAAAGACATATTTGTCATAATATTTAAGGGTATTAAGTTAAACTGCAGGATGGCAGGATAAATTCTTCCTAAAGAGTGGATTTAGTTTGGCCCAATTTAAATCGATGCAAGGAAAACATGAGAATTATACTTGGCACCCATTTGGTTAAACTTGACATCCCATATTACTAGCCCTTTTATTATAATATCCCTAAATTAATATTTTAACAGTAAATACCAATTTTTTTTTAAAAGTATAAAACTTATGATATTAAATTAGATTATTAAAAAATCAATATAAAATCTATGATTTTATACTATTTAAAAAAAAACCGATATAAAACATAATTTATTTTCAAAAAAATAGTTTTATATCGAATGTTTTAAAAAACAGATATAAAATCATATATTCTTATATCTAAATTTTTAAATATCCGATATAAAATTATAGAAAAAATAAATTATAATTTTTTATTAATTTTTTTTTAAATTGCAAGCAATTATAATACATATTAGATTTATCAAAGAAGTATGTAGTATTAATTTCATTTTTTAAATCTACCGATTTTTTCAAAACAAAAATCAATGCACCCTTGTATTTTATACCGGTTATTTTAAAAATTCAATATAAAACAAAATTTATGATTTTATACCAGATATTAGGAAAATCTGGTTAAAATCACATTTTCTCAAAATTTATAATTTTACATCATATTTTTTTAAAATATTGGTACAAATGCATACTAGATTTTTTGTTTAACCTATCAAATTTTTTGCGTTTGAAATCGTTTTACAATATTTAATGAAAAGCGAAAGATAATTTTTTTGTGGGAATCAGAAATGGAGTGAGAATCAGAAGTAATTGTGGTTTTATGCTTCCGACGCGGTGGCGATGAGGCTAATTTCCAAGGTTGGTATTCCAACCCTCAAGCTAATACGTGAGAAAGAGGAGTGAATTTAAATTGTGTTTGAAACTTGTTATCTGAGTTTGGCGCTTCTTTATATATAGTAGAGAAGGAATAATTAACTTGTTATTAGTTATAGGCGAATTGCAGAGAGTCGTTGGAAGCACTTGAGGCTTTGATCAGTTGAGCATGCCCTTGGGATGATTTTTTTGTGTTGAGAAGTTTCTAGAAGAAGTGAATTTCTTCCTAGTGGTCGGTCGAGGTTGATATGGTAAACGTAAAACAATTGCCTCAAAGCCCTTGCCGATGTGTGGCAAGGTGAGGGTTTTCCATGTTAGCCCTGGGTGTTGACCACACTCTTTATCTATTTTGAACCTGCAATAGAGATTGTTTCAGTTTCCTAGAGATTCATGCATTTAATGCGCTATACTTCAAACACCTCTTCAAAAGTTTTGTCATTATGACTCTTGGAAACTAAAACACTTGAGTGTTATGTGTGAGTGATTTAACGCGTTTGAAAGGGTCTACTCCTTTTTGCATGCTAGAGTATAACTCTTGAAGAGTCAACATTGTTTTTCTTTAAGACACTTTCTCAGTTTAACGGTTATATTCTTCTTTGGGTACCTCTTTTCCCTGCATTTGAAAAGTTAGTACATTATGAGTAAAAAAATCATAGAAGAGTGTTCATAAATCCCAGAAGAATGTTTTATCTTCTTGGGTGGATTCTAATCACCCTTCAAAAATTTGTGTTTTTTCTAGGAACATTAGTCTCGATAGCGCCTTTCTTGAATTTTAGCCCATAATTTGATTGGGGTGTTCTGAGACCTACTAAAAATGACATGATATACGGTGAATACGACTGTGCTATTCCTTTTTATGAACGTCTTTCTCCGCTCTGGGTTTTCGCATACCATTCATTTCCTTTGAGATAGAAGTCCTGAAGCATATGACGACAGATCCTTCACAACTTCATCCCGCCAGTTGGGCGTATGTGAAGGTTTACCAATTCGAGTGTTAGTACCTGAAAGGAAAGCCTTATGTGACCCTTTTCTTTCATCTCTTTAAATATCAATATGGTCATGTGGCTCAGACACAGAGATGAGGGTTAATTTCTTTGGAGGCGGTCGTGCGTGACTTTGGGCCTCTTCCTGAACTACAATATTTTGCTTATTGATTTCTGGCCACCCCCATCGGCCTAAAAGCTCATGCTACAGTTTGCAATGTTGGGGACAGATTGAAGGGAAGACGCTCCAAGTTGTTTCCCAACTACTAGACTGAAAGTCACTTTCTTATGGGGAATAATATATATGTGTACGAGGAGGAAGAGAATCTCACTACAAATGATTTGTACTAGAAGAAATGATTAATGAGTTTTATTAACAACCTAAGTTACTTAGGGGGTGGCATCTCTATGGATGGGGCTGATCAGAAATGCTTGCAGCGTCTTATAGACATTTAATTTCTTATTGAGGCTTGTTCCCGAGAAGAAAGAAAATACATCTTTGGTAGGTTTCGGAAATCTTGGCCTCATTGTCTTTAATATTCTTATTTGTGCTGTATTTGTCATTGGTTGTGTGGAAAGTGGATGAAGGATGAAGTACAACTCCGACTCATAAAGCAGGGAATATGGCTAGTAGAGTGTGAACCTTTTTTGAACATGCTTTTGACGCTACCGAGTATGTCAGGTCTTCCTGCCCGTCCGTTGGTGGCGAGGTCGAGCTCTCTTACCTCCAAAATCCGTTATACACATTCCTTGGAAGATGAATGCGCATATTTGGCCAATCTGTTCAATCTTTCCTTATAGGAGGAATTGGAAAATTTGTCTAGGTATATGCAATGTGCCTTTGCTACTTTGGCCCTTGGTGGAACTGGTTGTTGGGAAGCTCTATGGTCCAACTAGCACCCTGATTAGAGCAACGAATGAAAGTGAGCATTTTCAATCTGAAGTTTTAACTGGATAACTACCTATAGGAAGTAAAGATAGTTTATACCACTTTTATTGAGATAAATGAGGATTTTCTCCCTCTCAATCTTGTTGGCCTTCTAACCGGCCAGGTTACTCATCTAGTGAGAATCGTGGGGGTGGAAGAACCAGACTTTATTTACTACTCAAGGTAACTTATCGTCTGCCCAAACATCTCTTTCAATGAATCATAAGGAACTAGAGTCCATGCGCCTCGAGAATGCTACTTTGACCTAACATTTGGCTGACTGCATTCGTGCTAGCCTTGGCATAATCTTGGACTTGTTTGAGAAAGCTTTGCAGTAAGTGGAGCGATTCTACCATCCTCTACGTATCTCATGGGAGGAAATTCAGACGGATCAGGTTCTTGAAGATGGGGAAGTTGTCTCCCAATCGAAGTGGCATGCTGGCCACTTTTTTTTTTTTTTTGTGTGTGTATTGTATGTATAGTACTGTTGTAATGGAATTATATATGTAAATATATTTTTGTTTTTAGAGTGAATTATGTTTGTATTTATCTAAGGTATATTTGTGTGATATTAAGTGTAAGGATTTGGATGTATATTTGTATGATCCAGAGTGAAAGGCTCCAAAATTTTGTATGAACTTATGAGGTCCTCCCTCAAAGTTAATTGGATATCACATGGGTCGTGCCCAGTTAAGGGTCGGTACCCCTTCCACCTAGATGAAAACCTGGTCCGAGATAGACGTGTGGCTGACACATTGCGACCTTTAGAGTGAGTAGCTGCTAAAGGATGTGGGTTTTTATTGCGTATGGGGAATTGATTGTTGTGGCCAGATGTGGAAAGCGTCTTCGGTAGCACCTCTGAGTTTTAGTGAAGGATTGCTTGCTATAGTCAGATGTGAAAAATGTCTCTAACAACATCCCTGGCTTTTGGTGGGGAATTGATTGTTGTAGATGGACGTGAAAAGCATCTCGAGCACCACCTATGAATTTCACTATGGAATTGGTAGCTTTAGCTAGACGTGCAAAGCGACTTCGACAACACCCTTGGATTTCAATGGGGAATCGATATACTTATTAGTTAAATATGCAAAGTGTCTATGAAAACACCCATGGCATTTCATTCATAATTGAATACAACTCCTGTATATGAGGAGACAGATTATACAAGAATAATATTTAATATAGTACAATTAAGAAAACAAAACCAAGCGGGCTAGCCGCAACCTATTCTCCATGTTCTCCTCCTTATGGTTCAACCACGTCTTGGTGGTCAAATGTTCATGTCTCAGAGTTGACCGGTCAGAGACACCATGTTAATATCCATGGCTACACCATCTTCCTGATCTTTCTAGAGCACTTGGTAGATTATTTTTTCTCCCTCGAGATCAACATTAATGATGGCCGACTCTCTCTACAGGTTATGATACTTGAGTTTGAGGTGGACCAACAAAGCTAAGGTGTCCAACATAGTTGCAAAGGGTCTTCCTAGGATGCAATTGTATATGCTTTTGCAAAGGACAACAAGGAAGTATGAACTTACTATTCGAATGCACTTGCCTTCGCCCACCGAGACTTCCTGCTCAACGTACCCCCATGGATGGGCGGTCGTCCCATTAAATGCATGCAAATCTAAGCCTTCATACGACAAGAAGCTTCCTCTTTCGAAGTTCATGTTTTTAAACATCTCAGAGTACATTATATCACAGGAGCTTCTGTCGTTAATCAATATTTAGGAAACGTCAAATTGCCTGATGGTGACTGGGATTACCAGAGAAAAAAACTCATTAGGGATGTTGCCCACCTTCTCTGAGTTTGAAACCCCAAAATAGGCTGGCCAAGAGTCTTCCCCAAGGAAATTCAGTTCATTTTCTAAACTACGAACATCTCAGTGATCTCTCTTCATGGTCCCTTTAAAAGGGAGGTTTATTCGTGGTGCTCCTCCTGTGATGGCGGTGATATGCAGATGTTTCCCTTTGATGACCTCCTTGATTTGACTAATGGTCCCAACAACTGCAGTCTTTGAGGGAGATTTTTCATTAGGCGGCTCTTTTTGGTCTCTTTTTCTTCTTTCACATATTCGACCAACCGACCCTCTTGACCATCATTTTAATACCATTTGAAAGTTTGCTCTCCTTTTGGAAAGATATCAAACACAATGTGCCAGATAATGTGTATGACACGATGGATGTAGTATCAATTAAATAACAAATAATGTAAAATGAACACAAGGAATTGGTAACCCAATTTGGTGCAATATCACTTACATCTAGAGGGTGTTAACCCAAGAAAGGAAATTCACTCTTAATAGTAAAAGTACAAATTAGTCTTAGACGAACTCTCATAATTCAATGCCTTTTTTCCTAACACTACTTATGGATTTCTATTTAAGACTCACCCTAAATATGAGATCCCTCTCACTTTCTCTTAACAACTATCCCTAGTGTTGGAAAGATTACAGCAGTTGGAATGATGAAACTATTACAAATCAATAAACCAAACTCTATCCCTTAAGATAAGAATGATGCAAGTGAATAAAGTTCCACAAGATAAACACTCGAAAACAAAAAGACTCAATAAATACAAAATCCCCTCTAATATCTCACAAAGTGTGAGTCTTCTGAATGGAGAAATGTCTCCTTAAATAGAAAAACAATAGTTGTAGGTTGCGTTTAGGGCTTGGAATACTTACAACTAAAGAAACTCTAAAAAGTGCATTTTCAAGATATGATTTATTTTGATTTGCAATTAAATATCTACCAATATGATTTGGTATTGATCTTTGATCTTTTTAGGAATTCTTTCCTAATTCCAAAAGGCGTATAAACACACAGATAAATAAGGAAACAAATCAGGCGCTTGATTATGTTATAGCGCAACAACTTTTGAGGCAACATGTTCCACAATGTGTGGAACATCTCGTTCCACGTCTTTGCATCCAATTTTGAGTGCATAAAGAACAAATGTTCCAACATAATATCATGGCATCTTGAACTACATGTTATCTATAAAAATGTGCCAATCGCATGTACCAATAATCTCCCGCTTTGGCCAATTTTAAGGCGAATACAACATGCAAGATGTACAATCAAACAACTAGAAAAACTTCCCGACATGAAATGTTAAACATCAAAGTGCAGCAAAAAAACACAAAGCTAATCAATTTAAGCATAATAGCTAGCATATCCAATTACTAGAAGAATTCTTGCATTCAAATTTAATAATCAAATTTGTTTGTTCTCCCCCTATTTGCCTCAAATTTTCCAATGGGCCAAAATAAAACATTCAAAAAGAACCAAAACAGCCCATAAGGGGCAGAAAACCAGTGTTGAAGTTATAAAAAAATGGAACCAACCCAGAGAGTAAGGGGGAACCATTATCCTGCCCTGAGGGCATTTAAACAAAATAAGAATGACCCACTCAGGGCTACAAGAACCACAAATATTAATCATAAGAACCATTAATTTTCAGAATTTCTAAATGACCCAACATTAGAACCTTCTTCACTCTCAACATCTTAAATAAGATATTCATTATCCATGACATCCCTACCAACATTTTCATTAGTAGTTTGAGAGGTAGAAGCTTCACATCCCTTAGGGACCATTATTTTAATTACCTCATCCAATGTGTTCTTATGAGCAACAAAACATTTCCTATAGTAGTGCCAAACATAGGGGAAACCACAAGAATTTCACCTTTCATTTTTAAATCAAAAGGGATGTTAGGGAGAGACATGTCTAGAACGGGTGTCCAAGCAAAAAAAATAGTAACTGAATGTTAAAAGGCTAACGCTATCACCAACAATATCCTCAATACTTAAAATATCGGGTCTTTGGATAATCAGAACACCAGAGATAAGATCAGGAAAACTAATATGCAACTTAATAGCATACAAATCAGGTGGCTTAAAAACTTATTTGAAAACATATTCACCAAAATTAAACGTAGTCTTAATGCTTATCAGATAGAGAAGTTTAGCCAAGAATGTTGTAATACTTGAGTTGTAGTTTGTTGTGTTGGAAAAAAATTGGTTGATACCATATCCCTTGGGTTTTTATGATAACAAAGTATTTAAAGGACAATTGTGTATTTTAACATCTTTCCAAGTATGCAGGATTATAAGACTAAGAAGAGATGAAGAAAAGCTTTAAGATTCTTAATCTGATGTTCAAACTCTGGCTCTGAAGATCACTTCTGAAGACCCTAACTCTGATGGAATATCCAGATTCTAAAGAAGTCAACATTTGAATAAAGTCAACCTCTGGTGATCCAAACTATGAAGCTTCATAAGCCAAGAAGCTGGCTCTGAAGAGACCAGCCTCTGAAGAGTGAAGTTTGAAGAAAGTCAACCTCTAAAGGATCAGAACCTGGGCTCCATAATCTGAAGATTGTCTAATCTCTTCAATCGAGGAAACTTTGATAGACTTAGATATATTTTGTTCACGTGAAGACTTAAGGAAAAATCTCTTCATAGTTGTTTGAGCTTCAATTGATAACTCCTCTTGCAGAAAGGTGCTTTCTTGATGTGTCCAATCAAGTACAAAGCTTATCCAACTTTTTGGTGAAAGTCTTATAATGTATCTTTTCCTACTCTTACTTGGGGGTTTGAATAGGGGTGTTCATTGGTTCGAGAAAATCCAAACCAGAACGGAATTCAAACCAAACCAAGGTATTTAGGTTAGGCGTTTTTTTAGTTTGAGCAAAAACTGAACCAAACCAATGAAACCTGATGTTGATTGGTTCGGGCAACAAATTTCTAAAATTATACCTGCGAGCCCGTCTACCTGAACCAAACATAATTAATTTGTATAATTTATATCATAATTATTATGAAAACTAGTATAAAGCATTTAACTTCAAGATGAAAAAATGAAACGCCATTTGTGACTTGTGACATTCATAATCAATATGGAGATACAAAAAAATTAAGGATTTTATATTATTATGTAAAATTAGTTAATGTATATTAGATATTTTTAAAAATATTTTTACACATTTGTTTCTAATGTATCTGATCAATCCAACCAATCCAACCCGTTGATCTCGATTTGGTTTAGTTTGGATTTTATGGAAAAAATGTGCAAATCCAATCCAAACCAATCTATATTTTTTGACCGGTTTGGGTATTAGATTCTCTCAAAATTGAACCAAAGCGACTCGCGAACACACCTAGGTTTAAGCATTGGAAGTCTCTTGCTTGGTGCTTGAGCATTTGTAATCTTGTTGGTTATAATATAAATCTCTTAGAAGTAGGAGGAGACTGGGCCAATCTCAAGTTGTGAGAGGAACCAGGATAATTGTTGTGTTTCTTTGCTTTTACTTTCTTGATTTGTGATCTTATCATTCGTTGCTATCAACTTTGCAACTCTGAGTCAGATTCTAGTTCAGAATCTAATAAGGACTTTCAAAAGCAAACCTAGTGATTCTGATTCTGACTCTAAACCAAGTGTTCAGAATATGATTGAGATCAATCAAAACAGAAGAAGAAAAATCTTAGAGGAGAAAAGCCAACACAATTCAACCCCAATTCTTGTGTTTTTCTCACCTTTGCCTAGCATCAGAGCAATATTTTGGCTAAACATTTAATAGTGGTGCATAAAAGACCCTGAGAAAAATACTTTTTATCACGGGTGTGTTAGAACAAGATTTACTCATGACATATATCCTTTAAGTTTTTGATGATAACAAAGTATGGAAATAAAAATGGTGTTATCTAATATGTGTTCTAAGTATGCAGGTTCCAAAGCTTAAGGAGAATCTATTCAGAATCTAATAAGAGAATGCATTTGAGAGAAGCTGAGTTCTTGGGTTCTGATGGTTTTGAACTGAAAGATGTTATTAAGTGAAGTCTGATTATAGGTTTGCGTAGACTCTGGATCCGTATGTATCAACATCAGAAGAGTAATATATTATATATACACTTATTGAATCTATCAGCTTCTGATGATCATTCAGAACCATAGACAAAGCTAAGTGATCCGTACTGCATAAAGTAAGCTACAATGTCAAATCAGTTTGTCGACTAGAGTTTGTGTTCACATGGCTCAAGAAGAGTTGACATGCTTTACGGATATCCATTCTCAACGGATCTATAGTACGAGTTCAAAAGGAAGACACTATAGTTAAACAAGTTAGACAATGGATAAAGATCTTTTATGTATCTATCTTCAACGTCTCTTAGTACTATGGAGCAACAACGACATTTGTACAAGTTATCTCGTCCAACGACTATTCTTTTGTAAGTGCTATATAAGTAGCTGAAGATTCAATCTGGATCAACAACAAGGAAAAAAATAAAGAGGTCCAAGAAGAAATGAGTGTCTCACGCTTCTATCAACATGGAAGAATAACAAGATCAACAAGTTCAACAACAACATTGAATATGTAGAGTTTCTGTTATCTGTTGTAATTTGTACAAAACCTTAAGATTTCTTAAACATTGAATATCTTAGAAATCTTAAGAGCTATGATCTTTGTTATGGTTATTACCCTATACCGCTGATTGTATATGAAGTCTACCTTGTTGTCTATTATACTAAATAGGTTGTTTATTAGTTTAGAAAGAAAGTCTCTTGCTATGTGCTTAAGCATCAAAGTCTCTTGTTGTGAGCTTTGGCCAAGTAAGTCTCTTGCTATGTGCTTGAGCATTGTAGTCTTGATCAAAATATTGATTAAGCAAAGAAGTCTCGAACTATAGGTCTAAGCATGAAAGTCTTAGTATGTGAGTATAAGAAGGAAGTCTTGTACTTACGGGTATAAGCAGAAAAATCTTAGGATCTGAGGATGTAAGCAGAAAGTCTTGACTAGGTGCTGATTGAGCAGGAAAGTCTTAGGCTGTAGGTCTAAGCAATAAAATTCTTATGCTCGAAGGCATAAGCAATTGTAATCATGACCTGATTATAGTGAAAAACTTCTTGTGCTACAAGGGGAATGGACTACTCTTAGTTTGGGAGGAATCAGGATAAATTCATTGTGTTCATTTATCATTTACTTGCTTCTGTTAATATTCCGCTGCAACTTGTTAATCGGGTTTTGAACTATTATTTAGAATCTAAACTCTGTTCAAAAGCAACACAAATTGGAGAGCACAATTCAACCCCCTTCTTGTATATTTTTATCACCTTCAGTTGGCTTCAGAGCCTGGTCTATGCATAACACTTAACAGTGGTACAGAAAAAGATCCAAAGAGAAAAATATGTTTTCATCTTTGTATGAAAAGAAGGTTGTCGAAGATGAAGAAATATGTTTAAAGTAAATAGTCTCTCTATCGTTGGTGTTATCCTTTTTGATAAGATAATTCAAGATTTTGGCTTCAGAAAAAGTCAGAAAAACTTCGTCAAAACAAGTTGGGAATTCAGAATCAGAAAACCTATCCAGGTAAGTTCTGTTACTTTTTATATTTCAAGTATGATAACCTGTACAAAGTTTATTGACATGTATAGTTTCTACACTCAGTTACTTTAAAGGATATTAACTAAAAGACTTTCAGACTTGTGAAATTGGTACTTTCACCGTTTTTGATAATACCAATGTTATGTTGCATCAAAGAAATCTCTTTAAGCATTATATAATCAAGTTCTGTTACTACTGTTCAAAATGGATGGTAAAAACTTTGAACATAGTAATTTATGCTTATTTTCAAATGAAGTATCCGAATTATATATTAGTCAGGTGATGTCTCAGTCAAAGCTTAGCTAACAAACTTGTGATAAAAGATAACCTCTGAAAAATCTCTGTTTTTGAAATTTATATAGAGAAATCCTTGCTTCTTACATTCACATAAGTGGAGAACGTTTTTTGACACCTGTCCCATTTCTTACACTTGTCCGAAATGTCTTTAGCACACTTGAAACTATTTATATTTTGAATTTGAAAGGGAGTGAATTTATTTTTGTATACTTTTATGTTTAAGTCTCTTTAATGTTATTTATTTCTTTAATACCTTCTTAACACGTACAACCTTTACCACTGTATATTTTGTGTCCTATCTGTAAACCCTAGAAAAACCCTAAAACCTCATCAATGGCATCCTTTTCAACTATTCCCTTAGACATTAATTCCATGAAAAAACTTAAGATCAAATAGAAGACGATGCCACTTGACAAAGATGAATTAAAGCTTCTCATTGAACAAGTGGTAGATTTCGACATTTTTGCTGCAAATGGTTGCTTTTTGGAAAGTCATTTTGAGTTTCAAGGATGGATTAACTACTTCAACATGATAAATGGACCAACTTACCCAACTCTGATAAAAGATTTATGAGCAGAAGTATACAATGAGTACTCTGCACAAGATGAAGAAATAATCTCAATGGAAAAATATAAAAGTCTAAAAGTCTAAAAGGGAAATCAACAGTAGAAGTGGATCTGAAGGAATTCAAATGTGTAGAAATAAGATATGTTGTAATGGGTCTGGATATCACCATAACTCAAGAGAATATTACTTAACTAATTAGAGCTGAAAATAAAGGTATGGTGATAATCAACAAAAAGAATGAAGGAGATTATGTCAGGGATATTAAGAAGTTACTTTTTGAAAAGAAAGACAATTATGGAAAGTTGTTGTTCAAAATTCTCATTGGTTGCTTAATTCCTCGGGAAGGAAGTTCAGATTAAATCTCATGTGATCGTAAGATGTTTCTTTTGTATCTATCTACTGATCAACAGTTGAATCAACCAGATTATATTTTCATCATCTATGTGAGTCAACCAAGGACTCGACTAAGAAGTTCAAAAGAGCAGTTCCTTATGCAAGGCTGCTTTATGAACTATTCTATCAACACAAGATAATTAAAGCATTGATGGAATTTGGAGCTACACAAGATTTGAATGATGCTTATAGAAGTGTGATTTTTACAACAATATTAGCTCACATGAAGGAAAGAACGAAGAAGGATATTGTAATGATTCCTAAGCCTATCAAAATTAGGAAAGACAAAAGGAGAGCTTTTCCAGAAGATTATCCATTGTTGGCCAAGGAAGATAATCCTAATGTCATCAAGTTTCTTATTGAAGAAGCTAAGCGGGAGTATGGTGTTACTATAACACGTGATCAACTTCCTGATAAGTTTTCGAATGTTTATGGTCTAAGAGAGAAAAGAAAAAGAAAGGAAATCACTTCTGATGAAGATGAAGAATCAGATACTCCTATTCTTGCTAAGAAGAAACTGTTAGGAGATGCTCAAAAAGTAGTTCAGAAGGAGGAAGAAAGAATTACTCATAAATATGTGGAAAAAAAGGACCCATATAACTTCAAGAAGGCTCTACAACTTTAAGTTGAATAACTCATTGAACCTACTAAGATTCGTCCTACCAAGACTAGAGGAGGAGGATCTGGAATTAATCTAAGTATTGATAATGAAGTTTCTGCATCGAAGAAAAGGAAACTGGTGAAATTATGTCAGCTAGAAGATGAAAAAGAAACAAAAATTTCTCAAGCCTCGAAGGAGGTCGACAATTTCATGACAGTAGTTGTCAAAAGAAGTATGGAAGTTTTATCTAAGGAGTTGATTAAAAGGAATCATGTTGATGACTCAATAAAAGTTACAAAGAAGAGCATGGAAGTTCTAAGAGAACAACTAGGAGACAAACTCGAGTCTATCCTAAACTCTCCTTAAGTTTCTAAGATAGCTCAAGAGCTTGTTGAGAGTAGTAAGAAGGATACAGATGTTGCTCAAGTATGTGAAGACAATCTTGTCAAAAATGGTGCTAAGGAAGTAGAAGAAAATACTCCAGAAGAAATGATGGAAGTTGTGTCTATAGAAAAGGATGACGGGTCTAGGAACTAGTTGAATAAGAGTCCGACTAAAAATGGCAAAGAGGTGGAGGCTGCAGAAGAACTTGTTTCATTAGCAGCAGGATCAAGTATTGAGGCTGAACCTATTAATAACTTTAATCTGAATTCTTCACTGAGAAAGTCACCATCACCATCACCTGCTAAGTCTAACCAAACCTCTACCTTAGCCATAAAACCTTATCAATCAATCATTATTAAGAGTACATAGTTTTTTGTTCTTTCAAAGACCTCTTTAAATAAAACACAAGATAATAACATTCCATCATATGATCAACCCATTAATCAAACCAATCAAGACAATCTTAATGATAACATTCAAGCAGACTCTCCTTCACCAATTCCCTATGAATCTAAAAGTGCTTTGGATGCTAAGCCTTTTAATGTTGAGTCATCCTCACATAGTTCCACCAAAACCATTTCAGATTAACAAGTTCAGAGTCATCTTAATGATGAAACTGAATGTGTTGAATCTTATGCAAAGTCAGAGAACAATAACCAAGCTCAACCCTTACCTTCAAACCATCAAGGAACCACTTAACACTCATCCCCATCAAACCATGCTTTAGGCAAAGAAAACTTAGCTGAATTTGTTCAAGAAACACTACATAAAGATGAAACAAACTCACCTAAACCATCTCAACATATGACCGACTATTACCTTTTACCTGACCATGTATTTTCTCAGTTAGAAGTTTTTAGGACTTGGTTATATAACGAGGCAAATGCTATAATGGAAGAAGGATTTACTTCTACTGATTTTGTTGCTTATAATGCAAGATGGGAAACCTTCAAAAATCCTGTCAACTCTGTTATTCAAAGTCTGAAGAATTTCTATACTAAGGAAGTCACTACATCTAGCCCGAAGCATCTACTCAATCTAAAAGCTAAGGTAACTTCAGTTGATGAATGTCAAGCTTTGATGAAAACTCAGATGGCTAGTAACCAACAGTCGGTGGATACTCAATTCAAATCTATTGTTGCTATGCAAGAAGAAGTTAGTTCAGATCTTAAGACTATCATGGAATTACTGAAGAAATCTTAGGTATAGGATCTGGAACCATTTTATATGTTTGATAATGTATGTAATCTTGTTACATTTAAGCTTGTTATCCATTTAACATGTTTTACTGGTTAATTCTTTTTATATACTTCTTGCTGATTAAAAGAAAATAAAACTTGCCTTTGCTGGTTTAAGAATAATTGAAAGCTGAAATAGGAAATTTCATTGGAATTGGAAAATTAGATGAGAATAGATAAGACAATAGTACAATAAATTAGTCTATCCCTAGTCTTGTTTGTTGCTTCAGTCATCTTTCTAAATGTTACCAACAAATTTCTTCCATGATTAGTTTTCTTCCTCATATTCAGAAGAAGGATCTTCATCTTCAGTGGAAGAATCCTTAGGAGCATTTCTACGCTCTTTTTACCCTGAATTTTGTGCTCTGTAGGCACCAAATCTGGTATGAACACCTTCCTGTTCCTTCAGTTTATGGCTCTCTTTTACTGCATCAACATGCAATTTTACAAATAGTTCCTTAATTTCCAAACGTTTCTCTCTTTCTACTTCAACCTTCATTAGCAAATCAAGCTCTCTTACAAAATCTCATTTTTCATTCTTGTGAGGAATTCAATTATGAGATTTTCTCTTCATAATTAGTTTTTCTTGAATTGTTTATGTGAATTGGAGGAGTTCTTGAGGAAACTACGTCGATCTACTTTTATAGTGTGTCTTAAGTAGTCATTGAAGTATAGTATGGAATATATGCACCAATGAAAACTGGTATACTGATTTCAGTAATTTGTTTGAGTCTAACTACTCTAACCTCTATCAAGCATCTTTGATCGTCTTGGGACAATGCGTACTTCTTCTTAAATATTTGCTTTAATTGTTTCTTCTCTTACCTTTTTCTCTTATCTTAATCTTTTTTATGTGACAAAAGGTGGAGAAAAATATAGAAGTATTTAAATAAAATCTGAACCCTTCAGATTTTATATGTTGGTTATTTATTGCTTATTTTAAAATTTTGTTATTTCGGTTATTTGTTTGCCCGAGAGGTATATTTTAGTTTTCTTGAATATAGAACTTATGGGGAGCTTAAAAACCTCAATCTTTGAACTATTAGAATCGGGGGGGGGGGGGGGGGGAGCTTACAAACCTCAGACTCTGGTATTACAAAGTAAATGAAAATAGCCCAACATTGTTCTTAAATACTTATATTTGTCATCATAAAAAAGGGGAAGATTGTTAGAACAAGATTTGTTCATGACATATATCTTTTAAGGTTTTGATGATAACAAATTATTGAAATAAAAATGGTGTTATCTAATGTGCGTTATGAGTATGCATGTTCCAAAGCTTAAGGAGAATCTATTCAAAATCTGATAAGAGAACACATTTGAGAGAAACTGAGTTCTTAGCTTCTGAAAGTCTGATGATATAGGTTTGCGTAGACTCTGAAGCTTAATGTATCAGTATCAAAAGAGCAATATATTATATTCATAATTATTGAATGTATCAGCTTCTGATGATCATTCAAAACCATAGACAAAACTAAGTGATATATACTGCATAAAGTAAGCTACAATGTCAAATCAGTTTGTCAGCTAGAGTCTGTGTTCATATGGCTCAACAAGATTTGACATGCCTTACAAATATCCACTCTTAACAGATCTATAATACAAGCTCACAAGGAAGACGTCAGGGTTAAACGAGTTACACAATGGATAAAGATCTTTTTGTGTATCTATCTTTAACGTCTCTTAGTACTATGGAGCAACAAAGACACTTGTACAAGTTACTCTTTCAATAACTATTCTTTTGTAAGTGCTATATAAGTATCTGAAGATTCAATCTGGATCAACAATAAGGAAAAAATAAAGAGGGACAAGAAGAAAGGAGCGTCTCATGCTTCTACCAACATGGAAGAATAACAAGATCAACAATAACATTGAATATACAAAGTTTCTGCTATCTGTTGTAATTTGTACAAAGCCTTAAGATTTCTTAAAATTGAATATCTTAGAAATCTTAAGAGCTATGATCTATGTTATGGTTATTACCCAATACCTCTGATTATATATCAAGTACACCTTGTTGCCTATACGGCTAAATAGGTTGTTTAGTAGTTTAGAAAGAAAGTCTCTTGCTATGTGCTTGAGAATAAAAGTCTCTTATTTTAATCTTGGGCCAAGTAAGTCTCTTTCTATGTGCTTGAGAATTGAAGTCTTGAACAAACTATTGATTAAGCAAGGAGGTCTTGGACTGTAGGTCTAAGCAGGAAAGTTTTAGGCTGTGAGTCTGAGCAGGAAGTCTTGTACTTAAGGGTATAAGCAGGAAAGTCTTATGATCTGATGATCTAAGTAGGTGTTGCACCCCAAATTTTGACCCCTTAGATCTTCATCATCATCTTAGGATCATATTCATTTGATTATCTAATTTTAACCCATTTCAAGTTTGTCTTTGTTAAGATACAGGTGAATTAGGGTTCCGTATAGCTGAAAATCGAGGTTTCGATGATTAATCAGTCAACGTATTGGATTGGTCCTCCATGAAATAAGTCTCCACATCATCAAATATAATCAATTGGATCAAGTATGAATCCAATTTGAGGTTGTCACCCAAGGATAAAGAACAGTGCAGTTCAGGATACCCGATTAGGGTTTTCGATCAGGAAAAGTTAACTGTAGTTTGACTTTTGCTTTAAAGGTATTCCAATGGTGGGATCATGCTTCATAAAGTTCCTATGGATTAGTAGAGTCTACTCAAGAAGTTTCAAGGCCTCAAAAGACCCAGAACATCAATAGTCGACTCGGTAGTCATCGATCGATCGTTCGGTTGACCAAAAAGTCAACTCTTCACTCATAAGGAATTTGACCTCAATATATGAATCAAACATGTTCCTAATGACATATTACACATGTCCATGAAGTTTCATGATCATTGGATCAAGGATTGAGGAGTAATCGAAGAATCGGGAAATTAGGGTTTTAAAAGGGGCAAGACCATAACTCCCTAACCACACATCCAATTGAGTTGGTTCAAAGCTCATTAGAAAGCTCTTGGCAAGTACTACAAAAGTCTCACTGTGGTCCATGATCAAAAAATGAATAGGTTTGGGGTTATGACCATATTCATTTCAAGAGGGAAAAATAACTTAGAAAAATTCTCTGTTATTGGCCTTTTTAGGCATGTTTTTCAGCAACTTTGAGAGGTCTTTTGACCTAGTTCCTTTGGAAATTTGAAACTCATGAAAGTATGAAAGTGGTAGATCTACATGAGGGCTTTCCAAAATGTACTAGAACTCCTCCATAGCCCTTATGAGTTGAGAGTTATGGATCCAACAAGATGAGGTTTCAACACTTGAGTCCAACAACTTCACTTTTTCACAAACTCATCCTTTGATCACTTGGGCTATTCTCAGCCCTTGGATCATGTTTGTATCTGATATTTAGAGAGTATAGTGAAGGGAAATGCAGAAGAAGTGAAGGATGTGAAGGAAGGGTAAGTTGCAAGCAAGTGGCAATAAAATAATCAAGAAATTCAAAGAGAGGAAAGAGAAACTTTTTGGCAAATTTGTAGCAGCTGTGACATCTACACTCTATGCTCTATTCAGTCACCTCAAGTCACTCCTTCCACTTGATTTTCTCCTTACATTGAGCCAAGATAATGATGTATGCAGCTGCACCAAAATCTTGTGCAAGATTTCTTCAAAATCTCCCTCCAAAAGCCAAAATGCAAATCTGTCCTCACCCTTCACTTTTCCTATAAATAGAGGCTCCCTCTATGTTACTTCTCACACCAGAGCACTCTACAACCCAAGAGAAACTCACTGCTGTCATACTTCCTTGCATTTTCTCACAAGTGAAGAAAACCACCCTAAAAACCTCAAAAATCTGTCTTGAGCAAAACAACCTCCAAAACCATTTTCACTCAACCAAAACCACCACAAACCATCCACACAATCCACAAATGATGTGTGGGAGGTGTTCAAACCTTTAAACCAGCAAAAAACCTCATTTTCCTAAAAGTCAACTTTCAACCAAGGAAAGTTTGACTCCATACTCAAAATCTGCCAAAACATACACCAGGCCTGTTTTAATCTTTGCAAACCTCTAAACACCTTAGGTTTATGGTATACCAACTATCCATAACCTGAAATCTCATCATCATCACCTATTTCAAGTTCTGGTCCAAGATCCACTTGATTACTTCAAGTGCAAGAAAGGCCAACATTCTCACAAGGCATTGGACTTGGATTTCATTTGGAGGCTCCGAGGTTTTCCTTATATATTTGCTTGCTTGGAAGTCTACAAGAGGTTGGTAGTTACTATCTCTTTTTTCCAACTGTCATGAACATGAATAAATGCATTAGTTGTTACAATGTGCCTTATGTGTATGTGTAGTTCATGTTTGAATCTGTCACATTTTTGCTTGTCTACTCATTAATGTTTTTTGTTCTTATAATCCTTATGCAATATGTTATGTGGCTGTGTGTTAAGCCTTGAGGTCTCTTAAGTGCTATTGTATGTCATGTATGAACTTGTAAGGATAGTTGCTTTGTCATGCCTTAATGCTGTCTTGTGTTGGTTCTGTTTGTGAATATTGGCTTGCTTCGGTTGCATTATCACTTTCATGTCATGAAGCTGTTTGTTAACATTTTGATGTGGAAACCCTTGCATATTAGATCCATGTGATGTTTGTATTTTTGAAAACTAGTTTGGTTTTTGGTTCTGCAGCAGTTCTTGTTCTTGCATTTTTCAGCCCATGTACACTTTTCAACCAATAAGTCATTTTTGGTTCTACCATCTTTTGAGATCATTTGTGTGTTTTAACTTGATCCTTTATGCATTTTGAACTTGCTTGTGAGTGGTTCTGCCTCATTAAACTTGCTAAAGTTTGTTGGAATGAATCATTGGAATAATGAGGACCAATACCTATTTTTGATGTCTTGATGCTTGTAACTATTATGACATGTGCTTTTAGCTTGATACTTGCCTTTTGATATGTTAAGTGTGCCTTCATATTTCTTTGAGCTTTGCCTTGTATTTAACTTGCGTTTGTTAACATGAGAGCATTGTTACTTTGAAATCATATGAATGTTTGGCACTGTGATATTTGCATCAGTTGTTGATTTCCTTTAGGTCTATATTGGCATGACTGTTTTCAGACTTGATACATTCATATTTTATTAAAGTTGTTACTTGCCATTGTCCTTTATTGCATATGTTTGTTAACATGAAACATGACATTTGTTGGATCGTGTTGGTTTTGTTTCATCCCTTGCCTCACCACTGTCATCACTTAGGCACTAGGATAGGGTTTTTGTTGTAATCATGTTTTGTTCACATTTTGTTCACATTACCAATTGTGTTAAACTTGTATGTTTTGTTCTGATACATTGCAAGCCTTTTGGTATGAATCTGTTTTGAACTTGCTAGCCAGCCTCTTTGTTTAATTTCATGAGTACTTGCATCTTTATGCCTTGTGTTTATTGTTGAACCAACTGTCATGACTTTGTTAAGCTTGCAACTATTGTATAAATTAGAGGTATTAGGACTGATTTGTTATTGTATGCCAACCTTGCCATGTTGTAAAACTCATGCCTGGTGCCAACTGCCTAGGTTCATTTGAGACTGCCATAGCACCATTTCTGTTATAGGTTAATTTTTTACTTGTGTTTGTAAGATTGATTTGTGCATGTAGGACTAGGGCTAGCTATTGATCTTTGATATTGTCATATGTTGTTTCCAACTGCCTGAATTCATGAACATCACCATGCTGTTTTGATTTCTTTTTCAACTTTGTCAAGTTTACACTACCATGCTGCTTTATGTTGCTATGATCTTTTTTTTTAACTTTGCCAAGTTTATGCTTTGATTTCCTTTTCAAACTTTGTCAAGTTTATGCTATCATGATGCTTTGATTTCCTTTTTAAACTTTGTCAAGTTTATGCTACTATGATCTTTTTCAAACTTTGTCAAGTGATGTTGCTATGATTGCTTTCTAATTTTGTCAAGTTTTTTGCATTTGTAACTTGTTGGTAACCAAGAGCATGCCTTGTTTTCTAACTATCATCTAAACTACTTGCTGCCAGCATGATATTCTTGTTAGAAATATGTCTAGGCCCTTGTTCCTATGGTTGTAACCATCTTTCTTCAAGGCTTGATGTGAATTTGATATGTGTGGCATGATTTTATTTTGAGGACCAATTGCTGCTGTTGTTATGTATGAGTTTTACATGTTTGATCAATTTGTTAATTGCTAGTCCATGAACACATAACTGCTAGACTGTCAAGATAAGGCCATGTTGTTTGAACTGATACAATTTTATTAGGTTGTTTTGCTTTTGTTAAGGCATTGTAGAATTGCACATGTGTGGTTGGTTTGAATTTTGATTTTTCTTGCCATATGTTTTGCTGTCATGTTTCTGTTTTCTGTGCCAATTCATATGCCATCATTTTTGCTAAGTTCTTGCATCATGTTTGAATCCTTGATTATGTGTATGGATCACTTTTGTGTATGCATAGGCTACATCATGATTCGTTTTTATCTGCCAAGACAGCATTTCAACATGGTTGTTCCATTCTTGCTACTTGCATGCCAGATTTCATTTGAAGTGGTTTTTGATCAGTATTTGCATCTAGGATCCTTGGTTTACATGTTTGAAATTTGTGCATGCCATTACATAACCTTAATCCCTTCTGTCATGAGCTGTAGCTGGCATTTTGCATCTCAAGCATCATCTTTGCATTTGCATTCAAGTTTTAAATTGTGTGCTTTATTTGAGAAAACTGAGATTACCATTGAATTCCTTGTGAAATTTCACGTGAGATAGACCAAAATTTTGTTAAATTTGGTTGAGTTTTGAGTGATTTACATTGTTACCGTTTTCATGTTTGGTTTGTTCTTTTGTGCATCTTGCCTTGCCCAGCTTTTTCATTTTGTTAAGTATATAAGTTTTTAGGGGTGGCATAATACTTGGATGTATCGCCACCCCAGTGGTTAAACCTTCACTCTCTCATACGCCTTGCACTGCCTGAACCTGGGTTTGATCCATTGTGGGGATCAACCCTTTTATTTATTTTCATATTTGCCTTGTTTTCATTATTTTGTGTATCTTTTTCCTCCATTCAACAAGCGTGCGCCTTGGCTCACTTGGTAAGATTTTGAATTGGCAGCCATGAGGTGGTGGGTTCAACACCCACCAAGCGCCTCCCCTTTCCTTTTATTGCTTATTCCTTTGTTTTCTTATTTAATTGTTATTAATTTCTAAAAATCATAACTTCCTCATTTTTTTGTTATTTTTGAGTTATTCTTTTTGCATTAGCTTTGTATTTGTGCATATTTTCATGTGGTACAATTAATATTCTATAAATATCTTTTTTGAAAGCAACTTTGTATTAAAAACATGGTCATGTTTCTTTTAGGGTTTTACCCTCTTAATCATTTCAAAACTTTTGATTTATTTTTCTTAAGTTGGTTGTTGGGATGTGAGCTCTATGGTTGCCAACCTTTGTGTATGTGATTGCAATTGCTTTTTGCTTGTAAGCATTATGTTTGATTCATTTGATTTACATCCCAATGAAGTTATACTTGTTTGCATTGGTTGTTACCTTCGCCTTTGTCAAGATATGCTTAATTCCTTACCTTTCATTAAGTCTTGTAAGAACTCACCTTTGCTTGCCTATTGTAATATACTTGCATGTTTTGGTTGTGACCATCTATTTGATTGAAATCATTGATATTGTGATATCCTTATACCATGCTTTGGTTGTAGCCATTCATCCTATTTGACGTACTTGCTTATTGTAATATGCTTGTATATGCTTGCATGTGCTTGGTTGTAATCATGTCTCTTGTACTCATCATGTTTGTTTGATTGTTTTTGCTTTGTTAAGTTTGTTTTCCCCAAGTGATGGAACTCTTTAGTTCTCATCCAAGTTGTCTCCCCTTCTATCCTTCCAAAGGAAAGTCTCTCTATTGACCTTTGGGTCATAGATAGCTCATTACCCTCCCCTGACTTTGTTAAGTCATCCATACACTTAGTTAAGTTAGAACCTATCCACTAGACTTTGCTTAAGTCTAAAAAACTTACCCCTTATTATGAGTGCTCTTTCAATTAGAACTTAGGATAGAGTTTGTTAACTCTATGTAAGAATCATGGAGATGATTACTTACTCCCCTTTCTTGAGTGTTCAACTTAGATCTAGAGAGTTTTCTTAAACTCTACACAAGCATTGTAATGTTTGTTCCCCTTTGAACCTTGATCATAATCAAGTGTTCTTCAACCCTAGTGAGGTGAACTACGATTACTCTGATTCTATCCTAGTTAGGATACGTAGGCAGAGGACGCGATGTCTTTGCGAGCAAACTTAGAAAATATCTTTAGGTCTTAACCTACACCTTTTACCCAATCCCAATCTCTAGCAAACATTTAGAAAACTTAGCATACTAACAAACAAAAGGTTCCTGTAGAGTACTACAGATGTTCAGGATGTGAAATACCTACCCTATGCATAACCAACCCCCGATCCCCGAATCTCTTAGTATTGTTGTTACATCGCGCAAAAGGTTCTTTCTCTCTTTAGACCTTTCCTTTGGATAAATTAAAGTCCGGTTGTGAATTTAAGAATTAAAGATTCAAGTTAATAAATAGCTTGGTATCACGATTCTCACAGCAACAGAAATGGTGACTTCACTGGGGACGCTTAAACTTGAGGGTTTAGCCTATTTTGTTTGATTGTATGCTATATTTGTAAATATTTGCTTAACATGTATATTTGTCAATATATTTGTTTGTATGTGGGATATTGGGCACTTTGAGTGGTGAGACAGTCCTATACCCGGACTCGAGTGCAATTATGATAGGATGGTGGTATATTCAAGAAAGCTTATAGGGAGTTGATTCCCGACCAAGCTAAATTGAGAAACCACCGCTCAGTGTAGGCTCTCTTGAGAGTTTAGTATTGTTGAACGAGTATTCGTGAAAACAATGCTACTTTCGACGAAGGAGCCTGTGACACTGTGGACTTTTAGATTACATTTTACCCCACTTTGTCCTTATTAGGATGTAGTGCGATGGCTATAAGGAAGTATTTCCGAAATAGTCGATACGCGATACTACACTTGGACGAGACTCTCTTGAGAATACTATCGATTACCAAGTTGATTTGGGAAGTTGATAATATCCGAAAGATGGGTTGTCGACTCTGAGAACCGTTTAGAACCTTGCTCTATAGGTTTGAAAATCCATATTACACACCTTTTGAGGATGGGTAGACCTTGGATCCACGCTCGTGTCCTTTAAACCTAGGCTTGTGTTTGTGTGCATATGTGTGATCTTTGCATTACCTATGTTTGTGCATTCTTTGCATTCATAAACATCATATCATAAGGTTTCATGGAACTCATACTTTTTGTTTGTAAACATCAAGGTTGTTATGGATAGTGAAAGAAAGAAAACTTTGAAGTACACTTACAAGGGTTTTAACCTAGATGACCTAAGGAGGTTGAGCACCTTGGTGACAGATCCAGAGGGGTTCCAAAGCAGGTATGGGAAGCTGTTGTTACTATTGAAGATAAAAATGGATAGTGGACTTCTTTCTACGCTTCTCCAGTTCTATGATCCACTCTACCATTGTTTCACCTTTCCCGATTATCAGCTAGTACCCACACTAGAAGAATACTCTCATCTGGTTGGATTGCCCATTCTTGAAGAGTCTCCTTTTCCGATCATGGAGAAGGACCCTAAGGAGCAAGATATTGCTAAAGCTACACGTTTGAGTTTGATTGATATTCGAAAGATCATGACTATAAAAGGAGGAGTGTTTGGGTTAAACGCATAATTTTTGGTTGAGAAAGCTCAATACTATGCAGATCATTTGAGCATGGATGCATTCGAGGCTATCCTTGCCTTGCTCATTTATGGTATCTTTTTGTTCCCTAGCTTCGAGAATTTTGTGGACCTCAATGCCATTAAGATATTCTTGAAGAAGAACCCTGTGCCTACTTTGCTAGCAGATACCTATCATTCTATTCATCTGAGGAACTTTCATAATGGAGGGATGATTACTTGTTGCGCTCCTTTATTATACAAATGGTTCACTTCGCATTTGCCTAAAGCTAACGCTTTTTGGGATCCAAAGAAAGGTTGATGGTCACAGAAGATTATGGCTCTCACTCACTTCGATATTGATTGGTATAGTCATGACTATGATGGAACAATGACCATTAACAATTGTGGGGATTTCGGTAATGTACCTCTTCTCAGTGCTAATAGAGTAATCAATTACAATCCAGTCCTCGCCCGTCGACAATTGGGATATCCTTTGAAGGACAAGCCCAATGGTGTTCATGTGGAAATAATTTTATTCAAAGAAGAAAAGGGTAGTCAAGAGATGAAAGAGAAGATTCTAGAAGCTTGGAAGCATCTGCACAAGAAAGGGAAAAAGGATCTTGGAAAACTCAACTGTGTCTCTTTGGAACCATACCTCAAATGGGTCCGAAAGAGAGCTATCACATTAAGGATGCCTTATCCTAAACAAGAACCTATGGCTTTGAAGGAAGAACGCACCTTGGTCTTCATGTCTGAAGAAGAAAAACTGAAAATCGCTTTGGTCAAAGCGCGACAAACGGAAGACGCTTGGAAGCACAAGTATCAAGTGGTTGTTGAAGAGAATACAGAACTCCAGAAACAACTCCAGTTGAAGAACGAAGAAGTAATCTCTTGTAAGAAGAGGAAAGCACAATAAGATTTGATTCCTTCTAGTCCTCAGTCTACTCTGTGGAAGTTAATTGTGGACAAACTCATTCTTGAGAGGGCTCAGATGGAAAAAGAGATCGAGAAGCTCAACATGAGGCTTCTAGGGGAACCTTCTTAGGATTCATTAGCTTTTGTTTAGCTTTATGCTTAAAACTCTTGTAAGAGGAAACAATATTTTGTAATCCCATCTCGTTGATCAATGAATTTAAGTCTATAATGACTTTTGATGTTTGTAAACATTTGAGTTCCATGACACTGTGCGCATTTGCATTTGCATTCTCATTTTTCTAACCATTCAAGGAAATTCAAACTTTTCTTTTGCAGACGACAACATGGTAAGACGAGGCATGCTTCCTTTCCCGGATTTGAAGTTGGGCCGTCTTAGAATGCTAGCAAGCCTTGTCAAGAACCCCTCTGCCTTCATTGCCAAATATGGAGATCTCCTACCATTGATAAGTACTCGAGTCAACGAGTTCATGCTGCAGGCTCTTGTTGAGTTTTATTCTCCAATCTACCACTGCTTCATCTTCCCAGATTTTCAGCTGCTTCCGACCATAGAGGAGTATACTGATTACCTGAAAATTCCATGGACTTTCAAAGCTCCTTATGGAAAACCTAAAAGAAGGGATTTGGCCAAAGCCTTACATCTCAGCCTAGAGGATTTACCACCTATGAAAGAAAAATGAGGATGTTATGGAATGGAAGCAAGACCACTAATGGAGATGGCTAAATTCCATTACGAAAATAGAAACCTAGGGATTTTCGAAGCCATTCTAGCCTTCCTGGTATATGGCATGTACCTCTTCCCAAGTCGTCATGATTTCATCAGCGAGGAGGCAATCCGTCTCTTCATCATCAAGAATCCAGTAAATGAGATATTGGCAGATACACATATGGTCATCCACCACCACACCTTATATGACCTCGGACAGTTTTCATGCTGCCTCACATTACTCGACAGATGGTTTACCTCCCATTTGCCCAAGACTCACGTCCTTTGGAGGCTTTACAGGAAGAGTGCATGAATTTCCAAGCTCATCACTCTCAAGCACTACGATATCACCTGGTATGACCCCAACCTTGGTAATCTAGCTATGATTCCCAGTTATGGAGACTTCCCCAATGTGCCTCTCATTGGGACCAAAGGATTCATCACCTATAACCCCATTCTCGCGTAGCGTCAGTATGGGTATTCAACCGGGCCAGAGCCCGAGCCCGAGCTGCTAAGACCTTGCTTCTGTGAAACCGGTTGCAACCAGGAGTTGGAAGCCCACGCCTACTACGCTCAGAATGATTCTCACCTCCAGGGTATAACTGCAATGGAGAACATAAGCTGTTTAACTACCAGAGCTTACTTGCTTTGGTAGAAGGAAATAACTTTGACCATGTTCTACACTCGTGATCACGAGATAACGATGGAGCCAGAAGTCCTCGTGACTAGGGAAGAGCTAAAATACGCTTTGATCAAAGCACAACGAGAAAATGAAGACCTGTGGGAGATCATCCGCCAGGATCGAGTTCGCGTTGAAGACCAAGAAGGAGAAGGATCATCTTGTTAGAATGATCATTGTTTCACCATTTCCTGCTTTCCCTAAAAGGATTGTAATCCTATGTTGCATTTACTTTCGCTTCTTGTTGTAAGAAAGGTCTTGCTTTTTAGCAAGAGCCATGTAACAGCCCAATTTTGATTAACTAATTAATTTATTTATTGGCATTATTTTAATTATGGGATAATGTAGTAATATGTTAAGTTTGCATATTATGCTATTTTATCATTTGGGGAGTTTTGGAAAATTAAGTTGGAAATATTTTGGATATTCTTAATTAATGGTTAAGTGGATGATTTATGGAAAATGACTGGAAAATATATATTATGGAGGAAATAGAATGGAAAGAAATATAAAGAATAGAAATACAAAGAAAAGGGAGGAGAGTTGGTAAGGAAAAGAAAAGGGAAGAAAAAGAGAAAGAAGGAAAAGGAGGAGAAAAGAGAAGAAGAAGAAAAGTGTGGAAATCATCAAGAGCAACTCAAAGCTTCGATTTAATCAGGTAAGGGTGTGAAATATTACTATCTTAATCATTGTGTATGATTGTGTATATGTGTTGGATTGTTTGGGTGTTTTTGGATATTTTCCATTTTAGGTCGAAATGAGTTTAATCGGTAGAAACTGAGTTTTATCGGTTAGAATTTGGAATAGACGGTGTAGTATAGGTCGAGTGATGAGTGGGTTGTGCTACTGGAACTGATTTGGATTAAATCGGTCAGTTTGTGAGGTTTGGGCTTTTGGACAGCCATGGAAGTTCTGAGTTCACAGGTTCTCCAGGCGAATGGCAGCGAAGCTTCGCCAGGCGAAGCCCAGCGAGCAGCAGCGAACCAAGTCAGTAGTATCCACCCTGTCTTCGCTGGCAAGTTCGCCAGGCGAATGAGTGTGGCGAAGGTTCGCCAGGCGAGTGTGCTAGCGAGTAATTCCAGAATAACTCCCAGTGGTCTTCGCTGGCAAGTTCGCCAGGCGAACGAAGCAGCGAAGGTTCGCCAGAGGCTTCGCCAGGCGAAGGTTGGCGAATGCGACAACATTTTCCTGTTTTTTGTGTTTTTCCTTCCCACGCGGATTTCTTTATTCGGTTATGTCTAATCCTTATTTGAATGGATAGTTTGTGTGTTGTTGTGATGACATGCTGTGGGTAGCCTTTGGGCGTGAATCCTAGAAATTGATTCTTAACCGTGAAATTGTAGCCGTTTGGCAATTTTATGCATTTGTCTGAATTGAATGGAAATGCATGATGGATTAATATGAATGTACATAGATTGTATGTACCTGTATGAGATGAATATGTATAGTGATATATTTGCGAATATGTATGCATGTAGAGAAATGTTGTGAGTCATTTTGCATAAAAGGCATGATGATGTACATTCTAGCGATGTTGATTCCTTGGAGAATCTGTGTAATCTATGATTCCTTGGAGAATCTGTTAGGTAATTTGATTCCTCGGAGAATCTGCTGAATATTCGATTCCTATGAGAATCTGATGAATATTTGATTCCTTGGAGAATCTGCTGAATAAATTGATTCCTCGGAGAATCTGCTGAATATTCGATTCCTAGAAGAATCTGATGAATATTTGATTCCTTGGAGAATCTGCTGAATAAATTGATTCCTCAGAGAATCTGCTGAATATTCGATTCCTAAGAGAATCTGATGAATATTTGATTCCTTGGAGAATCTGCTGAATAAATTGATTCCTCGGAGAATCTGCTGAATATTCGATTCCTAGGAGAATCTGATGAATATTTGATTCCTTGGAGAATCTGCTGAATAAATTGATTCCTCGGAGAATCTGCCGAATGACTTGATTCCTCAGAGGATCTGCTGCGTGATATGATTCCTAGGAGAATCTGTTGAGTGATTGTGTGCCCTTGTAGGGAGATAGTGATATGATTCCTAGGAGAATCTGTTGAGTGATTGTGTGCCCGTGTAGGGAGATAGTGATATGATTCCTAGGAGAATCTGTTGAGTGATTGTGTGCCCGTGTAGGGAGATAGTGATATGGTTCCTAGGAGAATCTGTTGAGGGATTGTGTGCCCGTGTAGGGGGATAGTGATATGATTCCTAGGAGAATCTGCTGAACGATCGAGTCGTACCGTATTGAATTGCATAGAGTCGTGAGTCGGTCTCTATGAGTTGCATTTACCATTGTTGCCGTTGTGCATTGGGAAATGAACATAATATGTGTATGTTATGTGAATTGATATGAATTGGGACGAAAAACATGATTGAATATGCTAAATGATATATGTATATGTGTAGATATATGGATATGTTGACATTTATGTGAATCGGTGTTGAAATAAGCATATTGTGTGCGTTGCTTGATAAATGTTGTAATGCATGTTGTATGTATGCCATTGTAAGTGAAGAATGCATGAAAATATATTACGAACATATGTGCATTTCTTAGTAATTATGATGATGATGTTGAAAATAATGAATGCGTATAAGGCTCATGAACACTAGGGTAGAATGACATGATATCGTTCCTAGTGGAGCAATCACCGGGGTAGAACAACTGTGGCGTTGTTCCTGGTAAGGTATAACGATATAGTCGCATACATTGGGGTAGAATGACAAGATGTCGTACCCAGTGGAGTGATCACCGGGGTAGAATGACTATGTGTTGTTCCTGGTGGGGTATGAGTGATGTACCCATAAATCCCGAGCACGAATTGGTGGAATTGATGGGCTTTATGTGAGCCATATGGCATGGATAGAATTGTTGATTAGAGTTATGCTTACGTATGTGTACATGACTTGTGTAATTGAAAATGATGAATATGTGATTGTTAGGAGAAGTGGGCATATATACATGATATGTTGATTTAAGAGTGGTGAGTATGTGAGTGTTGTATGAAAGTATGCTATGTGCATGATAATATGCTTGATGATCAACCATGTTAGTTTATATGATGAGGTAATTGAGAAGTATGTGTGAATTGAATATGAAATGTGGTGAGAAATGTGGCATATATGTATTTTATGATTGTTTGTATACATAATTATATGCATTGATTATTATGGTAATATTTCTCACCGTTCTGCTGGAATGATGTCCTACATGACATTATGCAGGTATTTCAGAGTAGATCTGCTTGTAGTCTCAAGGCCGCTATTGGTGTAGCTATTTAGCGATTTATTTATGTTGGGTCGAGTCATGCTCTGGTCGTGTAACACTGGGATCGCTTGGTTTATGTTTTAGAAATATACTATGTTTTCTTGTTTATTGAAATAATAAGAAGTTGGCCTTAGTGCCCGAGCCTTGTTGATTTATGTGATGAAAAAAAATATTTCTTTTATGAAAAATCATTGGATAAATGAATCCGCTGCTACATGCTAATTGAAATTGTAAAACATGATTATTTCTTGAAGTGTTGATGAGCATGACAGGTGTTTTGAAAGTTTTAAGTGTGACACCCTTGGTTGAATGCATGTTAATTTTACTCTGATTATTTTAATTAATTGTGGGGATTAGAGGGGTGTTACAAGCCATCTATTGTAATAGACTTTAAATTATCAATGAAAAACGCTTCTTAAAGCATGTCGTTACATGTTGTTCCAACTTTTTTGTTTGTAAACAAAATTTGCTTTTCCTTGAATGGTTTGTGCATTTGCATTCGAATTTCCATTCGCATCTCATCCCGCATGGGTCTTGCATTCGAGTTCCGCAGCTCATCCTTTGTTCTTATGTTAGAAGAGGGAGGAAGTTCACGTTGAATTCACACAAGTACAATACCCGGGCCCAAGCTCAACGCAGAATGGCGGATAACGACCAAAGAATCAACCAGCTTGACAACGACATTGAGGGGATTAAAGACAATGTCATTCATATCATGGAGGTTCTCAATATGATTAAAGAAAAGATAGATACACATGCTACCGTAGTTTCTGAAGTCGTCACAACAGCAACGAGTCTTCCCACCGCTCCAGTCGTGACAACCGAATTCCCATTCGGCATGTCCATGGACTTCTTACCTCCAATAAATAATCTTCAATCAACCAGATTTCAACCGCAAGTTGGTCCAATGGCAACAAATCCCATTTTTACTCAAGCAGGGGGACCAACTCTGGTCCGACCTGTGTTCAACCATCAGCCGATCTTTGACGTACCAGATGGCTCTGAAGCAGAAGATGAGAAGCACGAGAAGCTGAGAGTGGAAATGGACATCATGGCTAAAAGAATGAGAGCCATCAAAGGAAGCAATCTTTTCGGATCAGATTCCAAAGTCATGTGTCTGGTGTCCGGCTTAGTATTCCCCAAAAATTCAAGATGCCCGTGTTCGACAAATATGAGGGGACCACTTGTCCCAAGGTACACCTGATAATGTATTGCAGGCGGATGGCTCTGCATATTGAAAACGATAAACTGTTGGTGCACTGCTTTCAGGATAGTCTTAAAGGAGCATCAGCTAAATGGTATTTAAGCCTGGATTAAGCAAAAATCCATGGTTTCCAAGACCTTTCAGATGCCTTCATTCAACAGTATAAATACAAAATGGATCTGGCTCCAGACCACCGTCAGCTCCTCAGCATGACATAAAAGAGCACTGAAACCTTCAAAAAATATGCGCAAAGATGGCGCGGGACTGCTGCTCAGGTGGAGCCACCCCTTACTAAAAAGGAATTGGCAGACTCGTTCATAGACACGGTCAGACCAGAATTCTATGAGCGGCTAATCAGCAGTGTCACGACCAATTTCTCTGACATCGTAGCGGTGAGAGTCAAGGTTGAGGTCGGTTTAAAAAGTGGGAAAGTGACTACTCCAAATACTAATTCAAGCACCAGTGCTGCAACGAAGCCGGCCAACAACTTCCATAAAAAGAAGGAGGGGGCGTAAATGTTGTAACGTATGGAAAGATGGCGCAAAGTTCCAGGAACCATCGCCAACAACATCATCCACCATCATACATAGCAGCTGTGACCCCTGTTTTTCAATAGTCAGCGCAGCAGGGTCCTCAACATGAGGCATCCAGCAATCAACAACAATATCATTCTAATAATCAACAACAGTATCATCAATAGCAGGGCCAGCAGCCTCAAAATAGGGCTCCAAGGGCAAATTACCAGGGGAATCGGCCAAAAATACAACCTATCCCAATGAGTTACGCTGATCTATTCCCAATGCTGATAGAAAGAGGGTTGGTCAAGACAAGAAAATTAGGTGCTCCAGCTAATCCACTTCCGTTCTACTACAACGCCAATGCCCGCTGTTTATTCCATGAGAACGCTCTGGGCCATGACCTTGAAGGATGCTTCGTGCTCCAGCACCTCGTCCGAGAGTTAATCGAAAAAAGAATTCTGTCTTTTGAAGACAACCATCCGAACGTAAAGAATAACCCTCTACCAAATCATGGTGGAGTGAATGCTATTACTGAAGAAGGGGAAGGGTCTGAAGCTAAGACTCTTACTACCATTGACGAAATCAAAGTGTCGTTGGTGGAACTACACAAATGTCTTGCTCAAGCATGGACACTTAAAACTTCTCATGAAAATTGCGAACAATGCATGTTGAACCCACAAGGTTGTGACCTTGTGCAAAAGGATATTCGAGCAATGTTGGAGCAAGGAATGATAGAGATCCCTAGTAGAAAGAAAAAAGAAGATGTAGCGGTCATTGAATCTGTGTTCAATATGCCTGAAGAGCCTAGCAAAAGGGTCGTTTTCAGAAATAACAACAACAACAACAACAACAACAACAAAAGCGTCCGGCCAGTGTTCCGCGACGACGCACCCCTAAAATTTGGGAGAGGTCAAGCCAGATTTGAACCAAGAGGAAGATCTAAACCTCACCCAAGGGCCATAACACCAAGACAAGATCACTCATGTTGTGAAGGAATTTTCAAAGAAAGAAAGCCAGCAAATGTAGCCAATATCGCCGGTGGGAGTAAAATGACCCGAAGCAGTCGCATGTACCAACCACGAACGAATAATGCAGTTCCTCCGCCAGCGGTTTCCATTCCAAAAGCTGCTGCTCCTCAAAAATACATTCCAGAAGGAGTTGGCACTAAGGAACCTTGTATCAAAGAGAGTCTCAAAAATGATGAAGAAGAGTTTCTGCGTATTATCCGACGAAGTGACTACCGGGTGGTAGATCAGTTGAACCAGACATCGTCTAAGATCTCAGTCATGTCATTACTCTTGAGCTCTTCAGCGCATCGTCAGGATTTGCTAAAGATCCTAACGTAAGCCCACGTGACCAAGGACATTACAGTGGGGCAGTTCGACTCCATTGTGGCAAATATCACGGCCTGCAACACTCTAAGCTTTGATGACAATGATCTAACAGCTGAAAAACGCAAGCACAACCGTCCTCTGCATGTGTCAATTAAATGCGAAGAAGATACATTGTCCAGGGTGCTTGTTGATACAGGATCCGCGCTCAATGTGATGCCAAAGAGAACACTAGCCAAACTGGCTTACCAAGGTGATAATATGAGGCCAACATCCCTCGTGGTGAAGGAATTTGATGGGTCTAGAAGAGCTGTAATTGGGGAGGTCGATCTTCCTATCATGATAGGACCGCAAGTTTTTGAGGTCACCTTTCAAGTGATGGACATCAATCCGGTCTATAGTTGTCTACTGGGGAGGCCATGGATACATGCAGCGGGCGCTGTAACCTCTATCCTCCATCAGAAGATGAAGTTTGTTGTTGATGATCAGTTGGTCACTGTTCACAGAGAAGAGGATCTGATGGTGAGCAACCTATCCTCATTCTGATACATTGAAGCTGACGAAGATTCCCTCTAAATAGCCTTTCAAGCGCTAGAGATAGCCCACGTTGTTCTGGTAGACAAGTATGACATAACTCGCGGTCTATCCTTCACATCTGTTCAGAGTGTCAAAGTTGTGCTAAAAGATGGAATACCGTTGGGATGGGGAGAAGTCATTGAAGTCAACGCCCGGGCGAAGAACGGTCGGCAAGGTTGGGTTACAAACCAACTCTAGAAGGCGAGCCGGAAGAAGTCTTTGAAAGAAATATTTACCAGTGGCGGAATAAAAATCAACGCTATCATTGCTGAGGATGAGGATTGTGATCTAGATCATCTGATAACTCGGGGAGGAGCAGCTTTACACAACTGGGAGGCTGTGGAAATTCCTGTCTTTTTACCTTTAGAGTAATCCATTTTGCTTGTTAGCTTTGTGTTTTCCTTAAAGTTCCTGGTCTTGCCCAAAGGCCTGCGAATTATTTTGTATAGGCCACTTTGTGATTTGAAAATCTATGAATGAAAAGTGTTTTTGTTAAAACTCTTGTTTATTTCTTGCTTATCATTTTCACTCTTTTTGTTAAAAGGAAAAATGGCAACTTTTTGAAAAAAGTAAAAGCAACCCTTCATCTGCATGTCTGTGTGTGTGTCTAATTATTCCCAAAAATAAAACATGCAGAACACCTCCATTACCCACAGAATCCCGTGATCCTTCAGTTCCTTCTACCAGTGGTCCATCTGTCTTCCAAGCTGAAGAAGAGAATGATGAAGAATTAGAAGTCCCAAAAGAGTTGAAGAGGATGACTGAGTATGAAGATGTTTATCTCCAGCCGTACAAAGAGCAGATTGAGGTCATCAACTTGGGGTTCAAAGAAGAGAAAAGGGAAGTCAATATTGGGGCATCATTGGGGCAAGAGGTCAAAAGCAGGCTGATAGCACTCCTCAGAGATTATGTCGACATATTCGCTTGGTCTTATCAAGACATTCCAGGGTTGGATACCGACATTGTTATGCATAAGCTCCCCCTGAAGCCAGAGTATCCTCCGGTCAAGCAAAAACTTCGCAGATCAAGGCCAGACATGGCTCTTAAAATCCGAGATGAGGTCAAGAAACAGATTGATGCAGGCTTTTTAGCAGTATCCAAATATCTGGAGTGGGTGGCAAACATCGTGTCAGTCCCAAAGAAAGATGGCAAAGTCAGAATGTGCGTCGACTACAGGGATCTAAATAAAGCAAGTCCAAAGAACGATTTCCCTCTATCACATATCGACACTTTGGTGGATAAAACAGCTAGTTTCGCAGTATTCTCATTCATGGAAGGATTTTATGGTTATAATCAAATAAAGATGGACCCGGCCGACATGGAAAAGACAACCTTCATTACACCCTAGGGCACCTATTGTTATAAGGTCATGCCTTTTGGTTTGAAGAATGCAGGGGCAACATATCAAAGGGCCATGGTCACACTCTTCCATGATATGATGCAAAAAGAAATTGAAGTATATATGGATGACATGATCGCAAAGTCTCAAAGCGAAGAAGACCATTTGGATCATCTATTGAAGCTATTAGAGAGACTCCGAAAGTATCAACTACAATTAAACCCAGCTAAATGCACCTTCAGGGTTCGCTCAGGCAAATTACTCGGCTTCATCGTTAGTCAACATGGAATTGAAGTAAATCCCGACAAGGTTAGAGCAATCCAAGAAATGCCGGCTCCTAAAACAGAGAAACAGGTCAGAGGTTTCCTCGGACGTTTGAATTACATCTCCAGGTTCATCTCCAATCTAACTCCTACTTGCACGCTGATCTTCAAGTTGTTACGAAAGGATCAGACGGTAGTATGGAACGAAAACTGCCAGTCAGCGTTTGAGAAAATCAAGCAGTATTTACAAGAACCTCCGGTGTTGATTCCTCCAGTGCCTGGAAGACCATTGTTCATGTATATGACCGTACTAAAAGATTCGATGGGTTGTGTCTTAGGCCAGACTAATGAGTCGGGAAAGAAAGAGCATGCAATCTACTACCTAAGCAAGAATTTCACCGATTGCAAGAGTCGTTACTCTCCCCTAGAGAAAGGTTGTTGTGCTTTAGCATGGGCCGCCAAGCGCCTGAGACAATACATGATCTGCCATACCACAATGCTGATTTCTAAAATGGACCCCATCAAGTACATATTTGAAAAACCACCTCAAACGGGAAGATTGGCCAGATGGCATATGCTCTTATCAGAATATGATATCTAGTATGTGGCTCAAAAGTCTATCAAAGGAAGTGTCTTGTCAGAACACCTTGCAGAGCATCCCATGGAAGATTATCAACCACTCAAGTTTAAGTTCCCTGATGAAGATGTAATGTACATTCATCGCACGAAACTATAACCTGGTCCCGAAGAAGGTCTCGAGCCTGGATCTCGGTGGGAAATGATGTTCGATGGAGCATCAAACAAAAACAGACATAGCGTTGGGGCTGTTTTGAAAAATCCAACCGGAGGGTATACGGCTGTGTTGTACCCCAAATTTTGACCCCTTAGATCCTCATTATCATTTTTAGAAGCATGATCATGCATTATCTAACCCTAAATCAGTGCAAGTTTATTATTGTCAAGTTACAGATGAATCAGGGTTCTCGCACCGACAAATTCAAAACAATCAAGGAATGATCAACCAATGATTTGGGCCAATTCAATCATGGAATGAAATCAAAGACAATATCAAAGTCAAATGGGAAGTCAATTTGAAGAAATCGTTTCAGAATCAAGAACAGTGCAGTCAGGAGGCCCCGATTAGGGTTTTTAACCAGTGGAAAGTCAACTGTGGTTTGACTTTGATGTTGGGAAAGGTTTTAATGGTGGGAGTGAGGTCCATGAAGTTAATATAGGCTATTAAAGACTATTCAAGAAGTGTCAAAGTCCCAGGATGTCCAGAATATCAACAGGCGACTCGATCGGCACCGATCGATCGTACGGTTGACCGAAAAGTCAACTCCTCGAATTTTGAGAATTGGAATCCAAGTTGTGAATCAAAGTTGTTCCTTATGTCATAATGGACTTGCATATCAATTTTCATGATCATTGGATCAAAGATGAGAGAGTAATCGAGAAATCGGGAAATTAGGGTTTTGAAAAGGGCTAAACCGTATCTCCTTAACCGCACATCCAATTGAGTTGGTTCTAGTCTCATTTGAAAGCTCTTGACAAGTCCTACAAAAGTCCCATACTAGTCCACAACCAGAAAATGCATACTTTTTGAGATATAAGCAAAAACATTCCTAGAAGGGAAAATAACAGAAAATTTCTAAGTCATTTTCACTTTAGAAGCTAAAATCAGCCAACTTCAAGGGGGTTTTTCACCTAGTTTCAAATAGAATCAAGATTTCTGGCCAACATGAAAGTTTTAGTACTATGTGAGGGCTTTCTAAATTGTACAAGAACATCTCAAGGTGAGTTGTGAGCTGAGAGATACATGTGTTCAAAGTTGGTATTTTGTCATGCTAGTCCCACATTGACCAATATTGCAAAAGCACCTCTATCACTCAAGTGGGCCAATTCTAACTTATCAAACTCATACTATCTGATATATTGAACATACTTAGCATGTTAGAACAGAGAGTTATCATGGAAACATCATGGAATTAAAGTTTGAAGTTTCATTGCCTAAGTTGAAAACTTTGACTTTTTCAAGCATGAGGTGTAAAGCAATTCTGCTCCAGCCACTCTACCAAGCCTCTAGGCTGTGTTTTCTCAGTAAAAACATCATTAAAACTTGCCCATTGGGTTAGGGAGACAGCCAAGAACCAGAAAAAGCAAGGCAAGTGGACAATTGGATGGAAATATCTTAGTTTTCTTCATGGTGAAGCAAGGTTACATAGCAAGCTCCTCACTTCATATTTCTATAAATAGGGACCTCAAACCCCTCATTTGGGACATCAACATCATTCTGAAAACCTGCTAAAAGGAGCCCTCTCATCACACCTCTCTCTCACTTACATTTTGCAAAATCACCAAAGTAGCCAAAATTGCCAAAATTCAGCATTTTGCAATCTTGCTACCACATTGAGCTACACATGTTCCAGCACTCAAATCTTCATCCACACATCCTAGAAATCATATATAGGAGGTGTACAAACACTTAAACCACCCAAAAATTCAAAGATTCCAAAAGTCAACTTTCCATGGAACTTCCTTTGACCAAAGTCCATAAAATACACCAAATCTTGATCCAAACACTTGCTTGAGGTTTTGATTGTTTGAACACCTCAAATATACCATATATCAGCTGTCCAAACCTTCATTTGCCATCAAGAACTCACAAATCTCATTTTTGCATCTCATTTGGATTGTTTCTTAAAGTTCAAGTAAGAGCACAATACCAAAGCTTGGATTTCACTACCTCTGGTTTTCTCAACACTCTTGGCTTGCTCACAAGGAACTTCAACAGGTATGTAGCATCTCTAGCATCTCTTGCTTTATACTTCCATGACTTGGGCATTTTGAGTGATTTTTGTGAATTTTGAGTTATGAAATGTATGATGATTTCAATGATGTTTGTTAATGTTTGGTAAGCATCTTGCCTTTGTTTTACCAATATGCTATATGAATTTAAATGATTGAGATCAAAAGTATAAGGTGGCTATCATAAAGGGTTTAGTGCCAAAAACTGTCATGTGATTAATTTTGAGTAACAAGGCTGTTGACTTCATGGTGGTAATGCTGCCAGAATTAGACCATAGCAGTAGGACAGGGTACTTTTGCATAGCACATTGAAATCATGTTTTCATCATCCCAGCCCATCTCTAAATGGCATTTATGACATGTTTATGTACTCTCTTCTTTGTTTTGAACATAGCACCAAAGAATCACATATGAACACAAACACTTGAAACCACACAGGCCACTCACAATTAGGTTTTTGCATAAAACTTGTTTTCCACCAAAACACACTTCACACACACTTTATAATGACAATTTGGAATGTGTTAGTATGCTCATTTTACACAAAAAATCAATGTATCAAAGTTCACATCTTCATGTGCATCAATGTTTGGATGACTTGCATATGCTATGCCATTTTTCATGACAGGTGGTCTCCTTGGAATTTCAATGTTTAGATCATCTCATTATCATCCACATGTGCTGTACAAATGATTAAATTGTTTAAATTTGCTTTGGAACTTCATCTGTGCATCATCATGCATGATTGTTCATCATTTTGCAAAATGTCTCATTCTCACATGTCAATTTGGAAATGCTTGTGTATTCTTGCTATCTCATTGTTTCTACAGCTTCATATGACCATATGTGTTGTGTTTGAATGAACCAAAACATTGAAAACAACCTGCACAATGATTTGTTTCACATCATGCTTCACGCACACATAATACACACAAATTGCAATTTGAATGCTACACTTTCATATGTTTGTTCCAGATCTGATGTTTTCACCTACACACACTAGATATCACATGTTTAAGATGTCTTGATGGTTGGTACAGCTCCTGAACACCCCAAACTCCAAAATCACTTTGTTATGCATGTGTGTTCTTATGTGTTTTTGCAAACTGAACATGACTTTCATCTATCTGAAACTCCTGGCCATAAACCTGTTCCAGTCTGTTTATATATCATATTTTGGATGTGTATGTGGATTTACTTGGCTTTGAACATGTTTGTATCAAGGTGTCCATGTCATTTTGCAAATCAAAAGCACATAAACACACCAGCTATCGTTTTTTTCACAGGAAAATGAATCTCAGAAAACTAACACCACCATCCTCTTCCTCTCATTTTTCTACCCAATTTACATATAAAATTTGTCTCGATCCGATGAGCGGTTAGTGAGATACGGTATAAAACGTATTTGGTTTCGATTATGTTTCCATGCATTCAAAACACACACACACACCAGTCAGCGTTTTTTTCACTAGGTGAACAATTTGGAAAAACTAACATCACCATCCTCTTCCTCTCATTTTTCTACCCAAGATCCATATAAAATTTGCCTCGATCCGATGAGCGGTTAGTGAGATACGGTATAAAACGTATTTGGTGTTGATTATGTATTTTGCCCAGCCATGATTCAAAACGAGCCTTGTATACATATTGTTTCCATTTGATTAATGGATGTAACAGCCGCCCCAGCGGTAAGAACATGCGCGCAATTATACCTTTCACCATCATGACCAGGGTTCGATCCAGGTGGAGGTCGAACCCTTTTATTATTTTTCCTATTTGTACATAAACTTCAAAAATTCGTAACTCTCTCATTTTTTATCGTTTTTCACCCGTTCTTTTTTCATTGTGTTTATTTTAATGTGTACTTTCATGTCATAATTTTATTTTCCATGTTTGATTATTTTTTCACCACGTTTTATGGTGCGCAATCCGCGCGTCAACGGTACTAACCCTATTTGGTTGCAGATGAAATTTAGAAGGTTTCCTCTTGTGTTTTCTCAGGAAAATTGATTGTTATAATATCTATATATGTTTGTCAACATGTTAGAATTTTTACCTTGAATTATTTTTATATTTATCTCATCTGTCTGTTAACGGTATTCCAGGTGCGAACTGTCGTCACGGTTCTCGTACCAAAACAATTGCTCTGATTGTCATCATTGCTTTCCATCTTTAATCTTTGTATTTAGTTGTCACCATGAATGTTTGAATGATGTTTGTATTTTATTTTATCCCTAAGCGACGGAGCTCGTTAGCTTTCGTCCAGTTGCCGACAATACTGTTCCTCCAAAGGAAGGTCTGTCCACTTGACTGTCAATGTCTTGGACCAAAATCTCTGCTATCCCTTGACTTTGTTAAGTCACCTTAACCCTAGACTAGAAGCCTTTAGACTTTGCTTGAAGTCTAAGAAACCCACCCATACTAGGAGTGTTCTTCAACTAGAACCCTAGGAAAGAGTTCGTCAACTCTGTGTAAGAATCATCGTCATGATTTCTTACTTCCCCCTTTTACAATTTAGTTTAGGGAGTTTTGTCAAACTCCACACAAACATCGTCATGTTTTTTCCCCTTTGAACCTTGATCATCATCAAGTGTTCTTTTCCCTTGTGAGGTGAACTACGATTGCTCTGATTCTATCCTAGTCAGGATACGTAGGCAGAAGGTGCGATACCTTTGCGAGCAAACTTAGAAAACCACTTAGGCCTTTATTTTACTTTTATTCCCAACTCAAACCATAGTGCACAATTCACAAACTTTAGCAATTAATTAAACAAAAGGTTCCTATAGAGTACTACAGATATTTAGGGTGCTAATACCTTCCCTAGATATAACCAACCCCCGAATCCCCGAATCTCTTAAAAGCGTTGTTGTCACATCGCGCAAAAGGTTCTTTCTTTCTTTAGACCTATCCTTTGGATAAATTAAAGACCGATTGTAAAAGAAATAAGGTTCAAGTTAATTAATAGCTTGATATCAAATTTTCACCGCAACAGAAATGGCGACTTCACTGGGGACCATTGCTTTTGCTTTTATTTTGAGGGTTCAACCTATTTTGTTTAACTAATTGCTATCTGTGAATACTTGCATATATTTTGTGCTCTGTTGGTTTGGGAAACTTGAAATGGTGAGACAGCACTACACCCGTGCTCAAGCGTACTTATGATAGGAAGGTGATATATTCAAGAAGGCTTATAGGGAGTAGATTCCCGACCAAGCTGACTTGAGAAAGTCACCGCTCAGTGGAGGCCCTTTAGAGAGCTAGTATTGTTGATCGAGTATTCGTGAAAACAATGCTACTTTCTACATAGGTGCCCATGACACTGAGGACCTTTAGATACCTTTTCCCCCACTATGGCTTTACTAGGATGTAGTGCGGTGACTATAAGGAAGTAATTCCAAAGTAGTTGATACGCGATACTACACTTGGACGAGACTCTCTTGAGAATATTATCGACCACCAAGTATTTGGGAAATTGATAATATCCGAAAGATGGGTCGAGGACTCCAGGAACTCTTTTAGAACCTTGTTCTGCAGTTATGGAAACCTTAGTACATACCTTTGGGGAGGGTAGACCTTGACTCCTTGCTCATATTTTCCAAACCAGAAACCTTGTCTGTTTACTTGTGTAAATCTGTGAATATGTGATTACCTGTGTTTGTGCATTCATGCATCCATAAACATCATGTCATAAAAGTTTTATGGAACTCAGAGTCGTTTATTTATAAAATATCAGGAAAATCATGGACAACGGAAAAAAGAAAACTATAAAGTACACTTATAAAAGCCCTAATATAGATGAGATTGAAAGGTTGAGCACTCTGATCACAGATGTAGAAGGATTCAAGAGCAGGTACGGGAATTTGTTGTCTCTACTGAAAACAAGGAAGAAAATGGATTCGGGACTCCTTTCCACATTACTCCAGTTCTATGATCCACTTTATCACTGCTTCACATTTCCGGATTATCAGTTAGTGCCAACACTTGAAGAGTATTCCTGTCTGATTGGGTTACCCATCCTTGATGCATCTCCTTTTCCCGTCATGGAGAAGGACCCTAAAAAGGAAGAAATTGCTAAAGCCACACGTATCGGGTTGGTAGACATTCAGAAGAACATGGTTACTAAAGGAGGAATCTTTGGGCTGACTGCAAAATTCTTGATTGGGAAGGCTCAGTATTATGCCGATCACTTGAGTATGGATGCTTTTGAGGCTATTCTAGCCTTACTTATTTATGGGATCTTTCTTTTTCCGAGCTTTGACAACTTTGTGGATCTCAATGCCATCAAAATATTCTTGAAGAAGAATCCAGTACCTACTCTACTAGCTGATGCTTACCACTCTGTTCATCAAAGAAATCTTCACAAAGGAGGAATGATCGTCTGTTGTGTTCCGTTGTTGTATAAATGGTTCGTTTCTCATCTACCCAAAGCCCATACTTTTTGGAGCAAAGGATGGTGGTCTGAAAAGATTATGGCTCTTACTCACTCCGATATTGACTGGTACAGCCGTAGTTATGATGGGATCAAAATCATTGATAGTTGTGGAAGCTTCGGGAATATACCTCTCCTTGGTACAAATGGGGGAATCAGCTATAACCCCGTGCTTGCTCGTCGACAACTTGGTTATCCACTGAAAGACAAACCCAGCAGTGCTCACGTAGAAGGTATTTTCTTCATAGGAGTTTCAGAATTAAAAGATGAAATTCTCAAAGCATGGGGGCATATACACAGGAAAGGAAAAGAGGACTTGGGAAGACCTTACTGCATCTCTTTTGAACCTTATCTCCAATGGGTACGAAAGAGGGCCATTCAGTTGAAAATGCCTTATCCTCCACAAAAGCCTATGGTATTAATAGAAGAACAACCATTGATTTTCATGTCTGAGGAAGAGAAGCTGAAGATCGCTCTGAGGAAGTCACAACAGACTGAGGTATCCTGGAAGTACAAATATCAGGTTGCTATGGAAGAGAACGAGGAACTCCGCAAACAACTTCAATTGAAAGAAGAGGAAGCAGTTGCAAGCAAAAAGAGGAAGGCACAGGAAGATGCATTTTATTCCAACCATCAATCAACCCCTTGAAAAGCTATGGTAGACAAACTTATCCTTGAGAAAGCACAGGTAGAAGAAGAGCTCAGAAGAATCAAGAAGAGAGAGGATTTTCTTTTAGAGCATATTGAGTTGTAATATTAGGGCTTCTTGTAAGATGTACTAAAATCTTTTGTAATACCCTTTTTGAAAAATCAATGAAATGAAAGGATATTTTGGTAAATTTGAGTTCCATGAAACTTTTGCATTTACATTTGCATTCTTTAAATATTTACAAATAAAGCTTTTATTCCCTTGAATGTTTAAAAAATCTGCATTTTGCACGTCTACATTTCATAAGCATCGCATACGCATGTTCCTGAGTCGTGTCTCATTCCTCTGTCTTGTCTTCAGAATCACACTGAGACCTCGCCATCAGTACAACACACGAGCCCAAGCTCGCTTAAGGATGGAAGAACAGAACTTAGATGTAGACAGAATCGACAATGAACTCGGAGAGCTCCGAGGAGGCATGGGACAGATCAGGGAAGCCTTACAAGTCATCCGTGCAATGTTGGACACTCAAGCCACCGTTGTCTCTGAAATCACTGCAGAACCAATCCCGACAGCTGTTACTATTGCCAATGTGCCAACCTATGGGTTACCTCCAGGTTTTGTGCCACCGCCGAGAGTCACTCAACAGACAATTCCCTTGGGAGGTGAGATTCCACAAGTTATTCCCACCTACACTCCAGCTACAGTTCAGGTTCAAGCACGCCCCATCTTTCATAATCCCCCACCGGTATACGAAGGACCCGAAGGGTATGAAGAGGAAAATGAATCACATGAGAGGTTGAGGGAGAGTGTTGAAACGATAGGGAGAAAGATCCGAGCAATGGAAGGAAATGATACCTTTGGCACTGACGCCAGAGAAATGTGTTTGGTATCTGGGCTAGTAATACCACCAAAGTTCAAAATCCCAAATTTCGATCAGTACTCAGGAGCTACTTGCCCACGAACTCACTTAATCATGTACTATAGAAGAATGGCAGCACACGTCGAAGACGACAAGTTAATGATCCATTGCTTCCAAGACAGTCTGAAAGGAGCTCCAGCAAAATGGTATCTAAGTCTAGATCAGTCCAGAATCCACAGTTTTCAAGATTTGGCAGATGCATTCATGAAACATTACAAATATAATATGGATATGGTACCTGACCGAAGGCAGTTGTTGAACATGTCCCAGAAAAGCACAGAGTCATTCAAAGAATACGCTCAGCGGTGGAGAGAAACAGCATCCCAGGTAGAGCCACCCCTAAGTGAGAAGGAACTGACAGACTGGTTTGTTGACACAGTGAGACCAGAATTCTATGAGAAAATGATCAGCAGTGTGTCTGCAAGTTTTTCAGACGTTGTAGCCGTGGGAGTAAGGGTAGAATTAGGGATGAAAAGTGGAAAGGTAGCCAGCAGCTCCGGCAGTTCTAACAACAGCAGTATTAAGAAGGTCAGCAGTGGGTTTCACAAGAAGAAAGAAGGTGAGACAAATGCCATAATGGGGAGAAGAATCCGTACCATGAGACCTCCATATCAGCAATATCAACCGCCTCAACAAAGTTTCTTCCAGCCAATCCAGCCTAACTATGTTCAACAGTTTCATCAACAAAGACCCGTGTACCCGGTACAGTATGCCCCTCAGCAATATGTGGCAGCTGTGACCCCAGCATTCAACCATTCCACTTCAAACTATCAACCAGGGCGACCAACGCCCATGTATCAGCAAAACCAGCAAGGGCATCAACGAGCGCCCAACGCTCCGCCCTTTCAACAAAATCAGCAGCAAAGGTTGCCACAGCCCAGGCAACAATACCAGAACCGGAGGCCAATCACAAAACCTCCACTCCCACAAATACCAATGACGTACACTGAGTTATATCCATCTTTGGTCCAGCAGGGGTTGATCACGACAAGACCACTTAATCCAGATACCACATCTCCACATTATAACCCAAATGTCCATTGTGCTTTCCATGAAGGTGCTGCCGGCCACGACTTAGAAGGATGCTTTGCCTTAAAACATCTGGTCAGAGAGTTGATGGAGAAGAAAATCTTGTCCTTTGATGATGTACCACCTAACGTCAAAAGTAACCCACTGCCAAACCATGGAGGGGTCAATGCCATTGAAAAGTCAGATGAAGAGATAATCAATGATGTGTCAAAAATCAGAACGCCATTGAAGACATTACATGATAAGCTGACTAAAGCAGGGTTGTTGGGAGATGTTCATAACCAATGTGAAAAACGTACCGTTAGTTCCGGTGGATGTAATGGGATACGGGAAGATATACAAAGATTGATAAATGAGGGGATGTTACAAGTATGTGGTAAAGAAAGGAAAGAAGAGGTTTCTGTAATAGAGCCAGTTTTCGACCTATCCAGGAAAAGAGAGAAAGTTCCAGTGTTTAACAAGGGTGCGAGGCCAGTTTTCAACAGAGCTGCTATAGGTCAACCACGACCAATCGTAGTTCAGAAACCAAGACCGTTCCATTATGACAATACAAAAGCTGTTCCGTGGAAATACGATGTGACCGTGGTAGACCAAGAAACGGGAAAGATTGTTCAGACAGATAATCAGAAAGATGTGACCAATATTGCCGGCACTAGCAAGATGACCCGCAGCGGTCGGATCTATCAGCCAAAAGAATCAGTAGCTATTCCAAAAGAAGTCATTCCTGCCGTGGTAATCAAAGAAAAAGAAGCTCCAATCACAAAAGAAGAAAATGATGAGTTTTTGAGGATTATCCGAAGAAGTGATTACAAGGTGATAGATCAGCTTCATCAGACGCCATCAAAAATATCAATCTTATCACTCTTGATAAATTCTCCAGCTCACAGGGAAGCATTACAGAAAGTATTGAGACAAGCACACGTAACTAAGGATATTTCGCTTGGGCAATTTGATTCAGTAGTAGCTAACATCACAGCGTGCAATACTCTAAGCTTCAGCGACGCCGAGTTACCCAAAGAAAAACGTGATCACAACCGTGCGCTACACATATCCATCAAATGCCAGGAAGATACTTTGGCACGAGTATTGGTCGACACAGGATCCTCATTAAACGTACTACCCGCAAGATCACTGGCCAGACTAGCCTATGCCGGGGCAGAGATGAAACCAACCTCGTTAATTGTAAAAGCTTTTGATGGTTCAAGGAGGACGGTCATCGGAGAAGTAGAATTACCAATTTTGGTGGGACCCCATGAGTTTAACATTGTATTTCAGGTGATGGACATAAATCCAACTTATAGCTGCTTACTGGGACGTCCCTGGATCCATGAAGCAGGGGCAGTAACTTCTACCCTACACCAAAGAGTGAAGTTTGTGGTAAATGATAAGCTGGTGATTGTTCATGGTGAAGAAGAATTAATGGTCAGTAATCTTTCATCATTCCGGTACATTGAAGCAGAAGAGAATGCACTAGAGACATCATTCCAAGCACTAGAAATAGCAAACGCAGTGATGATAGAGGAGACGGTGGCAAAAAGTAATCCAACTTTCGCATCTGCTCAAGGCGCCAAAGCTACGCTGGAAGAAGGCACTCCCGCAGGATGGGGAAAGGTCATTGAGGTAAAGCCGAGGACGAACCGCCAGGGGTTGGGTTATAAACCAACTCAAAGTGAAGAACCGAGGCATGACAACAGCCGGCCAAAGGCTATTCAAGAAATATTTATCAGTGGCGGTTTTCAAATTAACGCCGTGGAAGGAAATCTCGAGAGTAAAGACATAGAAGCACTAGTGTATCATGACGAAGCTACTCTGAACAACTGGGAGGCTATCAAAGTTCCTGTAGTTTTTCCCGAGTTAAAGTAATTTGTTGTTTTTTCTTTGTTATTTTTAAAATCTCCATAGCCGTGCCCAAGGCTATAGGAATGTTTTGTAAGGGCCACATGCTTTCAAAGAAATATCAATGAGAATGGACTATTTTGTTAAAAATCCTCGTGTTGTTTCTTTACCGTCTTTTGCTTTTACTTTGAAAGAAAAATGGCAATACAAAAAACCAAAACAAAAACAATTTTCTCTTTCGCTGTGTGTGTTGCATTTTGTTGATTGTGTGTTTTGATAAAGTAAACCCTCCAAACATGCAGTGATGACCATAACCCCATTGAATCCTGTGACCATGCATCTCCTCCTGACCTTGATTCACCAATTTACCAAGCTGAAGACGAGGATAAAGACTGTGAAATTCCCGATGAACTGGTAAGACTGGCCCAAAAAGAGGATGCAGAGCTTCAACCCCATAAGGAACAGGTAGAAGTTATCAACCTTGGTACCGAAGAAGATAAAAAAGAAGTCAAAATTGGGGCAGCCCTAGGGGCAGAGGTAAAACAGCAGTTAAAAGAACTCTTAAGAGAATATGTAGATGTGTTTGCTTGGTCTTATCAGGATATGCCTGGTTTGGATACATACATAGTGGTTCACAAGTTACCACTCCGACCTGAATGCCCTCCGGTTAAACAGAAACTCAGAAGAACCAGACCCGACATGGCTCTTAAAATCAGAGATGAGGTAAAAAAGCAGATTGATGCAGGCTTCCTTGCAGTGGCCAAATATCCAGAATGGGTAGCCAACATTGTTCCTGTACCAAAGAAAGATGGAAAGGTAAGGATGTGTGTGGATTATCGAGATTTAAACAAAGCCAGCCCAAAGGACGACTTCCCTCTACCACATATTGATACTTTGGTAGATAATACAGCTCGGTTTGCGGTGTTTTCCTTTATGGACGGGTTCTCTGGTTACAATCAAATCAAAATGGATCCTGACGACATGGAAAAGACAACCTTCATCACTCCATGGGGCACCTATTGTTATAAGGTTATGCCATTCGGTTTAAGAAATGCAGGCGCAACTTATCAAAGAGCTATGGTGGCTTTGTTCCACGACATGATGCACAAAGAAATAGAAGTATATGTGGATGACATGATCGCCAAGTCTCAAAATGAAGAAGACCATCTAGAACATTTGTTGAAGTTATTCAAAAGACTCCGGAAATATCAGTTGAGGTTGAATCCTGCAAAGTGCACTTTCGGAGTCAGATCAGGAAAATTACTCGGTTTTATTGTCAGCCACAAGGGGATTGAAGTGGATCCAGACAAAGTTCGTGCCATTCAAGACATGCCAGCTCCGCAGACCGAAAATCAGGTTAGAAGCTTCCTTGGAAGGTTGAATTACATATCCAGGTTCATTTCCAATATGACCCCCACCTGTGAACCGATCTTCAAGTTGTTACGAAAGGATCAAACGGTCGTATGGAATTCTGATTGTCAAACAGCGTTCGATAAAATCAAAGGTTATCTCCAAGAACCTCCAATTTTGATACCACCCGTTCCGGGAAAGCCTCTCTTTATGTATTTGACAGTGCTTGAAAACTCAATGGGTTGCGTTCTGGGTCAACAAGACAAATCTGGACGGAAAGAACATGCCATTTATTATCTGAGCAAGAAATTTACTGATTGTGAAAGCAGATACTCACTCCTAGAAAAGACTTGTTGTGCTTTAGCATGGGCCGCTAAGCGTTTGAGGCAGTATATGATTTGTCACACCACTTTATTGATCTCGAAAATGGATCCAATAAAGTACATCTTTGAGAAGCCGGCACAAACCGGAAGACTCGCCCGGTGGCATATGTTACTATCAGAATATGATATTCAATATGTGGCTCAGAAATCTATCAAAGGCAGTGTGTTATCAGAATATCTCGCAGATCAACCTGTCGAAGATTATGAACCTCTGAAGTTTGATTTTCCGGATGAAGATATCATGTTAGTAAAAGATTGTGAAGAAACAAGTTCTGACAAAGGTCAACAGACAAAGAATTGGTGGAAAATGATGTTCGACGGTTCCTCCAATTATAGCGGACATGGCGTAGGTGCAGTCTTAATGAATCCTGAAGGTGGTTACACTCCGTTTACAGCCAGACTAGACTTTGATTGTACAAACAACATTGCTGAATACGAAGCATGTATCCTTGGTCTCGAAGCAGCCATTGATCTCCAAATCAAAAATCTCGAAGTCAGTGGAGACTCAGCATTGGTTATCTACCAAGTCACGGGTGAATGGGAGACAAGACATGAAAACCTGATCCCTTACAGAGCTTATATCGTTGAAACGATCAAGTATTTTGACGAAATCACCTTTAAACATGTTCCAAGAGCAGAGAATCACATCGCCGACGCCTTAGCCATGCTGGCCTCAATGTGGAAAACTAGAGATGTCAACGATGGCACACTTATCAAAATTGAACGCAAGACAGAGCCTGCTTACTGTCAAATTATTGAAGAAGAAACCGATGGCAAGCCCTGGTATCATGATATAAAGAATTATCTGTTGAAGCAAGAATATCCCACAGACGCTACGGCACTTGACAAGAAAACACTAAGACGATTAGCATCCAAATTCTTCCTCAGCAATGGCGTACTTTACAAAAGAAATCATGATATGGTCTTACTCAGATGTGTTGACAAAAGGGAAGCGGACTTGTTAATGAAAGATGTTCATGAAGGAATGTTTGGTACTCACGCCAACGGATACGCCATGTCCAGAAAGATCTTGAGAGCTGGTTACTACTGGTTGACCTTGGAAACTGACTGTATTCAATACGCCATAAAGTGTCACAAATGTCAGATCTACGCAGACAAAATGCATGTGCCTCCAACACTGTTGAATGTACTATCGTCGCCATGGCCTTTCTCTATGTGGGGCATCGACATGATTGGGGCAATTGAACCGAAAGCTTCAAATGGACACCGTTTCATTCTGGTCGCCATCGACTATTTCACAAAATGGGTTGAAGCTGTATCTTACACTAATGTTACACGTCAAGTGGTGGCTCGTTTCATTAAAAAGGAGATCATCTGTCGCTACGGGATCCCAAGCAGAATTATAACAGACAACGGTACCAATCTGAACAACAAAGTTATGAAAGAATTATGCGATGACTTCAAAATCGAACACCACAACTCTTCCCCTTACCGTCCAAAGATGAATGGAGCTGTGGAAGCTGCAAATAAAAACATCAAGAAGATCTTGCAGAAAATGGTTAAAACCTACAAAGATTGGCATGAAATGTTACCATTTGCCCTGCACGGATACAGAACCTCCGTCCGCACTTCCACAGGGGCAACCCCCTTTTCTCTGGTATATGGAATGGACGCAGTTCTTCCCATCGAGGTCGAGATACCATCCCTCAGAGTCATCATGGAAACCAAGTTAGAAGAGGCAGAATGGATTAAAGAAAGATTTGATCAGCTGAATCTCATCGATGAAAAGCGCATGTCTGCGATGTGTCACGGCCAGTTGTATCAAAAAAGAATCAAGAGGGCGTTCGATAAAAAGGTCCGTATCAGAGAATTCCGCGAAGGAGAACTTGTGCTCAAGAAGATCTTACCAGTTCACAAAGACGCAAGAGGGAAGTGGATGCCTAATTATGATGGCCCCTTTATTGTGAAGACAGTATTCTCCGGAGGTTCACTGATCCTTACTACCATGGATGGAGAACAACTTACACACCCGATAAACTCTGACGCAGTTCGGAAATATTACGCCTAAAAAGTACCCGATAAACCGGAAAATCCAAAAGAACGGTTTATGCAAAAGTTAGGGTAGAAAAGAAAAAAGAGAAGGAAAGGAAAAAGAGAAAAGAAATCAAAAAGCTCGCTAAGTTGAAAACCCGAAAGGGCGGCTTAGGCAAAAATGAGCGTCCCGGTGGATTGAAAACCCGAAAGGGCAATCCAGGCAAAAATTAGGGACAAAGGCGTTTCGCTGCATCAGACAAAGGCATCAACACTGCAGACTCAACAAAGATTCATCTCAACAGCTCTCGTCAGAAGCAAGGATCTTGGAGAATTCTAGTCTTTAGGGATAGTTAGGTCACAGGATTCAATGTAACCTTATCCACTTTTGCCATTTTACTTGTAAGAATTTCCATGGAATATTGTCATTGGCAAGATTTCATCCTTTAAATAAAATCAGCCTTTTGAGCCTCTCTTTCTTGTGTAAATTATCAGTTCCTTATTTTCTTTGTTATGCAAAATACCGTTCGTTAATCAACGATTATTTTTGAAAGCATTAAAATCCAAATTTTTGAAAAATAATAATAACTTGGAAATATCTTACAAAATGTTTTAACTTGTGGAAAGACTCGAGGAAAATCATACATTCCCCGAAACTTCAGGGTAGCAGGAGTCGTGATACACAGTCAGAATTTACATTCCCCAATGAAATGCTAGCAAATTGGGCAACGAAGAGACCTTTGGCCATGTATGGTTATCAAAGATTGAAGATTATCCCTCAGGATTTCTTATGATGATATGAAGGTTCCTCCCCCAGCAAAGTATTTCTGGACATCTGTTTGAATTCACCTCAGCAAAATCGACCTACAGGCTTTATTCCCCAGTAGGTCTTTGGGCTTATTTCCCAAGTCTACGTACACCCCTCATCGTGGGATCAGTGTGATTCGTTTGTTCCCCGAGTTAGTGACATCTATTAATCCCCGCAAAGTCTAAATTGTTACTCACTTCGTTTCCAAGTAAGTCCAGTCGTCACTGGCACTAAATAAGAGTCCAATTGTCATTTGCGCTTTTTGGTTTGGTCGTTACCAACCTTTTCCCCGGGAAATCCAGTCGTCACTGGTATTGTTTCAATTATTATTGGTATCTTGTTAGTTGTCACTAACTCTCCCCGTGAAGTCCAGTCGTCACTGGCACTGCCTAAATCCAATCGTCATTGGTATCTTAAGGTTTTAACCAATCTTTCCCTTTGAAACCCAGGCGTAACTGGTGTCATCGTCTAGAGTCCAATCGTTACTTGGAGTCTATTTCAGTTTGGTTGTCACCAATTTCCAGCTAGAAGATCTAGTAATCCCTAGCATTTTTATATAACCAATTGTCATTGGTATTCCCCAGTATGGTCGTCACCATCTTCATTAAAAAAAAAATCCAGTCGTAACTGGCATTGTTTAAAACCAATCGTTATTGGTACCCTGATTTGGTCGTCACCAATCACCATTAAAAGACCAGTCGTCACTGGCATCGCTTGGAATTCTGGTCGTTACCAATTCCCCAGGAAGTCTATTGATTACCAGCACGGTGTGAACTATTTGTAGAAGCTGAGGATGTATCCCCAGTTGATCCATGTTCCCAGTCAAGTCTCGGAGATCTAGTCGTCACTAGTATCCTCCATGTGTGATTAGTCTTGTTTCTAGTCCATTCCTGAAGATCCCGTTTGAACTCTTCACCATAGGAAGTTCCTCATCTGATCATCCCCAGTGAGGTTGTATCCAGTCTTTCGCTTCCCCGGTGAATCCTGATTCTCTTTTCCCGATGGTATTAATTATTCATTTCCCCAGTAGAAGTATATCCTTTTCCCCAGTGGAAGTCAATTCTTCTCCCCGGTGGAGTACCTCTGTTCCAATAAGATTGTCATCTTTATTGGATTTGTCTCTTCCCCATGTGAAGTTTTCCTTCTTACGCTATCAGTCATGTCTGAACTGTTAATTTAGTTTTTCAGTACGAGTCCCCAATGTCGAGTCCTTGTATTTGTCACTGTTTGTTTTACTGTTTCTTTTATTATTATCGTTGTGTCTATGATGTTTGCTTTCAAGCATCATAAAGCATCATTTAGAGTGCATGGCATATCATAACTTGTCCTTTAGCATGACATCGGATCTAAGGGACAAAATTTTCGGTTATCTATATTTAAATACCTTTCACTGCGATTTAACGAAGATTGTCATCTCTCGTCCCCCATCTAGTGAAGATATTTAAATAGGGGCAACTGTTGTACCCCAAATTTTGACCCCTTAGATCCTCATTATCATTTTTAGAAGCATGATCATGCATTATCTAACCCTAAATCAGTGCAAGTTTATTATTGTCAAGTTACAGATGAATCAGGGTTCTCGCACCGACAAATTCAAAACAATCAAGGAATGATCAACCAATGATTTGGGCCAATTCAATCATGGAATGAAATCAAAGACAATATCAAAGTCAAATGGGAAGTCAATTTGAAAAAATCGTTTCAGAATCAAGAACAGTGCAGTCAGGAGGCCCCGATTAGGGTTTTTAACCAGTGGAAAGTCAACTGTGGTTTGACTTTGATGTTGGGAAAGGTTTTAATGGTGGGAGTGAGGTCCATGAAGTTAATATAGGCTATTAAAGACTATTCAAGAAGTGTCAAAGTCCCAGGATGTCCAGAATATCAACAGGCGACTCGATCGGCACCGATCGATCGTACGGTTGACCGAAAAGTCAACTCCTCGAATTTTGAGAATTGGAATCCAAGTTGTGAATCAAAGTTGTTCCTTATGTCATAATGGACTTGCATATCAATTTTCATGATCATTGGATCAAAGATGAGAGAGTAATCGAGAAATCGGGAAATTAGGATTTTGAAAAGGGCTAAACCGTATCTCCTTAACCGCACATCCAATTGAGTTGGTTCTAGTCTCATTTGAAAGCTCTTGACAAGTCCTACAAAAGTACCATACTAGTCCACAACCAGAAAATGCATACTTTTTGAGATATAAGCAAAAACATTCCTAGAAGGGAAAATAACTTAGAAAATTTCTAAGTCATTTTCACTTTAGAAGCTAAAATCAGCCAACTTCAAGGGGGTTTTTCACCTAGTTTCAAATAGAATCAAGATTTCTGGCCAACATGAAAGTTTTAGTACTATGTGAGGGCTTTCTAAATTGTACAAGAACATCTCAAGGTGAGTTGTGAGCTGAGAGATACATGTGTTCAAAGTTGGTATTTTGTCATGCTAGTCCCACATTGACCAATATTGCAAAAGCACCTCTATCACTCAAGTGGGCCAATTCTAACTTATCAAACTCATACTATCTGATATATTGAACATACTTAGCATGTTAGAACAGAGAGTTATCATGGAAACATCATGGAATTAAAGTTTGAAGTTTCATTGCCTAAGTTGAAAACTTTGACTTTTTCAAGCATGAGGTGTAAAGCAATTCTGCTCCAGCCACTCTACCAAGCCTCTAGGCTGTGTTTTCTCAGTAAAAACATCATTAAAACTTGCCCATTGGGTTAGGGAGACAGCCAAGAACCAGAAAAAGCAAGGCAAGTGGACAATTGGATGGAAATATCTTAGTTTTCTTCATGGTGAAGCAAGGTTACATAGCAAGCTCCTCACTTCATATTTCTATAAATAGGGACCTCAAACCCCTCATTTGGGACATCAACATCATTCTGAAAACCTGCTAAAAGGAGCCCTCTCATCACACCTCTTTCTCACTTACATTTTGCAAAATCACCAAAGTAGCCAAAATTGCCAAAATTCAGCATTTTGCAATCTTGCTACCACATTGAGCTACACATGTTCCAGCACTCAAATCTTCATCCACACATCCTAGAAATCATATATAGGAGGTGTACAAACACTTAAACCACCCAAAAATTCAAAGATTCCAAAAGTCAACTTTCCATGGAACTTCCTTTGACCAAAGTCCATAAAATACACCAAATCTTGATCCAAACACTTGCTTGAGGTTTTGATTGTTTGAACACCTCAAATATACCATATATCAGCTGTCCAAACCTTCATTTGCCATCAAGAACTCACAAATCTCATTTTTGCATCTCATTTGGATTGTTTCTTAAAGTTCAAGTAAGAGCACAATACCAAAGCTTGGATTTCACTACCTCTGGTTTTCTCAACACTCTTGGCTTGCTCACAAGGAACTTCAACAGGTATGTAGCATCTCTAGCATCTCTTGCTTTATACTTCCATGACTTGGGCATTTTGAGTGATTTTTGTGAATTTTGAGTTATGAAATGTATGATGATTTCAATGATGTTTGTTAATGTTTGGTAAGCATCTTGCCTTTGTTTTACCAATATGCTATATGAATTTAAATGATTGAGATCAAAAGTATAAGGTGGCTATCATAAAGGGTTTAGTGCCAAAAACTGTCATGTGATTAATTTTGAGTAACAAGGCTGTTGACTTCATGGTGGTAATGCTGCCAGAATTAGACCATAGCAGTAGGACAGGGTACTTTTGCATAGCACATTGAAATCATGTTTTCATCATCCCAGCCCATCTCTAAATGGCATTTATGACATGTTTATGTACTCTCTTCTTTGTTTTGAACATAGCACCAAAGAATCACATATGAACACAAACACTTGAAACCACACAGGCCACTCACAATTAGGTTTTTGCATAAAACTTGTTTTCCACCAAAACACACTTCACACACACTTTATAATGACAATTTGGAATGTGTTAGTATGCTCATTTTACACAAAAAATCAATGTATCAAAGTTCACATCTTCATGTGCACCAATGTTTGGATGACTTGCATATGCTATGCCATTTTTTATGACAGGTGGTCTCCTTGGAATTTCAATGTTTAGATCATCTCATTATCATCCACATGTGCTGTACAAATGATTAAATTGTTTAAATTTGCTTTGGAACTTCATCTGTGCATCATCATGCATGATTGTTCATCATTTTGCAAAATGTCTCATTCTCACATGTCAATTTGGAAATGCTTGTGTATTCTTGCTATCTCATTGTTTCTACAGCTTCATATGACCATATGTGTTGTGTTTGAATGAACCAAAACATTGAAAACAACCTGCACAATGATTTGTTTCACATCATGCTTCACGCACACATAATACACACAAATTGCAATTTGAATGCTACACTTTCATATGTTTGTTCCAGATCTGATGTTTTCACCTACACACACTAGATATCACATGTTTAAGATGTCTTGATGGTTGGTACAGCTCCTGAACACCCCAAACTCCAAAATCACTTTGTTATGCATGTGTGTTCTTATGTGTTTTTGCAAACTGAACATGACTTTCATCTATCTGAAACTCCTGGCCATAAACCTGTTCCAGTCTGTTTATATATCATATTTTGGATGTGTATGTGGATTTACTTGGCTTTGAACATGTTTGTATCAAGGTGTCCATGTCATTTTGCAAATCAAAAGCACATAAACACACCAGCTATCGTTTTTTTCACAGGAAAATGAATCTCAGAAAACTAACACCACCATCCTCTTCCTCTCATTTTCTACCCAATTTACATATAAAATTTGTCTCGATCCGATGAGCGGTTAGTGAGATACGGTATAAAACGTATTTGGTTTCGATTATGTTTCCATGCATTCAAAACACACACACACACCAGTCAGCGTTTTTTTCACTAGGTGAACAATTTGGAAAAACTAACATCACCATCCTCTTCCTCTCATTTTTCTACCCAAGATCCATATAAAATTTGCCTCGATCCGATGAGCGGTTAGTGAGATACGGTATAAAACGTATTTGGTGTTGATTATGTATTTTGCCCAGCCATGATTCAAAACGAGCCTTGTATACATATTGTTTCCATTTGATTAATGGATGTAACAGCCGCCCCAGCGGTAAGAACATGCGCGCAATTATACCTTTCACCATCATGACCAGGGTTCGATCCGGGTGGAGGTCGGACCCTTTTATTATTTTTCCTATTTTTGTACATAAACTTCAAAAATTCGTAACTCTCTCATTTTTTATCGTTTTTCACCCGTTCTTTTTTCATTGTGTTTATTTTAATGTGTACTTTCATGTCATAATTTTATTTTCCATGTTTGATTATTTTTTCACCACGTTTTATGGTGCGCAATCCGCGCGTCAACGGTACTAACCCTATTTGGTTGCAGATGAAATTTAGAAGGTTTCCTCTTGTGTTTTCTCAGGAAAATTGATTGTTATAATATCTATATATGTTTGTCAACATGTTAGAATTTTTACCTTGAATTATTTTTATATTTATCTCATCTGTCTGTTAACGGTATTCCAGGTGCGAACTGTCGTCACGGTTCTCGTACCAAAACAATTGCTCTGATTGTCATCATTGCTTTCCATCTTTAATCTTTGTATTTAGTTGTCACCATGAATGTTTGAATGCTGTTTGTATTTTATTTTATCCCTAAGCGACGGAGCTCGTTAGCTTTCGTCCAGTTGCCGACAATACTGTTCCTCCAAAGGAAGGTCTGTCCACTTGACTGTCAATGTCTTGGACCAAAATCTCTGCTATCCCTTGACTTTGTTAAGTCACCTTAACCCTAGACTAGAAGCCTTTAGACTTTGCTTGAAGTCTAAGAAACCCACCCATACTAGGAGTGTTCTTCAACTAGAACCCTAGGAAAGAGTTCGTCAACTCTGTGTAAGAATCATCGTCATGATTTCTTACTTCCCCCTTTTACAATTTAGTTTAGGGAGTTTTGTCAAACTCCACACAAACATCGTCATGTTTGTTCCCCTTTGAACCTTGATCATCATCAAGTGTTCTTTTCCCTTGTGAGGTGAACTACGATTGCTCTGATTCTATCCTAGTCAGGATACGTAGGCAGAAGGTGCGATACCTTTGCGAGCAAACTTAGAAAACCACTTAGGCCTTTATTTTACTTTTATTCCCAACTCAAACCATAGTGCACAATTCACAAACTTTAGCAATTAATTAAACAAAAGGTTCCTGTAGAGTACTACAGATATTTAGGGTGCTAATACCTTCCCTAGATATAACCAACCCCCGAATCCCCGAATCTCTTAAAAGCGTTGTTGTCACATCGCGCAAAAGGTTCTTTCTTTCTTTAGACCTATCCTTTGGATAAATTAAAGACCGGTTGTAAAAGAAATAAGGTTCAAGTTAATTAATAGCTTGATATCAAATTTTCACCGCAACAGGCTGTCACAACCCGACTTTGTTTCTCGTGTACTAATAACATAGCCGAGTATGAAGCCTGCATCTTAGGATTGGAAGCTGCTATTGATCTTCGCATCAATAGCAGGGTTCGATCCGGGTGGAGGTCGGACCCTTTTATTATTTTTCCTATTTTTGTACATAAACTTCAAAAATTCGTAACTCTCTCATTTTTTATCGTTTTTCACCCGTTCTTTTTTCATTGTGTTTATTTTAATGTGTACTTTCATGTCATAATTTTATTTTCCATGTTTGATTATTTTTTCACCACGTTTTATGGTGCGCAATCCGCGCGTCAACGGTACTAACCCTATTTGGTTGCAGATGAAATTTAGAAGGTTTCCTCTTGTGTTTTCTCAGGAAAATTGATTGTTATAATATCTATATATGTTTGTCAACATGTTAGAATTTTTACCTTGAATTATTTTTATATTTATCTCATCTGTCTGTTAACGGTATTCCAGGTGCGAACTGTCGTCACGGTTCTCGTACCAAAACAATTGCTCTGATTGTCATCATTGCTTTCCATCTTTAATCTTTGTATTTAGTTGTCACCATGAATGTTTGAATGCTGTTTGTATTTTATTTTATCCCTAAGCGACGGAGCTCGTTAGCTTTCGTCCAGTTGCCGACAATACTGTTCCTCCAAAGGAAGGTCTGTCCACTTGACTGTCAATGTCTTGGACCAAAATCTCTGCTATCCCTTGACTTTGTTAAGTCACCTTAACCCTAGACTAGAAGCCTTTAGACTTTGCTTGAAGTCTAAGAAACCCACCCATACTAGGAGTGTTCTTCAACTAGAACCCTAGGAAAGAGTTCGTCAACTCTGTGTAAGAATCATCGTCATGATTTCTTACTTCCCCCTTTTACAATTTAGTTTAGGGAGTTTTGTCAAACTCCACACAAACATCGTCATGTTTGTTCCCCTTTGAACCTTGATCATCATCAAGTGTTCTTTTCCCTTGTGAGGTGAACTACGATTGCTCTGATTCTATCCTAGTCAGGATACGTAGGCAGAAGGTGCGATACCTTTGCGAGCAAACTTAGAAAACCACTTAGGCCTTTATTTTACTTTTATTCCCAACTCAAACCATAGTGCACAATTCACAAACTTTAGCAATTAATTAAACAAAAGGTTCCTGTAGAGTACTACAGATATTTAGGGTGCTAATACCTTCCCTAGATATAACCAACCCCCGAATCCCCGAATCTCTTAAAAGCGTTGTTGTCACATCGCGCAAAAGGTTCTTTCTTTCTTTAGACCTATCCTTTGGATAAATTAAAGACCGGTTGTAAAAGAAATAAGGTTCAAGTTAATTAATAGCTTGATATCAAATTTTCACCGCAACAGGCTGTCACAACCCGACTTTGTTTCTCGTGTACTAATAACATAGCCGAGTATGAAGCCTGCATCTTAGGATTGGAAGCTGCTATTGATCTTCGCATCAAAATCATGGAAGTAATCGGTGATTCTGCTTTGGTGATCTATCAGCTCAAAGAAGAATGGGAAACCAGAGATGAAAAGTTTATCCCTTACAAAACTCATATCCTGGAGATGGCTGAATACTTTGACGAGATTACCTTCAAGCATGTACCAAGAGCGGAGAATCACATTGCCGATGCATTAGCCATGATGGCATCAATGTGGAAGGTCCAGTTTGTTAACGAGGCGCCTCTGATTCGCATTGAGAGAAGGGCAGTGCCCGCATATGTTATGACAATAGATGAAGAATCTGACGAGAAACCGTGGTTCCACGACATCAAGAACTTTCTTCAAAAACAAGAATATCCAGCTGACGCATCCAGAATCGACAAAAGAGCCATACGAAGATTGTCGGCTAAGTTCTTCATCAGCAATGACACCCTTTACAAGAGAAACCACGACATGGTTTTACTTCGATGCGTCGATGAAAAAGAAGCAAGTCTCATAATGACTGAAGTGCACGAAGGAACATTTGGTACCCATGCCAATGGCCACACCATGGCCAAAAAGATCTTAAGAGTTGGTTACTTTTGGTTAACTCTAGAGACGGATTGCATCCTCTTCGCCCGGAAATGCCATAAGTGCCAAGTCTACGCTGACAAAGTGCATGTTACTCCCCATCCTCTCAATGTGATGACATCACCATGGCCTTTCGCAATGTGGGGCATAGATATGATTGGGGCAATAGAGCCAAAAGCTTCCAACGGCCATCGCTTCATTCTTGTTGCAATTGATTATTTCACCAAATGGATAGAAGCAGCATCGTATGCAAATGTAACGAAGCAAGTGGTTGCCGGCTTCATAAAAAAGGAAATCATATGTCGATAAGGTATTCCTAACCAAATCATCCCTGACAATGGGTCGAATCTAAACAACCAAACGATGAAGGAACTCTGTGATGACTTCAAGATCAAGCATTACAATTCGTCTCCTTACAGACCCAAGATGAATGGTGCAGTCGAAGCTGCAAACAAAAATATCAAGAAAATAGTACAGAAGATGGTCATAACCTACAAGGACTGGCACAAGATGTTATCATTTTCTCTACATGGATACCGAACATCAGTGCGAACTTCAACAGGGGCAACTCCTTTTTCCTTAGTATATGGGATGGACGTTGTGCTGCCCATCAAGGTCAAAATACCTTCTCTAAAGATCTTGATGGAAGCCAAGCTTGAGGAAGATGAATGGATAAAAGAAAGGTTCGACTCATTGAACCTTATTGATGAGAAAAGAATGACGGCCATGTGTCATAGTCAGATCTACCAATAAAGGATGATAAGAGCATTCGACAAGAAGGTTCGTCCCAAAGAGTATAGGGAAGGAGAGCTTGTGCTTAGAAAAATCCTACCAACACAAAAGGATGTGCGCGGCAAGTGGATGCCCAATTACGATGGCCCTTTCGTTGTAAAAACTGTCTTCTCCGGAGGATCTCTAATTCTTGAGACCATGGATGGCGAACAACTCAAGTACCCTATCAACTCAGATGTAGTGAGAAAGTACTATGCCTAAACCTAGAAAGGTGATTCAAGTTCTTCAGCAAGACGAAAGTCCAAAGATTAAAGGCTGAAGAACACCGGGGCAAGGTCTTGTGCAAGGATTTTAGAAGAAATATCAACGTCTGTCATTCTCGTCAGAGGCAGCAAAGCAAATGAACTAATGGTTGGAAGAACTGGATTATTACAGGATTCTGTAACCCTTTCTATTTGCCATTTTTCTAAATGTATAAAGTTCCCAAGGTTTTTTCCTTTGTAAAGATCTTGTCTATCAATGAAATCAAATTTTGGCCAATCATTATTATGATCTTCTATTTTTGTTATGCAATTTCACTTATTTGTTAATAAAGATTTTTCGAAAAGCAAAGTGTTTTGAAAGACTTAACTTTTTTTTTAAAGAAAAAACGATATAACGAACATGTTGAAGAACTTTAGAGGTAATCCGACAATATTACACAGTTCTCAAGCCATGAAAGCTTGTTATTGCCTCCGACCAAGCTAGATGCGTCCAACAGCAATTCCCACTCTTAAGCCAGGGATTCTCCTCCGTAGGTTTACGAGGATGTGGTTTATCTTAGAAGATTGTTATCTACGCCAAAAGAAAGCGCCGCCTAACTTGAAGCAATTGAGACTCAGCGTGACGAGCTCCCTCCGTGTTTTCCTTGTTTTGCTTTTCCTTTTTTCTTGCGGGTCGGTCTGCATTTTACATACAACATCATATCAGTATACACATTTGTTTGCATGTGGTCTTGGTTTCTGTTTGATTGGCTATTGCCTTTGAGATCCTTTGGTCGTTACCTCTATCTTTTATCCGTTGCCGCAGATTTCGCTTTGAGGCTGATACCCCAATTATTACCAGTAATTCTGGGATTTCTATTTCTTCTCCGGGAAGCTAATTGTGATGGTTAGTTGTTACTAATATTTATCTCCAATTTGGTTGTCACCGATAATCTTTGAAGATCTAGTAGTCACTAGCATTGTGTAAAACCAATTGCTATTTGGTACCCCGATTGGCCGTCACCAACAGTCTTTCAGACTCAGTCGTCACTAACTATGTTATAAAAAGCCAACATTGGAGTCCCTTTGGTTCGGTTGTGACCAATCTTTGCTAAGATCTAGTGGTTACTAGTATCGGCATTTCCTGGAACCAGTCGTTATTGGAACCTCCTTGATTCGGTTATTACTAATCCTTCTGAATCTAGTGGTTACTAGTAGTACCTTTAAATCCAATTGTTATTGGTACCTTTTGATTCGGTTATTATCGACTTTCCTAAGTCTAGTAGTCACTAGCATCATTTGAAAAATCTAGTGGTTACTAGCATTATCAGAACCAGTTATTATTGGTATACCTATGATTTGGTCGTCACCAGTTTGTCTAAGTCCAATAGTTATTGGCATCGCATAAATCCAATTGTTATCATCACTGTGATTTGGTTGTTACCAAACCCTTTGAAAATCCAGTATTTACTGGTATTACCCAAATCCAATGGTTATTGGTCTCCTCCGACTCGGTCGTTACCAGTCTTCCCAGTTAAGTCTAGTAATTACTAGTGTTATCCTGACCCAATTGCTATTGGTATACCTTGATTTGGTTATCATCAGTCCCTTCTAAGTCCAGTGGCTACTGGCATTGCTTGAAAGCTAATCGTTATTACTACCGAGAGTTGGTTGTTACCAACCTCCCCAACCGAAGTCCTGTATTTTATCAATGCTATTCGGAGTTCCCAATTTTTGTAATTTTGGTCGTCACCATCACCCTCTGTAATCCTAGTGGAAACTAGCACTATTTGACACCGTTGTTTGTTTTGGTAGTCACCGATGTTCCCCAGCAAAGTTGTCGCTTTCCCCGTTTGAGTCTCGGAGATCTAGTGGATACTAGCATCCCTGGTGCGTCTGGTCTTGTTTCTTGTCTTTTCCTGAAGATCCCGTTCGAACTCTTTGTTATAGGAAATTCCTCACTTGGTTATCACCGATAAGGTTTGTGTCTCTGATTTCTTTCGTTTCCCCGGTGGAGAATTGCCTTCTTCCCCAGTGGTGTGTGTCTCCTTTTCCCCAGTGAAGATTTGTCTTCCCTGTTGGAATTTGCGCCTCCTGTGTGAAAGATTCCTCTGAGCAGCATTTTTAGTTATGTTTGAACTGTTCTATTTGTTTTGCCTTGGATCTTTCCCCAGTGTGTTGGGTCCCCCATGAGATTTTCTCTTCATAATTAGTTTTTCTTGAATTATTTATGTGAATTGGAGGAGTTCTTGAGGAAACTACGTCGATCTACTTTTATAGTGTGTCTTAAGTAGTCATTGAAGTATAATATGGAATATATGCACCAATGAAAACTGGTATACTGATTTTGGTAATTTGTTTGAGTCTAACTACTCTAACCTCTATCAAGCATCTTTGATCGTCTTGGGACAATGCGTACTTCTTCTTAAATATTTGCTTTAATTGTTTCTTCTCTTACCTTTTTATCTTATCTTAATCTTTTTTATGTGACAAAAGGTGGAGAAAAATATAGAAGTATTTAAATAAAATCTGAACCCTTCATATTTTATATGTTGGTTATTTATTTCTTATTTTAAAATTCTGTTATTTCGGTTATTTGTTTGCCCGAGAGGTATATTTTAGTTTTCTTGAATATAGAACTTATGGGGAGCTTAAAAACCTCAATCTTTGAACTATTAGAATCGGGGGGGGGGGGGGGGAGCTTAAAAACCTCAGACTCTGGTATTGTCAAGTAAATGAAAATAGCCCAACATTGTTCTTAAATACTTATATTTGTCATCATAAAAAAGGGGGACATTGTTAGAACAAGATTTGTTCATGACATATATCTTTTAAGGTTTTGATGATAACAAATTGTTGAAATAAAAATGGTGTATCTAATGTGTGTTATGAGTATGCATGTTCCAAAGCTTAAGGAGAATCTATTCAAAATCTGATAAGAGAACACATTTGAGAGAAACTGAGTTCTTAGCTTTTGAAAGTCTGATGATATAGGTTTGCATAGACTCTGAAGCTTAATGTATCAGTATCAAAAGAGCAATATATTATCTCCATACTTATTGAATGTATCATCTTCTGATGATCATTCAAAACCATAGACAAAACTAAGTGATATGTACTGCATAAAGTAAGCTACAATGTCAAATCAGTTTGTCAGCTAGAGTTTGTGTTCACATGGCTCAACAAAAGTTGACATGCCTTATAGATATCCACTCTTAACGGGTCTATAATACAAGCTCACAAGGAAGACGTCAGGGTTAAACGAGTTACACAATGGATAAAGATCTTTTTGTGTATCTATCTTTAACGTCTCTTAGTACTATGGAGCAACAAAGACACTTGTACAAGTTACTCTTTCAATAACTATTCTTTTGTAAGTGCTATATAAGTAGCTGAAGATTCAATCTGGATCAACAACAAGGAAAAAATAAAGAGGGACAAGAAGAAAGGAGCGTCTCATGCTTCTACCAACATAGAAGAATAACAAGATCAACAATAACATTGAATATGCAAAGTTTCTGCTATCTGTTGTAATTTGTGCAAAGCCTTAAGATTTCTTAAAATTGAATATCTTAGAAATATTAAGAGCTATGATCTATGTTATGGTTATTACCCAATACCTCTAATTATATATCAAGGACACCTTGTTGCCTATTCTGCTAAATAGGTTGTTTAGTAGTTTAGAAAGAAAGTCTCTTGCTATGTGCTTGAGAATAAAAGACTCTTGCTTTAATCTTGGGCCAAGTAAGTCTATTTCTATGTGCTTGAGAATAAAAGACTCTTGCTTTAATCTTGGGCCAAGTAAGACTCTTGATTAAGCAAGGAGGTCTTGGACTGTAGGTCTAAGCAGGAAAGTTTAGGCTGTGAGTCTGAGCAGGAAGTCTTGTACTTAAGGGTATAAGCAGGAAAGTCTTATGATCTGATGATCTAAGTAGGTGTTGCACCTCAAATTTTGACCCCTTAGATCTTCATCATCATCTTAGGATCATATTCATTTGATTATCTAACCTTAACCCATTTCAAGTTTGTCTTCGTTAAGATACAGGTGAATTAGGACTCCGTACAGCTGAAAATCGAGGTTTCGATGATTAATCGGTCAACGTATTGGATTGATCCTCCATGAAATAAGTCTCCACATCATCAAATATAATCCATTGGATCAAGTATGAATCCAATTTGAGGTTGTCACCCAAGGATCAAGAACAGTGCAATTCAGGATACCCGATTAAGATTTTCGATCAAGAAAAGTCAACTGTAGTTTGACTTTTGTTTTAAAGGTATTCCAATGGTGGGATCATTCTCCATGAAGTTCCTATGGCTTAGTAAAGTCTACTCAAGAAGTTTCAAGGCCTCAAAAGACACAGAACATAAACAGTCGACTCGGTAGTCATCGATCGATCGTTCGGTTGACCAAAAAGTTAACTCTTCACTCATAAGGAATTTGACCTCAAGATATGAATAAAAAATGTTCCTAATGACATATTACACTTGTCCATGAAGTTTCATGATCATTGGATCAAGGGTTGAGGAGTAATCGAAGAATCGGGAAATTAGGGTTTTAAAAGGGGCATGACCATAACTCCCTAACCACACATCCAATTGAGTTGGTTCAAAGCTCATTGGAAAGCTCTTGAAAAGTCCTACAAAAGTCCCACAGTGTTCCATAATAAAAAAATGCATAGATTTAGGGTTATGACCAAATTCATTTCAAGAGGGAAAAATAACTTAGAAAAATTCTAAGTTATTGGCCTTTTTAGGCATGTTTTTCAGCAACTTTGAGAGGTCTTTTGACCTAGTTCCTTTGGGAATATAAAACTCATGAAATCATGAAAGTGGTAGAGCTACATGAGGGCTTTCCAAAATGTACTAGAACTTCTCCATAACCCTTATGAGCTGAGAGTTATGGATCCAACAAGATGAGGTTTCAACACTTGAGTCCAACACCTTCACTTTTTCACAAACTCATCCTTTGATCACTTGGGCTATTCTAAGCCCTTGGATAATGTTTGTATCTGATATTTAGAGAGTATAGTGAAGGGAAATGCAGAAGTGAAGGATGTGAAGGAAGGGCAAGTTGCAAGCAAGTGGCAATAAAATAATCAAGAAATTCAAAGAGAGGAAAGAGAAACTTTTTGGCAAATCTGTAGCCGCTATGACATCTACACTCTATGATCTATTCAGTCACCTCAAGTCACTCCTTCCACTTGATTTTCTCCTTACATTGAGCCAAGATAATGATGTATGCAGCTGCACCAAAATCTTGTGCAAGATTTCTTCAAAATCTCCCTCCAAAAGCCAAAATGCAAATCTGTCCTCACCCTTCACTTTTCCTATAAATAGAGGCTCCCTCTATGTTACTTATCACACCAGAGCACTCTACAACCAAAGATAAACTCACTGCTCTCATACTTCCTTGCATTTTCTCACAAGTGAAGAAAACCACCCTAAAAACCTCAAAAATCTGTCTTGAGCAAAACAGCCTCCAAAACCATTTTCACTCAACCAAAACCACCACAAACCATCCACACAATCCACAAATGATGTGTGGGAGGTGTTCAAACCTTTAAACCAGCAAAAAACCTCATTTTCCCAAAAGTCAACTTTCAACCAAGGAAAGTTTGACTTCATACTCAAAATCTGCCAAAACATACACCAGGCCTGCTTTAATCTTTGCAAACCTCTAAACACCTTAGGTTTATGGTATACCAACTGTCCATAACCTGAAATCTCATCATCATCACCTATTTCAAGTTCTGGTCCAAGATCCACTTGTTTACTTCAAGTGCAAGAAAGGCCAGCATTCTCACAAGGCATTGGACTTGGATTTCATTTGGAGGCTCCAAGGTTTTCCTTATATATTTGCTTGCTTGTAAGTCTACAAGAGGTTGGTAGTTACTATCTCTTTTTTCCAACTTTCATGAACATGAATAAATGCATTAATTGTTACAATGTGCCTTATGTGTATGTGTAGTTCATGTTTGAATCTGTCACATTTTTGCTTGCCTACTCATTAATGTTTTTTGTTCTTATAATCCTTATGCAATATGTTATGTGGTTGTGTGTTAAGCCTTGAGGTCTCTTAAGTGTTATTGTATGTCATGTATGAACTTGTAAGGATAGTTGCTTTGTCATGCCTTAATGCTATCTTGTGTTGGTTCTGTTTGTGAATATTGGCTTGCTTCGGTTGCATTATCACTTTCATGTCATGAACCTGTTTGTTAACATTTTGATGTGGAAACCCTTTCATATTAGATCCATGTGATGTTTGTACTGTTGAAAACTAGTTTGGTTTTTGGTTCTGCAGCAGTTCTTGTTCTTGCATTTTTCAGCCCATGTACACTTTTCAACCAATAAGTCATTTTTGGTTCTACCATCTTTTGAGATCATTTGTGTGTTTTAACTTGATCCTTAATGCATTTTGAACTTGCTTGTGAGTTGTTGCGGTGGAAATAGGATCACAAACTCTTAATGAGTTTGAATCGCAATTCAATTCACAACCGCTCTTTGATTTATCCGAAGGAAAAGGTCAAAAGAGGGAAAACCTATTTTGCATCGTAAACACAATGCGGGGAAAGATCTAGGGTTCGGGGGTTGGTTAAGATTAGGGAAGGTATTAGCACCCTAAACTTCTGTAGTACTCTACAGGAACCTTTTGTTCAAATGTTTACTATTTGCTTTATTCATTTGCTTAAGATATATGTACAAAGGGATTAAAAGTGAGAAAAGAGACCTAAGGGGTTAATTCTAAGTTTACTCGGCAAGACATCGCATCTTGTGCCTACGTATCCTTACGGGAGTGGAATCAGAGTAATCGTAGTTCCCCTCAAAGAGGGAGGTTAGAGACTTCTTGACTGTGGTCAAGGTCTCAAGGGGAATAAACATGTCTTAAGGACATGCTTACGTGGAGTATAGGAACTCCAAATCTCTACGTTGAAATGTTAAGTTGTAATTAGGGTTAAATTAGGTTAGGGATTCCACGGCGGGAAACCCTAAAATGAGCGCGGCGGCTCTTTGACCTAAAACTAGGATAAATTTGTAATCTTGCCTGCGGCGAGGCATTTGTGAAATTTAGGGTTTGTGAGGTTGTAAGGGTTTGAAGTTGAGGACTATTGGCGCGGCGACCAAAAGCTAGACCTAATTCCTTCGGAGGTGCGTGCAATGTGACAAAATAATAGTAATGACAGTGTGAGAAATCATACATCAGCAGAAATTTAAATGCGGAAACGTAAATGCGATTGTTAAGATTCGCAAGGTTACAGAGGAAGAACAGTTACAACAATATGATACAATTCAATTTTAAGAACGCGAATATAAAGAAACAACATGGTAAGCTGCACAGTGAACGAACTAGGTTAGTAAACACAATTATGAAAACAGAAGCATGAAGCTATGGGACATTTTTTTGTGGTTTCTTATTTTATGAGAAGTTTAATATGAATCTAAGCTTAATTTTTCTTACTTGATAATGAATAAATAGAAAAAGAAGATCTTAATCTTTTAAAAAAATATTTTCTCTTGGTTTTAAAAAAATATATTGATTTTAATATTTTAAAAAATGTTTTAATTTTAATATTTTAAAGTGTTTTAATTTTAATATTTTAAAAAAAATGTTTTTTTGATTTTAATATTTAAAAAAATGTTTCAATTTTACTATTTAAAAAACAACCTAAATATTTTTTTTAAAATTTGATAATTTAATTAAAAAAAAGAAAAAAAGAAAGTAAAAAAATAAAAGGGTTGGGCCGGTCATTACCTCCGGACCCAACCCGGTTGAGGTGACTGTAATCACAAGATCATTTTAGGGTTTCAGAACCCTTTGGCTTTTCGCAGCGCCGTTTACACTTCATTCTTCTTCTCTCTCGCCGCGATTCTCTCTGATCTTCCTCATTCCTGAAACAAGACATGAAATCTGTGATGAAAAACATCCCATGGCTTACATTTAAAGTGGAACCGGCCGATGATGAAGATATTCTGAGGCTGAGGCGGTTGATTGCTCGTCGTTTGGTTAAACGGCGCCGGCGGTCCTTCGCGTGAACGAGTTGAAGTCTCGTGATGGTTTTGGTGGAAAACTTCTCCTTCTTCTGACGTCGCGGCCGTTAGGGTTTCTCGTTCGGTGATTTTTCTTGGCCCTCTTCTCTCCCTTTTTACGAGGTGATGTTGTCCTTTTATAATCTCTCCTTTTGGGCTTTTGTTGGGTTTTTTACGTTACTGAGATATGATTCTGATTGAAATTGATTTGATTTGATTTCTGTTATCTTTTCTGGTGGGATTCGAAACTGAGATTGGATTTGATATCGATTCTGGTGTTATTTTGCAGATGTGGATTTGTTATATTGTGATTCTGATTTGATTTCTGTTATCTTTTCTGGTAGGATTTGGATCAATTGACCTCAACCGAATTTTGTTTCGATCCTCTTTTCAGATACAGATATCCAGTCTTTGGGTTTCGATTAATTTGTTTTGGAGCCATCAACACTTGCTCTAGATTTGGGCACTTGCTGTGAGCTGACATGAACTGATTTCATTCTCTTCGACTTCCTGAGTTGAAGCTGATAGTGAATTGGCCGTGATGGATGACAACTGAGCCTTACTTTTTGTGACCTTCATTTACGGTTGGGATCAATATGACTGGCAAAGTTTCAGTGAGCAGGTCTTTAGTTTTTGACATGATTTTGAACTGAATTGAGCTGGCTTTGTTATTTGTAAATTGAACCTGCTCTTCCCTGTTTGACTTGCTTCGAATTTTCCCAATCAGTTCCACGCTGTTTATGATTTTCCTTGCCTATTTTTGCTTTTTCGAACATGAAGCTTGATTTTTCTGTGATGTTTATGAATTCGGATAGTGCAGTTCGGTTTTAGTATCCAGCTTTGTCTTCTGATATGGATTTCGATCTGATGCTGCTACTGATATCCAGTTGTGGACTTTTGTGATTCGCCTGTTGATATGGATTGATCTGTTCTGATAAATCTGGTTTTACTGATATAATCCATTTTGACTTGTGATGAGTTTCGCGTTATTTGGGAAGTACACTGATTTTCTCTCTTCTGCTTTCAGGTGCAAATAAGTTCGGAGGCTGCCGGTCTCGTGCCATCGGCGAGAAAGGACATAATGGTGATGACGACTTAATAGTCTGAGCCACATTGGGTTGTCGGATGTAGTTGCCTTGCGAATTATATTGAATTTGTTCGAAACATTTGCCTTATTTCGATTTTCGATGCTCGGTAGGGAGTTTGATAATGGCCATGGCCATAGTCCTCCTGGCTGCTCGAGTCTCGTGCCCGATGATGAGTTGAGCTGAGGGCCGGAGTTAAATTTCACTCTCCTTTAGATTATCAGTCCTGTAGTTCATTTATTAATAAAATGCCTTGATTTTCTATTTCCCCAAAACATCATGCCAATGCCTGATTTACCAGTTTTACGCACGCAGAGACAAAGACTTGCTGCTGGCTGATGATTGCATCCTTCATCATAAATGCAAGTCAGGAAGATATGCTCAGAGCCGTGCCGATAGCAGTTGGAGCTGCATCTTTGTGAGTTGTCACTTGGTCACATCTCTCAAGTTTACTCGCCTGGTGTATCATACAAATGCAGGACGTTGCAGAATTTGGAAAAGGTGTAACAGTTTTGCTTCGCTAATTTGACCTGTTATGCCTGTTATGCTGTTATTGTTGTTGACTAATCTTGGCTGTTTATGATTTATGCCCAATGTAGGTTGTAAGCTGTAGTTGTGGCTTATGCAGTTGGCGGGGGTCTGCATTCATACATTCAATTTACGCACTGATCGTTGGGAAAGTCTGCTCCAAAAGCTGCAGATTATCATCAGAAGCTTTAATTGAGCTGTCAGATTTCCAGCATTGGATAGTATTCCATTGATGGGAGTTTTCATGTTTCTTTCCATACTGGTGTTGGGCTGATTGGGGAATAGACCCGTTTGTCTGATGCGCTTTGGATGCTGGCTGTTGCCAATTCGTGCGTAAGGCATTGTGCCCGCTCACTAACTTTCTTAGTGCAGAACATGGTTATCAGTTGGGTGTGCAATGCACATATGTCTTGCTGTATAGAATCCTTGCCTTCTTTAATGCAGGCCTGATAAGTTACCTGCTGTCATGAAAATGTTAACTGTTGTTGCTGATACTGCGACATTACTTGCTTGCAAATACTGGCTTGCAGATATGTAGCTTATGTGCTGATACTGCTTGCGAATAATGATGCTGTTTGCTACCTGTTATTGTGTTAGTGATGATGTTATGCTTGTAGGTGGTAGAGAAATGGTTCAGACCTGTCGGCATTCGGGTTCGAACCTGAGCTGGCTAGTGTTTACCTTCGTGTTGGTTCATAATTAATGTGAATTGATGAATGAAATGTGGTTCAGATTTTAGTTCAGTTTGGTTATCAATTTGGAGAATTTTACTTGATGAGATGATGCCTAGTATTGAATCCAAAGTCGCGTGAATCCTCTTTCGGCCCAAAACTTCTTTTATATCTTTCTCTCTCGGTCACCTCTTAAGATAAGAACGAAACTACCTGATCTGATGCCAATGGCATGGACCGGTAACGGGAGTAGGATGCGGCTTCGGTTGTGCCCTCCCGGCACTCGATGATGACAATTGTTCTGAGAGTGTCAGACAACCTCTAACACTTTTCCATTCTGTGTTGTATTGTTTTGACGTGCAGGTTAGTCGAGGACTCGTGGAGAAGCTCAAGGACAGCATGAAGGCACTTAGGAACTTTTAGGATTTAGGATTTATTGTAAATGAAACTCATGTAAACCAAGTTCGAATTCATTTTATCAATTTGTAAACTATAAATATTTATGAAATGAAATTCAACAAATATTCATATTTACTTTCTCACTTGTAAATTCAAAGTGTCCATGAATAATAATTCAGAATTATTTAAGTTCCTTCTTGAGTTGTAACTTATAAGTACTTATGAACACAAAGTTCAAAAATATTTAAAACTTATTTCTCCTTTGCCTTTTATAAATGATACCCCGCCATATGATTATATCCAAACAAATTCAAATTAAAATCTCGTTGATCACATCTCTTCTCAAAATAGCCTTAACAGTATCCACTTCTTTTTCAACCCAACTTCACTTTACTAAGAGGAAACAAAACTGTTTCAGAAATGTTTCAATATCAAACAAGACGCGACCCCGAGTCCAATCATATTTCTGACAAAACAAACCGGCACCTTGACCCAATTGGCAAATAAATGCCTCAGAACGTAATAACAGCCCTTTTTCAAAGAATTGGTAGAATTTGTGTAAAATGACCAAAATACCCCTGAGACCCAATCTGCAAAACAAAAACCTTCATAACTTGTTAGTGGTTAGCAAATGTACATATGAGATGATATGCGAAATGACTGACTAAATATAAGGGTAAAATTTGGGGTATTACAGTTGCCCCTATTTAAATAGCTACACCGGACGATTTGAGTGACAGGGACTCGAGGAATCGTGGTGGAGGGATTTAAATATAGATAACCGAAAATTTTGCCCTTATATGCGACGATATGCAATGCTATGGACAAAACTGGAATGACTTAATGCAGATGATGCCATGAATATGATATGCTGCGTATGCTGGAATAATGAATGCGAAAATGCTGACAAACATGACGATGCCGGGACAGACGCCACGAGAAGAAACACACTGGGGAAAATGGTGCGCTGAGATACAGTACAACACTGGGGGACTCTAAAAAAAAATGATAGTCAACTGGTGCGAATGACCAATTGTCACATTTAGAAAAGGAACGAGATCCTCGAATGGAGATGGTACCTATGAGACGGCCTCCACTGGGGGATCTAAAAATAAAACTGGAGCCCGTACGATGGTAAGATTGATTACAGAATGCTGGAGCATTGAGCAAAGAATAACATCCAAGCTTCTGTGAACTATCTCTTGTGACAGGATCAAACGAACTTCTCGGAAATCCGTAAAAGACCGACTGCATGCCCAAGATAAATGGACTTTAATGGGAAACGCCCTGATAAGCTTCTCGAGGGAGAACTGTCACTTATCGTTGGAAGGGACTTATGCGCAAAAATGGATAAGCACTCAAATAGAGAGGCTGCTGCTCATCTGATAAATAAATCTTCTCGCATTTTAAGGTCGGCGCCTGGAATACGATTTTGATTCTTCTCTTACCGAGGGATAAGTAAACTTCTTCATGTTTCAAGATCGTGCTCTCCTGAACATAAAAAGGATAAACTGAACTTCCTCATACTTCAGAATCGTGCTCTCCTGAATATGATTTAGCTCTTTCTTGTAAATGAAATTTTTCATAATTCAGAATCGTGCTCTCCTGAATATGAAAAGAGCTAATTGAACTTCCTCATAACTCAGAATCGTGCTCTCCTGAATATGATTCGGATAAAGGGTAAATGAAAATCTCCATATTTCAGAATCGTGCTCTCCTGAATATGAAAAGGGCTGACTGAACTTTCTCATACTTCAGAATCGTGCTCTCCTGAATATGAAACTGGATGACTGAATACATTCATACTTCAGAATCGTGCTCTCCTGAATATGAAACTGGATGACTGAAATTTTCTCATTTTTCAGAATCGTGCTCTCCTGAAAAACGGCCAACTGAACTTCCTCATAACTCAGAATCGTGCTCTCCTGAATATGATTCCGCTCCTTCTTTTACTAAAGGATAAATGAACTTCTTCATGCTCAGAATCGTGCTCTCCTGAATATGAAACTGCTCAAACCTCCCCGTAACTCAAGATCGTGCCCTCCTGAATACGATTTGGTTCAAACCTCAAGACGGCAGGTAAATGGAAGCCCAACTGCTCCATGGAGATGGCCATTTGCTGTGAGTCATAATGAGGATAGGATCGACTTCTTAGGTGAGAAATGTCGTATGTTGATGCTGTAAAATGTAAAGTGTAAAGGGTTGTAACATGTAGGATTGCAAAGTGTTGTACTGATATATTTTCCGGCGTGAACTGGCGTGTATCTGTAAATGATTGTAGTTGATTTTCTTGAAAGATAGTGCAAAATAAATGCACGTCCGGGTACATTGATAAACTTCTCAAGCGAGATAGTCGCGTATCTGTCCATGGTATGGTGAAAAATTTTTAGATGGTGCAAAATAAATGCACATCTGGTTGGGCTTGACTACCGACATGACTGAGATTCAATCTAGGATCGAGCTAGAAAGAAGACTGGTAATCAAGACTCCATCGAGGGAATGATCTCGAAGGGTAAATATCTTATCCTGGTGAGGAAAGATAGCTGAAGTAACCGTCATCCACGAGGATCGAGCTCTGTGGGGAAACTGGAAACACCTATGTATTTTATGCTTAGGGCTGACAATCTATTTGGAGAGAATGGACCAACCCAGTTACTCGGCGGTAACAACCAATGATGGTGAAACACAATGAACCTGTGAATGCTAACGTGTATGTGAATGTATGTTAATGTCTATGTATGTAGTTAAATATGCAAGATGTTATGAAATGAGTATGTAATGAGTATGTGAAATGAATATATGACATAGGCATGTGATGCTTATGCCCCTGCGTATGCTGACGAAACAGACTAGAGACGGGACGAGAGATGAAATAAACATCTCGACGGAAATACCCTGCGTTCTCTGCAACCAATACGTCAATCATGGGCAAGAAAGATCAATGGTAGAACCAAGTCTGGTTTTAAAGTTCTGAATTCTCTGGGGAGAAGATAATCTGCTCGGGCGTACAGTATCACGTCCTCACATGGGGAGAAGAAAACCTGAGGGACACTTTTAAGTTACCCCCAAGAAGAAGTTGTCAGCTTATAGTCTCCTTGGGGACTATCACTGGGCAATGGTTTGAAAGTGTTTCTGCAATAATGATATTTCCGGGGAATGAAGAGATCCTGTCGGATTTTCCACTAGTCAAAGTAATTTATTACATTTCAATTTTGTTTTGTTTTTTTTTTGAAAAACAGTTTTGAAAAATCTACAATGCACCTTTCATTTTCAAATTTTAGGAATAAACGCATTTTGCATAACAATAGAAAGAAAAGAGCAATGCACCAAAGAATGTAAGTAACGAGATGGTATCTTTTATTAAAGGGTGGCTGCTTGCTGAAGGCATAGCTCCACAGATGATTACATTTTGAAATTGGCAACATGGGAGAAAAGTTACATTGAATCCAACGATACCTACTGACACTAATAACTAAGACTAATCCAGAATCTTGCTTTGGGCAAGGATGGAGGAACTGAAACATGGCTCTCATGCGAAAAGTGTGTTCGAGATAATCAGTGTCCTCTGATGCAATGAAATGCCTTTGTCCCTAACTTTTGCCTGGACCGCCCTTTCGGGTTTTCAATCCACCGGGACGCTCTTTTTTGCCTAAGCCGCCCTTTCGGGTTTTCAACTTAGCGAGCTTTTTATTATTATTTCTTTTTTTTTTCAACCCTTGCTTTCGCCTAAGTCGCCTTTTGCAGGTTTTCGACTTAGCGGGTTTTTAGGCATAATATTTTCAGACTGCATCAGAATTCACGGGATGTGCTAGTTCTTCACCGTCCATTGTCGTAAGTATTAGAGACCCTCCGGAGAAGACAGTCTTTACAACGAACGGGCCTTCATAATTGGGCATCCACTTTCCACGCATATCTTTGTGTACTGGCAAGATCTTTTTGAGTACGAGCTCTCCTTGACGGAACTCCCGGATACGAATCTTCTTATCAAACGCTCTTTTCATCCGTTTCTGATATAATTGCCCGTGGCACATGGCTGTCAAACGCTTCTCGTCAATGAGATTCAACTGATCCAATCTGTCTTGAACCCACTCAGCTTCCTCAAGTTCAGCCTCCATTAACACTCTTAGCGAAGGTATCTCTACTTCGATGGGGAGCACGGCGTCCATTCCATATACCAGTGAGAAAGGTGTTGCCCCTGTAGAAGTTCTCACTGAGGTTCTATATCCATGCAAAGCAAACGGTAACATCTCATGCCAATCTTTGTAAGTCACAACCATCTTTTGCAGGATCTTCTTGATATTCTTATTTGCAGCTTCAACGGCTCCATTCATCTTAGGACGGTACGGAGAAGAATTGTGGTGAGTGATCTTGAAATTGTCGCACAACTCTTTCATAGTCTTATTATTCAGATTGGTGCCATTGTCAGTTATTATCCGGCTTGGGACCCCATAGCGGCAGATGATCTCTTTCCTGATGAATCGGGTAACCACTTGCTTGGTCACGTTAGTGTAGGAGGCAGCCTCTACCCACTTAGTGAAATAATCAATGGCAACAAGGATAAAACGATGTCCATTAGAAGCTTTCGGCTCAATTGCCCCAATCATGTCAATGCCCCACATAGAGAACGGCCATGGTGAAGACAAAACATTCAACGGTGACGGAGATACGTGTATTTTATCAGCATAAATTTGGCACTTATGGCATTTCCTAGCGTATTGGATGCAGTCGGCTTCCATGGTTAACCAGTAATACCCAGCCCTTAACATCTTCTTGGACATAGCATAACCATTGGCATGAGTTCCGAAGGTCCCCTCATGAATTTCCTGCAGTAACATGTCCGCTTCCCGTTTATCAACACATCTGAGCAGGACCATGTCGTGATTTCTCTTGTACAACACACCATTACTGATAAAGAATTTGGACGCCAATCTTCTCAATGTCTTTTTGTCCAGACCATTAGCACCATCGGGATACTCCTGCTTGACGAGATAGTTCTTGATATCGTGAAACCAAGGCTTTTCATCCACCTCAACTTCTTCGACCAACTGACAATAAGCGGGCTCAACCTTGCGCTCAATATGGATAAGAGGTGCTTCATTAACGAACTTAACTTTCCACATGGATGCTAACATGGCTAAAGCATCGGCTACGTGATTCTCGGATCTAGGAACATGCTCGAACTCTATCTCGTCGAAATACTTGATCAGCTCAATAATGTAGTCCTTATAAGGGATCAGCTTCTCATTCTTCGTTTCCCATTTGCCTTGTACCTGGTAAATAACCAAGGCTGAGTCGCCACTTACTTTAAGAAGTTTGATTCGGAGGTGAATTGCTGCTTCGAGGCCGAGGATACACGCTTCATACTCTGCGACGTTATTAGTACACTCAAAGTCCAACCTTGCTGTAAATGGAGTAAATCCACCCTTTGGGTTCATCAAAACGGCGCCTATACCATGCCCATTGAAATTTGAGGAACCATCAAACATCATCTTCCACCAAAGACCTGGTTCTGGACCTTCGCTCGGATCTGGCTCTTCACAATCTCTTTTAATCAACAAAATATCCTCATCAGGAAAATCGAGCTTAAGAGGTTCACAATCTTCAACTGGCTGGTCTGCAAGATAATCAGATAAAATACTACCCTTAATCGCCTTCTGGGGTACATATTGGATGTCATATTCGGATAACAACATGTGCCAACGGGCTAGCCTCCCGGTTTGAGCAGGTTTTTCAAAAATATACTTGATCGGATCCATTTTAGAAATCAATAACGTGGTATGACAGACCATATATTGCCGAAGGCGCTTAGCGGCCCATGCCAATGCACAACAAGTTTTCTCCAATGGTGAGTATCTGTTCTCGCAATCAGTAAACTTCTTGCTCAGGTAATAAATCGCATGTTCCTTTTTTCCAGTCTCATCATGTTGTCCAAGCACACAACCCATAGACTTCTCGAGAACAGTAAGGTACATAAACAACGGTCTTCCAGGTACGGGCGGGATCAGAATAGGGGGATCTTGCAAATAACCCTTAATCTTCTCAAACGCTTTCTGACAATCATGGTTCCATTCAACTGTCTGCCCCTTGCAAAGCAACTTGAATATCGGCTCACAAGTAGCGGTCATATTAAAGATAAACCTGGAAATGTAGTTCAGACGTCCCAGAAAACCCCTAACTTGCGTCTCGGTTTGCGGAGCCGGCATATCTTGAATGGCTCGGACTTTGTCAGGATCTACCTCAATCCCTCGCTGGCTAACAATGAAACCAAGCAGTTTTCCAGATCTGACACCGAAGGTACATTTTGCAGGATTCAATTTCAACTGATATTTCCTGAGTCGTTCAAACAGCTTCACCAAATGGTCTAAATGCTCCTCTTCACTCTGAGATTTGGCTATCATATCGTCCACATACACCTCAATCTCTTTGTGCATCATATCATGAAAAAGAGTGGTCATAGCACGTTGGTAAGTTGCCCCTGCATTCTTTAAACCGAAGGGCATGACTTTGTAGCAGAAGGTTCCCCAAGGAGTAATGAAAGTAGTCTTCTCTCGATCATCGGGATCCATCTTGATCTGATTATAGCCAGAGAAACCATCCATAAATGAGAACAACGCAAAACTGGCTGTATTGTCTACCAGTGTGTCAATATGTGGCAGTGGGAAGTCGTCCTTTGGACTTGCTTTGTTCAGATCCCTGTAGTCTACACACATCCTAACTTTACCGTCCTTCTTGGGTACTGGCACAATGTTGGCAACCCAATCTGGATATTTTGCGACTGCCAAGAAACCTGCATCCAACTGCTTTTTAACCTCATCTCGAATCTTCAAAGCCATGTCGGGTCTCGTCCTTCGGAGTTTCTGCTTGATAGGAGGACAATCTGGCTTAAGTGGCAACTTGTGAACAACAATATCCGTGTCTAGGCCCGACATATCTTGATACGACCACGCAAACACATCAATATACTCTTTTAACAACCCAATCAACCTCGGCCTAATCTTCGTCCCAAGCATTGCACCAATTTTGACCTCTTTCTTGCTCTCATCTGTACCGAGATTAATTAAGTCCACCTGCTCTTTATGCGGTTGAAGCTCTGTGTACTCGTACTCAATCAATCTTGTCAGTTCCGCGGGTACTTCAAAATCTTCTTCACCCTCGTCCTCAGCTTGATTGATGGGTGCATCCCAGTCAGGAGTGTCAGTAAGGTCATTGGATCCAACAAGGTTTACGATATCTCTGCATGACGGAAGGCTTACTTAATTAAAATGCTCGAAGACGTGTAAGAATGAAATGCTGTTTTTTTATTATTATTGGAAGAAAGGTTGCCAATTTCATTTTTAAAGGTGAAAACGAAAAACGCAAATGAAACAAAGTGGAATTGAACAATATGCTTTTATTAATATCTTTTTAGAAATGAAAGGTGGCCCGACAAAACGACCCTATAGCCTTGGGCAGAGCTACAGACTTTTATTTGAAAATGTAAATGAAACTTAAAAAACAATTACTTTGACAAGGGAAAAATAACAGGGATCTCCACGGCCTCCCAGTTGTTCAAAACTGCATCACCCTTAAACACCAGGTTGCTCAGCTCTTCATTTTTCTCACATTCACTGATGGCATTGACTTGGAAGCCTCCGCTGACAAATACTTCTTGGATAAACTTCGGACGCCCTTCGACAGTTGTGGCAGCTCCATTCTGAGTTGGTTTGTAACCCAACCCAGAGCGATCAGTCTTGGTCTTGACATCAATTACCTCTCCCCAACCTTCAGGAACGCCCCTGTCAATTGTTGATTTGGTGCTCTTCAGAGATGCAAAAGATGGATTACCCTGACCCACTGTCTCTTCGACTTCCAGCAGAACAGCATTGGCGATCTCAAGTGCTTGAAAGGAGATTTCTAAAGCATTCTCATCGGCCTCGATGTAACGGAAAGAAGACAGGTTACTGACCATCAGATCTTCCTCACCGTGTATAATAACCAACTTTCCATCGATCACGAATTTCATCCTTTGATGTAATGTTGAGGTCACTGCCCCAGCGGCATGAATCCACGGCCTTCCGAGTAAACAACTGTAATTGGGATTAATGTCCATGACTTGAAACGTGATATTAAAAATTTGCGGACCAATCAGGATAGGAAGCTCAACCTCCCCCATTACTGACCGACGAGAGCCATCGAAAGCCTTGACGACCAAAGGAGTGGGTTTCAACACAGTCTCTTTACAAGCCAACTTATCAAGAACCCTCTTGGGTAGAACATTCAGAGAAGAGCCGGTGTCCACTAGCACTCTCGCTAAATTGTCCTCCTGACATTTTACCGATATATGTAAAGCACGATTATGGTTCGGACCCTCCTTCGGTAACTCTTCATTGCTGAAACTGAGGGTGTTACAGGCGGTTAAATTGGCAATCACACTATTAAATCTGTTAGACTAAGGCACGGATCTAGAAGGGGGGGTTGAATAGATCCCTTTTAAAAATTTGAGTGGCGCTACCAATAAAATTGGTTTTCAAAATTGTTTTCAAATGCGGAAGCGGCCTTGGAAAATATAGTCTAAAACGAACAACTATTGGAGAGCCGGATATGCGTCAAGCAGATGAATTTAAGACGATAACGGATAGTAAATCACTACACACTTTTATGCAAAACTCAGATGTGATTCACTCGTACTATTTCCTTATTCCAATGATCAAAAATTACACCAAAACTAGCAGCAAAATTAAGGCAGTTTTAGTTCAGCACTTTTGTCGAACAGTTGGTGTGCACAAAACTAGCAGCAAAATTAAGGCAATTTTAGTTCAGCACTTTTGTCGAACAGTTGGTGTGCACAAATACCTTAAATGATATTTGTGTTGAATGAGTGATTGAAAAAGCCTTAGTACAGTATTTCTATTGTACTTAGTAGTTAAAAAACAGTGTTTCACCAACTCACTCAATCAATACTACAATTTGACAAAATTACTTATTCTAGAATCACTTAATTTTTAAGCTGTAATTGAAAATGCAGAAAATAAAGGAACACAAGATTTGATGAGGCAGTTCCCCCAGTCGTCCTCGCGTTGGGGTACGTCTGCCCTCAATTCTACAATGAGAATTGAGATATGTATTGAATAGATATCACCTGTTTGGTAGAACAGTTATACACAAGAATCGATAGACAATTGATACAAACAATCTTAATGTTGCTGATAATTTCTACCACTTCTTGCCCCTTGATTCAAGATGAATCAAGTCCTCCAATTTGATGTGAATGACCTCCGATTGCAGCCACCTTATTGACAACTCTTCCGTTGATCAAACCTTCGGCACGGCTGATCTTAGACACACCCAAATTGAACCCGGAACGTCTTCAACCTTTCAACGCCCTAGCTACTAGATTGATCAACCTTCCGCTAATCAATCACCTTCGCACTCGCTTGATTGTTGAACCGACGATTCCGTAACAAAAGCCTTCAAAACCTGTAGTCTTGATAGGTAAAACCTCAAAGGTTTTCTCCCAAGAAACACCTGCACCAGCTTCCACTCGAACCGGATCTTCAATCACGCGTTCGAACCTTATCACCGTCGAGCAAACCACAAACCGCAGCAAAAAATTGATTATCTGTAATTTGAGGATTTGTGAGTTGATTGAACGATGAAGATGAAGAACACTGATGCACCTCTTTCACGTTTCTTGACCTGAACACTTTCTCACAATGCTTTCAAAAATGTTCTTTGTTAAAATTGAAAAGACAGCTATTTATAGTAATATACAAAACAGACAGTTGACAGATCAAAGAAACATAGCAGAATTTCTGTTTCTGCGCGCGAACGGTCGACCATAGGGTCGGCGTGCGCTGAGCCGTGTGACACTCAAACTGTCATGCGCCGAGTCAGCGGTCGACGCATGATCTTCATGCGCTGAGCCGTCTGATTCTTAAACCTGCATGCGCCAAGTCAGCGGTCGACGCATGGTTCCATGCGCTGACCCGTGTGAACTGAATGAAACTGTGTGCTGACGGTATGGTCGGCTCATGGTTCAAAAATCTGCAAAAACATAAATATGTTTGTTGTTTCGTGCATCTTGTCACGACCAAACATTAGTCACATATATTGCCAATTAAATATGATGATTTAAAAGGATATAGGAAGGATGTAATATGTTAAGTATTGCATGACGATTCTGATTCATCTGAGGTTGTACTTTGTCATCATCGTAAGTATGCATGACGACTCCGATTCATCCGAGGTTGTACTTTGTCATCATCGTAAGTATGCATGACGACTCCGATTCATCCGAGGTTGTACTTTGTCATCATCGAAACTTGAGAACGTATGTTGTGAGACAGTTTTCCCTCACATTCTCCCCCTTTTTGATGATGACAAACCTGTGCGAAGCTTGGTGAACACAACATGCGATATCTTTAACATAGTAGTAAGCTCCCCCTTTCTTTTACAGTCATAGCTGTTGTGGTCTACAATCTATTTGTCTTTTCTCCCCCTTTGACAACATCAAAAAGAGATGGAGAAAGGTAAAGTTTTGGCATATTAACAATTAACAAAATACTCAACAGGTTATAAGTAATCATATACCAATATCCACACAAAATATTGACAATGAGCAAAATATTGAAAATAGATTAAACCAGATTAAGGACACATAAGTCATAACATTTTATAGGAATCAAGACTGTAAAACAAACATTAGTGTGCACTTAGGAGAGATAAAACAGAACATGATAACAAAAACAACATGGAGAATGAGCAAATGCAAAAACAAATGACTAATATCCTTGTCCCTTGCCCATATCAAAGGAAGACGGATAACGATATGGATCAGCCATATCAGTGAGGTAATCCACTGCTTGATTCAGGCGATTGATGCTGCGAGAGACGACTGTTTCTTGGTATCCATGGGCAGTTGTGAAAGCTGCAAATCTTTCATTCATTCTTGTTGAAAAAGAGTTGAACTGTTCAGATTTGGTGTGTAGCTCAGTTCGGATGCACAAATGTAGATTTGCACTTAATGTCACATATCAAGCCATATTTGATGCCTACCTAAAATGCCACAAAACAATTTGCATCCAAACAGTTTATCATACAAAAAAAAGTTTCATACATATGCAACATAGGTCAAACGATACAATTGTTGATCATGAGAGTTATTAGAGAGAGATAGAGAGAGAAATGGAACAATATCACCTTAATGCCGGAGTAGCTTGATAAACAACATACTTGTACTTGCAAAAACGTCAATTTGTTAGAAGTACAAAAGTATGGTTTTAAATGAAATAAGATAGAGTAAGCAATTTATGACTCCCGCTCTGAAATGTCGAGAATGCCAAGTTCTCGGCGGATATGAAAGAAAGGTTCCGTTGCTAGCGGCTTTGTGAAAATGTCCGCTAGTTGGTTTTTAGTGTCAACGTGTTCAAATACAACATCACCTTTCTCAACATGGTCCCTAAGAAAATGGTGTCGAATTTCTATATGTTTAGTGCGAGAGTGTAATACGGGATTTTTGGTAAGGTTAATAGCGCTAGTGTTGTCACATAGGATAGGAATACGTTCAAGTTTAAGATTGAAATCTAGTAGTTGTTGCTTAATCCACAGAATTTGAGCACAACAACTACCAGCGGCAACGTATTCCGCCTCGGCCGTTGATAAAGCAACTGAAACTTGTTTCTTGCTATGCCAACTAACCAAGGAGTTTGAAAACAAATGACATGTACCACTAGTGCTTTTCCTATCCGATTTGCACCCGGCAAAGTCGGAATCGGAGTAACCTACCAACGAGCAATCACTACCCTTAGAATACCACAATCCATACTTCGGGGTACCTGACAGGTATCGAAGAATTCGTTTAACAGCTTTTAGGTGGGATTCTTTGGGACATGATTGGTATCGTGCACACATGCACACACTAAACATAATATCAGGACGTGACGCAGTAAGATAGAGAAGTGAACCAATCATACCTCTATATCGTTTTACCTCTACGTCCTTGCCATTTTCATCTTTATCCAAATTTACGCATGTAGGCATTGGGGTGTCTATGGCCTTGGATTTTGCCATGTCAAATCTCTTGATCAAGTCCAAACAATATTTTGTTTGGCTCACGAATGTCCCTTCTTGGAGTTGTTTAATTTGCAGGCCGAGGAAGTATGTGAGCTACCCCATCATACTCATCTCGAATTCGCCCTGCATGAGGTCAGAAAACTCTCTCACGAGATTCATGTTAGTGGATCCAAATATAATATCGTCAACATAGATTTGCACCAAAATCAAGTGCTTTCCTTGACGTTTAATGAAGAGTGTAGTGTCAACCTTTCCTCGTGAGTACCCCTGATTAAGTAAAAACTTACTTAGTCGCTCATACCAAGCTCTAGGAGCTTGTTTGAGACCATATAAAGCTCTTTTTAACTTGTAAACATGTTCAGGGTATTCATGAGATTCAAAACCGGGAGGTTGAGACACATATACTTCTTCATTTATGTGACCGTTAAGGAACGCACTTTTAACATCCATTTGAAATAACTTAAAATCCTTTGCACATGCAAAGGCGAGTAAAAGGCGTATAGCCTCGAGTCGGGCAACCGGCGCATAAGTTTCCTCATAGTCGATGCCTTCCTCTTGGTTATACCCTTGAGCGACCAATCTCGCTTTATTACGGGTTATTACCCCGTTTTCGTCCAACTTGTTCCTAAACACCCATCGGGTGCCGATTACTCGATGGCCTCGCGGAGGAGGGACAAGGTCCCATACCTCGTTTCTTTTAAACTGATTTAGTTCCTCTTGCATCGATAAAAACCAGTGCTCATCGAGTAGGGCCTCTTTGGGGTTTTTAGGCTCTATTTGTGACACGAAAGCGAAGTGATAACAAAAGTTACTTAGCTTAGATCGAGTGGTGACTCCCTTTGTGATGTCTCCGAGAATATTGTCAATTGGATGATCTTTACACGACTTCCAAGCTTGAGGGAGATCATCGTTTGTAGGCGGATGAGCTTCCTCAGTTACCTCATGGTGTGCATCCTTATCCTCCTCAATTTTGACTCTATCGGGTTGATCAATCCCCGTTTCGCCACCTTTGAGTATGTCTTCTGTGGATGTACCTGCACCATGAACAACACTATCCTTTCCGACATTTCTCGGATAGGACTCATCAAACGTAACGTGCACAGACTCTTCAACAGCTAGTAATCTTTTATTATAAATCCTATATGCTTTACTTGATTGCGAGTACCCTAGAAAAATGCCTTCATCGGCTTTTGAATCAAACTTGCCCAAGTTTTCCTTTCCATTGTTTAATACAAAGCACTTGCATCCAAAAACATGAAGGTGAGAAACATTAGGCTTTCGCCCTTTTAAAAGTTCATACGGAGTTTTGTTTAGAATGGGGCGGATGAGTACCCTATTCAAAACATAACATGCCGTACTAATGGCGTCGGCCCAAAAGTATTTTGGTAAACCACTATCATTAATCATTGTTCTTCCCAATTCTTCTAAAATTCTGTTTTTACGCTCCACAACCCCATTTTGTTGAGGAGTTCGTGGAGCCGAGAAGTTATGATCGATGCCATGGTTACCGCAATATTCTTCAAATAAATGATTTTCAAATTCACCTCCGTGGTCACTTCTTATTGACACAATGTTTGTATTTAACTTATTTTGGGAGAGCTTGGCAAATCTCTCAAAAGCGGCAAACGTGTCACTTTTACTCACTAAGAAGATGGTCCAACAGAACCTAGAAAAGTCGTCCACTATTACGAATCCGTAATAGTTTCCTCCTAGACTTTTGATCCTAGACGGCCCAAACAAGTCCATATGAAGTAGTTCAAGAGGTCTCGTTGTTGAAATAATCTTTTTGGATTTAAAGGAGATCCTCGTTTGTTTTCCTTTTTGACAAGCATCACAAAGGTGATCCTTGGTGAACTTAATTTTGGGAAGTCCTAGTACTAGATCTTTTGAGACAATCTTATTGAGTAAGTCAAAGTTGACATGCGCTAAGCGCCTATGCCATAGCCATGAGTCTTCACTCATAGATATGAGACATTGATCGCTTGTTGGGGATACCACATTCAAGTCAAGCATATACACATTGTTTACTCTAAAACCAATAAACACATTCTTCTTATCACTTTCATGCACAATTTTGCAGCAATCTTTTGAAAAGGAAACATTGTAACCTTTGTCGCATAATTGGCTAATGCTAAGGAGATTATGTTTAAGGTTTTCGACAAGCAACACATCGGAAATTGTAGTAGAGGAGGGATTACCTATACTACCTTTACCTAGTATCGCTCCGCGGTTGTTATCACCGTATGTTACATACCCTTTCTTCTTAGCCACGAAGTCTATGAATAAGGATATGTCTCCAGACATGTGCCTTGAGCACCCACTATCAAGAACCCATCTTCTCTCGGTGGACTCGACACATTTCACCTGTCAAAATATAACTTAGAAAAGGGAGGTACCCAATGGCATATTGGGTCCTAATGGGTTAGCGACAAGACGGTTGCGTTTGGGCAACCATTGGTAGATGCCTTTAGGAACAAGAAATCTCCTAAATCGACATTTACCAATGGAGTGGCCTTTCTTGCAACAGTAAAAGCATACAAAGTCGACATTAGAATCACTTTCACTTGCTTGATCCCTAATTACATATGCATATTTTTGATATGGGTTTATCATACTTTTTCTAAAATCCTTTTTATCGATTGCAAATGTAATTTTAGGTTCAAGTGCCTTGTCTAATTTGGCCTTAAGGTTTCTAACCTCACCTTGCCAAATATGACAAGTATCACAACCAAAGTTGAAAGGATTACTATTGTCCTTACAATCCGATTCATTATCTTTCACAATGGAAGCCTTAAGGTCCTCTAATTTCTTTTCGGACTCTAAGACTTTGTGCTCTAAATATGTAAAAATTCTTCTATTAGAAGCAAGTTTCTTAAAGGCTTCAGTTGCTTCCTTGTGTAAAACATCGAATGCGGTTTGTAATTCGGAATGAGACATATTAGATGACATATTATATCTAGAGTGACGTACCTGTTTCTTTTTCTTTTTCTGATTTGCGGAGAGACATAGATTCACGGACTCTTCTTCATCACTAGAGCTTTCATTAGAGGAGGAAGAATCACTGTCGCTTTCCCATGCGATGTACGCCCTCCTAGGCTTTGATGCTCTCTTATGTGACTTCGATTGTTCCATTTCTTTTCCCTTGTTGTTCATTGGACAGTCCGGTTTGTAGTGACCGGGCTTTCCACATTTATAGCACGTTCCTCTAGTCTTTTTGCCTTTTTGATTGTCATCTTTGGAGAACCTTGATTGCCTTCGGAAATTTACCAGGTTCTTCTCCGAATGTTGGATGCCGTTCTTTCTCACGTACCGGTTATACCGTTTAACGAACAGCCCCATGTCCTCATTTATGTCTTCTTCTTCGTCGTCGCTTGAAGAATAATCACTTTGCTCTTTTGCTTTAGACTTCGAGGAAGAAGCCTTAAGAGCTATGGACTTCTTTTCACTCATCTTTACTTTGTCCTTCTTTTCTTTCCTTTCATGTTGGTCAAGACTCAAGAGTACCTGTTCATGCTCTTGTAGTTTGCCAAACAATGTAGTCAGGTCTAATACCGTAAGATCATTTGCCTCTTTGATGGCGGTCACTTTCGGCTGCCATTCCCTGCTAAGACATCTCAAAACTTTATTAGTAGCAAGATCATTGGAAATAGGTCTTCCTAGTGAATGTAATCTGTTTATGAGATGAGTAAATCTCTTTTGCATGTCAGCAATGGTTTCCCCTTGCTCCATGAAAAAAAGATCAAACTCTTGTATAAGAGTGTTGATTCGAGCCAACTTAACATCGTTTGTCCCCTCATGGGCAATTTGTAGTGCATCCCACATAGTCTTAGCCGTAGGGCAATGGGATACACGGTAGTATTCATCTACACCTAATGAGGAGATTAGAATGTTCTTAGCTTTCCAATCGTAATTATACTTTCGCTCATCGTCGTCGGTCCATTGTGCTTCGGGCTTTGGCACAACTTCGTTATTCTCATTTGTCATGGTTATTTCAATCGGACCATTGAGAATAACGTTCCATATCTTTCTATCTATGGAATTAATGTGCACCCGCATACAGTCTTTCCAATAGCTATAATTTTCACCGTTAAAAACGGGAGCTCTATTGTACGCCCCTTTTGGTTCGTTAGCCATTATTCTATCAATGTTGTATTTGAAGCACCGGAGAACCGGAGCTCTTGATACCACTTGTTAGACTAAGGCACGGATCTAGAAGGGGGGGTTGAATAGATCCCTTTTAAAAATTTGAGTGGCGCTACCAATAAAATTGGTTTTCAAAATTGTTTTCAAATGCGGAAGCGGCCTTGGAAAATATAGTCTAAAACGAACAACTATTGGAGAGCCGGATATGCGTCAAGCAGATGAATTTAAGACGATAACGGATAGTAAATCACTACACACTTTTATGCAAAACTCAGATGTGATTCACTCGTACTATTTCCTTATTCCAATGATCAAAAATTACACCAAAACTAGCAGCAAAATTAAGGCAGTTTTAGTTCAGCACTTTTGTCGAACAGTTGGTGTGCACAAAACTAGCAGCAAAATTAAGGCAATTTTAGTTCAGCACTTTTGTCGAACAGTTGGTGTGCACAAATACCTTAAATGATATTTGTGTTGAATGAGTGATTGAAAAAGCCTTAGTACAGTATTTCTATTGTACTTAGTAGTTAAAAAACAGTGTTTCACCAACTCACTCAATCAATACTACAATTTGACAAAATTACTTATTCTAGAATCACTTAATTTTTAAGCTGTAATTGAAAATGCAGAAAATAAAGGAACACAAGATTTGATGAGGCAGTTCCCCCAGTCGTCCTCGCGTTGGGGTACGTCTGCCCTCAATTCTACAATGAGAATTGAGATATGTATTGAATAGATATCACCTGTTTGGTAGAACAGTTATACACAAGAATCGATAGACAATTGATACAAACAATCTTAATGTTGCTGATAATTTCTACCACTTCTTGCCCCTTGATTCAAGATGAATCAAGTCCTCCAATTTGATGTGAATGACCTCCGATTGCAGCCACCTTATTGACAACTCTTCCGTTGATCAAACCTTCGGCACGGCTGATCTTAGACACACCCAAATTGAACCCGGAACGTCTTCAACCTTTCAACGCCCTAGCTACTAGATTGATCAACCTTCCGCTAATCAATCACCTTCGCACTCGCTTGATTGTTGAACCGACGATTCCGTAACAAAAGCCTTCAAAACCTGTAGTCTTGATAGGTAAAACCTCAAAGGTTTTCTCCCAAGAAACACCTGCACCAGCTTCCACTCGAACCGGATCTTCAATCACGCGTTCGAACCTTATCACCGTCGAGCAAACCACAAACCGCAGCAAAAAATTGATTATCTGTAATTTGAGGATTTGTGAGTTGATTGAACGATGAAGATGAAGAACACTGATGCACCTCTTTCACGTTTCTTGACCTGAACACTTTCTCACAATGCTTTCAAAAATGTTCTTTGTTAAAATTGAAAAGACAGCTATTTATAGTAATATACAAAACAGACAGTTGACAGATCAAAGAAACATAGCAGAATTTCTGTTTCTGCGCGCGAACGGTCGACCATAGGGTCGGCGTGCGCTGAGCCGTGTGACACTCAAACTGTCATGCGCCGAGTCAGCGGTCGACGCATGATCTTCATGCGCTGAGCCGTCTGATTCTTAAACCTGCATGCGCCAAGTCAGCGGTCGACGCATGGTTCCATGCGCTGACCCGTGTGAACTGAATGAAACTGTGTGCTGACGGTATGGTCGGCTCATGGTTCAAAAATCTGCAAAAACATAAATATGTTTGTTGTTTCGTGCATCTTGTCACGACCAAACATTAGTCACATATATTGCCAATTAAATATGATGATTTAAAAGGATATAGGAAGGATGTAATATGTTAAGTATTGCATGACGATTCTGATTCATCTGAGGTTGTACTTTGTCATCATCGTAAGTATGCATGACGACTCCGATTCATCCGAGGTTGTACTTTGTCATCATCGTAAGTATGCATGACGACTCCGATTCATCCGAGGTTGTACTTTGTCATCATCGAAACTTGAGAACGTATGTTGTGAGACAGTTTTCCCTCACAAAATCGACTGGTGCTAATATCTTGATCCACATGTGCTTGAGTCAAAACCTTCTGCAAGGCCATCCTATGAGCGGGTGAATTCATTAACAGAGATAGAATTGAGATCTTGGAAGGAGTCTGATGAAGTTGATCGATAACTTTATAGTCACTTTTCTTGATGATCCTCAAAAATTCGGCGTCTTCATCATTCGTGACGGCTCCCTTACCTTTGTCTTTGGCAGGCACAGGGATATTAGTGGTCTCCTTAGGTGGATCCTTATTAGAATGGGGAGTGTACACACGGCCACTGCGAGTCATCCTGCTTACCTCTGCGATATTGGTCACCGTGCCCTTAACCTCTTCATTTGGAATAACCTTCCCGGATTCCCTGTCAATCATCGTCACGTCATATTTCCAAGGCACAGCTTTAGGATCACTGAAAGGAAATGGACTCGGTCTTCGAATAACTATAGGCTTAGGCTGATTCACCTCAGGGATAAACGATTTTGGCATATCGAACACGGGATTGGCAGAACCTGCCCTTGATAGATTAAACACTGGTACCTTACCCTTTGATTCAGGCTGATGGAAGACAGGCTCAACCACGGTGACTACATCCTTCTTGGCTTGGCTTGTCACTTGTAAAACACCCTCATTAATCAGCCTCTGAACATCATTATGAACCAACACACAACCCTTAGTACTGGCTTCACAACTTACACATGCAACGTGGGAAGTATCTACCAAACCAGCTTCAAACAGTTTCGAATGGAACATTTTGAGAGGAGTCTTAATCTGTTCAACGTCAAGGGCATAACCATCCCCCGAATCGACACTAACGGCATTGACACTCTCATGGTTAGGAAAAGGGTTCTTCTTAACATTTGGTTGAGGATCTTCGAATGACAAAATCTTCTTTTCCAATAAATCCCTGACAATATTTTTGAGAGCATAACAATTCTCCAGATCATGGCCAGGCGCACCCTCATGAAATAAACAATGAGCAGCGGCGTTGTAATTGGCGGGTAGAGGATTAGGAGGCGGACCCAAAGCCCGAGTGGTGATTAGACCTTGCTTGACCAAAGAGGGATACAACTCGGTAAAAGTCATCGGAATTGGCGGACAAGGCTTATACGTTCTTCTGTTCGGCACATTCTGGCGAGGAGCCGGACTCTTTGGCTGTTGAGGAGCAGGAGCGTTGGGCGCCTGTAGGTAGTTGACAGGAGGTGGATAAACAGGAGGTTGTTGCATAGGTTGATACATGGGAACCTGTTGATTGAAAGAAGGTGTAATGGCTGCCACATAGGGTTGTTGAGCATATTGGACTGGGTACCCTTGAGGTTGAGCATAACCTTGCGGATGCCGATAAAAGCGTTCTCTTGGTCTACCAGAGGATATAGCATTAGTCTCACCCTCCTTCTTTTTCTGGGAGCTATACGGAGGTTTCTTCGGCTGATCCTTAGAAGTACCATGATTATTTGTCATTTTACCACTTTTCATACCCAATTCAATCTTGACACCCACAGCAATGATGTCGGAGAAATTTGAAGTCACACTACCCACCATTCTCTCGTAAAATTCTGGACGGACCGTGTCGACAAACCAATCAGCTAACTCTTTCTCGGTCAAAGGAGGTTCTACCTGCGAAGCAGTCTCTCTCCACCTTTGAGCATACTCTTTGAATGATTCAGAATTCTTTTGTGACATACTCAGCAACTGTCTTCTGTCAGGAGCCAGATCCATATTGTACTTGTAGTGTTTGATGAAAGCGTCAGATAAATCTTGAAAACTCTTAACGCGAGACTGGTCTAAAGTTAAATACCACTTGGAAGAAGCACCCTTCAAACTGTCTTGGAAGCAATGAATCATCAGTTTATCATTCTCAACATGGGCAGCCATTTTGCGATAATACATGATCAAATGACTCTTAGGACAGGTGGCACCTTCATAGCGATCGAAGTTCGGAGTTTTGAACTTCGGGGGAATAACCAAACCTGAGACCAAACAAACATCCCTTGTAGCAGTCCCAAAAATTTGATCACCCTCTACCTTCTTCAATCTCTGGACGATAGTGTTTACTTCCTCACGAAGCTTATCATGTTTCTCATAACCCTCAACATTCTCATCAAGATTATCAAAAACTGTCTCATTGAAATACGGTTGCGCACGGGTGTGTACAACAGGTGGTGCAAAGATAGGAGCCCCCCTAGAAACTTCAGAAAACAAGGGCACGGCCTGCTGAACAGGCTGATTAATCGGAACAGTGGCTTGAGGAGGCACAAAACCGGGAGCAAGACCATAAGGTGGGTCCCTTGCTACGGTCACACTTGGTGGAGGGTCCACAGTAACGCCGGTAATCTCAGAAACAACAGTGGGCTGGGTATCCATCTTAGCATTCATGACATGTAACAATTCCATCATACGCCCCATACCCCCTCGAAGGTCTTCAAGTTCATTGCTAAGGCGATCAATCTCTTTTGCCTGATCCTCCATTCTTTTCCGAGTTTGAGCTCTGGTGTTGTATTGGTGCCGAGAACTCAGGGTGACAGAACTGGAAGGTGAGAGAACCGAGTGTGAGAAATCGGGAGACACATGCAATGCAAGAGTATGATGCTAAAATGTGAATGTAAATGAAGATTTCATGGAATTCAAAACATTTATGAATGTCGTGGGGTACAAAAGAAATCTTTTTCTTGTTTTTTCATTTTATTTTTTTTTATTTATGGTATCCCGCGATATCCATAAATGATATTCGAACTCCATGAAATACAATGCGATGAGATGTTTTATGGATGCAACGCATGAAAACACACAAAGTCCTAGGTTAAAGGCTCGCATGAGGTTCAAAGGCAAATACCCTCCCTTGAAGTTAGATGGTTCATCCTGTCCTATAAAAGTAACCAGGTTCTAAGGGATCTCAATATCATTGATCCTTCACCAGGGTGGTTGTTCAGAAGGCAACTTACTTGCCAACCAAAACCCTCCAAGTTTAAGATCTCAATGAGCGTAGTATCGAGTGTCAACCAACTTCGGTCTGCACCAAAGCCGGTTACCTCACTACCTTCTAAAGGCCAAGATGAGTTAACTAGGGTTCTAAAAGTCAGTTAGTGCATTGACAACATATGGCAGCCTCAATATTATCCTCAACTTGACTTAAGGAATATAAGCACCAACCAAGAAGTCGCACTAACTATGGCTACCAGATCAACCGTATCGATATACGTCGTACAGTTTCCTTGGTCTATTGCCATTTACCTAAGGTACACTAGATCCGGGTGTAGGACCTATCTCACAGCACAAGGAACAGTCCCACAATCAAAGCACAAATATATACATGCAAATGAATAATATCACAGATAGTAATAAATATGAACAAGTTAGGGATAACCCTCAAGAGTTAAAGGATGTCCCCAGTGAAGTCGCCATTTTCTGTTGCGGTGGAAATAGGATCACAAACTATTAATGAGTTTGAATCGCAATTCAATTCACAACCGCTCTTTGATTTATCCGAAGGAAAAGGTCAAAAGAGGGAAAACCTATTTTGCATCGTAAACACAATGCGGGGAAAGATCTAGGGTTCGGGGGTTGGTTAAGATTAGGGAAGGTATTAGCACCCTAAACTTCTGTAGTACTCTACAGGAACCTTTTGTTCAAATGTTTACTATTTGCTTTATTCATTTGCTTAAGATATATGTACAAAGGGATTAAAAGTGAGAAAAGAGACCTAAGGGGTTAATTCTAAGTTTACTCGGCAAGACATCGCATCTTGTGCCTACGTATCCTTACGGGAGTGGAATCAGAGTAATCGTAGTTCCCCTCAAAGAGGGAGGTTAGAGACTTCTTGACTGTGGTCAAGGTCTCAAGGGGAATAAACATGTCTTAAGGACATGCTTACGTGGAGTATAGGAACTCCAAATCTCTACGTTGAAATGTTAAGTTGTAATTAGGGTTAAATTAGGTTAGGGATTCCACGGCGGGAAACCCTAAAATGAGCGCGGCGGCTCTTTGACCTAAAACTAGGATAAATTTGTAATCTTGCCTGCGGCGAGGCATTTGTGAAATTTAGGGTTTGTGAGGTTGTAAGGGTTTGAAGTTGAGGACTATTGGCGCGGCGACCAAAAGCTAGACCTAATTCCTTCGGAGGTGCGTGCAATGTGACAAAATAATAGTAATGACAGTGTGAGAAATCATACATCAGCAGAAATTTAAATGCGGAAACGTAAATGTGATTGTTAAGATTCGCAAGGTTACAGAGGAAGAACAGTTACAACAATATGATACAATTCAATTTTAAGAACGCGAATATAAAGAAACAACATGGTAAGCTGCACAGTGAACGAACTAGGTTAGTAAACACAATTATGAAAACAGAAGCATGAAGCTATGGGACATTTTTTTGTGGTTTCTTATTTTATGAGAAGTTTAATATGAATCTAAGCTTAATTTTTCTTACTTGATAATGAATAAATAGAAAAAGAAGATCTTAATCTTTTAAAAAAATATTTTCTCTTGGTTTTAAAAAAATATATTGATTTTAATATTTTAAAAAATGTTTTAATTTTAATATTTTAAAGTGTTTTAATTTTAATATTTTAAAAAAAATGTTTTTTTGATTTTAATATTTAAAAAAATGTTTCAATTTTACTATTTAAAAAACAACCTAAATATTTTTTTTAAAATTTGATAATTTAATTAAAAAAAAGAAAAAAAGAAAGTAAAAAAATAAAAGGGTTGGGCCGGTCATTACCTCCGGACCCAACCCGGTTGAGGTGACTGTAATCACAAGATCATTTTAGGGTTTCAGAACCCTTTGGCTTTTCGCAGCGCCGTTTACACTTCATTCTTCTTCTCTCTCGCCGCGATTCTCTCTGATCTTCCTCATTCCTGAAACAAGACATGAAATCTGTGATGAAAAACATCCCATGGCTTACATTTAAAGTGGAACCGGCCGATGATGAAGATATTCTGAGGCTGAGGCGGTTGATTGCTCGTCGTTTGGTTAAACGGCGCCGGCGGTCCTTCGCGTGAACGAGTTGAAGTCTCGTGATGGTTTTGGTGGAAAACTTCTCCTTCTTCTGACGTCGCGGTCGTTAGGGTTTCTCGTTCGGTGATTTTTCTTGGCCCTCTTCTCTCCCTTTCTACGAGGTGATGTTGTCCTTTTATAATCTCTCCTTTTGGGCTTTTGTTGGGTTTTTTACGTTACTGAGATATGATTCTGATTGAAATTGATTTGATTTGATTTCTGTTATCTTTTCTGGTGGGATTCGAAACTGAGATTGGATTTGATATCGATTCTGGTGTTATTTTGCAGATGTGGATTTGTTATATTGTGATTCTGATTTGATTTCTGTTATCTTTTCTGGTAGGATTTGGATCAATTGACCTCAACCGAATTTTGTTTCGATCCTCTTTTCAGATACAGATATCCAGTCTTTGGGTTTCGATTAATTTGTTTTGGAGCCATCAACACTTGCTCTAGATTTGGGCACTTGCTGTGAGCTGACATGAACTGATTTCATTCTCTTCGACTTCCTGAGTTGAAGCTGATAGTGAATTGGCCGTGATGGATGACAACTGAGCCTTACTTTTTGTGACCTTCATTTACGGTTGGGATCAATATGACTGGCAAAGTTTCAGTGAGCAGGTCTTTAGTTTTTGACATGATTTTGAACTGAATTGAGCTGGCTTTGTTATTTGTAAATTGAACCTGCTCTTCCCTGTTTGACTTGCTTCGAATTTTCCCAATCAGTTCCACGCTGTTTATGATTTTCCTTGCCTATTTTTGCTTTTTCGAACATGAAGCTTGATTTTTCTGTGATGTTTATGAATTCGGATAGTGCAGTTCGGTTTTAGTATCCAGCTTTGTCTTCTGATATGGATTTCGATCTGATGTTGCTACTGATATCCAGTTGTGGACTTTTGTGATTCGCCTGTTGATATGGATTGATTTGTTCTGATAAATCTGGTTTTACTGATATAATCCATTTTGACTTGTGATGAGTTTCGCGTTATTTGGGAAGTACACTGATTTTCTCTCTTCTGCTTTCAGGTGCAAATAAGTTCGGAGGCTGCCGGTCTCGTGCCATCGGCGAGAAAGGACATAATGGTGATGACGACTTAATAGTCTGAGCCACATTGGGTTGTCGGATGTAGTTGCCTTGCGAATTATATTGAATTTGTTCGAAACAGTTGCCTTATTTCGATTTTCGATGCTCGGTAGGGAGTTTGATAATGGCCATGGCCATAGTCCTCCTGGCTGCTCGAGTCTCGTGCCCGATGATGAGTTGAGCTGAGGGCCGGAGTTAAATTTCACTCTCCTTTAGATTATCAGTCATGTAGTTCATTTATTAATAAAATGCCTTGATTTTCTATTTCCCCAAAACATCATGCCAATGCCTGATTTACCAGTTTTACGCACGCAGAGACAAAGACTTGCTGCTGGCTGATGATTGCATCCTTCATCATAAATGCAAGTCAGGAAGATATGCTCAGAGCCGTGCCGATAGCAGTTGGAGCTGCATCTTTGTGAGTTGTCACTTGGTCACATCTCTCAAGTTTACTCGCCTGGTGTATCATACAAATGCAGGACGTTGCAGAATTTGGAAAAGGTGTAACAGTTTTGCTTCGCTAATTTGACCTGTTATGCCTGTTATGCTGTTATTGTTGTTGACTAATCTTGGCTGTTTATGATTTATGCCCAATGTAGGTTGTAAGCTGTAGTTGTGGCTTATGCAGTTGGCGGGGGTCTGCATTCATACATTCAATTTACGCACTGATCGTTGGGAAAGTCTGCTCCAAAAGCTGCAGATTATCATCAGAAGCTTTAATTGAGCTGTCAGATTTCCAGCATTGGATAGTATTCCATTGATGGGAGTTTTCATGTTTCTTTCCATACTGGTGTTGGGCTGATTGGGGAATAGACCCGTTTGTCTGATGCGCTTTGGATGCTGGCTGTTGCCAATTCGTGCGTAAGGCATTGTGCCCGCTCACTAACTTTCTTAGTGCAGAACATGGTTATCAGTTGGGTGTGCAATGCACATATGTCTTGCTGTATAGAATCCTTGCCTTCTTTAATGCAGGCCTGATAAGTTACCTGCTGTCATGAAAATGTTAACTGTTGTTGCTGATACTGCGACATTACTTGCTTGCAAATACTGGCTTGCAGATATGTAGCTTATGTGCTGATACTGCTTGCGAATAATGATGCTGTTTGCTACCTGTTATTGTGTTAGTGATGATGTTATGCTTGTAGGTGGTGGAGAAATGGTTCAGACCTGTCGGCATTCGGGTTCGAACCTGAGCTGGCTAGTGTTTACCTTCGTGTTGGTTCATAATTAATGTGAATTGATGAATGAAATGTGGTTCAGATTTTAGTTCAGTTTGGTTATCAATTTGGAGAATTTTACTTGATGAGATGATGCCTAGTATTGAATCCAAAGTCGCGTGAATCCTCTTTCGGCCCAAAACTTCTTTTATATCTTTCTCTCTCGGTCACCTCTTAAGATAAGAACGAAACTACCTGATCTGATGCCAATGGCATGGACCGGTAACGGGAGTAGGATGCGGCTTCGGTTGTGCCCTCCCGGCACTCGATGATGACAATTGTTCTGAGAGTGTCAGACAACCTCTAACACTTTTCCATTCTGTGTTGTATTGTTTTGACGTGCAGGTTAGTCGAGGACTCGTGGAGAAGCTCAAGGACAGCATGAAGGCACTTAGGAACTTTTAGGATTTAGGATTTATTGTAAATGAAACTCATGTAAACCAAGTTCGAATTCATTTTATCAATTTGTAAACTATAAATATTTATGAAATGAAATTCAACAAATATTCATATTTACTTTCTCACTTGTAAATTCAAAGTGTCCATGAATAATAATTCAGAATTATTTAAGTTCCTTCTTGAGTTGTAACTTATAAGTACTTATGAACACAAAGTTCAAAAATATTTAAAACTTATTTCTCCTTTGCCTTTTATAAATGATACCCCGCCATATGATTATATCCAAACAAATTCAAATTAAAATCTCGTTGATCACATCTCTTCTCAAAATAGCCTTAACAGTATCCACTTCTTTTTCAACCCAACTTCACTTTACTAAGAGGAAACAAAACTGTTTCAGAAATGTTTCAATATCAAACAAGACGCGACCCCGAGTCCAATCATATTTCTGACAAAACAAACCGGCACCTTGACCCAATTGGCAAATAAATGCCTCAGAACGTAATAACAGCCCTTTTTCAAAGAATTGGTAGAATTTGTGTAAAATGACCAAAATACCCCTGAGACCCAATCTGCAAAACAAAAACCTTCATAACTTGTTAGTGGTTAGCAAATGTACATATGAGATGATATGCGAAATGACTGACTAAATATAAGGGTAAAATTTGGGGTATTACATGAGTGGTTCTGCCTCATTGAACTTGCCAAAGGTTGTTGGAATGACTCATTGGAATAATGAGGACCAATACCTATTTTTGATGTCTTGATGCTTGTAACTGTTATGACATGTGCTTTTAGCTTGATACTTGCCTTTTGATATGTTAAGTGCGCCTTCATATTGCTTTGAGCTTTGCCTTGTATTTAACTTGTGTTTGTTAACATGAGAGCATTATTACTTTGAAATTATATGAATGTTTGGCACTGTGATTTTTGCATTAGTTGTTGATTTCCTTTAGGTCTATATTGGCCTGACTGTTTTCAGACTTGATATGTTCATATTTTATTAAAGTTGTTACTTGCCATTGTCCTTTATTGCATATGTTTGTTAACATGAAACATGACACTTGTTGGATCGTGTTGGTTTTGTTTCATCCCTTGCCTCACCACTGTCATCACTTAGGTACTAGGATAGGGTTTTGGTTGTAATCATGTTTTGTTCACATTACCAATTGTGTTAAACTTGTATGTTTTGTTCTGATACATTGCAAACCTTTTGGTATGAATCTGTTTTGAACTTGCTAGTCAGTCTCTTTGTTTAATTTCATGAGTACTTTCATCTTTATGCCTTGTGTTTTCGGTTGAACCAACTGTCATGACTTTCTTAAGCTTGCAACTGTTGTATGCATTAGAGGTATTAGGACTGATTTGTTATTGTATGCCAACCTTGCCATGTTGTAAAACTCATGCCTGCTGCCAACTGCCTAGGTTCATTTGAGACTGCCATAGCACCATTTCTATTATAGGTTAATATTTGACTTGCGTTTGCAAGATTGATTTGTGCATATAGGACTAGGGCAAGCTATTGATCTTTGATATTGTCATATGTTGTTGCCAACTGCCTGAATTCATGAACATCACCATGCTGTTTTGATTTCTTTTTCAACTTTGTCAAGTTTACACTACCATGCTGCTTTATGCTGCTATGATCTTTTTTTTAACTTTGCCAAGTTTATGCTTTGATTTCCTTTTCAAACTTTGTCAAGTTTATGCTATCATGATGCTTTGATTTCCTTTTTAAACTTTGTCAAGTTTATGCTACTATGATCTTTTTCAAACTTTGTCAAATGATGTTGCTATGATTGCTTTCCAATTTTGTCAAGTTTTTTGCATTTGTAACTTGTTGGTAACCAAGAGCATGCCTTGTTTTCTAACTGTCATCTAAACTACTTGCTGCCAGCATGATATTCTTGTTAGAAATATGTCTAGGCCCTTGTTCCTATGGTTGTAACCATCTTTCTACAAGGCTTGATGTGAATTTGATATGTGTGGCATGATTTTATTTTGAGGACCAATTGCTGCTGTTGTTATGTATGAGTTTTACATGTTAGATCAATTTGTTAATTGCTAGTCCATGAACACATAACTGCTAGACTGTCAAGATTAGGCCATGTTGTTTGAACTGATACAATTTTCTTAGGTTGTTTTGCTTTTGTTAAGGCATTGTAGAATTGCATATGTGTGGTTGGTTTGAATTTTGATTTTGCTTGCCATATGTTTTGCTGTCATGTTTCTATTTTCTGTGCCAATTCATATGCCATCATTTTTGCTAAGTTCTTGCATCATGTTTGAACCCTTGATTATGTGTATGAATCACTTTTGTGTATGCATAGGCTACATCATGATTCGTTTTTATCTGCCAAGACAGCATTTCAACATGGTTGTTCCATTCTTGCCACTTGCATGCCAGATTTCATTTGAAGTGGTTTTTGATCAGTCTTTGCATCTAGGATCCTTGGTTTACATGTTTGAAATTTGTGCATACCATTACATAGCCTTAATCCCTTATGTCATGAGCTGTAGCTGGCATTTTGCATCTCAAGCATCATCTTTGCATTTGCATTCGAATTTTAAATTTTGTGCTTTATTTGAGAAAACTGAGATTACCATTGAATTCCTTGTAAAATTTCACGTGAGATAGACCAAAATTTTGTTAAATTTGGTTGATTTTTGAGTGATTTACATTGTTACCGTTTTCATGTTTGGTTTGTTCTTTTGTGCATCTTGCCTTGCCCAACTTTTTCATTTTGTTAAGTATATAAGTTTTTAGGGGTGGCATAATACTTGGATGTATCCCCACCCCAGTGGTTAAACCTTCACTCTCTCATACGCCTTGCACTGCTTGAACCTGAGTTTGATCCATTGTGGGGATCAACCCTTTTATTTATTTTCATATTTGCCTTGTTTTCATTATTCTGTGTATCTTTTTCCTCCATTCAACAAGCGTGCGCCTTGGCTCACTTGGTAAGATTTTGAATTGGCAGCCATGAGGTGGTGGGTTCAATACCCACCAAGCGCCTCCCCTTTCCTTTTATTGCTTATTCCTTTGTTTTCTTATTTAATTGTTATTAATTTCTAAAAATCATAACTTCCTCATTTTTTTGTTATTTTTGAGTGGTTCTTTTTGCATTAGCTTTGTATTTGTGCATATTTTCATGTGGTACAATTAATATTCTATAAATATCTTTTTTGAAAGCAACTTTGTATTGAAAACATGGTCATGTTTCTTTTAGGGTTTTATCCTCTTAATCATTTCAAAACTTTTGATTTATTTTTCTTAAGTTGGTTGTTGGGATGTGAGCTCTATGGTTGCCAACCTTTGTATATGTGATTGCATTTGCTTTTTGATTGTAAGCATTATGTTTGATTCATTTGATTTACATCCCCATGAAGTTATACTTGTTTGCATTGGTTGTTACCTTCGCCTTTGTCAAGATATGCTTAATTCTTTACCTTTCATTAAGTCTTGTAAGAACTCATCTTTGCTTGCCTATTGTAATATACTTGCATGTTTTGGTTGTGACCATCTATTTGATTGAAATCATTGATATTGTGATATCCTTATACCATGCTTTGGTGGTAGCCATTCATCCTATTTGACGTACTTGCTTATTGTAATATGCTTCTATATGCTTGCATGTGCTTGGTTGTAACCATGTCTCTTGTACTCATCATGTTTGTTTGATTGTTTTTTCTTTGTTAAGTTTGTTTTCCCCAAGTGATGAAACTCTTTAGTTCTCATCCAAGTTGCCTCCCCTTCTATCCTTCCAAAGGAAAGTCTCTCTATTGACCTTTGGGTCATAGATAGCTCGTTACCCTCCCCTGACTTTGTTAAGTCATCCATACACTTAGTTAAGTTAGAACCTATCCATTAGACTTTGCTTAAGTCTAAAAAACTTACCCCTTGTTATGAGTGCTCTTTCAATTAGAACTTAGGATAAAGTTTGTTAACTCTAAGTAAACTCATGGAGATGATTACTTACTCCCCTTTCTTGAGTGTTCAACTTAGATCTAGAGAGTTTTCTTAAACTCTACACAAGCATTGTAATGTTTGTTCCCCTTTGAACCTTGATCATAATCAAGTGTTCTTCAACCCTAGTGAGGTGAACTACGATTGCTCTGATTCTATCCTAGTTAGGATACGTAGGCAGAGGACGCGATGTCTTTGCGAGCAAACTTAGAAACTATCTTTAGGTCTTAACCTACACCTTTTACCCAATCCCAACCTCTAGCAAACATTTAGAAAACTTAGCATACAAACAAACAAAAGGTTCCTATAGAGTACTACAGATGTTTAGGATGTAAAATACCTACCCTATGCATAACCAACCCTGATCCCCGAATCTCTTATCGTTGTTGTTACATCGCGCAAAAGGTTCTTTCTCTCTTTAGACCTTTTCTTTGGATAAATTAAAGTCTGGTTGTGAATTTAAGAATTAAAGATTCAAGTTAATCAATAGCTTGGTATCACGATTCTCACAACAACAGTAGGAAGTCTTGATCAAGTGATGATTGAGCAGGAAAGTTTTAGGCTGTATATCTGAGCAAGAAAAGTCTTATGCTCGAGAGCATAAGTGTTGCACCCTAAAATTTGCCCAACCTTACTCCTTGGGTTTATGTTTCATTATCATTAGCATTTGCATATAGAGTCATGTACATAGACTAACCATCTGCATAGCATAAGCATAGCAAGTCATTCAACAGGAGACCAATCATTATTCTCATCCCTAGAAGCCTATCAAGAGGTTATTATCCCAATTCAATCTCATTCAAGTCATCAGGAAAGAATTTGAAAGCAAAGAGTTCAGCAGATCAAGCCTTGAGTTCATCTCCTAGCTGAGGGCACCTGAGGATCAACAAGAGGATTGTGAGCTATGAGTTGAAGGCATGGAGAGTATCTAGACATTATGAGAGACTTAGAAAGTCATTTGGAGAAGGAGACAAGTCATTGATGAGAGCACAAGAGCTATAACTGAAGGCAGTCAACTAGGGTTTCATCTGGGTCAACCCTAGGTCAACCCTAGGTCAATTGACTGATTTAAGGGGCATTCAAGTCTAGTGGAGAGATGTGGAGTTCATCATTTGACATGGAGAATAAGGATATGTTGTTATGCTAAGAAGAAATCAAGAGAAATCAAGGAGAAAAGGAGTTTCTAAATTAGGGTTTCTGTGTAAAATCCCCTAGTTTAGGTCAAATTTCCAAGCAAGATAAGTCAAAATGCTAGCTTCAAATGGCTTCTTGGCCAACATGAAACTTGTAGAGGATCTCAAGACCTTTAATTTGAGTTGTGGAAGACATCAAGGAGATTTATAGAACTCAAGTTATGGTCCTTGCAAGTTACAGGTCATCTGAGGTGTCTGAAATTTTGTCTATGAAAGTGACTTGACTTCCAAGCTAGTTTTACCCCTCAAGGAGATTTCAAATGAATTCTTGGTCAACATAAGAATTGTTCCTTATTGTCTTAGCTTTCTATAATGGTATAGTATGCCTTCATATGATGTGTGGAACTCAACTTATGGTCTTGGCAAGCAAAGGGTATTTTGGGTATTTGTGAATTACAGGTCATTTTAACCTATGTCCAAAACTCATACAAGGAGGCCTCAAATGGAAAAACTTACAACATCAAACTTGCTCCAAATGGGATTTTAAGTCTAAAAAGAAGGTCACAAATTGTTGGAAAAGCTCATAACATGAAGTTGCATGATTGGTCCAATTTTGAACTAAAATGGCTTATAATTTGAATATAGTCAAAATGAAAAATGGTTTGGGAGATTTATAAGTCCAAATGGAGACTTCCAATATATGATTTTGAATGGAAAAGACATTTCAAAGACAATGGTTCAAACACTTTTTTGAGTTTAGAAGGAAAAAAGAAAGATATTCATGGTTACTTGCATTTTAAGAAACATTTCAAAAATGGACCAAAGTTGGAAGGCAAGGGAATGTGCAAGATGGATCTAGAATGTTCATGTGAGCCCTATATATTCATGAAATGAAGATTGATCAAGGGTTGGACTCATTTTTTCACCAAGAATCTCCAAATTCTCTCATTCTTTTTCATTGAAGTTTCATTCCAATTCCTCAAATTCTTCACCAAATCATCATCAAAATCAACTTCATTATACTGTTTCATCATCATAGATCATAATTCAATCAAGAACAAGGTGTGATTACTCCATTTTCGAGCACTTCCATCATCAACATCAAAAGTGCAATTTCAAGTGGATAGCACAATTCAAGTCAAGAATCATTCAAGTGTTGCATACAGAAGCAAGAGCTTCACTCACTGATCAAGATCTGAGCATTGGTGTTGGTGGATTCACAAGTTTCCATAGCTGTTTTCAAGCTTTTGCACCAGGTGCGTTTTCATTCAAACAGCTTAATTCAGTTAGTTTAGCATAGATTTGTTAGTTTAGATATGATGTAGGATGTTAGTAGAATAATTAGGATGAATTTGGAGTGGTTTGGTGATGATGATTAGCAGGTTGTAGAAACTGTTAGGACCTAGAACTCTTAGGTTAGTGCATTAGAATGTTAGGTTGTTAGCGCAGGTTGACCACCATTAGTCATAGATTAGATTAGGATAAGTTTGATGGAGAATTGTGATGGTGCATCTCAGAGTGTTTTCATGGTGACCAGAACTGTTGGCACTCGGGTTGAATGAATTGTTGAGTTTCAAATCAATCTAAGACCATAGACGTGTAGAGGGGGAGATTCTGAACATTTTTCATGTTTACATCATGTTGATTCATGGCCTGGAGAGGGAGAGCAGATTGGTAGAAGCTTGCTCGTGCATGAGGTTTCATGGAGTATAAACCCTAGTTCTAACAGGTTCAATGAGGAAGACATAATCGTATCCGTTCGTTTCATGTGGACTTTTGACCTTGGAAAGCCATCGTGTGGCTGAGATTCAATTCAGATTTGGAGGGAAATGCGTTGGTGCCAAACGCACCGTTTCATTAATTGAAACGGGCGGGCCTGAGCGAGCGAGTGATATTCCCACCCCCAGTTACCAAGCCCATTCCATTCTGAACATGAATTTGTTTCTGAATGCACCCCCTGCGCCTCTTTTTATTTTTTTGTTGTTGCTGACTAGTTCTGGGCTTTATTCCAACTTTCTATTCGCACCCTCTGTCTGCCTGGCCCAATGAGATATTAACTAGGCGTGGTTTCTATTCTAACCCCCCTCCCTCATTTTAATTCAATTCTTTTTTTTAATTCCACTTTAATTTTACCAATTTTCATTAATTCATAATAAATGCATAAAAAATCATTTTCAATTCATTCTTTTTACACTATTTTCTTTAGAATGTCTAGAAAATTGTAGAAAAATAAAATTGCATTTTTATTTTTATTTCATATTTTTTCCATATTTTCTAAATAAATGTCATTTTAAGTAGATTCATTTCATACATGATTTTAGTAATTTTTGTTCTATTAAATGCTTTCATTTTTTTTGTTCATTTTTTTTTAGGTTGTTTAGATTAGATATTGAACTTGTAGATTCAATTTAGTTCCCATTTTTAGGAATTAATTTTAGGTGCTTAATGAATGCTTGAACAACTTGAACAAATTAGGGTTTTTTAGGTGATGACTTAAGAAGTTTGATTTCATTTCCCTTAGGACTTAGGGTTTGAATAGATTAGTTATGGGACTATAGGGGCTATGGGTAGTTATTAGATCCCTTAGAAAAAGTCAGGATCCCCTAATGCTATTAATACTGTCTGTATATCTGATTGATTGGTGTGGTGTGCCCTCTGGGGATTGTTGCTTGCTTGTCTGGGTATTGGGTTTGTCTGGGGACTGGGGAGAGCTGAAGACTTGAGGAGATGAAGACCATTGGAGATCCAAAGATTGAAGGTCAACTGCCAGAGTTGGATAGGAGGTTATTGCTAGCAGCTGCTGAGGAGACTAGGGTTTAGGAGCTAGGCAGAGCTCTAGGTTAGAAAATTTGTTTCTCAAACATGGATTGCCTTGTCTGCATCCATTCTTCTCTGTGATTCAGAGTCTCTCTAAGACACTCACCCACTTCCTTTGGAAGGCTTGGTGATAGTGTCTAAGAGATAGAACTCTTGAGAGAAAATGTCTCTTGTGTTGGAAGCAGTCTGTTCACCACCCTTGGTAGTCAACTGATTGCTTAACACCCAATTCACTCTTGTGACTGATCCCTCATCCTGGAGGTTTGAGCATGAAGAAAAGCCATTGCAGATGGAAGACTGATGATCAAAGCCCTTGCCTGAAGGCCATGAAGATGGAGATTGATGCTTGTTGAAGCCTGTAGCTGATTGGAGATTACTTGAAGTCAGATGTTGATTCAGAGCTGCTGATGCTGTTTGTTTTATTGCTGTATTTCATTGCTGATGTATTGATTGGTTTTCTGGACTGTATTGTTTGCTGTTTACCCTGTTGGGTTGAAAGTGAAGCCTGTTCACTTTTGCCTATTGTTTTCTAGGTTCGAGGTTGAGTGAGACTCCCTTGCCTCGCTTGTGCTGTTGCATCCATGCATTTTACTGTTTTACTGTATATATCTGATATTGTTTCTGTTTCTGCCCATCCCGTAGGATCTCTGTTTCTCTCTGTGCAAGAGAGGAGCATGATAGACACTAGGTCTTAACCCATGCATGATAACATTAGGATAGTTTGATTCCCTTCGCAACCGTAGGTTAGAGTTCTGTCTCTTTCTTTCTCAAAACAAACAGAAAAACACATAAAGATTTCAAATACAATAAAAGACACTTCTTCCGTAAAAGAATGTGAACTCATCAAAACGTCATTTTTGTCCTCTTGGACTGTTAATCAGAAAAACCTTTTTCAGAAGGAATAAAATCAATCAAGACAGACATGTGTCTTCCGTGGCCCGAACTACGTGTGCTCTGATCTTCCATGCTGTGTGGAAGTACGTAGGCATAGGATGCGATATCCTAGCGAGCAACCTTTCCCTCCTTTCCCGTAGGTAGGCGAACTACGTTGACTCTGATTTCTCGTTCCAGGCGAGAATACGTAGGCATAAAGTGCGATACTTTGCCGAGTCATTTTTATTTTTTATTTTATTTTCTTTTAACCCTTGACCTATAGTTTAGATAGAATAATAATCCATACCCGAAAACAAGCGTGGATCCCGTCGAGTACGACGGACGTGAGGGGTGCTAATACCTTCCCCTTGCGTAACCGACTCCCGAATCCAGGTTTTGGTTGCGACGCGACCATACCTTTCCCGTGTTGTGCGAGGTTTACTCTGAGCGTTTCCTTTCCCTCCCGTGGGATAAATAACGCACGGTGGCGACTCTTCTGTTCAGCCGGCGCCGATTTTCGCAGTAGCGACAGCTGGCGACTCTGCTGGGGATCCAACGTCCCCTGGCTGCTAAGGACTGCGATGGTTCTTATGCATTTGGGATCCAACGTCCCTTTGAGAGAGTCAATCCTAGCGTTTGTTTTCCCGTCGAGGATTTTGTATGGAGTTATTGTATATTTCTAACCTTGTATTTTCAGCTTTGTATATTGATTATTATTGCTGTATTTGGGGTGTGACGGGTGTTCTGATATTGAGAGAAGCCGGACCTGGGCTTGAGTGCACCTAGAATTAGAGTAGAAATTAGTGGGCGCCCGCTTGCTTTGCTTGCTTTGGTGTCCCATGAAATCTACACTCAGACGAGGTTCCTCTGGTTGGCCTCCTGCCCCTTCCTTTGGTTGGCGTGGGTTGCTGGTTAGTTGGATTGTCGACTCTGGGGACCGATCATTTGGAAGTTGGCTAAGTGAGGCCTCTTCAGGAATTGATGATGCCACTCCTTCTGGGAATCGTATCATCAACCCTGAAAGTCTGTGACGCCGACGACCGCATAGGATGCCGTACCTTGTGCCAGTTATAGGGCCACCCACCTGTGAGGGGATTCAGGGTTATGCAGGTAACTAGACCTTCAGAACACCGGTTTGTTGATCAGGATCTTGGATATTTATGGAGGGTTCTAAGGTCTGTCAGAGACCAGTTGGTGTGTTCCGAGGTCTGTCAGAGACTATTTGGAGATGTGTTCTGAGGTCTGTCAGAGACCAGTGGGGGATATGATCTGAGGTCTGCCAGAGACCATTCAGGTTATGATTATGGGGTCTATCAGAGACCAATATTGGAGCTTTGTTTGAGGTCTATCTGAGACCAGGGTTTGAGGACTTCTGGATGGTCTATCTGAGACCTTTTCTTGATTGGGTTCAGGCTATTCAGCTACAGCTTTGGTCCCTGTTGCATGTTACTTGCCTTGCATTGCCTGCATATCCATTACCATTTGCATTTCACTAATGTGTGTCTTTGCTGCAGGTGCATTTGCATTTCCCTAGTTCTAGTGCCCAGACTTCTGAGTGTTTGATCATGACTAGCTTAAGGAGAACGGTTGCTTACAAATTGCCTACGCCTGATGTTGTTCCTTTACTTGGGTTGATCTCTCTTGCTGATGAGGGTGTTCGTAGGAGTTTCCGGATGAGCTATGGTAGACTACTGAGATTGGTGTGCAAACCTACAGAGGTAGAGTTAGATGGGCTGTATGCTTTGATGCAATTCTACGACCCTGCTTTGAGGTGCTTTACGTTCTCTGACTTTATTATGGGACCAACCTTGGAGGAATACGCTGAGTATGTTGAGCTGCCCGTGCAGAACCAGGTTCCATTCATTCATTATGACGCCAAACCCAAGCCTGAGGAATTGGCAAAAGCCTTGCATGTTGATGCTTCTGAACTTGTGACTACTGTTTCCCGTGGAGTTCCAGGCTTCTCATTTCAGTTCTTAGTTGGTAAAGCCCAAGAGTACGCTAAGAGCGGGTGCTGGGTTGCTTTCAATGCTGTGTTGGCCTTGTGCATTTATGGCATAGTACTGTTCCCCAATATACCGGATTTTGTGGACTTTGATGCTTTCTACTTGTTTGCCGCTGGTAATCCTGTACCTACCTTACTCGGAGATCTCTATCACTCACTGCATTACAAGAATGAGAAGGGAAGAGGGAAGAATGTTCACCTGTGTGTGCCCTTGTTGAGTATGTGGTTTGAGAGTCACCTTCCTAAGAGAGGATCTGTTGCAGAGACTACAGTTCCAGCTGGTTGGCCAGAGCGCCTGATGAGGCTATCGTCGGAAGATATGGAGTGGTTTGATCGAGACCTGTTGGGATCTGAGCTCATCTTCAGTTGTTCTGGGTACCCTAATGTGCCGTTGATAGGAAGAAAAGGGTGTATCAATTACAACCCTTCTCTATTCATTCGCCAGTTCGGATATGCACTGAAAAATCCACCTCAGGAGGAAGAAGTACAGGAATCTCTGTACTTCACAGGGGATTTGAAGGGGGAGTTATTGGCCAAGTTGCAACATGCCTGGACGCGTATTAACCGCAAAGGGAAGCCACTGTTAGGTAAGAACGATTGTCAGGCCTATGCACCTTACAGAGTTTGGACTCAAGAGAGGGCTAGTCAGTTGAGGATGCCATTTCCAGATGCACCAATTCTTGTTCCCGTTCCGGTAGCAGAACCGACTACTGTTTCTAGAGAAGTCTATGAACAGGTTGTGAAGGAGAAAGAAGCCTTGATGAAGATTAACGAAGGGTTAGAGCAAGAGTTAGCCCAAGTACGCAGTGAGAAAAACAAGGCCGTATATGCTTTCCAACAACAGATCGAGCTGGTAAACAGGTTAGGAGCTGAGTTGACTGAGGAAAAGAAGAAGCGCGAACGTCTGGGGCAAGAGTTCAGAAGCTCCCATGACATGCTTGAATCCAAGAAGAAGGCGCTCGACGCAGCACACCGAGAGATATCCTCTTGCAATAAGACTTGGAATGCTACACTCACCAACAATAAGAAGAGGGAAGATAAGCTGAAGCAGCAAATTTCCGACCTCGAAGAGAAGTTGAAGTCTAGCATCAAGAAGTGTGAGGAGGAAGTGATGACCCGGTATAGTGTCCAGCATGCACTGAACAAGGCAATCAAATCCAGAGACGAAGCAGTATCTCAGAAGCGAAAGTTAGAAGATTGCTTCGGAGAAGCAACATGGGAAGAAACTGCTGAAGACGTACGCCGTGTCCTTAAAAGGAGAAACCAGCTTGTTGAAGGTCTGCTTGATCGACCAGGCCATCCGGAGACCAAGAAGTTGATAGAGGAGTACCAGACTCTTGGGAGGATTTGATCATTTCATATAGTAACTTGTATGCTTTATTTGCATAGTGCTGACCATCACCAGGATTGTTGGTTGAGGTCATGCCTTCTTTGTATTCTCAGCGATATTGTACCCTGGGCTTATTGATTCTCTCTGCAATATATGAGGCTTTCTATGATTCAACTCCGATATTCCTATTGTCAGCACTGTCACTGCACCGGCACCTTCGCACTAGAACTAGGGGAATGAACTTCCCTAAGGCACAGACACATTGCATTGCATTCACATTCATATTGCATTACAGGTAATCTTTGGATGGTGTCTTATTTCTTGCTCTGTACCAGGTACCTTAACAGGATTCCAGATCAGCATTCGCACCGCTATTCTACACGCTCCAACTGTCGGAAAATCATGGACCAAATACAGAACGAGATGCAAGATGTGCGCGAGAAGCTCGCCCTCTTCATGCAAACCATGGAAGCTATAGCAAAAGGGCAAGAGAATTTGCAGGCCATGGTCCAGCCTCTGTTGGCTCGCAACGCTGGTCATGGTAATGAAGATCATCAGTCTGTACGGGTCGATACTGCTCATGGAGACGGCACTCCCACGCCAGTGGCTCCGCCCGTAGTCAATATACCTGCTGCTAATGTCAACAACGCTACCACTGCTGTGAATGGTAACGTCGGAGTGGGGAATGAGACTGCTGTCCATAATGCTGGGCTGGGTGATGTCAATTTGGCAGATAATCTAGGAGGCAACGGCTTTGTCAATACTGGGTTCGGATTCAACGATCAGGGATTTGACAACACTGGGAAGTATGGCTTTAATGCTCAAGGCTTTGGGCAAGATGGTTATGGTATGGTCAATCAGGGTTACGGAGGCTTTGGAAACGGAAATGGTACTGGATTTATGGCTTGTGGTCCTGCGGGAGGTGTTCAAGGGTACGGCAACAGAGGCCGAGGTCCGGGGATGAATCAGATCAGAGCTGGACGTAATAATGCATATGATGGGTACGGTGCTGGAAATGGTATGTGGCAAGAGGATCAGCAGGAGGACGCCTTCTCCGGAGGAGGTTTTGAAGGGCCGATGGATGATTCCCAAAAGATTAGAATGCTGGAAGAGCAGATGAAGGGAGTCCTAAACCAGAGCGCTGTGGGATTGGACATGGCAACCATGGGCTTGGTACCTGGTCTGAGGGTGCCAATTAAATTCAAAGCGCCTGCGTTCGATAAGTACAAAGGAGACACATGTCCGAAAGTGCATGTACGAGCTTATTACAGAAAGATGTCTGCATACTCCACTGATGAAAGAATGCTAATGCATTTCTTTCAGGATAGTCTGTCGGGCCCTTCCCTAGAGTGGTACATGGGGTTGGAGCCTACTGATATCAAGACATGGAAGCAATTGGCGGAGGCGTTCGTAGCCCATTACAAGTATAACAACGACCTGGCACCCAATCGGGTCCAGTTGGCCGGGCTGTCGCAGAAGAAGGGGGAGAGTTTTAAAGAGTACGCGCAAAGGTGGCGCGATATGGCTGCCAGGGTCCGACCTCCTGTGGAAGATAAGGAAATGAATGACATGTTTGTCGGCACATTCACAGGGCTGTTTCATGATATGCTGTTTCATACGTCTCTGGCCAGTTTTTCAGACCTGATTTTGATGGGGGAAAAGATTGAACGTAATATTAAGCAAGGAAAGTTCCAAGTCGAGGAATCAACTGCATCTGGCAGTAATAGGAAAGCTTATGGTGGGCGCCGTCAGGGCGAAGCTAGCGCAGTATTTGGAGGCCGAGGCCGAGGCCGAGGCAGGGGAAGAGGTCAATATCGTCAGCCGCAGCAGGTGTCGAGTGTTACTATCCCATATCAACAACAACCAATCCAGCAACAACAACCGATTCAGCAGCAACCAATGCCACAGCAGCAGCAGCCTCAGCAGGGGGCACAGCAGGCTCAGCGAAGATTCCAGGGTGGTAAACCGAGAAGAGTGTTTGAGAAGCCTCCCTCAACCTATGCTGATTTATTGCAGACATTGTTGGGATTGAATCTGGTAGAGAAAAGAACCCTGGCACCGATAACGGGAACTCCCCCGTTCGGCTATGATGCAAACAGGCACTGTGAGTTTCATTCTGGGGCCCCGGGCCACGATATAGAAGGTTGCCATGCTTTTAAGCACGTTGTGCAGGATCTCTTAGACAACAAGACTACCAATTTCGGAACGGCAGGTCCGAATATAGTCCAGAAACCCATGCCTAATCATGGGGCGAACGCCGTGCTGACTGAGGAAGGTCTGAATCTGATTATGAATGTTGAAGATTTAAAGACGCCGCTGAGCGAGATAAAGAGCCGACTGTTACAAGGAGGTGTTTACCCAGGTTGTAACGAGTATTGCTTAGATTGTTGGACCCTAGCTGGGGGGTGTGAGGATTTGAAGAAAGGCATTCAGGCCTTAATTGATGAAGGTATATTGCAGTTTGATCGAGCGGCAACTGACGAGCCTGCAGGGGCAGTAGTGGATAATCAGAGTGATGTGGCCACAGTGACGATTCCTCGGAAGACGATCACTATTGCAGCACCAGCTCAGCGACCACCGATAACCATAACTAAGGCCGGGCCAATCCCGTATGAGAACACGAAAGCAGTCCCATGGTCATATGGGCTAGAGGTGTATTGTGACGGGATAAAGATTGATGTTAACAAGCAGCCAGCCGAGATTGTGGATAATGTTGTGGGTTCAGGAGGCATGACGAGGAGTGGCAGGATCTTTATATCTCCCGAAGTGGAGGCTGAAAGGCTAGCGAAAGGAAAAGGGAAAGCGGTTGAAAATGTTCCGGTACAAGCAAGTGAAAAAGAAGCGGCATCGAAAGATGTAGAAGAATTCATGCGCTTAATTCGAAAAAGTGATTATAAGATTGTGGAGCATCTGCAGCAGACCCCGTCCAAAATATCTATCTTGTCATTGCTCTTATGTTCGGAAGCTCACAGGAATGCTTTGCTGAAAGTCCTGGACACTTCTTTTGTACCCCAGGATGTCTCCGTAAATCAGCTAGAAGGAGTATTGGCACATGTGAATGCAGGCCACAGCTTGGGCTTCACTGATTTTGACTTGACTCCGAAAGGGAGAGATCATAATATGGCATTACACGTATCTGTTGAGTGTAGAGGGTCAGTAATGTCGCATGTATTGGTTGACACCGGGTCGTCTCTAAATGTGCTGCCTAAGAAGGCGATGATGAAGCTGGATGTTCGAGGGATTTTGTGTACACCCAGTGATTTGGTAGTCAGAGCATTTGACGGCACGCGGAGAACAGTCTTCGGATCGATTACCTTGCCTCTGCAAGTGGGGCCGGAAGTGTTTGCAACTGAGTTTTATATCATGGATATACAGCCTGCGTACAGCTGCTTGCTGGGAAGACCCTGGATTCATGGGGCAGGGGCAGTCACGTCTACCCTGCATCAGAAGTTAAAATATATGGTTGGGGACAGTGTAGTCACCGTGTGCGGAGAAGAAGACATCCTGGTCAGCCATCTATCTTCGTTTAAATATGTGGAAGTCGACGGGGAGATCCATGAGACACCATGCCAGGCATTCGAAGGTTTGCGCATCAAGGACAAGGGTCCCGGGCCGAGCAAAGTGCCAGAGATAGCCGTCTCATCGTATAAGGAAGCTCAAGCGCTAGTGGAAGCAGGAGAAGCCAAGGGCTGGGGCAAAGTGCTGGACATTCCGGTGAAAATGGACCGGTTCGGACTGGGGTACCGACCGTCGTCATCAACTCCTTCCGTGGGGGCCCCCCGTTCCAGAAAGCCAATTATCATCTCTGCCAGTGGAGTATGTCATGAAACTGCCAATGCTGCTTCAGAGTCTGATGAAGGAGACAGCGACTGTGATATGGATGCCTGGATTCAGCCAAGCACGCCAGGACAAGGACTGTGCAATTGGTCTATTCAGGAGCTTGTTCCTGTGACTTTTAAACAGTAATGCTTTGCTTTATTAATTGTTGAATAATTTGATGTCTTGCCCGGGGCATCAGGATTTGCTTAGGGCTGTGTTGTTATAAACATTGCGTGTTAATCATTAAATAAATGGCGTTTTTCATGTGCAAATACCGTAATCCCTGTCTTTCCTGTTTTGTATTTTTCAATAAAATGGCAACGTGGTTATTCGCTTTATACGCATTTTGAAGCACTTAACCATTCCTTTTGCAGGATAACATTTTCAGATAACATCCTTGAGCCACTTATGACTCGTCCCGACTTCGAGCACCCGGTATTCCAGGCCGAAGAAGAGGTTGTCGAAGATAGCGACGTTCCTGAAGAACTGTCTTGGTTAGTGAAGCAAGAGGAAAGAGCCATTCTGCCTCACGATGAGGTCATCGAAATTATCAACTTGGGGTCGGAAGGGGTTGAGAAGAATATTCGTATCGGAGCCGCACTGCAGAGTAATATCAAGCGAAAACTGGTTGAAATGCTCCAAGAGTATAGTGATGTATTCGCTTGGTCGTATCAAGATATGCCAGGGCTCGATACAGATATGGTTGTGCATCGCCTGCCACTGAAGGAAGATTGCCCGCCGGTCAAACAAAAGCTTCGCAGAACTCGACCAGATATGGCGATGAAGATCAAAGAGGAGGTGCAGAAACAGTGGGACGCTGGTTTCCTGGCTGTGACGAAGTATCCTTCATGGGTTGCCAACATCGTACCAGTGCCAAAGAAAGATGGCAAGGTTCGAATGTGCGTGGATTACAGGGATTTGAATAAAGCGAGCCCAAAAGACGATTTTCCACTTCCTCACATTGACGTGTTAGTCGATAATACTGCTCAGTACTCCGTATTCTCCTTCATGGATGGCTTTTCAGGCTACAATCAAATTAAAATGGCGCCAGAGGATATGGAGAAGACTACTTTCATAACGCCTTGGGGAACATTTTGCTACAAAGTGATGCCCTTTGGTTTGAAAAATGCTGGGGCAACATATCAGCGTGCGATGACGACTCTTTTTCATGACATGATGCATAAAGAGATCGAAGTTTATGTTGACGATATGATTGCCAAATCCCAGACGGAGGAAGAGCATCTGGTGAATTTGCTGAAGTTGTTTAAAAGGCTTAGGAAGTTCAGGCTGAGGCTGAACCCTAATAAATGCACCTTCGGGGTGAGATCGGGTAAACTGCTGGGGTTTATCGTAAGCGAAAGAGGAATAGAGGTCGATCCTGCTAAAATAAAAGCGATTCAAGAAATGCCGACGCCTAAAACGGAGAAAGAGGTGCGCGGGTTTTTAGGGAGATTGAACTACATCGCCCGGTTCATATCTCACCTAACGGCCACGTGTGAACCATTATTCAAGCTGTTGAAGAAAGATCAAGCTGTGACATGGAACGAAAATTGTCAAAAGGCGTTCGATAAAATAAAGAAGTATCTGCAGGAGCCTCCTATTTTGATACCCCCAGTGGCAGGGAGACCCTTGATAATGTACTTGACGGTTCTTGAGAGAAGCATGGGTTGTGTTCTCGGTCAACACGACGAGACGGGGAGAAAAGAGCATGCAATCTATTACTTGAGTAAGAAATTTACAGACTGTGAATCTCGATACTCAATGCTGGAGAAAACTTGTTGCGCGCTAGCCTGGGCCGCCAAGCGTTTGAGGCAGTACATGCTGAATCATACAACCATGCTCATCTCGAAGATGGATCCAATCAAATATATATTCGAAAAGCAGGCGTTGTCAGGTAGAATTGCCCGTTGGCAGATGGTCTTGACTGAATATGACATCCAATACGTCTCGCAAAAGGCTATAAAGGGGAGTGTGCTGTCTGAGTATCTGGCAGAGCAGCCTATTGAAGAGTACCAATCGATGAGGTTTGATTTTCCTGACGAGGATATCATGTACTTAAAGATGAAGGATTGCGAAGAGCCGTTACCAGACGAAGGACCAGAGTTGGGGTCCCAGTGGAAAATGATATTTGACGGAGCTGTGAATGCTTACGGTAGCGGAATAGGGGCAATCATCACCACGCCGCACGGGTCGCACATCCCGTTTACTGCCCGATTGACCTTTGCCGTTACCAACAATGAGGCCGAATACGAAGCTTGTATAATGGGGCTCGAAGAAGCCATTGATTTGCGAATCAAACATCTAGACGTATACGGAGATTCAGCTCTGGTGGTGAATCAGATCAAAGGGGAATGGGAGACACGTCAGCCCAATTTGATACATTACATGAATTATGCAAGGAGATTGTTGCCTTTCTTTGACAAAGTTGAATTGCATCACGTACCGCGGGCAGAAAATCAAATGGCTGACGCCCTTGCCACTTTGTCTTCCATGTACAAGGTCAACTTCTGGAACGAAGCTCCCCAAATCACTATCTCTCGGTTGGACAGGCCAGCTTATGTATTTGCTATCGACGAAGCGTCTGATGACAAACCGTGGTATTTCGATATCCTTAATTTCCTGAAGAATAAAGAGTATCCGGCTGGGGCATCCAGTCAAGATCAGAAGACTCTCAGGAGATTAGCGGGCAATTTCTACTTGAATCCGGATGGCGTCTTATACAGAAGAAACCACGATTTGGTGTTGTTGCGTTGTGTAGACGAGAAAGAGGCAAAGCTTCTCATGGAGGAAATTCACGAAGGTACATTTGGTACACATGCTGGTGGGCATGCTATGACGAGAAAGCTGCTTAGGGCAGGTTATTTTTGGCTGACGATGGAAACTGATTGTTTCAAGTTCGCGAGGAAATGCCACAAGTGCCAAATCTATGCTGATAAGATCCACGTGCCTCCGAGTCCTCTAAATGTGATGTCATCTCCATGGCCATTCTCGATGTGGGGAATCGATATGATTGGAAAGATCGAGCCGACGGCTTCTAACGGGCATCGGTTCATCCTAGTAGCAATCGATTATTTCACCAAGTGGGTGGAAGCGGCGTCTTACGCAAATGTAACGAAGCAAGTGGTGGCCAGATTCATCAAGAGAGATATCATTTGCCGATATGGGATTCCCGAGCGGATAATCACGGATAATGGTTCTAATCTGAACAACAAAATGATGAAGGAGCTCTGTCAGAATTTCAAGATCGAACATCACAACTCCTCCCCTTACCGACCCAAGATGAATGGCGCTGTTGAGGCGGCCAATAAAAATATCAAGAAAATTGTCCAGAAAATGGTGGTGACCTATAAGGATTGGCATGAAATGCTACCTTTTGCTTTGCACGGTTATCGTACGACGGTACGCACATCAACCGGGGCAACTCCGTTCTCGTTGGTATACGGAATGGAAGCGGTATTACCATTAGAGGTTGAGATCCCTTCTCTGAGGGTATTGCGAGACGTTCAGCTGGACGAGGCAGAATGGGTAACGAATAGATTGAACCAACTGAGCTTGATGGATGAGAAGAGGCTAGCTTTTCTGGCATATGGTCGTTTGTACCAAAGACGAATGAAGAAAGCGTACGACAAGAAGATACTTCCGCAAAGCTTTCAGACGGGCGACCTTGTGCTGAAAAGGATTCTCCCGCCGCAAGCAGATCACAGGGGCAAGTGGACCCCCAACTACGAAGGGCCATACGTTGTCAGTAAGGTCTTTTCAGGAGGAGCTTTATTGTTGTCCACCATGGACGGAGAAGACTTTGCGTCACCTGTGAATTCGGACGCAGTTAAAAAATACTTTGCTTAAAATTGACCCGCTGGACAGAAAAAGAGAGTCCAGGCAAAAATGGGGCATCCTGGCGAACCAAAAACAGAATGAAAGGTTCGGGCAAAAGTTAGGGATAAAATTGAAAAAATGTACACCCGCGAAGTTGAAAACCTACACTGGGCGGCTTCGGCAAAAAAGGGTATCCCGGTGAACTGAAAACCCGTAAAGGGCGGTTCACGCAAAAGTTAGGGATGTGAAAAGCAAATGACTGCGGTCCGAATTTGATATTTCAATGAACATCAATGCGGGAGAATACGTTTGAGGAGACAGCTATCGGATACAACCTCTTCAGAAGTGGGGATACCGGGAAAGCATTAGGGTCGGATGAGTCATAGGAGGATCAGTTCGTGGTGTTCATCTGCATCCCGTTGCCGACATGTGTACAAAATTTAATTTGTCAAAATTTTCATGCTTCTTGTGCATACTTGTATACTTGTATATTTGCTTTGCGTAGCTTCCTCTTTTCAGGAGTTACATCCCGTGTACAAAAAACTCCGCCCATTCAGGGGCCCAATCAATGAAAATACGTTATTCAGTATTTGACACTGTTCTTTACTGTTTGGTGCATGATAAAACGCCTAAGTTTGATGAAACTATCATGAGTATAACATCACTGGCCCTTGCCAACAATTGTTAAAGCTTTGAATTAACTGAGTGTAACGTCACTAACCTGAATTGATTTGATTGCATAGGCTTGTCGTGTCTTGTTTGTGTTGTTGCAGGTTTCATAACCATACGAGGAAGATGATCAAAAGATCGCGATGACGAAAGACTTGATCCCCACGTAGGTCATGCATGTTCTTCCTGAAGAAGGATAGAATTCCCCAGCTAGCCGTAGCTTGCCCAAAGGACGTGCTCCAGAAAAGTTATTCGTCCTCAGCAGAGTTTGGTGATTCCTAGATCGTAAGGCTGTGTTCAGACAGGTTCATCTTTCCCCGCAGGGTCATGCACTCTCCCCCAGCGAAGTCAGTGGTTTTTCCCCAAGAGAATCATCCCATCCCCAGCGGAATTCTCTTTGCAAGTGTTTTCATTCCTTCCAGTGGAACTCGAAGATCAAGACTCTCCCCGGCAGAGTTGATGGTGGGCCCTGTCAGTTATTTTGTCAGAGATACTGTGTGATATCAGTTCACGTCCCAGCAGAAAGTCCGATCAAACTATGCGCATCTGATATTCCCCAGCAAGGTTATATTCCCCAGCAGGGGGTTACCTCAATAGGGTGTGTGGTTTGAGTTCCTAATTTCCCAGCAAGGTCGACGTCACCCTTCCAGCATTTATTTTGCTGGAATAATTCTGTAGCATCTGGCTATCCCCGGCAGAGTCGGCATTATCCTTCCAGCATTTATTTTGCTGAAGCAGTTTCTGTACTCTAGCAGTTCAGGAGGGGAGAATTCTTGCCCAAATGAACTACCAAACGTTCAAGATCTCGGCATGAGACATCCAATGATAATGTCAGTTTCGGCAGTATTCCCCACAAAGTCTGCAGAATAAGTCTCTCTTTGTCCCCAAGCAGAGTTACTTATTTCCCCGCCAGAGTTGCCAGGATAAGTTTCTCTTTATTCCCAGGCAGAATTAGTTGTCATCAGGGGTTCCATGAATCAGAATTTCAGAGGCCACCGCCGGTTATCAGAACAGGCGTCCGGTAGTTTGGTTCCCAGACATCCCCAGTGGAGTCCGCCTCAAAGTCGCTGTCACGTCAGTGCTAAGAAGTTTGTGGGTTGGGATCAGTGGAGAACTAAGTCCTGACGCGGACAATTTACTCTTAGATTGACGGGTTTTCTTCAGAAGCGGGCGTCCTAACGTGGACAGGTTTATTTCCTTGGATTGGTGAATTGTGTTAGTCCTATCGTGGGCAGATTCGGTTTCTCGAAATTAGTGGGATGGGAAGTCATGACGTTGACAAAAGCTGATTACTCTTTGTGTTGGTGTCCTGACGTGGACCATTTACTCTCAGTAGTTATCTTTTTCGTGTTAGCGAAGCGTGGGTCCTGACGTGGACAGATCAGACAAGGATGGGAGTCCTTACGTGGACAAGTCTTATTTCCTCAGCGGGTCAAAGGTGCCTGAATCCTAATGTGGACAAATCAAGACGAGATCAGTGTCCTTACGTGGACAAATCAAAGAAATTGTTATTCCTAACGTGGACAATGTAGTCCTTACGCGGACATATCAAAAGAGGTGATTCCTAACGCGGAAAGTATGGAGTCCTTACGTGGACAGGTTAAGACGGCATTCCTTACGTGGAAAAATGTAGTCCTAACGTGGACAAATCGGAAAGAAGTTGGTATTCCTTACGTGGAAATATCGGAGTCCTTACGTGGACATATCAAGAGTATCCCTTACGTGGAAGAAAAATGGTTTCCTTACGTGGAAAGACGAGTTTATTCCTTACGTGGAAGGATTGAGTCCTCACGCGGACATATCGAGATTGATTCCTGACGTGGAAAGAAAGAGATTATTCCTGACGTGGAAGAGTTCAGTCCTGACGCGGACAGATAAAAGAAGTTATTCCTAATGTGGAAGAAGAAGATTTACTCCTTACGTGGAAAAATTGGGGTCCTTACGTGGATAGATTCAAGGAAAGTTGATTCCTGACGTGGAAGAGTGATGTACTCCTTACGTGGAAAGGTGAGTCCTAACGTGGACAGGTTCAGAACCAAGGTTGTATTCCTTACATGGAAAGATTGGAGTCCTGACGCGGACATGTCAAGTGGTATTGGAGTCCTTACGTGGACAGATTGATATAGTTCTCCTTATGTGGAAAGAAGATTGCTTCCTGACGTGGAAAGATGAAAGGGTTAGTCCTGACGTGGACAGATACAGAAGAAATGATTCCTAACGTGGACGATGTTATTCCTAACGTGGACAGGTGTTACTCCTAACGTGGAAGAATTTTATTCCTAACGTGGACGATTCAGTTTATGGAAATGCAGACGAATTATCCCCAGCGGAGTTGCCGAGATTTTTCTGGGTTAACAGCAAGTGGAGTCCTAACGTGGACAGGTTCTAGTTGAGATTTCTTCGTATTGATGACAGACAGAGTCTTAACGTGGACAAGCAAGCAATCTGTTATGACAGAATCCTCTTCAGAATGATGAAGACAATCCCCAGCACAGTCGCACGAGATCAGTGGGTTGCCGTAACAGTCAGATTCAGCTGATGAATGTCGTTCCCCAAGCAGGAGCGCAATTTAGTTTTGCGGTTGGCAAATTTCTGGTTTCACTAGTATTCAACCGTCTCGTACCGCGAATGTCTGAAGGCTCCGGGCTCTTCACCCAATCGGGTCCAATTCGCTTGAATAGGGGCAGCTGTTGCACCCTAAAATTTGCCCAACCTTACTCCTTGGGTTTATGTTTCATTATCATTAGCATTTGCATATAGAGTCATGTACATAGACTAACCATCTGCATAGCATAAGCATAGCAAGTCATTCAACAGGAGACCAATCATTATTCTCATCCCTAGAAGCCTATCAAGAGGTTATTATCCCAATTCAATCTCATTCAAGTCATCAGGAAAGAATTTGAAAGCAAAGAGTTCAGCAGATCAAGCCTTGAGTTCATCTCCTAGCTGAGGGCACCTGAGGATCAACAAGAGGATTGTGAGCTGTGAGTTGAAGGCATGGAGAGTATCTAGACATTATGAGAGACTTAGAAAGTCATTTGGAGAAGGAGACAAGTCATTGATGAGAGCACAAGAGCTATAACTGAAGGCAGTCAACTAGGGTTTCATCTGGGTCAACCCTAGGTCAACCCTAGGTCAATTGACTGATTTAAGGGGCATTCAAGTCTAGTGGAGAGATGTGGAGTTCATCATTTGACATGGAGAATAAGGATATGTTGTTATGCTAAGAAGAAATCAAGAGAAATCAAGGAGAAAAGGAGTTTCTAAATTAGGGTTTCTGTGTAAAATCCCCTAGTTTAGGTCAAATTTCCAAGCAAGATAAGTCAAAATGCTAGCTTCAAATGGCTTCTTGGCCAACATGAAACTTGTAGAGGATCTCAAGACCTTTAATTTGAGTGGTGGAAGACATCAAGGAGATTTATAGAACTCAAGTTATGGTCCTTGCAAGTTACAGGTCATCTGAGGTGTCTGAAATTTTGTCTATGAAAGTGACTTGACTTCCAAGCTAGTTTTACCCCTCAAGGAGATTTCAAATGAATTCTTGGTCAACATAAGAATTGTTCCTTATTGTCTTAGCTTTCTAGAATGGTATAGTATGCCTTCATATGATGTGTGGAACTCAACTTATGGTCTTGGCAAGCAAAGGGTATTTTGGGTATTTGTGAATTACAAGTCATTTTAACCTATGTCCAAAACTCATACAAGGAGGCCTCAAATGGAAAAACTTACAACATCAAACTTGCTCCAAATGGGATTTTAATTCTAGAAAGAAGGTCACAAATTGTTGGAAAAGCTCATAACATGAAGTTGCATGATTGGTCCAATTTTGAACTAAAATGGCTTATAATTTGAATAAAGTCAAAATGAAAAATGGTTTGGGAGATTTATAAGTCCAAATGGAGACTTCCAATATATGATTTTGAATGGAAAAGACATTTCAAAGACAATGGTTCAAACACTTTTTTGAGTTTAGAAGGAAAAAAGAAAGATATTCATGGTTACTTGCATTTTAAGAAACATTTCAAAAATGGACCAAAGTTGGAAGGCAAGGGAATGTGCAAGATGGATCTAGAATGTTCATGTGAGCCCTATATATTCATGAAATGAAGATTGATCAAGGGTTGGACTCATTTTTTCACCAAGAATCTCCAAATTCTCTCATTCTTTTTCATTGAAGTTTCATTCCAATTCCTCAAATTCTTCACCAAATCATCATCAAAATCAACTTCATTATACTGTTTCATCATCATAGATCATAATTCAATCAAGAACAAGGTGTGATTACTCCATTTTCGAGCACTTCCATCATCAACATCAAAAGTGCAATTTCAAGTGGATAGCACAATTCAAGTCAAGAATCATTCAAGTGTTGCATACAGAAGCAAGAGCTTCACTCACTGATCAAGATCTGAGCATTGGTGTTGGTGGATTCACAAGTTTCCATAGCTGTTTTCAAGCTTTTGCACCAGGTGCGTTTTCATTCAAACAGCTTAATTCAGTTAGTTTAGCATAGATTTGTTAGTTTAGATATGATGTAGGATGTTAGTAGAATAATTAGGATGAATTTGGAGTGGTTTGGTGATGATGATTAGCAGGTTGTAGAAACTGTTAGGACCTAGAACTCTTAGGTTAGTGCATTAGAATGTTAGGTTGTTAGCGCAGGTTGACCACCATTAGTCATAGATTAGATTAGGATAAGTTTGATGGAGAATTGTGATGGTGCATCTCAGAGTGTTTTCATGGTGACCAGAACTGTTGGCACTCGGGTTGAATGAATTGTTGAGTTTCAAATCAATCTAAGACCATAGACGTGTAGAGGGGGAGATTCTGAACATTTTTCATGTTTACATCATGTTGATTCATGGCCTGGAGAGGGAGAGCAGATTGGTAGAAGCTTGCTCGTGCATGAGGTTTCATGGAGTATAAACCCTAGTTCTAACAGGTTCAATGAGGAAGACATAATCGTATCCGTTCATTTCATGTGGACTTTTGACCTTGGAAAGCCATCGTGTGGCTGAGATTCAATTCAGATTTGGAGGGAAATGCGTTGGTGCCAAACGCACCATTTCATTAATTGAAACGGGCGGGCCTGAGCGAGCGAGTGATATTCCCACCCCCAGTTACCAAGCCCATTCCATTCTGAACATGAATTTGTTTCTGAATGCACCCCCTGCGCCTCTTTTTATTTTTTTGTTGTTGCTGACTAGTTCTGGGCTTTATTCCAACTTTCTATTCGCACCCTCTGTCTGCCTGGCCCAATGAGATATTAACTAGGCGTGGTTTCTATTCTAACCCCCCTCCCTCATTTTAATTCAATTCTTTTTTTTAATTCCACTTTAATTTTACCAATTTTCATTAATTCATAATAAATGCATAAAAAATCATTTTCAATTCATTCTTTTTACACTATTTTCTTTAGAATGTCTAGAAAATTGTAGAAAAATAAAATTGCATTTTTATTTTTATTTCATATTTTTTCCATATTTTCTAAATAAATGTCATTTTAAGTAGATTCATTTCATACATGATTTTAGTAATTTTTGTTCTATTAAATGCTTTCATTTTTTTTGTTCATTTTTTTTTAGGTTGTTTAGATTAGATATTGAACTTGTAGATTCAATTTAGTTCCCATTTTTAGGAATTAATTTTAGGTGCTTAATGAATGCTTGAACAACTTGAACAAATTAGGGTTTTTTAGGTGATGACTTAAGAAGTTTGATTTCATTTCCCTTAGGACTTAGGGTTTGAATAGATTAGTTATGGGACTATAGGGGCTATGGGTAGTTATTAGATCCCTTAGAAAAAGTCAGGATCCCCTAATGCTATTAATACTGTCTGTATATCTGATTGATTGGTGTGGTGTGCCCTCTGGGGATTGTTGCTTGCTTGTCTGGGTATTGGGTTTGTCTGGGGACTGGGGAGAGCTGAAGACTTGAGGAGATGAAGACCATTGGAGATCCAAAGATTGAAGGTCAACTGCCAGAGTTGGATAGGAGGTTATTGCTAGCAGCTGCTGAGGAGACTAGGGTTTAGGAGCTAGGCAGAGCTCTAGGTTAGAAAATTTGTTTCTCAAACATGGATTGCCTTGTCTGCATCCATTCTTCTCTGTGATTCAGAGTCTCTCTAAGACACTCACCCCCTTCCTTTGGAAGGCTTGGTGATAGTGTCTAAGAGATAGAACTCTTGAGAGAAAATGTCTCTTGTGTTGGAAGCAGTCTGTTCACCACCCTTGGTAGTCAACTGATTGCTTAACACCCAATTCACTCTTGTGACTGATCCCTCATCCTGGAGGTTTGAGCATGAAGAAAAGCCATTGCAGATGGAAGACTGATGATCAAAGCCCTTGCCTGAAGGCCATGAAGATGGAGATTGATGCTTGTTGAAGCCTGTAGCTGATTGGAGATTACTTGAAGTCAGATGTTGATTCAGAGCTGCTGATGCTGTTTGTTTTATTGCTGTATTTCATTGCTGATGTATTGATTGGTTTTCTGGACTGTATTGTTTGCTGTTTACCCTGTTGGGTTGAAAGTGAAGCCTGTTCACTTTTGCCTATTGTTTTCTAGGTTCGAGGTTGAGTGAGACTCCCTTGCCTCGCTTGTGCTGTTGCATCCATGCATTTTACTGTTTTACTGTATATATCTGATATTGTTTCTGTTTCTGCCCATCCCGTAGGATCTCTGTTTCTCTCTGTGCAAGAGAGGAGCATGATAGACACTAGGTCTTAACCCATGCATGATAACATTAGGATAGTTTGATTCCCTTCGCAACCGTAGGTTAGAGTTCTGTCTCTTTCTTTCTCAAAACAAACAGAAAAACACATAAAGATTTCAAATACAATAAAAGACACTTCTTCCGTAAAAGAATGTGAACTCATCAAAACGTCATTTTTGTCCTCTTGGACTGTTAATCAGAAAAACCTTTTTCAGAAGGAATAAAATCAATCAAGACAGACCTGTGTCTTCCGTGGCCCGAACTACGTGTGCTCTGATCTTCCATGCTGTGTGGAAGTACGTAGGCATAGGATGCGATATCCTAGCGAGCAACCTTTCCCTCCTTTCCCGTAGGTAGGCGAACTACGTTGACTCTGATTTCTCGTTCCAGGCGAGAATACGTAGGCATAAAGTGCGATACTTTGCCGAGTCATTTTTATTTTTTATTTTATTTTCTTTTAACCCTTGACCTATAGTTTAGATAGAATAATAATCCATACCCGAAAACAAGCGTGGATCCCGTCGAGTACGACGGACGTGAGGGGTGCTAATACCTTCCCCTTGCGTAACCGACTCCCGAATCCAGGTTTTGGTTGCGACGACCATACCTTTCCCGTGTTGTGCGAGGTTTACTCTGAGCGTTTCCTTTCCCTCCCATGGGATAAATAACGCACGGTGGCGACTCTTCTGTTCAGCCGGCGCCGATTTTCGCAGTAGCGACAATAAGCAATTGTAATCATGATTTGATTATAATGAAAATTTTCTTGTGCTGTAAGGGGACTGGATTACTCTCAGTTTGGGAGGAACCATGATAAATTATGTGTGCTCATTTACCATTTACTTGCTTCTATTTTTATTTCGTTGCAACTTGTTAATTAGGTTCTGAACTGTTTTTTAGAATTTGAACTCTGTTCAGAAGCAACACAAATTGGATAACACAATCTAACCCCCTTCTTGTGTATTTTTCTCACCTTCAGGGTGATCCTCAACCAACTATCACTTGTGAGGGTAATCCTTTTGGCAATATCAGTCATGAGTATAGTACCTATGAGAAAAACAATTATACAACTAGACATCCAACTTTCCATGGAGACTCTACGAAGTTTGAATGGTTGAAGAGAAAGATGTATACTGATATCATAGGTCTTGATAATGAGTTGTGGGATATTTTGTAAGATGACATTTGTATTCAATTTAATGGAGTTGGAGTGGTATTTGACAGAAAATCTCTCACACCTACTCAGAAAAAGACTTACAGAAAACATCATAGTGTTAGAGGCATTTTTGGTTGATTCTCTACCTCATTAAGAGTACATCAAAATCATTGATAAATCTACTGTTGTGACCATTTTTGAATCTCTATGTGCTACATATGAAGAGAAATAACAAGTTAAGGAAGTTAAGGCTAACCTCCTGGTTCAACAATATGAGTTGTTTAAAATGAAGGAATATAAAGACATTGGAACCATGTTTTCTAAGTTTCAAATTATTGTATCTGGACTTCAGGTTATGAATAAGAGCTACGCTACCTCTGATCATGTCAAGAAGATTCTTAGGAGTCTTCATGTCAGATACAGACCCAAGGTAACAACTATCCAGGAGGCTAAAGACTTAAACACATTAAGTCTTGAAAGCAATCTCCAGAGTCATGAGATGGAGCTCAATGGAGATGAACCTGCCAAGAAGTCAACATCCTTTGATTTAGAATCTTCTGCAAAATTTGTAAAGGCTCCTAAAGTCTAGAACTCTGAAGAAGTTTCATTGCTGATTGTCCACAGCTGCAATAAGACAAGTCAAAGAAGGGAAGCTTCTAGAAGGACAACTTCAGAAACGAGTTCAAGAAGAGTCTCATGGAAACATGGGATGAACTTGAATATGAAGAAGGCTCTAAGAAAGATGAAGGACAAGCCAATCTAGATTTGATGGCTCTTACATCTTCTGAAGCAAAATCTAACTCGGATTTTGGTTCAGAATCTGAAGAGGATGAGGTATTTTCTAAACTATCTCGTTCTAATTTGATTACTTTTATTCAATATCTTTTGAGTAGGTGTCAGGAAAAGGCCCAACACATGAAAATATTAACAAAGCAATATGATCTTTAGAAAGAGGAATTAAGACCTGTTCAAGACAAGAATGAAACTCTTGAGAGAGATCATATTGCTCATATAAAGAAGTATCTGATAAAACTTTTGTTGAATATGAAATGGCTCTTCAAGAATCTTACTTGGCCTTAAAATAACCAAACTTGTATCCATAATTTATGGTGTAAGTAGAAGCAAAAGGGAAGGTCCTGGTTACTATAAAAAACCTTAAAGTCTAAGGATTGAAACCTTGATTAAACCATTTGATCCTTTTTCTTCAAAATATACTAAAAAAGGGTTATACTTTTATTTTGTTCTTGATTCTAACAATGCAAAAGTTATGAACCAACTAGAACCTAAAACTGTTGAGTCAAGGATTTTGAAGAAACCATAACCTGAGACTTTAAAGTCAAAGTTTATGAAGTCACCAGAACCTAAGACACTGAAGTCAAAGGTTTTGAAGAAATCAAAACCTAAAGCATCAGATCATGAGGTTCTGAAAGGTTCAGAACCTAAGGTCAAGACTCATTCAAGACAACAAACTTCTAAATAAAAATTATTGAATGATTCTAAGCCTTTCCATATGATAACAAAGGTACAAAACAAGAAAAGACCTGTTAGAAATAACTCTAAAGGACCCATAAGACTATGGGTACCTAAATCTGAATTCATTTTTACTACCGATATGCTTCAAGAAGCAAAGCAGCATTCATGGTACTTGAACAATGGCTGCTCCTGACATATGACAGGAGAAAAACATATGTTTTAAACCATCACTTTGGAAGAGAGAGGAACTACGGGATTTGGAGGAAACCAAGAAGGGAAGATCATTGGTACACATACTATTGGTAACTCGTCTATCTATATTAATAATTCATGGTTAGTAGATAAACTAAAACATAACCTACTTAGCATAAGTCAATTTTGTAATAATGGTTATGAAGTAATGTTTAATAAGAACATTTGTACAACCATGAATGAATTTTATAAATCTCTAGTATTCAAGGGTAAGAGGAAAGACAATGTTTCTAAAATTAATTTCTTTGAATTGCATAATTAGAAAGTACTTTTCCTTCTATCAGGGAATGATGAAAAATAGGTATTACACAAAAGGTTATGTCATGCTAACTAAAGATTAATCTCCAAGCTTAGCAAGTTAAAACTTGTTAAAGGGCTGCCATATCTTAACTATCACTCAGCTGCTCTATATGGATCATGCCAAATAGGGAAAATTAACAAAACCTCTTTTAAAACAAAAGACTTTGTCTCTACCTCCATACCCTTAGAGCTGCTTCACATTGATTTATTTGGTCATGTTAGTATTGCATCAATCGATGGAAAGAAATATGGGCTTGTCATAGTTGATGACTTTAGTAGATGGACTTGGGTTAAATTCCTTAGAAACAATGATGAATCATATGATGTGTTTAGTGTCTTCTGCATACAAGTACAAAATGAAAAGGGGTCAAAAAATTTAAAAGTAAAGAGTGATCATGGAGGAGAATTTGAAAATGAACCTTTTGAAATATAACTGAGGGAAAAGTAATCCATGACATGCTTCGAATCCCAGCAAAAGCAGTTTAAGTGTTATTTATTTTTATTTAATTTTTTATTTATTAATGAAATGATCTATTCCTTCGGTTTATTTAATAAGCGAGGGGTTAAATTTTCCTATAAAAGCACTCGTTTATTAAGTTTTACCCTAAACCTAGCCGCTCCAATCTCGTATACATCATTCTTTGAGATGGGTTGCAAACCTTAAAAAATCTTTAAGGTTCTGTGTTGTATGTTGTTCTTCTAACATCAACCTTGAACACAACATTTTTTCAGCTTTTACAATCCATCTCACATAATGATGTTTTTTATGTTGTTGTTGTTGTTGTTGTTTTCACCTCTCTTACAAGGACATTGTTATATTTTGGAATAACCTTTCTATGTTATCAATCAAAAAAACACTTCAAGATTTACTACTTTCCTTGGTTGATAATTTTGAAAAATTTATTCCTAAACATACTATAGATTGCACACAAAGAAGGTGGTGAATGGTAAAAAATTGAAAAAAGAAACATTACATGTTACTTCCAATTTTTCACCATTCACCATTTTTTCTGCAAATAATATATTACATCGGTTTTAATATAAAACCAAGGAGAACGTCCCTAGTTTATTTTATTTCTTAATTAATATTGAAATAACATTTCTCATCGGTTTTAAAAAGAACCGAGGGGTATAGTTACTTACTTAACCAACAAAGAATCTATGTCCTACGTTCATAAAGTAACAACGCCGAAGATATTGTCAACACATCAATCCACCAAAAATTCTCTATATTTAATAAGAACGTGAACATCACCACTATATATCTTGGACAATATCTTGTGAAACTCAAACATTTATAATGAAAGCTCTTTCCATAAAAAGATTAATAATGAAAGCTTGGAACAGATCTTTGGGGTGGATTGCAAGTGCAGGAAAAAAATCGTTGCAAGATTGGTGTTCTTACATAATATCTTATCTTTTTACTTGAATTTTATGTTTTGTATCTAACCTTTTTTATTTTATATCAGAAATTGGAAGCATTCAAACTATTCAGCTTAAAAAGCATTGAGTAAATTTAAATTTATTCAAAGTGATGATGATGAATCAAATTTGTCAAAAAATTGTACTTGCAAATTAAAACCAAAATAATGTAACATTAGAAACTTTGAGATTAATATTCGGTGTAATTTAATTATTCTAAGTAAACAATATAATTTAGTATTTATTGTAAACAATGAAATTTAATATTTAGTGTAAACAATTTAATTTGTATTTAAAAAAAATATTTTCTCCTTCTTTCGGTTTTTGACAAAAACTGAGAGGTATATGGTCGTAGCGTTGAAAATATAAATGTGGTGATGTTGAGAATCGAACCCATGACTATTTCAACTATCCCTTCAGTTATTTTGAAACCGAGGTGTATAGTTGAGAGTTTTCATGACGTCCTTCATTATCTCGCTTGAATAATCGAGGTTATATCCTCTTCGTGTTTGAAGTGAGATGGGTTATTTTTAGTGTGACATTCTATCCTCATTTTATATTTTGTACTTATATGAGATGAATGTTAAGATTTTACTTCTTAATAGAAATATTAATGAAATAATATGGTGCAACCGTGAGAAGTCGTGTCAATAGACAAAAAATATAGCTGTTTTGCATATTAACATAATTCACTATGAGTTAATAAAGATATTTCTTTAGCGATATCACATAGTTCTGTAAGATAATTATCTTATTTGGTTGTGAGATAAACATTATGAGTGTGTTTGTTTCAATGATTAAAACTACAATCTCAAGAATATTATTATTAGAAATTTTATTCATATCTTTATGTTTGGTAAATAATTTAAGTTTTTAGGAATATTTATAAAATATATTTAATTTAATATTTTAAAATAAAAAATAAAGGACTTAAATAAGTAAAAGTGAGAAGTTATTGATGGTTACATATTTTATTCCCATGGGAATATAAGATTCCATCTTATTACATGGGAATGAAAAAGTGAAAAATCCTGTAAATTAAATTCTCAAGAATAAAAACCTCAAAGAAACCTATCATATAATAAAATAGATGGCTTTCGAAATTTTGATTCTACCATTGCTTTAATTTCTGCCACTTATTTATTTTGGGACATATTTTTGTCTTATTTCTTATTTTTTTAACCAAATCACGTTTTTGGTTGCTATCCAATTGTTTGGTGTTGTGAAACGATGTCATCAATAACAGAAAAAATTATGAAATAAAGATTGATTTTTTTTGAACAAACACAAAAAACCTATTAGCTTTTATAAAAGAGAGAGTAAAAGGAAGAAAAATAATAAGAATTAGTTAAAATTGTTTTACTATTCACTTTTTCAATAAGGGTTAAAGATTACAAGTGAATACCAACAATTAAACTCTCTCAACAACATGAGAGAACTAGTCTATTTATAGACTACTAAACTAACTTAGGCTACAAGATAACTTAACAATTGGGTTTAAAAGTAAGGTCAATTCGACATGCTAACTTAAACACAAAGCTAACAATTTTCGACAACATGCTTGAGCAAACTTCGACTACAGCATGCACAACTCCTGTCGAACCATGAAGCTATCCTTATCGACACTAGAGTTCGACCCAAAATACCACACTTGGTTCTTTGATAAAGTCTTATTTTGCACACTAATGTACTTAACCAACTTCTTTTTTTTTTTTTTTTTTGCTTTCTACAAACCAAATCCTTCCAAATCAACTATGTGTGTAATCATCTGCACTATTCCATTATTTTTTCTTCTTCTCAATGTAATGTTGCCTTTTCCAATTCACATGCTTATGCTTTCTACATCATTTCATCCATCTTCTCATTCCCTCTCTCCTAACCCTTCATTATTATGCAAAAAAATTTCAATACCGCTCTTTCATCATCAACTTCTTCTTCATGGGACTCCATCATCTTCTTCTTAATAAATCACCTAGTTTATTTTCTTATGGTACTTTAGGATTGGGATTTTCTGTTTTCAAATCCTTTTCATTTTCCGTTTTTATTTTTGCGTTATTAATTTTTTTTCTTTTTTACTCAACATTCTCTCTACTACTTTACCCTGATTATTTTTCTCTAATCTTACCAGGTAGAGCAACAATATAAGAAAAGATCTCAGGTTTAAAGATTTGTTCCAATAAGTATATTTTTATTTCTTTATGCTTTATTTTCCAATCTTTTTTCTTCATCTATGATTTTGTGTTTTTGAATGGATTTTGTGGATTTCCTATGTAGATTTTTTTCAATCTGAAAATTTGAGAGGAACAAAGATTCACACCGATCATGAGTAAAGTATGATACAAAATAAGAGGTAGGAAAATAAAGATAAAATATCACCAATGAAAAAAGGAGGAGAAGAAAATATTTTAGAAAATAAATTTTAGAAGAGAAGGCTCACATCATTAAATATATTTTATTTTCTCTATGCTTTTACTTTTCAATCTTTTTCCTTCTCCTTATGATTCTTTGTTTTTGAATGAATTTTGTAGCTCTTCTGTGTAGATTTTTTCCGATCTAAAAATTAGAGAGGAACTAAGATTCACACAGTCATGAGTAAACCATGATACAAAGTAAGAGGTAGATAAACAAGAATTTGATAAAATATCATCAATAAATAAGCTTTAATCAGAGGTAAAATTTAATTTTTTTTTTCAATTTAAATTTGAATTTTCAAAAACTACTTTGCAATTTTCTTTTACATATCATAATTAGGTAAAGATTATCATACTTATATCATTTTTTAAGAATTATTGTACTTTATTGTTGAAATATTTTTATTTTATTTTGATAATTGAATGCTAACAAACCCCTTGAAGACCCCTTTAAATTAGAGGATGAGGTTGCAAATAGCTAATGATATTGTGGATGTAGTAAAGGATAGTGAAGAATAGGGATATAAGGATAAGCTATTTTAATAGAAAAAAGGAATAGTAAAGCATAGTCGAAGAATAAAGATTTAGATATGAAAATTATCATTTGTTAGGTTAACAAAATTCACTATTATTATGTACAATAAAGAGGATTTCATTTTTTCTATCAGATAATTTAAAGGGACAAATAAATTACATTTATATAATTAAAAGATATTTAATAAAAATTATACTTTACAACGAATTTATACAGTTTCAAAAAGATTAAAACTACTAATAAATTATATATTTAAAGATATTTTTTGAGGAATTACATATTAAAAAAGTTTTAGTAAATAAAGATTCTACTTTTATAATAAATTTATACAGTTTCAAAAGGGCTAAAACTACCAATAAATTATATATTTAAAGATACCTTTTCAGAAAGTACATTTTAAAAAGTTGAAGTAATACCTATGATTTCTATATATCACATTTTGAAGCAATTTAAATATTATTATTATTATTATTATTATTATTATTATTATTATTATTATTATTATTATTATTATTATTATTATTATTATTATTATTATTATTATTATTATTATTATTATTATTATTATTATTATTATTATTATTATTATTAATTATGTTGTTTATTATCCATTACTATTATTCACTACTTTTTATGAAAATACACCCGGACATTTTTTTTTGTTAATAAAAAAAAGGGTCTATGGCTCAAAAAGAAAAAGAACTACTAGGATTCACTACTTTGCGATTTGATTATTGATGAATACAATATCATACATTATAAAGCAATAAATACTTATTATGGCTTTGATTTAAACTATTGATCCATAAAACAAAAACTTTAAAAAATATATAATTTTTTTTTATAATCAAGTTCCATGATTTAACACAACCAAAATACTAGAAGTATTCTAACAACCAAGTACAATACATCAAATCAACTACAAAAACACTTTTACAAAATAACGAATGGATAATAAAACCATTCGTAAAAATTACACGTAATTCTATGGTTAGAGCTAATAGCTAACCACCACTTAGACGTGTATATAATTCTATAGAACAGTTCCTCTAGACAAACAAAATTGTCATTAAACTTAATTTGATTAAGTTGCCACCAGATGCACTGGACCATACAAAACCATATCACACACGCATTCCCTTTAGAAGAGAAATCAACCACCTTCAAGAATCAATCTAACAAGTTTTCGCAACAAGAGGCCGAATAGATACCGACACCCTAATCCAACTTCCAACAGACCTCCAAACAAACCGTATTCTAAGACAAGGGGGATTATAACAAAAAATGCAAACAAAATCAGGGGGATTATAAATTATTTCTCTGGCCGTCAGATTCGAACGGGACGAAAGCCTATTCAATATCAACCTCTACCCAAAAATCTTCACTTTCATAGGAATCTTAGATTGCCATAAAAGATCCAAAGCAGTATTGGAAATAATATCTAGAATAGCAACCACACATGCCTTTTGTAAAAAAGTATACCTAGATTTGACAGTAAACTAATTGTATGGAGACTTAGACCATGAATACGAATTTGACTCCCCCATCCTTGGCACGATTTCAGCCAACAAAAGAGAGAGCTCCAAGAGTGCCACACGTGATTCTGCATTCAACTCGTCTTCATGGAAGCCCAAATTCCACAACCACGACTCCCCCACCCAGCTTCCCATTTCAATGACAACGGTAGATTTAAAGATAAAGCTTCATAAAGTATCGAGAAAGACCTGAAAAGTAGAAGCAGCTCGAGCCAACACAAATGCCAAAAGGAAATATTGTGACTTCCCTAATTTTCACGAGAGCTAGAGCATAAATCTGTCTATGCCCTTGAAGGCAGCCATGTTACGAACATCCTTCCACCACAAGAATAAAAACATGCTACTGCTAGTGCCTATATTCAAAATTAGATTGCGGGAAAAATCACCATACTTATAACTCATCAGAGGTTGCCAAACTGCACCTTTATCTTGTTTAACCTCTAAATCCATTTTGACTAGAGAGCTTGGTTAAAGGAAGAAAGATCCTTTACACCAATATCACCTTGATCCTTTGGTTTACATGACACATACCAACTAACCCAAGCCATCTTCATTGCATCGTTGTAACCCGACCAAATAAAATTCCTTTGGATTGACATCAATTCTTTCACAACTTTCGCGAATAATTTGTAAAACGAGAGATGATGGATAGGCCAATTTGTTAACACTGAATTAATGAGGGTGACTCTACCGCCCATGGATAACATCATGCCTTTCTAACTTGAAAATCTAACTCTGAATGCATCAATTACCGACTTCCAAAACTTAATCCTTCTATGGTTGTCATCAACACATAAGCCCAAAAATTTAAACGGGAGGGTACCAACATTGCATGAAAGAAACTGAGTAACAACACCCATAAACATATCATCCACGCCCACACCATAAACATATCATTGCACGAAAAAAATATACTTCAAAGTTCCTTGATCTCTATTAATCAAATAATTATTTAAAAATACCAAGATATGTTTATATAGTTTATTTTGTAAAAGATAAATAATAAATTTTTATATACTCGAAACATTTTTATAAACAATATAAAAAAAATGGAAAAAAGTTACTATTAATTAAAATATATTTACACTTCGTCGTTGGATATGTTTTATTCTATTTAATCGCTCATACTCTTTTCTAAATTTATTAATTACTTTTCTATTGTGCATACAACATTTGAAAATAATGAATAATGATATTCAAAATATTTTTCTAGGACACAAAATAATAAAGAATGATATTCAAAATATGCTTTTGTTCTAATATTTTTTAATTTATAAAAGTGCTAAAACAATCAAACTAACTTTAAGATTTAGAATAAAAAAAGGCAAAATAACCTTTTTCGTCCCTTAACTTTAGCTCGGGGTCCATGTTGGTCCTTTATCTTTAAAAAGTGGCAAGTTGGCCCTTTAACTTTTAAAATGGTGTCACATTTATCCTTCCGTGTATTGCCGTTAGTCATACTTTGAAAAAATTGCCAAGTTTGTCTAGGTGGAGCTGCTGACGTGCCATGTTTGTCCAGGTGGAGCTGCTGACGTGGATATGAAGTGTCTTAGAGGAAGAAAAACAATTCTAACGGTTCCATTACCCAGACCAGAAGAAGGCACGACAAGGTGGAGCTGCTTGGAGAAGTGTAATCATATCTTGGAGTTTTGGAGAATTCGTTGAGTCATTGAAGACGATTCAAGGTTTGCAGACGCGAAGGATTGAGGGTTTTCTGATTGAGGATTGAAGACGATTCAAGAGACATAATCAAAATGTTTGTTCATTTCTCTCTAATTTAGGGTTTTTTTGACACAATTGACAGTTATAATTGGTTTCCTGTAATTCTGCTTATGCATCTTCTTTACCCGTTCTTTTCTCTGTCATGTTTATGCTATTACACATGTATTAATGGTTTTAAAATCCAACTAAATTTTAGATATCATATAAACTAAAACAACATGGAGAATAAAAATTTTATAGTCTCCAGAATGGTAAAATTTGTCAAACTTCTTGAGAGACAGCAGACATATTGGCGTATTTCTGTATATCTGTCTGTAATATGGTTTTATTGTGTTGAAAACTCTTATTTTGTTGAGAAGTGAGCATCAGTTCTTGCTTTAATGAGCATATTTCTTATTCAGCATTTCAAATTCCCTGCATTTATCTTCTCTTTTTGATTAGGTTTGCTGCTGAGATCTTCCATGATTTACATGAAGAATTAATGGCTACCGCTGCAAGAGGCCACATTCTTACAGCTCGTGTTAAACAGCTTGAGGTTGAAGTTCCTTCACTTGAAAAAGCCTTTTACTCTCAAACTCGTCATTCATCATTTTTTACTTCAGTCTGAACAAAACCTTGTTAACGGTGGAAACCTACCTCAATTGATAATGGATTCCTATGAAGAATGTCGCAGTCCCCCAAGACTGTTCCTTCTGGATAAGTATGGTGGTCTTATTTATCAAATATATATGATTTCAAAATAAATAAAACATTATTATTCTGTGATATATATTTGAAAAATTTTCTTTTTGGCTTTTGCCTTATTTAAAGGTTTGATGTGGCTGGGGCTGGGGCATGTCTGAAGCGTTATACTGATCCATCATTCTTTAAAATGGAGTCAGCTTCATCTGTAAGAGCCACTGTACAAGTCCACAGGGAAAGAAGAATTCGTAAAGTCAAGGTACAATTTTTTTTATTCTACCATTTATTGAAATAGTCTCCTATGGGAGAATGGTTGCAAACGTGTGATCCTAATGAGCTTTGTGCTGTGTAATGTTGGTTGGGATCTTGCTGAAAGTTTGTAAATTATAATTGAAAATTTGAAATCAAATGATGTGAATTATGAAGTCCACATATATGGCGGTGCCTTTGATACATACATATATGACCATATGTGCTATAAGCAGATAAGTGTTTGGTGTTTTTTCTTAATTATTCTAGGGTTGCAATAAAGAACTCTATGCAATGAAAAATTGTATACTTTTGCAAATTTGATTATGTTTCATTTCCACAGAAGAAAGGAGCACGGCTAAGGGACGATGAAACTCCTAATGCTGTACCAACACATTCAAAGTAAGTTCCAATCATTTTGTTGTGGTACATTGGTATTCGACTGGTTATGTCTTTAAATTGTTGACTGGTGTCTCAAATTTATTTCCATCTTTGCAGATTACATCAGCTGCTTCTTGAGGAACGTATTGAGAATGGTTATAGTAATCCAGCTTGCCTAGTGAAGCTGAAGAAAAGACAATTGAATGGACCTGCTGTTGAAGCAAAATCTGGGAAAAGTTACATGGAGAAATTTCTAGAAACTCCCTCACCTGATCCGAAAATGATTTATGAAACTTCAATCTTTCCGCTGTCAGTGAAACCGGCACCAGATGATTCTAGCGAAGCAGGGATTAAAATTCTTGAAATCAGTAGCATTAAAAAGTCGATTTGAGATGAAAAGTCTGATGAAACAAAGAGGACCACGCCAAAGAAGAAACTCTAAGTTGTGGAACATGTTTAGTTACCTAGAACAAGTTTATGTATTGTACTGTTGTCATTTTGGAACAAGTCTATTACATTCTACTGTTGTTGTCATGAACAAGTTTATGTGTTATAATTTGAACATGTTGTACTCTACTGCTGTGATGAACAAGTTTATAGTCTGAACATGTTGTACTCTACTGATGTCATGAACAAGTTCTACCGTTGTTATATTTTACTGCTGTCATGAACATGTTGTTTTGGAAAGTATTACAGGTTTATAATTTGAACATGTTGTACTCTACTGCTGTGATATACCAAAGAGCAGAACCTAAAACTGTGATATAATCCAAACTGTTATATACCAAACATAAAAAACTGTGACCTAAAAGCAGAACTGTTATATGTATGCTGCTCAGAATAAATATGCTTTAGATTTTTTCTTCAGTGTATATACCCTCACGGGTATATAGTGCAAGCAGCTTCACAGTACATATACCCCCACGGGTATATAGTGTAAGAATATTGATCAATTTAAAAGCAGAACTGTTATATGTATGCTGCTTATACCAAACATGTATGCTGCAAAACTGTTATATACCAAACATATAATCCAAACTTTTATGTATGCTGCTTTATGTATAACCAAAACTGTTATATGTATAACCAAAACTGGGTAAAACACTTTAACCTAAAAGCAATCCAAATTGTTATATGTATGTTGCTTTATGTATGCTGCTGTTATATACCAAACTGTTATATACCAAACATAATCCAAACTGTTATATACCAAATATAAAAAATACATTGACATGATATAATTCAAAATTGTTATATTCATTCATGTTGAACTGCAAAAACTGAAATTAACTAAACTGATACAATCCATATATTAAAATCCAACTATTACATTCATGTTGAAGTCATACAAACTTTAACTAAACATAATACTTCCAAACAAACCGTAATAACCTAACTACCCCTAACAACTAATACAATGATAATCATCACAAACATCAAACTCAAAATCTTTTTCCACTTCATGATATTCTTCATTTCAATTTCAAGTTTCTGTTTATTTTCCATTGTCGCTTTTTCAATGTCCTTTTTTGCTTCAGCAAGTCCCTTAGTTACCACACCCAGCCTATGGATCCAAAATTGCTCTTTCTCATCACCCATCTCCTCATAAAACCAATCAAAGAAGCCACAACCAGCTTGCATACCTCCCTGTAAGATTCATTATTTAGAGGATGATGGATAATAAATAGAAACATCAAAAAACAGAAACATAAACATAATTTACACAAAAACATAACTTCAACAGAGAACAAAACCAGCTTGCATACCTTATAATTTGGACAACCCCAAAAAAGTTTTCCCATATTCTTAACAGTAGTTGCCCTTTGAAGAACAACCATGTCTCCATAATGGCACATGGGCTTCCATCGTGACCAACTACAAACATCCGAATCCTGACTTTTCGTTTTTGAAATGGAAGAGGAACATCCGGATTTCAGGCTTGCCCTAGATTAATTTACGGATTCGTGATTGGGATTGGGATTTGGGATTTGGGATTTGAGGTTATTTTAGGGATTTCAACAGAAGGAGGAGGGAGAAGGAAGACACATCATGAACAAGATTGCCACCTCATCTGCCAGATATACAAAACAAACAGACGTTTGGGGGCAACTGACGGTGAGGACTAAAATGACACTATTTTAAAAGTTAAAGGACCCATTTGCCACTTTTTAAAGATAAGGGACCAAAATGGACCCCGAGCTAATATTAAGGGACCAAAAAGGTTATCTTGCCATAAAAAAACATTTTTATAATAAATTATAAATTAATTAATTATTAAAAAATATGTATACTTTAAAATTTTGATAAGTATATGTTTAATTTCTATTTTAAAAAAATAAAAAAGTAATTTTAAAGGTGTATAATTGATTTTAATGTGTTTGATTATTTTTTTAAATGGATTTGACTAGATATTAATTAAAATTTATATATGAGAACACGTTTATTATTGATTCAGATATTTTTATAAATAATGTCAAACCAAAAATAATATTTATATACAGAAAAAAAATATATTGTTAATTAAAATATTTTCATATACAGAAATAATTATAGACACAAGTTTATTACCTCTTTTAAAAATAATAAAATATTTTGGTTAAGCAATTTTGTCTTTCTTTTATTATAAATGTTCAATAATTTCATGTAGTATGAAATTAGATTTTGGTGGTTATTAAAATAATAATAATTTTCAAATATTTTTGCAGTATGATTACACAACACAACAAATTTAATGAGGGTTTTCTTTGCTTTAAATTATTATTATAAGTTTTTTATTTGTTTTAATGGCTTATGAAGATTTTAATTACTTAATATATTATTTTTATTTGTCAATTTAAATTTTTATTTTTAGTAATATTTTTGATGATGATGATCAACTATAAAAAATAAATATTGACATAATGATAACTTATCATTTTTTAAAACACCAAATTAAAATAATTATAATAGAAACATGAAGATATTGATCAAAATATTAAATATTAACGGAAACAAATTTATTATTGATTTAAATATTTTTATAAATAATGTCAAAACAAAAATAATATTTATATACGGAAAAATATACTATTGATTAAAATATTTTTATATACAAAAATAATTATAGACACTGACTTATTATCTCTTTTACAAATAATAAATTCTTTTGATTGAACACAAATTTTTTAAGTACCAAATCAGAACTCGTGCGTTCACACAAGTTTTTTTACTAGTAATTTATAAATACTTGAAATAAATATTGGAATGCCAAAAACTAAAGCCACATTCTTGGAAATAAATTTAGAATCCATCAAACAAACACACTCTATGATATTAATTATCTCATTTGGCTTTGAGATGAATAATATGATATTAATTGTCTTATTTGATTTTAAGAGGGGTATTTGTCTAATTGTGGATATTATAAAGTCAATGGAAGTATGTTTATATTTGTTATATAACTTGTCAATTTTATTGCATATAATAGTATAAATTTTTTAAATGTGAAACCAAGAAATTTCTAATGAAAATTTAGCGTGAAAGATCTTAGGGACACCTCTTTTGTGTTATGTTATTTTGATATTCAAAGATTATTTCTAAGGTATTATTTGAATATTACAAAAGAGTTTTGATAAATAAGGTTGAAAATAAATTTGACTTGAAATACGATAAATTTTGGATTATTTCAATTATTAATATAGATTATTAGGTCTCATTTATAATTATCTCAAAGTAAATTTGAAATTTTGAAAATTTGAGTATTTTTCTAAGCTTTGGTTGTGAGGATTTATATATGGTTTTATTTATATGTATATGTCCTTATATGTACACTTGAACAAATCAAAATTTAATTGTTGAAAAACAGGCCACCATCAAGATTGTTATAGAGAATAAACATCATAATATGGGAAAAATGAAGATTAGTATTATGTCACACAGTTACAATTTAATATTAAAATTTGAAAAATTACTTAAATTATATTGTGATGTAAGACAACTATATACTATTTCAAGAATAAATTTTAAAAAGTCCATTAATTTATAAGTTATTATTGTTGAAAATATAATATGTATATGTCTATGGATTTTATACTAAAAAACTCACTAATCAAATACTTGACATATAAGATCTTCTATATGATTGGTGTCACTAAGGATGTTTTAAATTAGTGGGAGTTACTTCTTCTTTATGTTTTTATAATATTGTTTTGATATCGATACATGTTTTATATTAATACTATCTGCATAAATCAATTTTACGATGTTATTATTGTGATAACCATTTGTGTATCATTGGTGCAAATATTAAATTTGTAAACTTTAGTTTGATCTCAATAAAGACTTTAGTTGGACCAGTTAGAAATAAGCATGATTTAGAGATCACATTATGTGAAATTTCCACGTCACTCATCCATGTCGATCTATGTCACTAAATACATTGATGTGGTGGTTGTCAAGGTTTCGTCACATTATACGCCAGTAACGACAGCCACAATGATCTCATTATTAATGTATAAAGTGGAATAGATTGTAAATTTGAAATCTAAATATAAATATCAATCAGACGTGCGCCTAAAGAACCGTGATATAATTAATTAAGATATATTGCACAAGTAAAAGATTATAGAAATATTTTATATTTAAATATTATTTAGTTATTAATATTTCAATAACTATTATGTGGGCATAAATATTTATATTAATTATATATATATTATTTATCAAATTATGAGACTTAATTGATTAAGTGATAAAATTAAATTAAATTTTTTAATTAGATTAGAAATTAATTAATTAATTAGTTGAATATAAGCTCAAATATGACTGAATGTCAGGATGACTCATTTCAGAATAATGAGAATTCTAATTAACCATCATCATATATATAATATATGATCCTAAATATACCATACCACTGACATATTATCTCTTCTCTCAATCTGAAGAGTGCTTAAAACATTAGGAGTATCGGTAGAGGAAGATCCATAAGCTAAGTTATTTGTCTTTACCCTTTCACGTTTTAAGATTCTCATTGTTTATGCCTATAAAACTTTCTCTTTAGATTCGTCTAGATATTTCTATAATACTTAATAATATTTCATTGACTAATATGTCATAAATCATAAGATTGAAATATATACTTATATACTTGTATGTTTACTTCGATATTAAAATATAATTATAATTTTTAATTTAATATTGAGTATGTCTTATATAGATTAATTAGTAAATTAATTCTAATAGCATATACTCATGTGTGGTGTTGTATGAGGGAAGTTCACTTGTGGGAAATCATAACAAGTATCTTGTAGAGATTAAGCCTATCTATGTGAATTATGTTGAGAGAATTTCTTAACGCATCCTAGATATTCCTACTGCACCACGTGAATTTCTACACATGTCTCCTGTTTTTGGAGATGCATCTCCAGACGCACCTCTTACACAATAAAGTAAGACCATTCTGAGAGGCGCCCTACAATTTGGGTTATTTTTATTCTAGAGATGCATCTCCAAAATATTTTAATAAATACCTTAGTTATTTACCAGTTCAGTAGAAATTCTAGAGTTACATCTATGGAATTATGGGCGAAATTTTGAAATTTTCTATTATCTTTTCATGTCAGATATTTTCAGAGATGCATCTCCAGAAATATCTGATAAAATAACCAGCTACATGATCACACAACTATTGTTGCCATAGCTGGGTTTCAACCAAACCCTTCACCAAAAAACCTTCATTCTCAATCCATTTTTCACTCAAGATCTCCATTCTCTTAGTTCATCACATCATAAAGAGCAAAAGAAGATAGAATTTCAGGTAAAGATTCTTCATTTCTCTCTATATTGCTCACATTAATCAATCATTTTTCCTGAAAATACTTACATTGTGTCCGAAAATGTATCTCTGGAATGTGTATGAACTTTTTCGGAGATGCATTTTGAAAGTTGTCTTTGTTTGATTTCCAAGTCTGTCTTCAGCAGTAACACTTATGTACTCTGATGGTTTTAATTTCTTTTCATTATATATGATGTACCCCGATATTTTTCCAAAATAGGTTATTTCTCCGAATGTCCAATGTGTTATTGTTTCTCCGAATGTCCAAGATGTTTTTGTGAAGGCGGTAGATGTTGGCAAAAAATTTAAAAATAAGAAAGAGTTTGAATCTCGTGATCAAATGCTTCAATGGATTCATATGGAGGCATCTAAACTTGGATTTGGTGTGGTTATCGGAAGGTACAATAATGGTTCGGGTAGAAGATGCACTTTTGTGACAATGACTAGCGAAAGAAGCGTGAAATATAGAACTCCTCTCTAGAATTTTAAAAGAGACGACATCAGTTCAAGAAAATGTGGGTGTCCGTTTAAGGTTCGTGGTTACATGTTAGCAAACAAAAACTAGAGATTTAATGTGATATGTGGTAGGGACGAAATAGATAGAGTCTGAAGATGGAAAAATAGTGAAGGCGGGTGTGGTGGTGAAAAAAATAATGGATGCATGGAATCGTATAATATTTCTTCTATAAAAGAACTATATGTCGATTCCGTTATGCATTTAAGTGTGTGAAAAGTATACAAATTTATTAGAATATGTTGAAAGCACAATTCTTGACTAGGTGAAGGAGAAAATTGTTTGTGAATGGATTGATAATGTTAGATACCTTGGAAATACAACAACTAAAAGAGTTGAGTCTGCCCATGCTACTTTAAAAAATTGGTTGGGAAATAGTAAGGGCAATTTGTGTAGAGACTAGGACTCTGTGAACCACATGATTCAAAACCATCATAATGGGATACAAACATCATTTGGTCGGAGCATCACAATTTTGGAACACAGATTTAAAGACAACACTCTATATTCTCAGTTGGTCGGTAACATTTCTCAGGCGGGTTTGAACTATATTATTCAAGAGGCTAAATGAGCTGACAATGTAGGCTCCAATAGCGCAAAGCATGGATGCACAATTGTGAAAACATATGGTTTCCCATGTGCTAGTGTTATTGTTAAAAAGGTGAAACTTGGTGACCGAATAAGAATAGATGAAATTTTCACTCATTAGAAGAGACTTATATTTGATGATGATGGTGCCATGGATGACGACAAAAAGTGTTTTCAAATGAGATCTCCTTATTAAATCACCTCATACGCCACCTCCACCAAAGTTTCCATTCATCGATAAGATGTCGGTTTTCATACACAAATATATCAAATAGATCGTCAATGTTGTAGGGGATGGTAATTGTTGTTACCGAGATGTTTTGGCTTTACTCAGTAAAGAGAATATAGTCATACACTTGTCCGCCAACAACTTATCCAAAAGTTAAAGACGCATAAATAATCATACACACGATTGTATGGAAAGAAAGAAAAATTTGAAAAAGTTTATGAGTCTCTTATTCTATGCTTGAGCGGTCTGGAACCAAAGACAAAATGGATGCGCTTCCATGAAATGGGTCACCTAATAATATGTGTGTATGATAGAGTGTGTATTGACCTGACACGCTACGTTTTTCAGAGACCTTTTTCCCACTACACACCACCCCACCTCAAAACGCAAATGATTGTATCATGTGTATTGGGTGGCTTTTAAAATTAAGTCATTTTGTTCAAGTTTACTTGAAATTGGGATGTCCTATACCACTTACATCACTGGAGTGGATGACTCATTCAACTACAAATGTAGAGACTTAGTCAAATCATTTTATGAAAAGGATGCAAGAATTTGAGAAATTGAACAATATTGAAAAAGAATCAAATGAATAAAAGTCCAAGGGGTACCACAAATAGATTTATCCGGCGACAAATGTTTCGATTCATTTTAATTTCTTGTTTATTCAAACAAATAAATGTATGTAATTGTGTCTCAATATAAATGAAGTGTACTATATTAATTTTTTTTCATATTATGTCTTAATGTATTTTTTTTATCTTCCCCATATCAAAAATTGTGCTTTTGTAAAAAATAGGTTCTGTTTTAAAGGTCCTGTTATGAAACTGGTTCAGGAGAAGTTTCGGAGATGCATGTCTAGAACAAGATGATAGGGTGCAATTTCGGTGATGCATCTTCGGAATTAATATGTCAGTTAATGAGTGGTCCAAATTGATCTATGGATTCTATAAATTTAGGTGATTTTATGGTATATTCACATAAACTAAAAACGTCTCAAATGTCACAAGTAAACATCTATTGGTATGTCGCAAATGTATCATTCTCTAGCTCTACACCCGAACGAATATTTAAGCTCATCGATTTCACCTCCCTCGAAAATATCAAAGACGAAATCCACCATCTCCTATCTTACAAACAAAATCGAAAGATTGTGAAGCTCGAGTACCGTTCATCATTGATTGATGATGAAAGGAAGATTGAGTTCAACAAATTTGAGCTTAGGATGTAAGCAAATGTAAGGGTCATGTGGAATACGTATTTCTGCTTGGAAGCGACAATTTCAAGATCGGTTGAAGATATTACAAAGATGTTGATGCGGCCACTTGAATATTGAAGTGTAATGTTGCATTTTATGTTGAAATCATCTATGTAATGCTTATTTTATATTATGAATGTTAATTTTATTTTAGAAAATTACTTTTGTGTTAAATCTGATACCGATGTTTCTCCGAAAATGTAACTACAAAAATATTTCAGAGATGCATCTTCAAAATAAAGTAAATAAAAAGAGGGGTGTCACTCAAAAATGACTTGTGTTGAATGTGTGTTGAGGTGCATTCGCAGATGTATCTCTAAAAATAAAAAGTATTTATGAAAATTTGCATGGTTTGATAGAAATATCTAGGATCTGTTAAGAAATTCTCATGTGTTGATCAAATAGGTTATTGGCCTCCGTGTAAAATCCATTACAAATATCAATATTTTAGACGAAATTCGTACTAACACTCAAGAAGTGATAGTGGGGGCATGCCACTTTAGGCATCATACACATAAAATAAGACAACAAACTCTTTGAAATCCTAATTCTTCATTCTAACCTTCTACTCTTAAAACTTAAATTCTTTTAGACATTTCTCTAGACTTTAGGCAAGCATGAAGGGATTCTAAATTAGCATCATCCTCCCTAAATCATATTGATCTCAATATCTAAAATATCATAATATATTTTCTTATCAATAACCACCACAAGTTAAAGAACTTGGTCTTTCTTAAATTCACCTCTTTGTCTTGTAATACTAGAGTTTGTGAAGATGAACATGGAGGTTCATCATGTGTAACAGAATTCTGTTACAGAGAGAGAGAGAGAGAGAGAAGGAGAGGAGAAAGAGATACAAGATTGAATGAAATAGTATATTATTATTGTATTGAATGTACACATAAGAGTACCATATATATACACTTAGTCTATACAAGGGGAATGACTTAATTCTCTTATATGTTATCTCTAATACCCCCCCCCCCCTCAAACTCATGGTGAGATTTTGAGGTTTTCCAAACTTGTAACCTTGATTTTGTACCTTAAATTCTGAAATGCTCTGATTCCAAGCGGTTTTGTAAGCGTGCCAGCTAGTTGAACCGAGGCAGGGACATGATGCACATGTAATTGTTCAGCTACAACGTGTTCACGCACAAAATGAATGTCAAGCTCAATGGGCTTGGTGCGAGCATGAAGAACGGGATTATGAGAGAGCAGAACCGCACTCAAGTTATCACACATCAGAATAGGGGTATGATATGTGACTTTGAGTTCAGACAACAATGATTCCAGCCACAGTAATTCAGAGGTGGTATGAGCGAGAGCACGATATTCTGCCTCGTGCTAGAGCGAGCAACCAAAGCTTGCTTCTTGGAGCTCCATGATACAAGATTGAGACCAAATAAAATGAACGAGCCAGAGGTGGACCGTCTATCGTCCGGGTCGTTGGCCCATTTAGAGTCGCTATATTCATGCAGTGATAATTTGAAGGTTGTAGCCGATGGAGAAAGCTGTAAACCATATGAGGCAGTACCACTTAAATACCTAAGAATCTGTCTAACTGCAAACCAATGAGTGTCTAGTGGATCAGACATGAATTGGTAAGCTTTATTCACACTGTAGGCAATGTTTGGCCTAGTTAAAGTCACATACTACAATGCACCCACAACAGACCTATAGAATGCAGGATCTGTCAGCTTTGAAGCTCCATGTTTGCTGAGTTTGCAGCTGGTCATCATGGGGGTTGGAACTCCATTAGCATTGACCATGTTGGCTCGAGACAAGAGATCTTTGATGTACTTGGATTGTGTCAAAAGCATTGAGCCATCTGTTTGAAAACTAACTTCAATGCCAAGAAAATACTTCGGTCTGCCTAGCTTTTTCAAAGCAAATTCAGTGTGGGGTTGATGGATCAGGGTATGAATCATATTCTGATCAGAGCCTGTAATCAGTATGTCACTTACATACACAAGAGCATACAGAACAGTGCCCTAAGAGCAGTAGAGAAACAGAGAGTTATCACATTTGGATGTGGTAAACCCAAAATGGATAAGAGCTTGTGCCAGTTTTTCATACCAGACTCGTGGGGCCCGCTTGAGACCATAGATAGCTTTGTGTAGCTTGCATACAAGTGTCTTGTCAGATGTTGAAAAACCTGGAGGTTGAGTCATGTAGACATCATCAGTCAAAGTTCCATTGTGGAAGGCACTATTGACATCAATTTGTTGAATGTCCCATTTGTGTGTGAGAGCCAAAGTAAGAATTACTCTGATGGTGGTGGGATTAAAGGGGAGAATGTTTCAGTGTAGTCAAAACCATGTTCTTGATGATATCCCTTGGCTACAAGTCTAGCTTTGTGCTTATTGATAGATCCATCAACATTCTCCTTGATTTTGAAAACCCATCTACAACCCACAGCTTTCCTATCAGGTGGTAGAGTTGTAAGGGTCCATGTGTGATTGGCTTGTAAAGCATCAAACTCAGATTGCATAGCAGTGTGCCAGGCAGGGTGAGATAAAGCTTGTTTGACAGTGGTAGATTCAGATTCAGTGTGTGCTAATAGTGCCTTAGGTTTGGATCTCCCAGTCTTGGTTCTAGTCAGCATTGGATGATCATTAACCAAGAGTGAAGTATGAGGTTTGTGGCTGGGAATAGAAGGGGATTGAGAGGACTCAGATGTGGAATTAGAAAATGTTGAATGTGAGGGTGTTTCTAGAGAGGTGGAGTTATGAGCATTTTCAGAAGTGAATAGGGGGTGAAGTATTACCTTCTGGACATGCACAGGCCTCAGGCTCTGAGCTGGACAGATTGGCACTAGAATCTATGAACTTGTGAGCAGTACTTTCAGGATATGTAGAGGGGTCTGCTTCAGAGGTATGATGTGTGATATCTGTTAAAGGAGGAACAATATTGGGAACACTTGACAAGACACCTTGAGTAGCTTGTGAGGTAGCAGGTGTCATAGAAGGTGTAGGTGTACCAAGAGGAGGTGAATTGGTGTTGACAGGTTCAGGAGTTAGATTAGGTTGGTTAAGTTGCTCAGACATTGGTACTATCAAAGGGTCTAAGTTCCTAGACATGTGTTGAGTAGTTGCAAGATCCATGTTTTGGACTGTTGAGATAGGGTTTATAGGTGTGACAGCTGGAATCTGAGGTGTTGTATTTCCTATCTTGGATGATAATCTTAATGGACAAGCTAGAGGTTTGTTTGTAGGAGCAGGGCCTGCTGTGGTACTAGACTGAAATAGCTGAGGAAATGGAAAATGTTCTTCATTGAAATTTACATCCTTTGAGGTTTAAATTTTGCCAGAACTGCTTAGGCATTTGAAACCTTTGTGTTGAGGGGAGACTCCAAGATAGGCACACTCCTGGCTTCTGAGCTGCAATTTGTGCTGATTATATGGTCTGAGCAAGGGATAGCAGGCACAACCAAATACACGAATGGTTTTGTAGTTAGGATGCTTATCATATAGGGCATGAAAAGGTGAATGATGTGTAGTCAGAGAAGATGTTGGAAACCTGTTCATTAAATAGACAGCAGTAGCAAAACTATGATCCCAGTATGTTAGAGCAATAGATGAATGAGCCAGAAGAGTTAGCCCTATCTCAACAATGGTTCTGTGTTTCCTCTCAACTGAACCAATTTGATATGAGGTATGAGGGCAAGTTAACCTATGTGTTATGCTAAGATCCTGCAAAAATCTAGTGAATGGTCTGAATTCACCAGCAAAGTCAGATTGAACTGGCTTGATTGTTAGATCAAGCTGAGTTTGAACAAACTTGTGGAACAATTTAAAAGAACCTAAAGCCTCATACTTTTGTTTAAGAAAATACAACCATGTATATCTTGTGTGAGCATCAACAAAAGCAATATAATACCTAAAACCAGAACTAGATGGGGAGGGGGAAGGACCCCAAAGATCAGTGTATATTACATCAAATGCTTTACTATACATATGATGTGTAAGGGGAGCATGGAACCTATGAGCCTTGCTAAGATTACATGATTTGCAAAATCTATTTTATTTATTTGAATGAGGAATATTACACAACTTTAGTATATGATTAACAGATGAAGAGTTAGCATGTCCTAACCTATGATGCCAAAGCATACTATTATTACATGTATTATCTATAGAACTATCCAACTGACAAGTAGGTGTGGATTGCACAGCTGTATAGCTTTGAACCTGACATGACTTATTCAATGTGGTATGCAGACTGTGAGACCTTGAGGACTCCAAAGGTAGAAGAGGAAAGTCGTAGAGACCACTGGCATCTAGGACTCCTTCAACCATAATTTGTCTAGAAGCCTGAGATTTAATATAGCATTTGTTAGACAAGAATTCAAAGATGACATGATTATCATGAGAAAATTTGGAAACATAAAAAAGATTTCTAGTAATAGATGGTATATGAAGGATATCATTTAATGTCAACTTGCACTTAGGCATGAGTGGAGAGCAAAATTGTGTGTACCCTATAGATTTAATGGTGAGTGTGTGGCCATTACCAACATAGACTTTGTCATTGCTTGTATATACCCTAGAATTTTGTAAATAAGAGGAATATGGAGTAAGGTGATGAGATGCACCTGAATCCACAAACCATGCTTGGGAGTCTAGTTTTGCAGGAAGATTATATTGTTGAGTTGTGCCAATAGATTTGGTTGTAGCAGCCATCATTGCTACAACTTGTGAATTTTGAGACTTGTCTGCAGACTGCTCCTGACTTGACATCATGTTACTGCTTGGCTTATCCTGAGTTTCATTAGGATTGGGAGGCATGAAGTTTTCATCAAATCTGTGCCAACAAGAAGATACAACATGACCATATTTGCCACAGAGTTGGCATGTAGGTCTGTTACCATTGGGAGGCCTTGTTCTTCCCCTGCCTCTACCTCTGGAGGATCTGGAATTCCTGCCATGGTTGGGTGTGTAATCCCTTTGTGAGCTTGAGTTTCCATGACCTGTGTGAGCAAGATTCACAACAACACTAGAGGTTACTAGATCCTGTCGAAACTTCTTCAGCTGAGCTTCTTGAACATATAACAGGGCTTCAACATCACAAAGAGATGGTGGAACTAGAGTACCATACATCTGCATAACAAAAGGATTGTATTCCTCAGGAAGACCATCAAGAATGGCATCAACTTGGTCTTGCTCAATGATGGAATCTCCAACAGCTAAGAGTGAGTTTGCTATGGCTTTATTTCTGAGCACAAACTCGGTTATCGTGTTAGTTCCTTTCTTGGTGGATTTGAGTTCAACTCTCAGTTGTCTAACCCTAGCCTTCATTTGTGTTGTGAAATACTGGTGAATTTTGTCCCAAACTTCATATGCGTGTTTACACGCAAGAACACGAGGAAGAATCAACTCTGATATTGTTGAGAGTAACCAAATAAACAAAGCTTGATCTTGAACTAACCACATTTCACATTCATCAGAAATCGTACCTGTGATACGATCTTGAGTGGTTGCATATTTTGGTGGAATCTGCGGATTGATAACAACGCGATTCATCTTCTGTGTCAAGATAACTCCTTCAACCTGTTGATTCCATAGAAGGTAGTTGTTTTCTTGCAGCTGAATGGAGAGTTTTTGACCAAATCGATTGCTCGATTTCATTGTGCCAAACACAGGGATGCCTTGTTGCGATGGAAGTTAGTCTTTGACGCCAGATTCTTGATTATCGCTGGATTCCGTTGTTGCCGTTGAATAGAGCTAGAGCAGAAGTGAGCTTGCAGATTTGATGTAGAGTAGAACAACTCAAAGAATGGGAATGCAGAGCTGGGAGAGAAGATAAGGATGACGGAAACGTGTTAGATTGTAGCGGCGATTGATACCATACTAGAGTTTGTGAAGATGAACATGGAGGTTCATCATGTGTAACAGATTCTGTTACAGAGAGAGAGAAGGAGAGGAGAAAGAGATACAAAATTGAATGAAATAGTATATTATTATTGTATGGAATGTACACATAAGAGTACCCTATATATACACTTAGTCTATACAAGGGGAATGACTTAACTCTCTTATATGTTATCTCTAATATGTAAAAATGCCATTTCATAAGCAATACATAGACACAACCTTAGACCCTTCTTATCCCACTTTTTGATATAATACTTTATAAAATTTAATTTTTATATAATGAACCCCATCCAACCATAATCTTTAAGGGGTAAATTTCTAACTATAAGATCGAAAAAATTATTAATGTTGATTTGACAATTACAAATAAAAATAAGAATATGTAACATATAGATTATGTTATAAAATTTCTCCACTTATCTCGTAAAATTAAACCATAAAACATACATGATTATAATTAATTAATTAAACTTATCTAATGATCAGTGAGACACTTAAGAATATTAACTTGCATTTGTAAACAACTTACATAACTATGAGAATTTTGAACAAAAAGGTCTTTCGTTTTCTCAATTTATGAATAGATAAAGATGTAACAAATTTGAATGTTATTGACTTTTTGGTGGCGGTTGACACCCAGATAGATCAACAAGTGATGGAAGCAAAGATAAATCAGGCTACTAGTTGGGCTTGGGAGATGATGCATTTTAGAGAGAGTTTTCTTTGCCTAAAATCAAAATAGAATTGGCTCAAACCAACTCAAGGTACTTTCATAAGATGATGAAGTGAAGTCTTCATAGGAATAAATCGGTAGGTTTACTAACCAATGGAGGAAGGGTTGATAAGGTTCCTAAAATGATGAGGAAAATCAAGCTAGATTTTGAAAATTATTTCAAAGAGTTGACTCTAAGAAGGCCTTTATTGAATGGGGTGATGTTTAATCGATTATCATCAGGGGAGATGATATCTCTAGAACTCCCTTTCTCATAAGATGAAATTAAGGAAGTTGCATGGTCTGGAGCCAGTGACAAAAGTCCTGTCCCAGACGATTTCAACTTAAGCTTTTTCAAGGAGTGTTGGAATGCGGTTAAAGATGATGTGTTTGGAATGGTCGAGGAGTTCCATCTGAATGCCAAAGTTCCCAAAGCGGTTACTGTTTTTTACTCGCTTTAATTTTGAAAGTTGGTAAACCTCAAATGTTGGACGAGTATAGGCCTATATGTCTCATAAGTAGTATGTATAATATTCTTGTCAAGTTGTTAGCTTCCATGTTAAAGAAGGTGTTGAATGGTTTGATCTCTAACTCTCAGTCTACATTTTTAGGACAAAGATAAATGCATGATGGCGTTTTGGTTCAAAATGAAGTTGTCAATTACACAAAGAGAAAGAATAAGCCATGCTTAAGGGTGAAAGTTTATTTACACAAAACATATCATTGTGTTTACTGGAGTTACTTGAAGTTTATTTTATAGAGCATGTGTTTCAGCAACATTTGGCTCAAGTGGATAGACGCATTGGTGTTTCTTAGTTTAATGCAAATTTTAGTAAACGGGAGTCCCACCAATAATTTCAATGTTATCAAGGGCTTGAGGAAGGGGGGCCCCTTTCCTCTTTTTGATGGCAGTAGTGTCGCGGTGAAAATTGGATACCAAACTATTGATTAGTTTGAATCTTTAATTCATTTTGCAACCGAACTTTGATTTGTCCAAAGGAAGGGATAAAGATCGAAATTCCCACAATGCAATGCAAATGCAAGCTAGAGAGTTTTAGGTTCGGGGGTTGGTTAAACTCAGGGAAGATGCTAGCATCCTAAGTTTCTGTAGTACTCTACAGGAACCTCTTGTTTTATGTTTGTTTATTTCCTAAGGGTTTATCTGCTTAATGGTTAAGAGACCTAGGGGTTTATTTCTAAGTGTACTCGATAAGATATCGCATCTTATGCCTACATATCCTTACGGGAGTAGAATCAGAGTATCTGTAGTTCCCCTAAAGGGTTTGAGGAAGTCTTTGACTGTGGTCAAAGTTCCTACGGGTTTAGGGTAGTTGTTTGATTGATTTTAGGAGAAAAGATGAGTCATCATTTTAAGGGAGATTACTTGATTTAGACCACCACAATGTTGTAGGAAAATAGTCTTTGCATCGTCTTAAGAGAAGGGCTCAAGCACTCGGAATTTAATTGACAAGTACGCCTCTATCTCTCTTAAGGCAAAGTCCCTACGAATTGATTGATTGAATTGTTATGGGGTAGGAGTTTTATCTCGCTTAAGATGATTAACATCTTATTCTCTAATATGTTTGAATATTGTATTGAGTTGATTTGAATTGTTTATTCTAAGTTGTAAGGATAAAGGTCCTTCCTATAGGGTAGGATCTAAACTTAAGAGATCGACTTGAATGGGATCAAGGATCAAGTGGGAATATGATGCAAGTGATGTATACACATAATTGTTTAGATCATGCGCAGGTTCTTCCTTTGGACATTATGCATTGCGATAAAATAAATTGCGATAAAGGATAAATAGCGGAAGATGAAGACGATAAATAAATCCATACACACGCATGAAAGCGCTAAGGTGTAAGTGAAAATTGTGTATGTGAATGTGGATGCACAAGCGCGTACGTTGTTTGGTTAAGTTATCGATTAAGTAAGGGTGATATTGATTTTATGGGAGATTAGTTCAAGATGATAACGATTTATTATAAAAGTTATTTAATTATAAAATGGACTTTTACTGAAATAGCTAAATAGTTTTATTTTAAAAGGCAATATAAATTACTATTATATAGAAGTTATTTAAAATGTGAAAAAGAGTTTTATTATTGAAATTATCATATGTTTTCTTTTTTATAAAAAGTTATAAGTGGTGAAATGAATAAATTATATTAGTAAAAGAAATTATTGAATTAAAAAGAAGATTAATATTTAAATAAATAGATTGGTTAATATTAGGAAAAATAAATTAATTTGAAAGAAAAAGGATTTATTAAGTTATTTAATTTAAAGCTGATAAAAACTAATTAGATTGGTTAATTAATTGATTAAATGATTAGTTAATTAAATAACAGATTAATAATTAAATAAATAAATTAGTATAAGTTAATGGTTAAATTAGTTTTAAGAGATTAATTAAAATAGGTTAATGACGGATTAAAGGGCTTAATGAGGTTAATTAGGGGCGCAGACGGATTGTGTGTGTGTGGCTGGCAAGGGTGTAGCATGGGCGTGCAATTTGGAACGTGTGATGGTGGTTAAAACAAAGTGAGCGGCCGTGATCGTGGTGGTACGTGATTACTAGCGTGGGGGTGCATCACTGGATTACAACATATTCAAAAATCAAAGAAAAAAAAGAAAGAACCCTAACCCCCCCCCCCCCAATTCCCCTTTCCGATTCGCATCTTCTCTTCCATTCACCGTCTTCCTCTTCCATTCTTCTCTCGTAGATCTCCTTCATCTTTCTATCTTCTTCGAGGCTTTGCTGTTCTTCAAATCTTCTCCTCGTTTCCTACATAAAAGGACAAAGAATATCAAATAGATATCAAAAGCTCAAACAAATCGACTTACGGTGAACGCTCTTTGAAGGTTCTCGTTGGAAGCCGGTCGGTGAGGGGGTTAAGGTCTCTGAGGTAGTTTCGCGGAGGCTCCGGAAATGTAAGATAAGCTCTTATCTTTACGATTTATGTGGTTAGGATTTACTTTGGGATTTCTCTATAGTTGTCGAATGTTTGTGGTCGTTATTGATTGTTGTTGCAATTTACAGGTTTTGGGGTTTGAAGCTAAAATTGGAGCTTATTGAAGCTATATGGTCGCGCGCTTGGTGACTTTTTCAGGTTCGATGCCTCTCCTTCTTATAGTGAATTCAGAAAACATTTGAATTGAATGGGGGTAATATTGTCGGGTCTGGTTTTGGTAAGGAATTGAAGCCCGTCTAAGCATGTCTCTGAGGCGTTTAAAATTCATTCTACTTTCGTTCCAACATGTTGCGCTTATTTTGGAAAGAATGAATTATTGTGAACTTCTGGCTGTTTAGTGATGTGGATTCCTATGTTTTATTTCCAGATTTCGTGTTGAGCCAAATTGGAAAGAATCTCGCTTGTCTGAAGCGCGTTTTGGATGCCGGTTATCCTTCCATATCAGGGATTCATCTAATGGAACCTTCTTGAGGCTAACAAGGTCTTTCTAGAGCAACCTTCTGATGGACCCAACGAATTCGTATTTCGGAGTATTATCTCTAACCATTTTTCTCTATGTGTAGATGATGAGGATTGGCATGATGATGGAGCTTGAGAAAGTGTGGCCTCCCATAACAGCATACTATCTTCAAGAAGATTGAGTTCATCTGGACTAATAATATCAATTCCATCCTCTAGAAGTGGCAGTGGAACATTGTGGCAAATGGGTGATTGATAACCAAGTGCAATCACAAAGTAATCAGAAGTTGAATTTGCAGCAAACTTTCACCAGCAGATTCCTCCCAAACCTTTTGAAAAGAACTGCACCAACTCGTTTACAAATGGAATAATTTGACTAGCATGTCTAATAAGGATAGGGATCAAATTCAAAATTTGAACCTTTGAATCCAATTCTTGAACTTCCTCAAACAATTCAAAGCATGAGTCCCAACAGAGAGGAAGAAGACCAACAAACTCCTCCACATGTAAGCAGAAGGATCAACGAGCTTCCAGCCATACAGATAAGTCCTTACCCTGTAACAATCTGGTTAAAGTGAAATGTACAAGCCTTTTTGTCTTGTCTTTAATCTTAGAAACTCACTGTCTCAAAATTACTGCAACTTTTTGATGAATAATGCATAGGTTTGGTGATCATTAGAAAGTTGTGTGATAAAGCTCCATTGAACCAGTCTTTACAGCTCAGATAGTTTGAGAGTTCATGATAAACATAGGCGGCAACACCATAAGCAGCATCTTTAAGAAACAGTGCAGAAGTAATTTGTCACTGAAGTCGGGCAATTGTTCATGGTCTCTTGAAGAAGAGAAACAACAACAGGAGCTAGTAGTAGTTTATGATCTATTTGTGATATTAATGTCTGTTGTACTTTGCTTGAGTCTGATAATCATATTCTTCATCGTGCATGCAGGTTGTGAAGATACGTTCGGGTCATAACACTTGAGTTCAAACTGACGGAGAAGTGCTTTATGCTCTGTCTTCTAAATGTTGGCTTAATATTGCAAACCTCTCGTAAGTCTTACCCTTAAATCAAGAATGAATCATCTCGGGTTGTTCATACGCCTTGACCGTGGTCTTGCATTGTCTTCAGGGGAAAGCTGCAAAATGAGGTATTATGGGTGCTCCAACGGGATTCCCGTCTGGGCTGTATGTGCAAGCAACTGGTGCAAGTAATACACCCATCCTCTCGCAGCCACAGGTGTCTTGAGTTCCCAAACCGTTGTCAGGAATACGGCGCAGTCAAAGGTTTTGGTGCGCAGGTTTCGGGTAGGAATTCTTTACTGTTCTTTCCTGAATTACGTTTTAATTTCCTCTGGCCAAAATTGTAATGTGATTCTTTCTCGTACTAATGTTTGATTTACCGACTTTACGCATGCTGGAAAGATGATTTACTGCTGGTAAAACAAACAATTGTTGTTGTCGCACTTGTTGTTGTGACTGTTGTGCTGACTTTGATTGTTTTGCAGGAACCTTTCGAGGGAAACATGATGAAGGCAATTCTCAAGATAATCGCAGAAGGGGCGGTCCCCTGACTGTGTATTGTTTCCTGATTCAAGGATAACCTGACTTGTGTAGCGAATCAACAGGCACTGATCTAAGTGTGAGCGGACAGTTCCCCTTGCCAAGCTGCTGACGAGCCTGCTAACAGCTAGCCGGTCATTCTGTCGTATCTGGTGTAGCAAACCCAGTGCATGAAATTGTACAAGAGCTGCTCCTGATTGAACAGCTTCCTGAACCTCATTACTCCACCTCTTTACAATTTCAGGATTCGTCTGGAGTAGATGAATGGCTTGGTGTCACCTCCATACAATAATCAATAGTATTTGTCATCAAATGATTTAATATGTTGGATCAACGATTGTAGCCACATTGTCTGACTTCATCACAAGGATGAACTCATTTCCCTGTGACAATAATAAATCAAAGGTTCCACCTATCATTAGTGAACGGAATATATTTCCGTCGTCAAATGTTTGCACTTCCTCTTTGCTATAATGTTCGGATGATATTGCTAACTCTGGATGTTCCCCCTGCTTAACAGTGTGCACATCAATGCTTGACTCTGAATACTTTTCCAACAGATTCCCTGAAGTTCTTGCCAACAGAGCTTCTGCTACCTAGTTCTTTAAGTCTGTTTGAGATTTGCATTTATTCTTTGTAATTACACCACCTGCTTGTAATTTAAACCTTCTCGAATTATGCCAGATGAAAAAACCTCTTTTGATGATTTTTTGTGTACTATTGAAAGACCTCTTTTGGAAATATAACTTGGGCACAAATCTCAAATGTGGAATGAAGCTTTTATTTATATAATGAACCAATTTAAATTCCTCAATTCAAAACCTTATTCGAACAATTAGCACTGAAGATCCGAAATTTCTCGCTTGAGTTTAATGGTAATAACCCCTCTTCGTGAATAAGATCAAAAAATTTCTTGAATTAAACTTCGACCCCCCTTTTTAATAAAAGAGATAAAATAAGACATTGTTCTCATGAAGCCATACAAACCAATTCTTGTCAGCATATGTAGTAACTTATATTTGCCTTTTTTGCACTTGTAGGCCAGGAAACTCTTGAAATTTGAATGAGTTGGACTTTGTATATTAAAAAGAAACATCTTGATACAAAATGAGTACTTGTTTGTCCTTAACATTAAAATCTTTCACGCCAATCCTGTTCAAAACTCTAATCTCAATAAATCATGAAGGAACCAATTAGTTAAATCCTTGACTAAAATAACGAGTGTTATCTTCATGCGAGATTAACGTGCCTGCAAAAAAAACATGCACTCATAATAGTACTAAAGACATTAAGTAGGAATAAAAATAAATTAAAAGAATAAATAAAAAAGGAGGCGGGATCTTATGGTTAAAAGTTAGGGTGCAACAGATGCCCCTATTTAAGTTACTCCTATTCGGAGATATGGAGATTGAAATATTCGTCTCGACGAGATAGGAGGGACTTAAATACAAACATTGCACGAATTTTTGGCCCTAAGATGCCACCGAGTGCAAATGATGTGCAATGATATGGAGATGCAAGACAGACGGTCCTGTGGAGACACGACGCCGCAGGGGAGAAACCGGACACGACTCATGAAGAACAGGCTCAGCAAAGCGAGACTCCACGGGGGAAGATTGACAATCACAAAGTGTCTGTAAATATATCGTGAAGAACTTGTGGGAAAATCCACTTGAAGAACCTACTGCATAGGTCAAATGTAATTGATTCAAGATATCAACTGGAGAAGTCTACTGTCGAGACTTGTAACATCATTGTGGAGAACACTTTTTGTCAAAGCGTCTACTGTTAAAATTTTTCAAGAAATCTACTGCCTAGATTCTATGTTGAAGCTGCTAATATACTTCTGTCGAAGTCTTCTGGGAATCTACTGCAGAGATTAACCGGGAAAAGAGATAGAACTACCTACTGCCGAGGTCTACTAGTAATCTACTGCCGAGATTTTCCAGGAAATAAAATTGAAATACCTACTGCCGAGGTCTACTGGTAATCTTCTGTCGAGATTAGCCAGGAAATGAAATGTCTTTGAAATAAACCTCCCCGAGCGTCATGGTGTGTTTGCCATGAGCTGGTCTCAGTTTCTTGAAATAACCTCCCCACGCCTCATGGTTTGTTTGCCATGAATGGGTCTCAGTTTCTTCCTGGAATGATGAAAACTCGTGAGAGCATCTTCACAGGGGATTGAAATATATCACTGTAGATTGTAGATGTCATTGTAGAACTTCGGCTGTAAGCCATAATGTACTGAAGGTTGCAAAACTTCACCGGGGATCTTCAAGAGAGATGTGAGCCGGTTACATTGTAAAGTGTGTCTTCTCAAATAAAGAGAGGCTAATGTAATAAACTTCCTCAACTTCTCTGGGGAGATGTCGCTTGATGGAATTAATCTTGTGTGATGAACTCACTGGGGGAAAACATTCCTGAGGAGCATCCTAGCTGTTGTAAAAATGCGCGAATTCTCAAATAAAGAGAAATATCTATAAGGTTTTCCATTTACCAAGTCGATAATCACTTGGGATGGACAAGCCGTCTTGAGAAGACTGTCATTTGTCGTCTTGATAAAAACCTGATTGAAATGAGTTGCTCAAATAAAGAGCTGCTTATAGAATTGTTGAGAAAGTCTTGTAATATTGTTGGAGAAATATCCATCTTCAATAGTTATCTTCATAAAACTCTTCCTAGGGAGCCAAATCCATATTCAAAAGTTGGAGATGTCCATAATGTGATTGCCAAGGACCGAAGTTCAACTCAAGAAATATCTGAAGAGAAACTGTCAAACAAGACCCAACCATCGAGGTATAAACTCACATGGGAATGTACTAAAACAACCGTCTTCCACGAGGATCGAACTTCGTGGGGAAATAGAGATATTGTGCTTTTTATGCCTAGGGCTGACAATTCTAATTGGAAGGAGAAAACACACCCAGTCACTTGGGGATAAACATAGCCAAAGTGACAGAACAAACAAACACAAAGATACAAAATGCATATGCCGTGCTATCTATCTATATGCTATGCGTATGCTATGCTGACAAAACAAAAGGACAAAGGCAAACAGAGATGAAATAAACATCTCGAAGCAAAAATCCGACCAATCTTCAAAGATAGAAGTATCACTGAGGATAGACGGAGAACCAAATATGGGATCACAATCCTGCTTCAAGGTCTCAAAAACTCTTCTGGGGAATAGAGAGCATTCCACTTGGGGATGTAACATGATAAATCTGAAAGATTGTCCTGTTTAAGATGAGAATAAAGATCTACCAGGGGTGGATCAAACTCATAAATTGGAGAACTCCATGGATAAAATAAATATTCGCTTCCCTGGAGAGATTCTTACTGGAGTTGTAGATGGAGATACCCGAACTGAGGTTTCGTGGGGATAAAATAAATATCCATTTCGACGGGGAAGCTTAGGTAAAATAGCCGTTGAACATGTCGGAGTTGAAACTTCGCTGGGGAAGATTGGCGTTGTAGCAGATCCATTAGGGAGTAGAAATAACATCCACTTCATCGGGAAGGTGAAGTTTAAGGAGATTCAATGAGGATTAAAATATTACCCACTTCATTGGGGAAGTGAAGTTTAAGCAAACCACTGGGAATTCTTACATCGAAAAGCTTCATTGGAGAAATGTCATGACCACCTGGAGTAAAAAAATACCGGGGACATGAAGAATGTTGTGAAATTGCTAAAAATTTGTATTGAAGACTGCGTCGTAGTCGCCATTTTGAATGATAGTTCGTTGCACATGGATAAGATAGCCTTTGTTTCTCAGATGCCCCAAGTCACCTGGTTATGAGAAGAAGTCGTTCTGAGAGGATTTTACAGAAAACATGGCGTCTCAAATGCCTTACTGTTTTCAAACTCTTTGAGAGATTCGTCGAATCTCGACGTAACGTGCCCTGATTGACGGTATTATGGCCGAGTCTTTAAGAATAGATCTTTAGTAAGTCAGACTTGTACAGAACAAACCACTTGGAAATAGAATTGCCCCTATTTAGCAGAGTCTTCAAATTTCATCATCAATGTCCGCTATGTAATCTTTCTAAGATATCAAGCGAATTTAGCAGGTCAGAAATGTTAATTTCGAAACTATTAATGCAACACACGTTTGTCTTGAAGCTTTTGAAAAGAGATATCACGATAACTTGTGACCAAATCACTTAGTTAGGATATGAACTTATTTTATAAAGCCAGACATCAAATTGAGCATAGCTCATAGGAGTCAGAAAACGTCATCTCACCGAGTATGCTTTCGAATTAAACCTTACTTCGATTAGGACTTTGAAGGTTATATCGTGGTTTAGTTTACGATTTGTAAAACAAAGGAATAAAGGTCAAAGCATATTTGTACCCACCCAATTTTTGAAAGATGTTCACTATCTTTTGAAAATTTAGGTGCTCAATCAAGCTGATTAAAAATTGCCCCTGGCTAAAAATAAGGTTGAAATAAGTCAAAGAGGAATTAACCGCTTTATATCTTTGATGTTTAGGAGGTTTGAAAAAAAAAGATGCCTTACATCATCAGTAGGTTTTATTCAAAAGCATACATCAGGAGACCTGCGTTTTACTTCGTCATCCTCCCTCCAATTATTCACCAAAGTGAGAGAATTGGGTATAGTCGGCGTTTATAAATTATGAAAAACATTTTACGAGTGAAACGAATGGATTTCTTCAAGACAAACACTTATTGCACTACTTATTCAAAATAACATGTTCTCACATGCCAATTATGCTTTTAATCAAAGAAACAAAATTAAATACGAGCGGACAAAATAAACAATATGATGAGAGCCCTTCTCAGTATCTTCTGGAGTTTTCACTTATAGGAGCGTAACGGTATTCCATTCATAACCAGGTTTCCTCCCTTGAAAGTCAGCACTTCGTCATCTATCATCTCTTGAACTTTCTCTTGAAAAACTTTGCACTCTTCAATCGAAGGCCCTAATACTCCATCATGAAATTCACAGCTAGTATTTGAGTTGAACCACGGTGGGCGAGATTTCATGTCTCTAGTCTTTCTGGGAGTCATCACCGAGTTTCTAGCAAAATAAGACCATAGCTGACGGTAAGTCACTGGGATAAGATCAAACCATCGAGTTTCTTCTTTCGAAATTGTTGCACCCTAAAATTTGCTCAACCTTATTCACTTGGTTTATGTTTCAATATCATTAGCATTTGCATATAGAGTCATGTACACAGTCTAATCATCTGCATAGCATAGCATAGCAAATCATCCAACAGGGACCGAGCATTATTCTCATCTCTATGAGCCTATCAAGAGGTTATTATTCTAATTCAATCTCATTCAAGTCATCAGAAAGAATTTGAAAGCTATCAAGTCAGTGGATCAAGCAAGTGCATCCATCTCCTATCTGAGGGTATGTGAGGATCAACAAAGAAATTGTGAGCTGTGGATGGAGCATCGAGAGTATGGAGACATTGTGGAGGAATTAGAAAGTCATTTGAAGAAGGAGACAAGTCATTGGTATGATCCCAAGAATTGCAGTTGAAGACAGTCAACTAGGGTTTCATCTAGGTCAACTCTAGGTCAATTGACTGACTGAAAGGCATTAAGGTCTATTGGAGAGATGTGGGGTTCATCATTTGGCATGTAGAAGAGGATATGGTGATATTCCAAGAATAATTCAAGAGAAATCAAGGAGAATTAGGGTTTATGTGTAAAATCCCCTAGTTTAGGTCAAATTTCCAAGCAAGATAAGTCAAAATTCAAGCTTCAAATGGATCCTTGGCCAACATGAAACTTGTAGAGGAACTCAAGACCTTTAATTTGAGTGGTGGAAGAAATTAAGGAGATTTATAGAACTCAAGTTATGGTCCTTGCAAGTTACAGGTCATCTGAGGTATCTGAAATTTTGTCTGTAAAAGTGACTTGACTTCCAAGCAATTTTTACCCCTCAAGGAGATTTCAAATAAATTTCTGGTCAACATAATAGTTGTTCCTCATTGTCTTAGCTTTCTAGAATGGTATGGTATGCCTTCATATGAGTTGTGGAACTCTACTTATGGTCTTGGCAAGCAAAGGGTATTTTGGTCATCTGAGGATTACAGGTCATTCTTAGCCTATGCCCAAAACTCATACAAGGAAGCTTCAAATGAAAAACTTCACAATATCAAAGTTTCTCAAAATGCCATTTTAAGTCTAGAAAAGAAGTCATGAAAGTTTGGAAATGCATGGAATGAGACTTGACCAAAGTTGGTGGAAAATGACCTAAAAAAGGCATATAAGTTGAAAAAGTTGAAATGAAAAATTGGTTTGAGAGATCTACAAATCCAAAAGGGGTCATCCAATATACCAAATTGATTCCAAACATCATTTTAGATACATTGGTTCAGCCACTTTTTTGAGTTAGGAGCAAAATTTTGGACTTGCTTTGTATTTTTGTTGCTTGCATATTAAGGCACCCTTGTAAAACTCAACATAAGTGAAAATTCAAGGCAAGGAACTTGGCTTTTTCACTCACACCATGTCAATAACTCATGAGAGGAGATTTTTCCCCAAATATGAAAGGAAATGCATGAGATATGAGATGGATCAAAGTCTCATTGAGGGAGAACTTCCATAACTTTCCATCACTTTCTAGAACTCTCTAAGATCATTCTCAAACCTTCTAGATCTGTCCATCCTCATCTATATATTGAAATGAAGCCATTGGTGCAAGGGGTTGGTGAAAAGAGGGAGAGAATAGAGAGAATTTCATGGTTGCTTCCATTGTAAGAAAGTGAGAGAATTATCATAATCTTCCATTTCTGTTCAAGAGAGTTATGCATTTCCAATCTTTGGCATATTGTGAGGGTGAATGAGCATGATGCAAGGTCCATCAATGGAGGTTTAAGGAGTTGTGGTCCAAGATTCAAAATTGTGAACCAGAGTTGCAGCCAACAATCCAAGCACTTTCCTCCCAGTTTTTTGCAAACAGAAGGATCTTCATCAATTAGAGATCATCCTCGAAGGGTTTCAAGCATTGAATCCACTTGCAACTACCTCTGCCATAGCTGCTAAGCAGGTTGGTGATTTCTTTCCTATCTCTATATTTAGATGTTGTTAGGTTAGATCAGTGGTGTAGGATTGTTAGGGTTAAGAAGATGAACATGTACCCTCTCTGTTATGGCCATTAGAGACAGTTTGATTCATGGTGATGAAACTTTCTTGATCTATAACTCCTGAATTAAGGCGAGGCAATGTTAGATTTTTGGCTCAGAATACTCACCATAACCTATAGATTATTCTAGGGTAGTTTGAGCAAGAACTATCATCATGCACATCAGGTGCAAATCAGTGGTACCATGATCTTCCAGCTATCGAGCTCGATTATGCAATGAGATTCAGCAAAATCTAGGGTTAGGATCTTGTAGAGGGTGAAGAGTAGAGCGGTTTTGGTTTTAAGGTCGTGGCGTTTGGTTGAGGGAGGAGAGAGAACGAGGGACTTGAAGGTTCGTGCATGGCTATGAATTTTGCAAACCCTAAGTCTGATTTGGAGAAGACGACACACTAGCCGTTGGATTGTTTCCATTATTTGACCATTTCACCTCATCGTGTGGCTGTTACTTGAATCTGGAAATGGAGGGAGTTTTTTATGCCAAACGCACCGTTTTACTTGAATCAAAGGCATGGGCTCAGCGTCAGACTTCTATTCGCACACCCACCATCAGGCCCAATTGGAAATTGCACGTGAAAAGTTACTCAGACACACCCCCACGCGTCTTTCTCTTTTTTTGTTTTTATTTCGTTTCTGATTAGTGACTGGGCCTTGCCATATTGATATCTGCACCCCCGGTTTATGGGCCCATCATAATATGAACTGGGCGCAGTTATGTTTGCCACCCCCTCCCCTTTAATTCAATTTCTTTTATTTTCATTTCTTTTAATGTTTTCTTGCATTTTCAATAATTCATATAAAATTCAAAAATGATTGTTTTTTAATTCTTGTTTTTTCTACATGTTCATAATTCTGTCTAGAAAAATATGAAAAAAGAAAAATGGCATTTTATTTTGTTTTAATATTTTTCATGCATTTTTCTTGTAAATAGCATTTTATTAAGTTTAGTTTAATACCCAAATTTGATGATTTTAGTTTGAATAGATGCTTTAGTATTTTTGATTCATTCTTTTTAGGTTGATTAGAGTAGACATATAACTTTTATATAAGATTTAATTCACAATTTTAGAAATTAATTTTAGGAGATTTGTTTAGGTGTGAATAACATGAACAAAATTAGGGTTTAGGTGACAACATAGGTGAATAAGTTCATTTCCCTTAGGAGTTAGAGATTGAAATTTTTGGGATATGGGACTATAGGAATTATGGGTAGTTATTAGATCCCTTATAAATATTAGGATTCCCCTACTGCTATTAGTATACTGTCTGTATTTGTTTGACTGGTGTGGTGTGCCCTCTCTGGGGATTATAATTTGTCTGTGTGGGTATTGGGATTGCTTGGGGATTGGGAGAGCTGAAGACCTAAGATGATGAAGCCCATTTGAAGATCAGAGACTAAAGACCAACTTCCAGAGTTGATGAGGAGATTCTGTGCTGGCAGCTGTTGAAGTTTGTAGGATCTAGGAGTTAGGCAAAGCCCTAGAGTAGCAAGCTTGATTCTCAAACATGGAAGTTCTTGACTGCCTCCATTCTTCTCTGTGATGCAGAGTCTCTCTAAGACACTCACCCCCTTCCTTTGGAAGGCTTGGTGCTACTTTCTAAGGGATAGAACTCTTGAGAGAAAATATCCTATGTGTTGTTAGCAGTCTGTTTGCCACCCTTGGTGGTCAACTAATTGCTTAACACCCAATTCACTCTTGTGATTGATTCCTCAGCTTGGAGGTTAGGACTTGAAGAAAATCCATTGTAGACTAAAAGACTGATAATCAGAAACCTTGCTTGAAGGCTGTGGAGATGGAGATTGATGCTTGCTGAAGCTTGTAGCTGATTGGAGATGACTTGAAGTCAGGTGTTGATGCAGAGCTGCTGTGGCTGTTTATTTTTCTGCTGTATTTCATTTCTGATGTATTGATTGGTTTCCCTGACTATATTGTTTGTTGTTTAACCTGTTGGGTTGAAAGTGAATTCTGTTCACTTTTGCCTATTGTTTTCTAGGTTCGAGGTTGAGTGGGACTCCCTTGCCTCGCTTGTATTGTTGCATCCATGCATTTTACTGCTTTACTGTATATATCTGATATTGTTTCTGTTCCCGTCTATTCCCTTAGGATCTCTGTTTCTCTCTGCGCAAGAGAGGAGCATGATAGACATTAGGTCTTAACCCATGCATGATAACATTAGGGTAGTTTGATTCCCTTCGCAACCATAGGTTAGAGTTCTGTCTCTTTCTTTCTCAAAACAAACAGAAAAATACAATAAAATTTCAAACACAATAAAAGACACTTCTTCTGTAAAAGAAGGTGAACTCATCAAAACGTCATTTTTGTCCGCTGGGACTGCTAATCAGAAAAACCCTTTTCAGAAGGAATAAAAATAATCAAGACAGACCTGTGTCTTCCGTGGCCCGAACTACGTTTGCTCTGATCTTTCATGCTGTGTGAAAGTACGTAGGCATAGGATGCGATATCCTAGCGAGCAACCTTCCCCTCCTTTCCTGTAGGTAGGCGAACTACGTTGACTCTGATTTCTCGTTCCAGACGGGAATACGTAGGCATAAAGTGCGATACTTTGCCGAGTCATTTTATTTTATTTTTAACCCTTAACCCTTAGTTTAGATAGAATAACAATCCATACCCGAAAACAAGCGTGGATCCCGACGAGTACGACGGACGTGAGGGGTGCTAATACCTTCCCCTTGCGTAACCGAATCCCGAATCCAGGTTTTGGTTGCGACGACCATACCTTTCCCGTGTTGTGCGAGGTTTACTCTGAGCGTTTCCTTTCCCTCCCGTGGGATAAATAACGCACGGTGGCGACTCTTCTGTTCAGCCGGCGCCGATTTTCGCAGTAGCGACAACTGGCGACTCTGCTGGGGATCTAACGTCCCCTGGCTGCTAAGGACTGCGATAGTTCTTATACATTTGGGATCCAACGTCCCTTAAGAGAGTCAATCCTAACGCTTGTTTTCCCGTCGAGGACTTTGTATGGATTTATATTTCTGACCTTTATTTTCAGCATTATATATATTGGTTATTATTGTTGTATTGTGGGGTGTGACGGGTGTTCTTTGATTGAGAGATAAGCTGGACCTGGGCTTGAGTGCACTTAGACTTAAAGTAGAGATTAGTGGGCGCGCACGTGCTTTGCATGTCCTAGTGTCCCGCGAAATCTACACTCAGACGAGGTTCTTCTGGTTGGCCTCCTGTCCTGCCCTTTGGGTGGCTCGGGTTGCTGGTTAGTTGGATTGTCGACTCTGGGGACCGATCATTTGGAAGTTGGCTAAGTGAGGCCTCTTCAGGGTTTGATGATGCCACTCCTTCTGGGAATCGTATCATCAACCCTGAAAGTCTGTGACGCTGACGACCGCATAGGATGCCATACCTTTGTCAGTTACTAGGACACCTACCTGTGAGAGGGTTTGGGGTTATGCAGGTAACTAGACCTTTAGATACCGGTTATTTCTTGATCAGAGATCCTGGGTATTTATGGAGAGTTCTGAGGTCTGTTAGAGACCAGTTGGAGAGTTCTGAGGTCTGTCAGAGAACAGCTGGAGAGTTCTGAGGTCTGTCAGAGACCAGTTGGAGAGTTATGAGGTCTGTCAGAGACCAGTCAGAGTTATGTTGTGGGGTCTATCAGAGACCAGTGTTGGAGCTTTGTGTAGGGTCTGTCCGAGACCATGGTTTGAGGAATTCTGAGACTTGTTGATATGGTTCAGGCTTCTCAGCCGGGGCACTTGATCCCTGTTGACTGTGTGCATACGCATTCGCATTTTCATTCGTATGTTGGTAGCATATTGCATATCCATTTTGCATTACAGGTACTGGTTCGAAATTGTATCTCATCTCCTGCATCTCAGCAGGTGTTTACAGAATTGCAAACCAACATCCCCATCGGTACTCCACTCGCACCAACTGCCGAAGAATCATGGATCAAATGCAGAACGAGATGCAAGATATGCGTGAGAAGCTAGCGCTCTTCATGCAGACCATGGAGACTATTGCAAAGGGTCAGGAGAATTTGCAAACTATGGTGCAGCCTCTGTTAGCAAGGAACGCTGGGCATGGAAATGAGGATCACCAGTCTGTGCGAGTCGATACTATTCATGGGGATGGCACTCCCACGCCAGTGGCTCCGCTTGTAGTCAATATACCTGCTGTTAATGTCAACAACGCTACCACTGCTGGGAACGGTAACGTCGGAGTTGGGAACGAGACTGTTGTCCATAATGTTGGGCTTGGTGATATCAACTTGGGTGATAATATGGGAGGCAACGGCTTCGGTAATGCTGGATTCGGGTTCAATGACCAGGGATTCGATAATGCTGGGACATATGGTTTCAATGCTCAAGGCTTTGGGCAAGACGGATATGGTATGACCAATCAGGGTTACGGAGGGTTTGGAAATGGAAACGACGCTGGGTTAATTCCTTTTGGACCTGTTGGAGTTGCTCAGGGGTACGGCAACAGAGGGCGAGGCCCGGTGATGAATCAGATCAGAGATGGACGTAATAATGGAAACGATGGGTATGGAGCGGGGAATGGTATGTGGCAAGAGGATCAGCAAGAGGATGCCTTCTCCGGCGGAGGTTTCGAGGGACCGATGGATGACTCCCAGAAGATCAGAATGCTAGAAGAGCAGATGAGGGGGGTCCTGAACTAAAGTGCTGTGGGCTTAGACATGTCAACAATGGGTCTGGTACCTGGCTTGAGGGTGCCAATCAAATTCAAAGCTCCTACATTTGATAAGTATAAAGGGGACACCTGTCCGAAAGTGCACGTGCGGGCTTATTACAGAAAGATGTCTACGTACTCCACTGATGAGAGAATGCTAATGCATTTCTTTCAAGATAGTCTGTCGGGCCCTTCCCTAGAGTGGTACATGGGGCTGGAGCCAACCAATATAAAGACGTGGAAACAGCTAGCAGAGGCATTTGTAGCTCACTATAAGTATAACAGCGACTTGGCGCCCAATCGGGTCCAATTGCAAGGGCTGTCTCAGAAGAAGGGTGAGAGCTTTAAAGAGTATGCGCAAAGATGGCGCGACATGGCTGCCAGGGTCCGTCCTCCTTTAGAAGACAAGGAAATGAATGACATGTTCATCGGAACATTCACCGGCATGTTTTATGACAAGTTGTTTCACACATCTTTGGCCAGTTTCTCAGACTTAGTTCTGATGGGGGAGAAGATTGAAAATAACATTAAGGTAGGAAGGTTCCAAGCAGGTGAGCCTACTTCAGCTGGAAGCAATAAGAAAGCTTTCGGGGGTAGAAAACAGGAAGATGCCAATTCGGTATGTAGCTCTCAGGGAAGAAATAGGGGGTGGAGGCAATACCAACCGCAACAAGTTGCAAGTGTGACAATCCCCGCGCAACATCAGCAACAGCCGCAGCAGCAGGGGCAACAACATCCGGCTCAGCGAAGAATTCAGAATGGGAAGCCGAAAAGGGTATTTGATCCGCCGCCAATGTCGTACGCTGAGCTTCTTTAGAATTTGTTACGGTTACAGTTGGTCGAGAAAAGAACGATGGCTCCTCCGACAGGGATCCCCCCACCCAGTTATAACACTAATGAGCATTGTGAATTCCACTCTGGGGCACCCGGCCATAATATCGAAAACTGCCACGCTTTCAAGCATAAAGTGCAAGATTTGCTTGATAGCACTGTTATTAATTTTGGTACGGAAGGGCCCAATATTACACAACAACCAATGCCAAACCATGAATAGGCTGGAGTATGGTGGACAAAGAGGAGTTCTATAGTTCGGGTGGGCCGTTAAACATAGATCAGAACAGTGGCAGGCTGCCTCTAATAACTGGTTGTGAAGATAGCTGGTTCAGCAGCAGGACAGATGTGAAAGCCCGGTTCTCGGAAGCTGGCATTTTTCTTTGTTTTATCTTGTCATTTCTTTACGTTTGTAGTTTCTTTCCTGTTTAAATTGCAATCTTGTTCGTAAAACTTGTTGTTTTCATTCAATTGATGATAATAAAATAAATATGCATGTTTTGATTAAATCCATTCGCGTTCACTAATTGTTTTTACAAATGTCCAACACCTGGTTAAGAGGAATCTGGGGGGATGACGAAAATGAACGACATGCAACTTCCGATTGCATGCTTTTGAAATAAAACCTGCTGATGATGTACAGGCATTGTTTCAAATCCCTAAACACCGGAGATATAAGGAAGATAATCCCTTGTCTACCCTTTTGAGCCTTGTAGTAGGAGTTTCTTTCTGCAAATGAAAAACCCTCAATCTTAACCTGGGGCAGGGTAGGTGGTAGCTAATTTGACCGAGCGTTCAAGTTGCAAAAGGAGTGTCCGTTCGAGGATCAATCACACCCATATGGGTCGTGCCTAAAAAACCACAATGGTTAAGGTTCGCCAACCCAAGAGTGAAACAGTCACATTATTCCACGAAAAGTCAGACAAACCAGTGTCACACGACTTGTTCAAAAAGAAAAAATGAAAAGCGAAAAGAATCAAAAAGCCCGCTAAGTCAAAACTTGAAAACAAATGACTTAGGCAAAAATAGGGGCATCCCGCTGGACTGGAAAATCAAAAGAATCTCAAAAGATACCCAGTCCAGGCAAAAGTTAGGGAATGAAAAAAAAAACGAAAGACGGAAAGGATTGTCAAAGAAAAGAAAATTCCTCAAATCAAATGTGAGTCGTGTGACCTCAAGGGTCAAAGACGAAAGGTGAGTGGCTGTCACTCCCAACAATAATAATTTCTCGAACTATCACTCCTATCTTCCAGCCTCTGAGAGGTGAGCGCTAAGGTCGAATTAGCTGAACGTAGGATGGGAGAACATCAAGGAGAGTGGGTGGGTTAAAATAAACTTTGAGCCTTTATCCTTTTCTTCAAAAAACCGTGAACCTGACCACGTTACAACCTTCAAAAGTCCTAATTGAAGCAGGTCGTTTCGAAAGCATACTTCGGTAAAGGTCGTGTCGATTCTGACTCCTGAAAGGGTTCTTCATGCCATGTTGGTACTAATGTTGATAAATGTTTTGTGCATTATATGCTATAAACTGTTTTTCCCTTTTCCCAGTGAACAGATTGGATGTCAAAACTATCATATATGTTGCATTAATACGTCTTGTACGCAGAACAACTTGTTTTACTTGCGAGTAAGCGCTTGACAGCAGGGAAGTTTCCTACAGTGGAAAGCATGGTCAGGATAGAATGCAGAGCACCCGAATGCTCCGCAAGCCGGGGCAAGCCATTAAGTGCTCCCCAGTCAGGTCAGCCATTCAAAGTCAGTTATCCTGGGGCAATCAGGTCGAGATTCGGTAAATCTCTCGTAGTTGGAGGTACTGCTCTGGATCAGCTAATCAGGGGCAAAGTCATTGCAATCAGGGGCAGGCCATCTTAAGAGCGCAAAAGTTACTCTTTATTCGAGAAGCATTGGGTGTGAAGTATTTCTCCGAAGTTCAGAATGCTAGGGCAGTTCATATCAGACCAACGGGGTACAAATGTTCAGATTTCCTTTTGAGGACTATCCCCACAAAGGTCCCACAGACCGGGGCATATCAGAAGCGAAGGAATTGTTCTTCTCCGTATCATCAGAGCTACCCAGAGCTATTCGAGCAGATTCAGTCAATCTTAAAGTATGAGACGAATGTCGGGAAGTCATGTTACGGTCTTCCGATTCTTCACCCAAATCCATGTTGGCGATCACTGTGAAGCCCATCCGTGTTGGCGCATCAGTTTCCAAATCCAATCGTCATCAGTACGCAGGAAGACTCCGTCTATTTTCTCCAACAAAAGTCCAGTTTTTCAGTGGCACGGGTGAGCTATCCCCAGGGAAGTCCAATCATACTTGGCACATCTGCTATTCCCCAGCAGAGTTATATTCCCCAGCAGGGTGTTACTTCAACGAGGTGTTTGGTTAAGTTCCCAAATTCCCCAGCGGAGTTGATTCTACTCTTCCAGCATTTATTTTGCTGGAATAATTCTGTGATATCCGATTTATCCCCAGCGGAGTTGGCTTCGTCTTCAGCATTTATTTTGCTGAAGTGGTTTTCTGTACCCGACTTTCTCCCGCAGCCCGAGCCTGCATTAGCATATTGCATACAGCATCATATTTGCATCATACTTGCATTTCATTTTCAAAATGCGTAGCATTTCCATCCTGAATGGAGCATTACGCCATAGAAAGATTCAAACATATGTATATGCATACGAAACATAAACCAGGTTGGTTACCTCGTTGGTTTCAGATGTTTGTTTTCCCCTGCAGATAATTGAGATTATGATTCAGGAAGATGTTTAGATAGTCGGATTTATGGCGCAAGGCGAGCAGTGATCGTGTTCGTCCTATCATGTAGACCCCTATCAGAGTTGCTTGGTTGAGTTTCTCTTCTTCCCCAGCGAAGTTTTCTTCAGACTGTTGTCACGTCAGTATTGAAAATCTTGAAAGTACTACTTGCCGTCGAAGTAAGTGTTTGACGGCTGTCGTCAGTTATACCCTGGTTGAAGGAGTTATACCCTAGTTGAAGGAGTTATACCCTGGTTGAAGGAGTTATACCCTGGTTGAAGGAGTTATACCCTGGTTGAAGGAGTTATACCCTGGTTGAAGGAGTTATACCCTGGTTGAAGGAGTTATACCCTGGTTGAAGGAGTTATACCCTGGTTGAAGGAGTTATACCCCGGTTGAAGGAGTTATACCCTGGTTGAAGGAGTTATATCCTGGTTGAAGGAGTTATACCCCGGTTGAAGGAGTTATATCCTGGTTGAAGGAGTTATACCCTGGTTGAAGGAGTTATACCCTGGTTGAAGGAGTTATACCCTGGTTGAAGGAGTTATACCATGGTTGAAGGAGTTATACCCTGGTTGAAGGAGTTATATCCTGGTTGAAGGAGTTATTACCCTGGTTGAAGGAGTTATACCCTGGTTGAAGGAGTTATATCCTGGTTGAAGGAGTTATTACCCTGGTTGAAGGAGTTATACCCTGGTTGAAGGAGTTATATCCTGGTTGAAGGAGTTATTACCCTGGTTGAAGGAGTTATACCCTGGTTGAAGGAGTTATATCCTGGTTGAAGGAGTTATTACCCCGGTTGAAGGAGTTATATCCTGATTGAAGGAGTTATATCCTGGTTGAAGGAGTTATATCCTGGTTGAGGAATCATTACCCTGGTTGATGGAGTTACACCCTGGTTTGAGGAGTTATTATGCCTTGTTTGAGGCAGTTTGTTATCCTGGTCGATGGAGTTGTTACCTTTTGTCAAAGGAATTATTATCGGTGTTGGCAGAATCATTACCCGTGCTAACGGAATGGCTCCCTGCGGAATTATTGGTTCAAGTATCTGTGTCATCGGAGATGTGTCCCACAGAGTAACTTGTTCAAGTCACCGGATGCCTGATTCGCGCTTTACGTAGCATTTTGTTTGTTTCTCTACAAACGAAGGTCAAGACTTTTGTGTTTTCGACGTGGTCCTTTGGCTCAATGCATGCTTATTGTAGCAAAATTTGGAATTAATTGTGGATTCAAGGCCTGTGCTGTTACGCAGGTGGTTGAGGACGAAATCAAGTCAGTTCTTATCAGATAATTGATCAGTTGTTGCCGTGACAACCGGATTCGGTTTTCTGAATGTTACCTTCCCGTAGCGATGACGGAGTTACTTTCCCGTAGTGATGACGGAGTTACTTTCCCGCAGTGGTGGCGGAGTTATGTCCCGTAGTGGTGACGGAGTTACTTTCCCGCAGTGGTGGCGGAGTTATGTCCCGTAGTGGTGACGGAGTTATGTCCCGTAGTGGTGACGGAGTTATTTCCCGTAGCGATGGCGGTGTTATTTTTCTGTAATGGTAATAGAGTCAGTACCCGTAGCGATGGCGGTGTTATCTTTCTGTAACGATGAAGGAGTTATTACCCGTAGCGATGGCGGAGTTATTTCCTGTAGTAATGATAAAGTAGTACCCGTAGCGATGGCGGTGTTGTTTTTCAGATTATCTTCCCGCAGTGGTGGCGGAGTGATGACGGTGTTATTTTTCTGTAATAGTGACAAAGTGATTTTCCTGTATCGTTGGCAGTGTCATGTTGTGTTGACAGAAGTACTTCCCCAGTGAAGTCGTCCAGTTCATTCCAGTATTGACAAGATAATATTGAAATCAGACTTATTCCCCCAAACAGTGGTGCAGTTATTTCTGCGGTTGGCAAATTTCCGGGTTCTTAGTATTCAACCGTCTCGTACCTCGAATGTTTGAAGGTCGTTCGCGCTTCACCCAGTCGGGTCCAAGTCGCTTGAATAGGGGCAGCTGTTGCACCCTAAAATTTGCTCAACCTTATTCACTTGGTTTATGTTTCAATATCATTAGCATTTGCATATAGAGTCATGTACATAGTCTAATCATCTGCATAGCATAGCATAGCAAATCATCCAACAGGGACCGAGCATTATTCTCATCTCTATGAGCCTATCAAGAGGTTATTATTCTAATTCAATCTCATTCAAGTCATCAGAAAGAATTTGAAAGCTATCAAGTCAGTGGATCAAGCAAGTGCATCCATCTCCTATCTGAGGGTATGTGAGGATCAACAAAGAAATTGTGAGCTGTGGATGGAGCATCGAGAGTATGGAGACATTGTGGAGGAATTAGAAAGTCATTTGAAGAAGGAGACAAGTCATTGGTATGATCCCAAGAATTGCAGTTGAAGACAGTCAACTAGGGTTTCATCTAGGTCAACCCTAGGTCAACTCTAGGTCAATTGACTGACTGAAAGGCATTAAGGTCTATTGGAGAGATGTGGGGTTCATCATTTGGCATGTAGAAGAGGATATGGTGATATTACAAGAAGAATTCAAGAGAAATCAAGGAGAAGAGGAGTTTCTAAATTAGGGTTTCTGTGTAAAATCCCCTAATTTAGGTCAAATTTCCAAGCAAGATAAGTAAAAATTCAAGCTTCAAATGGATCCTTGGCCAACATGAAACTTGTAGAGGAACTCAAGACCTTTAATTTGAGTGGTGGAAGACATTAAGGAGATTTATAGAACTCAAGTTATGGTCCTTGCAAGTTACAGGTCATCTGAGGTATCTGAAATTTTGTCTGTAAAAGTGACTTGACTTCTAAGCAATTTTTACCCCTCAAGGAGATTTCGAATGAATTTCTGGTCAACTTAATAGTTGTTCCTCATTGTCTTAGATTTCTAGAATGGTATGGTATGCCTTCATATGAGTTGTGGAACTCTACTTATGGTCTTGGCAAGCAAAGGGTATTTTGGTCATCTGAGGATTACAGGTCATTCTTAGCCTATGCCCAAAACTCATACAAGGAAGCTTCAAATGAAAAACTTCACAATATCAAAGTTGCTCAAAATGCCATTTTAAGTCTAGAAAAGAAGTCATGAAAGTTTGGAAATGCATGGAATGAGACTTGACCAAAGTTGGTGGAAAATGACCTAAAAAGGCATATAAGTTGAAAAAGTTGAAATGAAAAATTGGTTTGAGAGATCTACAAATCCAAAAGGGGTCATCCAATATACCAAATTGATTCCAAACATCATTTTAGAGACATTGGTTCAGCCACTTTTTTGAGTTAGGAGCAAAATTTTGGACTTGCTTTGTATTTTTGTTGCTTGCATATTAAGGCACCCTTGTAAAACTCAACATAAGTGAAAATTCAAGGCAAGGAACTTGGCTTTTTCACTCACACCATGTCAATAACTCATGAGAGTAGATTTTGCCCCAAATATGAAAGGAAATGCATGAGATATGAGATGGATCAAAGTCTCATTGAGGGAGAACTTCCATAACTTTCCATCACTTTCTAGAACTCTCTAAGATCATTCTCAAACCTTCTAGATCTGTCCATCCTCATCTATATATTGAAATGAAGCCATTGGTGCAAGGGGTTGGTGAAAAGAGGGAGAGAATAGAGAGAATTTCATGGTTGCTTCCATTGTAAGAAAGTGAGAGAATTATCATAATCTTCCATTTCTGTTCAAGAGAGTTATGCATTTCCAATCTTTGGCATATTGTGAGGGTGAATGAGCATGATGCAAGGTCCATCAATGGAGGTTTAAGGAGTTGTGGTCCAAGATTCAAAATTGTGAATCAGAGTTGCATCCAACAATCCAAGCACTTTCCTCCCAGTTTTTTGCAAACAGAAGGATCTTCATCAATTAGAGATCATCCTCGAAGGGTTTCAAGCATTGAATCCACTTGCAACTACCTCTGCCATAGCTGCTAAGCAGGTTAGTGATTTCTTTCCTATCTCTATATTTAGATGTTGTTAGGTTAGATCAGTGGTGTAGGATTGTTAGGGTTAAGAAGATGAACATGTACCCTCTCTGTTATGGCCATTAGAGACAGTTTGATTCATGGTGATGAAACTTTCTTGATCTATAACTCCTGAATTAAGGCGAGGCAATGTTAGATTTTTGGCTCAGAATACTCACCATAACCTATAGATCATTCTAGGGTAGTTTGAGCAAGAACTATCATCACGCACATCAGGTGCAAATCAGTGGTACCATGATCTTCCAGCTATCGAGCTCGATTATGCAATGAGATTCAGCAAAATCTAGGGTTAGGATCTTGTAGAGGGTGAAGAGTAGAGCGGTTTTGGTTTTAAGGTCGTGGCGTTTGGTTGAGGGAGGAGAGAGAACGAGGGACTTGAAGGTTCGGGCATGGCTATGAATTCTGCAAACCCTAAGTCTGATTTGGAGAAGACGACACACTAGCCGTTGGATTGTTTCCATTATTTGACCATTTCACCTCATCGTGTGGCTGTTATTTGAATCTGGAAATGGAGGGAGTTTTTTATGCCAAACGCACCGTTTTACTTGAATCAAAGGCATGGGCTCAGCGTCAGACTTCTATTCGCACACCCACCATCAGGCCCAATTGGAAATTGCACGTGAAAAGTTACTCAGACACACCCCCACGCGTCTTTCTCTTTTTTTGTTTTTATTTCGTTTCTGATTAGTGACTGGGCCTTGCCATATTGATATCTGCACCCCCGGTTTATGGGCCCATCATAATATGAACTGGGCGCAGTTATGTTTGGCACCCCCTCCCCTTTAATTCAATTTCTTTTATTTTCATTTCTTTTAATGTTTTCTTGCATTTTCAATAATTCATATAAAATTCAAAAATGATTGTTTTTTAATTCTTGTTTTTTCTACATGTTCATAATTCTGTCTAGAAAAATATGAAAAAAGAAAAATGGCATTTTATTTTGTTTTAATATTTTTCATGCATTTTTCTTGTAAATAGCATTTTATTAAGTTTAGTTTAATACCCAAATTTGATGATTTTAGTTTGAATAGATGCTTTAGTATTTTTAATTCATTATTTTTAGGTTGATTAGAGTAGACATATAACTTGTATATAAGATTTAATTCACAATTTTAGAAATTAATTTTAGGAGATTTGTTTAGGTGTGAATAACATGAACAAAATTAGGGTTTAGGTGACAACATAGGTGAATAAGTTCATTTCCCTTAGGAGTTAGAGATTGAAATTTTTGGGATATGGGACTATAGGGATTATGGGTAGTTATTAGATCCCTTAGAAATATTAGGATTCCCCTACTGTTATTAGTATACTGTCTGTATTTGTTTGACTGGTGTGGTGTGCCCTCTCTGGGGATTATAATTTGTCTGTGTGGGTATTGGGATTGCTTGGGGATTGGGAGAGCTGAAGACCTAAGATGATGAAGCCCATTTGAAGATCAGAGACTGAAGACCAACTTCCAGAGTTGATGAGGAGATTCTGTGCTGGCAGCTGTTGAAGTTTGTAGGATCTAGGAGTTAGGCAGAGCCCTAGAGTAGCAAGCTTGATTCTCAAACATGGAAGGTCTTGACTGCCTCCATTCTTCTCTGTGATGCAGAGTCTCTCTAAGACACTCACCCCCTTCCTTTGGAAGGCTTGGTGCTACTGTCTAAGGGATAGAACTCTTGAGAGAAAATATCCTATGTGTTGTTAGCAGTCTGTTTGCCACCCTTGGTGGTCAACTAATTGCTTAACACCCAATTCACTCTTGTGATTGATTCCTCTGCTTGGAGGTTAGGACTTGAAGAAAAGCCATTGTAGACTAAAAGAATGATAATCAGAAACCTTGCTTGAAGGCTGTGGAGATGGAGATTGATGCTTGCTGAAGCTTGTAGCTGATTGGAGATGACTTGAAGTCAGGTTTTGATGCAGAGCTGCTGTGGCTGTTTATTTTTCTGCTGTATTTCATTTATGATGTATTGATTGGTTTCCCTGACTGTATTGTTTGTTGTTTAACCTGTTGGGTTGAAAGTGAATTTTGTTCACTTTTGCCTATTGTTTTCTAGGTTCGAGGTTGAGTGGGACTCCCTTGCCTCGCTTGTATTGTTGCATCCATGCATTTTACTGCTTTACTGTATATATCTGATATTGTTTCTGTTCCCGTCTATTCCCTTAGGATCTCTGTTTCTCTCTGCGCAAGAGAGGAGCATGATAGACATTAGGTCTTAACCCATGCATGATAACATTAGGGTAGTTTGATTCCCTTCGCAACCGTAGGTTAGAGTTCTGTCTCTTTCTTTCTCAAAACAAACAGAAAAATACAATAAAATTTCAAACACAATAAAAGACACTTCTTCCGTAAAAGAAGGTGAACTCATCAAAACGTCATTTTTGTCCGCTGGGACTGCTAATCAGAAAAACCCTTTTCAGAAGGAATAAAAATAATCAAGACAGACCTGTGTCTTCCGTGGCCCGAACTACGTTTGCTCTGATCTTTCATGCTGTGTGAAAGTACGTAGGCATAGGATGCGATATCCTAGCGAGCAACCTTCCCCTCCTTTCCCGTAGGTAGGCGAACCACATTGACTCTGATTTCTCGTTCCAGACGGGAATACGTAGGCATAAAGTGCGATACTTTGCCGAGTCATTTTATTTTCTTTTTAACCCTTAACCCTTAGTTTAGATAGAATAACAATCCATACCCGAAAACAAGCGTGGATCCCGTCGAGTACGACGGACGTGAGGGGTGCTAATACCTTCCCCTTGCGTAACCGACTCCGGAATCTAGGTTTTGGTTGCGACGACCATACCTTTCCCGTGTTGTGCGAGGTTTACTCTGAGCGTTTCCTTTCCCTCCCGTGGGATAAATAACGCACGGTGGCGACTCTTCTGTTCAGCCGGCGCCGATTTTCGCAGTAGCGACAGAAATACTCAGAGGCGTCTTTTGATTCTGAAACCACCTTCGAACCTGTCGATTCTGATTCTGATCTGGAGATGTTATCCTTCGTTTATGAGGTAATCGCTGCTTGCGCTGAGCAGGCGTTACATACTGATGTTGAGGGTAAGGTACTGGAATTGGATCTGACAGGATTTGAGAGGAGTTCCAAACTGCATTAACATCAATGTTTCTTTCCTCTAGGGAATCATCAACTGCAATTTCTTCATTAGCTTGATCATTCAAGTTATCCTGAATTCTTCCACATTTGAGCACGTTCTCAATGTTTAATCCGACTTCCACAATTTTGGAGAAATCTAATGGCACAACACCTACCATCCTAACATAATAAGAGTCTGGCAATGTTCTTAGAAACATCTTTCTTAATTCTTTCTCTTGAAGTGGAGGATGAACTTGGGTTGCTAACTCTTTCCATCGTTGGGCGTACTCCCTGTCACACCCTAATTTTTGACCTTAAGATTCCACCTCCCCTCGTTTTTTTATGTGGTTCCTTTTGCTATTGTACTTATGTTTACTATGACTAACAAGTGTGCGCAGGTGTATTAAATTCAAGTGGAGATAACACTCATAATCCAATCCTCCCGGACGTGGTCATTTTGGTTCTTATTCAAGTTGTTCCTAAGGTTTCAAGCGAGTTGGGCCACTTTCATAATTATCTCATGGTCGCGAGTTCATGCGCGACAAAACAATCCGAAATGGCATGTTTATGCTTATAAAGATTTCATCATTTAAGTAGCGGAGTATCAGGTTCAAGGAGGTCTCCATGTGATTGTACCGAATTTTGATGCAAAGCGTAAAGTCACTCCAAGACTTTTATTTCAAGGACCATCACAAATTCAAGTACAAATTAAGTTCCAAATCACAAGGCCCATTTTAAATAAGGGTGATTTACATGATGAGGAGGATTGAATCACACCCATTTTATTTCAATTTCAAGACAACACATGTGGAAATGCTTGGCAAGTTTGGTCAACGTTGTGGGCATATCATAATCAATTAAGATACAACATACTTTTCTCTTTTTTCAATACCAGGGCACCTAAGTCCTGGAGATCACACGACTACATGAAACTTTTACCACAATGGACTTATTTGCTTCCGTGAAGACCAGCTAGTGCTTCCCATAAATCCAAGAGATTGCCTTAAAAACCACACGAATGATAAGTTTTATTACATAGCATAACAATGCAATTCTTTTACATATCAAGGGACAAAGATAATTGTTAGACTTGTCAGGATGATAAATACATCAAATTATTCATAACAACCTAAGGACAATGCTATATATTCCACTAGAATGCGCTTAGGTGGAGTGATATGTTTCTCATTTCTCTGACAAGGACCACTTCAACAATGCTGCACTGTTTACAACTTCAGTTTGAGGTGGACAATGCAGGTTTTTTTGCATACAAACAAACCGGCACGAGATAAGTCTTCATAACTTCAGAAGTTTTACCCTGCTAGAGCCTTGCAACCCATTTTCTCCAGGCACCATCATCAGGAGTATGCAGCACGACATACATCTGCAGAAGGGAATTCAAAGATAGACATATTAAGTGCTCGGAGGTACACGGATTGGAAACCCCACAACTAATGACCACAGTGACATAAATTACAGTATTGAATATATTATATTGGATTACCACACAGGGATCTCAACCAATTGCGGAGAGATGCGGGTATTTGAAGCCATCCTTTGAACTAGCCGCGGACTTCGTGTTGATACTCGATACGTTTTGCTAGATTGATGAATTCTCTTCCGCAAATGCATTCTTACAACAATAGAATTTTTAAGCTGTCAACTTTGTCAAGGTCGTCAGAGCATCACCGCCATTGTCACCGGGAGATTGCGACCGAGAAAACCTGTTCAAACGGACTCACAAGGCAGGCACATCAGTGGAAGCACTCGATAATGGACGAAATTAACTTGGATAACCCTTAGTGTTTATGCGCCTCCTTGATATTAGAGTTTCGGAATAACATGCTGCCGTAGGGAAGTTGCTTGGCCTCACGACTTAAAAAAAACGCCAGCTTCGACCGAATCCAACTCGCCGACGACATTTTATTCCCTGCAACCATCACCTGTAAGAAGTAAGCATCAAATACCATAAGGATTGCCAAATGCAAAGAGACAGAAGCTATTCAAGAAGAACAATATTTACATTCCATTCATACTCACTTTACCATAAAGCTTCTTGAGCCTCTCATCCTTAAAAATACAATGATTACACTTTGTAGCGTCAAAAGGGACTTCGGCCAGGATAGGACTTGAGTGAGCCTGCAGGGTTTAAGAGTTTTTTGACAGCCAAGCATCAACGTAAAAAAAAACCTTTGCTATAATGACGATAAGACCCATTCGAAGGTATTCCATTTGAGCAAAAAGAGACTTTCCTGAAATTTCTGACAGGTTGCTCCAACTTCTCAAGCTTCCGGTTACTCCGTTATTTGCCGCAAGAACTTGCCTCGGTGGTTATAGAGATTTTTTATGCTAGAACCCCAAGTTGTGCACCTTATCAGCATGAAGACCGGAGGAATCACCCATGTTACGTCTCTCGCCGTCGACACCAAAACAATCAGTCCAAAACAACTCACGCCATGACCTGCAGAAAAAACTGATCAAAGTAAGACAAAGGAATAAGATTGTTTTGGAAAACTTGAAACAACTCTTGAAACTTCCCTATCAAGAATTCACCCTTCGATGGTTGGCGAAGCCCGCACTGCCTAAGTTGTTGAAGCTTCTGCAATGGAAGGGGCATTGCGTCTTGGTTTCTCATCAACGCACAACAATAACAGAAGGTTGAGAAGGGCAGAATAACCTTTTTGCTTAAAACAGAATTCAAGTGTGGTACCTGCAATTCCATCAAAGAAGTATGTCAGACTAGTAAATTTCCACGATCAAACGCATTCAAGCGCATTCAAGATGGAGAATTGTAGGCTTTGATTTCCAAAACAGAAACTTTAAAAAACGGATATGGAAAGCGATAAGCCCGCTCACAGCAAATCAACTAGTTCCCAAACTTACCCCAACATGTTTAGACGGAATTATTTTTTCTTCCTAAATAGGAATGGAAAGAAATCATGAATTCATGGACTCATTCAATCCGCAATCAAGGGTCTACAACTATAAGTAGGGATGAATTTCAGAAGAAAGGGATCGGAAAAAAAACTCAGTCCACCAACAAATTCGAAACACAAAAATCCCCAAATAAAACCCTAAACTACTAAATCGTAAAAGTTAGAAAAAACTCATCTTTCGATTTTGGAGTTTTGTCACGAAGCCATCGTCACCACCGGCTCCACCCTTCGTCGCCGCGATTTGCTAACACCAATTAGGTGGCCTTTTCTTATCCATTAACTCTTTGTTTCTTTGTGTTTTTTTTTGTATATTTACAGGGGAGAGAAGGTGAGAACAGAAGAAGATTGTAGCGGACGAAAAGAAGGAGAAGAAATTGATGGAGGGAAGAGGAGATGCGAAGAAAAGAAGACGAGAAAGAATGAGGGCGTAAAGAGAGAGATCGAGAGAGGGAGAAGCGGGCGGAGAAGATCGGCGGAGAGAAGGATTTGGAAGAGGAATTAGGGTTTCGCTTTTTTTTTTGTTTTCTGCAACTTCTCTTGCCATGTAATCATATGCACGCACACGCATGGTAGTATCATGTACCCACGCTCACTGCCACTCATCACGCATCATACGCACCGGATTGCACCATCACCGTAAACCCTCACCGCCTGCGTCCTACTGGATCCGCGTGCCTCCCTCTTTCTAACTCCTCACGTTTTCTTGATTTAAATATTTAATCATGAATCTTTTTTTAATTAAAAAAAGCTTAATCATATTTTTTTAAATAAACTTTTAATCTACCCATTCACTAAATATAATCATTAATCTTTTCAGTTAATTGACTAGTAATTAAATTAATAATTTAATTAGTTTTTTTTAAAAATAAAATAACTAATGTCTCTTTGTTTAATTAACCTTTTAAAATTAATTAATCTTTTTAATTTAATAATTTAATCTCGTTTTACTCACTTTATAAACTTACTCATTTTTTTTAATAATAAAAAGGTCTTTTTTTTTAATTTTAATTAACTTTTATCCATAATAATAATAACCAACTTTTTAATTTATTAAGAAATTTTGGTATTTAATGATATTAACGAAAACTTCTTCTTAAGTAAATTAATCTTCTGTCTAATAACAACCCAACTTTTATTTAAAAATAAACCATTTCATATTTAAATTAATCTTTTAAGATAAAATACAAAGTCAAAACCATTTTATTTAATACATTAAAACCATTTTATAAAACCCTTCATTCTTAATTTAATCTAACGTTTTATTTAATATATGGCTATAATAATAAACTACTTTGTAATAACCAACAACTTTTCATTCAAGTTATTCACCTCAATTTTGTAAATGATTAACTCTTCCTAAATAAAATCAATCCAATACCCCTCTTATGGTCAACCTCTCCCGACTAATCAACCATGCACGCCTCTGTTCACGCACCCCACTTGCACTCACTTAGCGCTTTCATGCGTTTGTGTATGGATTTATATTTTCCGCAATTTTACATTTTCCGCATTTACTTTCCTCGCATCGCATTCCGTCCAAAGGAAAAACCTACACATGATTCAACGCTTGTGTGTAGTGCACATCATTTGCATCATTCTTCCCTACGATCCTTGATCCCATTCAAGTCGATCTTTTAGGACAGATCCTACCCCATAGCAGGACCTTTATCTTTACTTTACAACATAGAAAAAACAAATACAACTCAACTCAAACACTCAAACATTAGAGAATAAGATGTTAATCATCTTAAGTGAGATAGAACTTCCATCCCACATCAATACAATCAATATGTAGGGACTTTGTCTTAAGAGAGATAGAGGCGTACTCGTCGATCCATATCCGAGTACTTGAGCCCTTCTCTTAAGACGATGCAAAGACTATTTTCCTACAATTTGTGGCGGTTAAATCTCCCTTAAAATGACAACTCGTCTTTTCTCCTAAAATCAATCAATCAACTACCCTAAACCTGTAGGAACTTTGACCTCACTCAAAGAACTCCTCAAACCCTTTAGGGGAACTACAGATACTCTGATTCCACTCCTGTAAGGATATGTAGGCATAAGATACGATATCTTATCGAGTATACTTAGAAATAAACCCCTAGGTCTTTTATCCCTTAATTTGATAAATCATAGCAATAAACAACATTAAAACAAGAGGTTCCTGTAGAGTACTACAGAAACTTAGGATGCTAGCACCTTCCCTAAGTTTATCCGACCCCGAACCTATAACTCTCTAGCTTGCATTTGCATTCCATTGTGGGAATTTCGATCTTTATCCCTTCCTTTGGACAAATCAAAGTTCGGTTGCAAATGAATAAGATTCAAACTAATCAATAGTTTGGTATCCAAATTTCACCGCGACAGAAATGACGACTTCACTGGGGACCTCAGTGGGTTTCCCTATCTTGCTTTGCTTGTTTATTGCTTTATATATTTGCTTACTTGCTTATTTGTTTGTGTCCTTTATTTCTTTGGGTTGATACCTTTGAGTGGTGAGACAAAGTCCTACACCCGGACTTGAGTGAACTTAAGATAGGATAGTGATATGTTCGACGAGACTTATAGGGAGTTGAATCCCGACCAAGTTGACTTGAAAATCACGCTCAGTTGAGACCCTTTTGAAAATAGTTCGGTTGAATGAGTAATTGTGAAGACTTTTACTATTTTCGATTGGAGTCTATGATATTGAGGACCATAGTTACCTTAACCCCACTTTGGTCTTTATTAGGATGTAGTGCGGGACTATGAGGGAGTACACCCGAAATAGTGCTACGCGATGCTACACTCAAAAGAGGTTCTCTTGAGAATATTATTAATCACCGAGTAATTGGGAAGTTGATAATATCCGAAAGATGGGCTAATGACTTTGGGAACCTTATTAGAACCTTGTTCTGCAGGTACGATCAACCCCTAGTCCATGTCCTTTGGGAATGGGTATACCCTTGGCTCCATGCTCGTTGCAAACCTAGGACCTTCTTGTTTGTTTATCTTTATGCCTTTATGTGCTTACTTGTGTTTGTTGCATTCATAAAGCATCATATTGCATCGGTTTCATGGAAACTCCAAGTTTATTTATAAACATTACAGAACCATAGGGATTACAAAAAAAAATATTTTTAAAATACTCTTTTAAGAGTCTTAACCTGGATGACCTAAGGAAGTAGGAGCTCAGATTGAAGAATCAAGAAAACTCCGAATACAAGAGGCTTCCCTTTATTATTGAGGATCAAATGAAAGACTTTCATCAATGTTGAAGGTCCAAGTAAACAAAAGCTTCCTTCTTTATTTTCCAACAAGAGATATAGGATTTATTTTCCTCTATCACATTACTCCTTAGAAGTTGATCACAAAAATTTATATTCAAGAAAATACAGAAAGAACAGCAGATCAACGAGCACGATGAAGGACTTCCTTAGGACTTTATTAGCTTTTATTTAGCTATTGGGTAAGGACTCTTATGAGAATGTTCATTTGTAATCGATATCAAAAATAATAAACAAGTTTTCTTTGGGTACTCTGTGACGCTTATAAATACTTGAGTTCCATGAAAACTTTCGTTTTGCATTCTTGCATTTGCATTTCACATTTTTGCATCAACATAGTTTCCTTTGCATTCCGGTGGGGTCTCACTCTTGCTTCATCTCCACAGACCTCAATCTGAATCACCAATACAACACTCGAGCTAGTCAGCGCCAGAAGATGGATCAACTAGAACAGGAAAATAGAGTACTTTGTGATGAAGTTGCAACTCTGAAAGAAAATTTGGAAAGATTGAATGGTTTAGTTGAAGCTCTGTCCAACCAGTCCGCACTCAACAATCAAGATGTTCAAAGAACTGTCATCTCGGAAGTGGTATCGACACCGATCCCATTGGTGTCTTTTGTTGCCGAAGTGACCTATATCATGCCTCAAGGTTTCCCGTGGGGATTGTCTCCTAATTTCTTTTCGGCCGGCTACCGTCCGTCTGTGCCTGAGGTCCCTGCCGTGACCACTGTCCAAGTTGTTCCTACAAATACTGTTGTAATGACTACTGCACCTCCACATGTGAACGTTGTTCCATATATTCTGGATAAACCAAATCTGCATGGGTCACCGAGCGGAACTGTGAGATTGGCAGAAAGGGTGGATGGATTTCAAGATCAATTTTGTGAGATGCAAAAGGAATTGAAATCCCTTCGTGGGAAGGATTTGTTTGGAAAGAGCGCTTCTGATCTGTGCTTGGTTCCAAATGTCAAGGTTCCACCGAAATTCAAGGTCCCTGATTTTGAGAAGTACAAAGGGAATACTTGCCCTCAGAGTCATCTTATTATGTATGCCAGAAAGATGTCTGCCCAAACTGATAATGATCAACTGCTCATTCATTATTCCAAGATAGTCTGACAGGCGCTGCACTCAAGTGGTACATGGGATTGGATAGTGCGAAGATTCAAACTTTCAACGATTTAGGTGGAGCCTTCATCAAGCAGTACAAGTATAATGTGGACATGGCTCCTGACCGTGATCAATTGAAGGCCATGGCTCAGAAAGGCAAAGAGAATTTCAAGGAATATGCTCAGTGTTGGCGCTAGTTAGCCGCTCAAGTCATACCGCCATTAGAAGAAAAGGAAATGAACAAGATTTTTCTGAAGACTCTGGGTCCTTTCTTTTATGAGAAAATGGTCGCAAGTGCACCCAGTGACTTCACCGAAATGGTAAACATGGGAATGCGCTTGGAAGAGGGGGTTCGCGAAGGAAGATTAGTCAAGGAAGGGAGTGCTCCTAATAATACTAAGAAGTATGGGAGTGGTTTTGTGAAAAAGAGAGAACATGAGGTAAGTGTTGTGCAGCAAGGACGATCCAAGAGAGGGTATCTGCCATCACATCAGGTCGCTGCAGCTTATCAACCACAGCATCAACAAAATCAGCAAAATCAGTCGTTCAATGATCAGAGTCGGGTACACAAAAGGATAGATTTGATCCCATCCCGATGACATACGCTGACTTGTTCCCATCATTGATTCAAAAAGGTCACATCCAGACAAGAGCTCCACCACCTAAGGTACCCAAAAAACTTCCGTATTGGTACAAAGCTGACAAATTTTGCCCATACCATCAAGGTGCTCCAGGCCACGATATTGAAAACTGTTACGATTTGAAAGCAGATGTTCAAAAGTTGGTTAAGTGCGGAATCTTATCCTTTAAGGGTTCCATTCCTAATGTGCAAGATAATCCCCCGCCTCAGCATGGTTCGTCCTCCGTGAACATGATCCAAGGTTATTCAGGAAGCTCATATCAATATAGTGCCTGAAAATGGATATGAAGGCGACATATCAGACGATTCTGCAAGCTTCTCTATTCCATACAAAGACTGAATAAAATCCTGAGAAAGACTCATCAGGGTGTTTTCTTTTTGTTTTCTTTCTTTGATTAAAAGAATGTTTGGCTTGTATGGCTTGTTTATTTTGAATAATTAATGAAATAAAATGTTTGTCTTGAATAAATCCATTCGTTTCACTCGTAAAATATTTTTCATAATTTATAACGCTTGCTATACCCAATTCTCTCACTTTGGTGAATAATTGGAGGGAGGATGACGAAGTCAAAACGCAGGATCCCTCGTTGTATGCTTTTGAATAAAAACCCTACTAATGATGTAAGGTATATGTTTCGAACCTCCTAAAACACCATAAATAGTCAACCCTTCTTTTAAGCCTTGAGAAAGGATCTGTTTTTTCTCTCCCAAACCAAAACCTCGTTTTAACCTGGGGCAGGGTATCATAAAAAATGAGCATCTTCCAAAAAAATTGGGTGGGCACAAATATACTTTGACCCTTTACTCCTCTGCTTTACAAATCATAAACTAAACCTATATATATAACCCATAAAGTCCTAATTGAAGTAAGGTTTAGTTCGAAAGCATACTCGATGAGATATCGTTTCCTGACTCCTATGAGCTATGCTCAAATTTAGTATCGGCCTTATCAATAAATTTAATTCATGTCCTAACTAGTGATTTCGGTCACTAGTCATTGTGATATCTTTTTCAAAAAGACTTCTTCGAGACAAACATATATGTTGTGTTAACAGTTTCAGAATTAACATTTCTGGCTCGTTGATTGTGCTTGATATTTTAGAAAGATTACATGAAGACATTACCGATTAAATTTGAAGACTTTGCTGACCTAGGGCAAGTCATTTTCCAAGAGGTTTGATCCATACAAGTTTGACTTTACCTAGAACACAAGTTTGAAGACTCGGTTATACCATCAATCAGGGGCAGTTACGTCGAGATTCAGTGAATCTCTCCAAGAGTTTGAAAACATTGGAGCATTTGGACGCCATGTTTTCTGTAAAATCCTCTCGAGATGAATTTTTATCGTGAACCATGTGACTTGGGGCATCTGAAAATCAAAGGTGGTTGTGACAATTCTGTAATGAATATTCTCAATGCAAGACAACTCCAGTTGGTGACCTGAGAATTCTCAGTGAGCGGATTAGCTTCACCTCTCCAGCGAAGCAGATGTTTATTTCATCCCCATGAAGCCTTGACTCCAACATATTCAGCAGCTTTGTTAACCCAGATTCCCCTTGACAATTCTTCAGTAAGATCAAAATGTTTTATCCCCAGGAAGAATATTTTCCATTCCCCTGAGAAGTTTTAAAGCCCCGAAGCAGGACTGTGATCCCATATATAGTCCTCTACCTATCCACAATGACGCTTCTATCTTCAAAGATCGGTCAGATATTTGTTCCCCAGAAGGAATTCTAAAATCAAGTGTGCACTCTTCAAGCAATGTTTGATCTGTGAAGATTTGGTTTAAGTGCTCGCCGCCTGGGATGTTTTTTTCACCTTTGTTTGGTTTTGTTAGCATACGCATATCATATAGATAGATAGCATGGCATTTGCATTTCCTCATCCCTGTGTTTGTTTGTTCTGTCACTTTGGCCGTGTTTATCACCAAGTGAATGGGTTTGTCTCATCCTTCCAATTAGAGTTGTTAGCCCTAGGCAGAAAAGAGCGCAATATCTCTAATCCCCCACTGAGTTTGATCCTCATGGAAGACGGTTGTTTTAGTACATTCCCATTTGAGCTCATACCTCAATGGTCGAGTCTTGCTTGACAGTTTCTCTTCATTTATTTCCTGAATTGAACTTCGGTTCTTGGCAATCACATTTGTGGACATCTCCAACTCTTGAATAAGGATTAAGTGTGCATTTATTTTGCACTCGGCTCCCCAAGAAATTCTTTATGAAGATAACTATTGAAGATGGATATTTTCTCCAGCGGCATTATCAGATTTCCTCCATAATTTACATCTGGACTGCAAGCACTCTCTTTATTTGAGCAACTCGTTTTGATCAGGATCTTGTTCAAAACGACAAATAACAGTCGCCTCAAGACAATTTGCCCATCCCCAGTGGACTTATCAAGATTATCAAGTCATCAAAAAGGCATTCCTCTGGAAATCTGTCAGAGAAATGCATCGAAGAAATTACGAATATTTCTCTTTATTTGAGAACTTACAAGGATACATATTTTACAGCTACAACAAAGATACTCCTCAGGAATGCATTCCTCAGTGAGTCTATCACACAAACTTTAACTCCATCAAAGGGCATCTCTTCCGAGAAGTTCGATGAAGTTTATTACAATTAGTCTCTCTTTATTTGAGAAGACATATTTTTACATATCAACCGGCTTGCATCTTTTGAAGATCCCCGTTGAAGCTTTACAATTTCTAGTACATTTTGATTTTTGGTCAGACGCCTTGGCTTAGGCTACCATATGTTTGGTAGTAGGTGATCTCGACATCTTTTGGTTATTACCTTTTCTTAGGCTATCATACATTTGATAGTAGGTAATACACCTTTCTTTTGGACAGACGCCTTTCCTTAGGCTGCCATATGTTTGGTAGTAGGTGATCTCTCCTTTTGGGATTGTTACCTTTTCTTAGGCTATCATACATTTGATAGTAGGTAATACACCTTTCTTTTGGACAGACGTCTTTCCTTAGGCTGCCATATGTTTGGTAGTAGGTGATCTCTCCTTTTGGGATTGTTACCTTTTCTTAGGCTATCATACATTTGATAGTAGGTAATACACCTTTCTTTTGGACATACGCCTTTCCTTAGGCTGCCATATGTTTGGTAGTAGGTGATCTCTCCTTTCATGTTTATTACCTTTTCTTAGGCTATCATACATTTGATAGTAGGTAATATACCATATCTTTTTGGGTCGGACACCTTTTCTTAGGCTATCATATGTTTGATAGTAGGTAACACCTATCTTTGGGGTCATACGCCTTTTCTTAGGCTGCCATATGTTTGGTAGTAGGTGATCTCTCTTTTTGAGTTTATTACCTTTTCTTAGGCTATCATATGTTTGATGGTAGGTAGTACACATCTTCTTATGGTCGGATACCCTTGCTTAGGCTGCCGAGACGGGTAGTAGGTCATCTTTCCTCTTCATGTTGCCTTTGCTTAGGCTATCATATGTTTGATAGTAGGTAACATGCGTCTCTTGTTTTCAACCGGATATCTTTGTTTAGGCTGCCACACACTGGTAATGGGCTACCCCTCACTTTCAAGATCTCGTTTCACTGCCCAGGCTACTGTACTCCTGATGATATTATCATATCTTATCTTCATTTTGGAGAATCCACAATGCTGATCGTTGCCTCTTATCGTGGCGTCTCGCGTCGTTGAGTCTGTTCTTTGGGTGTCGTGTCCAGATATTCCCCTGTGGCATTACTTCCTCACAAGACTGTTTGTCTTGCATTTCCATATCATTGCATATCATCTGCATTCGGTGGCTTCTTAGGGCCAAAAATTCGTGCAATATTTGTATTTAAGTCCCTCCTATCTCGTCGAGACGAAGATTTCTATCTCCATATCTCCGGATAGAAGTAACTTAAAAAGGGGCATCTGTCACACCCTAATTTTTGACCTTAAGATTCCACCTCCCCCTTTTTTTTATGTGGTTCCTTTTTCTATTGTACTTATGTTTACTATGACTAACAAGTGTGCACAGGTGTATAAATTCAAGTGGAGATAACACTCATAATCCAATCCTCCTGGACGTGGTCATTTTGGTTCTTATTCAAGTTGTTCCTAAGGTTTCAAGCGAGTTGGGCCACTTTCATAATTATCTCACGGTCGCGAGTTCAGGCGCGACAAAACAATCTGAAATGGCATGTTTATGCTTATGAAGATTTCATCATTTAAGTAGCCAAGTATCAGGTTCAAGGAGGTCTCCGTGTGATTGTACCGAATTTTGATGCAAAGCATAAAGTCACTCCAAGACTTTTATTTCAAGGACCACCACAAATTCAAGTACAAATTAAGTTCTAAATCACAAGGCCCATTTTAAATAAGGGTGATTTACATGATGAGGAGTATTGAATCACACCCATTTGTCACACCCTAATTTTTGACCTTAAGATTCCACCTCCTTGTTTTTTTTTGTATTCTTATCTTTGTTTTCTTTTGTGTGCGAATTTGTTATGGCTAACGAGTGCGCAGTTTCATTTTTTCCTTTTAAGGCGTCTCTGACAGGTTTTTTTTAATGCAAGATGGAGTGGATTCAAATTCAAGGATAGTGTTTGAAATCCAACAGGTGCAATCTAACCAGGTGGTGTTTGATTTACAATGACAGGAGTTTAAATTGACGAGTCTAAGAAACTGTCAATTACCGAATTATACACGTCAAGCAGGGCTGATGTTGTTTATAAATTGGGGTTATCACTCTTAGCAAGAAGTTTTAAAATGGGTTTGATCACTTTGTTTCCAAGAGCGGTCCAAGTTAGATGACGATGTTTATACTTTCAAATTCAGCATATAATACCACAAGAGGGGTTTAATTGCACCAAAGAGAGTTACAACTCGTCAAAATTGGAAAAATACAAAGACAAAAATCATTGCAAGTTTTTAAACGGGAGATCATTACAGGATTGATTATCCAAGAATTTTCATCGAACATTACAATAGAAGATTTACAAATATACACTTGACTTGATCACAATACTCTCAACTTAAAGCATTTGGTCATCCTGTTATAACTTTACTTCACCAAACCATCCTAAAAAAAACTACTTTAAGGCTAAGATTTCAAGTTCCATATCAATGTTCACTTTGTTACATATACATGGAAGAAATTAGAAGTTGTTGTTCTAAATCAAAACTTGAACTTGATCTTCACCGTCATACTTCAGAGTTTCCATAACTTCATTCTAATCTCTGCAAATGCCGAAGTTATTCGCCATTTGCCAATCCAAGCTCCATGGAATCACATGAAAAAGAAGAATCGAATAAATCAGCATAAGTGCGAGGAAATTGTAATAACGCAGCTGTCAGCAAATCCCTCAATGCTGCAATGACGAGGCAATTGTGAGAAGGGAACAAAACAGGATTGAACATCATATGACCTTACTCCTCATGCCTACATCTCGACCGAGTCCTCATCAGAGCATCCAACTCGTGGTTTCTGTAATGGAAGCAGTTTGTTTTTGGTGGCAACGACATTTGTTTTGACCTCAGCGACAGCACCGCGGATTACTCTACGTGTCAATTTGATCCTCATGATATGCATCTCCAGTTGCTGCAAGACATGACAAACCGGTTACTAGTATATTTTCCTCAACTTGAGACAGACCTTGCAAGCTTTCCAGATAATCCTAAACAATATCACCGACTTTGAAGTCTACAAAAGCAGTCAACTGTCACCGACCCTAACTGTTTCCTCTAACTTTGAGCCAAGGAGATCACGAAGTGCATCATCTTTCAATTTGTCTGCATACCGTTCCATGGTTTTGCGGCCAGATGCAATTTTATGCTGCTGAGAAAAGCTTACAAAGATTGTGATCTGAGCTCTGTCTGTAAGATGGCATCTAGAATCATACGGAAACTCATTGATCCTGAGCAAAGTGTGCCATACCCTCAAAATGAACTTGACCCTTCGGAGGAGAAATCAAAATTAGAACTCACTAGTATTTTCACTTTAGTTTATTACTCGAACCTGTTTGGCGAGGAGTTCAGAATGCCAGATCAGCATTGGGATTGCAGTTATCTTAATGTATTGGATATTGGGGCTGAAACAGAAGAAGAAACCAAGTGCAACCTTTGTCAAACTACTATGGGTTATTTAACAATATAACATGTTCAAAATACGATATCATAATCATAAACCAGATTCAAGACTAGATTAAACCTCAATCATGATTTGAGAATGTGGTAATAGAAACTCTGCAACGCACGCACTCTTGGCATAATCATTCCAACAACATTATTGGCAAAGAACCTACCTGCAGAACCAAAACAAGCAAACAATTGAGGATGTTATTCGCAAAAGAATCAACTTCAGACACATGTTGTTTACTTGCGAAAGGACTTAATGCACCGTTTGTGGCAAAATAAAACCGCGCGTGGCATTCCCTCTGCAACTACTTCAAGGAGGAACTCTTTGATTCCTCTCCCAATTTTAACACATTTTCAAACACCTTTCATACCAAAGTTAACAAACCAAGAATTCATTGAAATCAGAAACAATGCAACCATTACAAGGTCATTGTGAGAGTCCTAAAGAAGTGAAAAGTGGTGTTAAGAAGATAGGTAACATATTAAGAAGAAGCATGCATAGAAAAGGCCAGGCAAAGTCTCCACTACAGCATATGAGAGAACTTGGTGGTGTAAATGTAGGAATGGGGAAACTGAGAGTTTCTATTGGAAGTAGAGAGAAACTGGCACAAAAAAGGGTGCAAGTTGGAAATGGTAGAACCAAGTCAAGGCACTCACAGAACAGAATTCAACACACGCTTAACAGGCAGCTGATGCATTCCTCTAGCTGTATCTCTTTCCAAAACCGAATCCTAAAACTAGAAAGGAAAGGTCAAGGACAAACATCAATAAGTTTCAAATCACAACAGACACAATCGGACATTCATTGAACTAAAAAGGAAATCTGGTCATTATCATTAACTCAAGATTTCATTTCCGCCATCTATAAGAAGAGGATCGAGAATCAGAGAGAAAAAACTCATAGCGAAACCCCAAAATTCCACAGAAAAATCCCCAATCAAGAAACCCAAACACCCAACATTCACAAAAACCACAAATCGTAAAAAGGGAGAGCAACTTATCTGTGGCACCGCTGAAACTTGAAAACCTCCGCTTGTCGCCGGACCCACCGCGAAACCACTTCAAATACCGTCGCGAGCTCCATGAAACCCTCGCACCATCGCCGCGAATCCTTCATCCATCGCGAGCCCACCATTATCGCCGAATCTACAACAACATTAAATCGTGAGATTTTTCTGCGCTGACATTTATCTTTCTATTCTTTGATTGTTTGATTGTGTAGGGAAATGATACACGGAAGATGAAGAATGGAAGCGATCGAGAATGAGAAGAGAGGTGAATCGTGATAGAAGAAGAATCGGAGAAGGAGACGAACAGAGAAGAAAGAAAGAGAGAAGCAGCGGCGGAGGGAAGAAGAAGAGGGATTTGGAAATTGGGTCTTTTAGCAGATTAGGGTTTATTTTTGGTTTTTATTCGTTGTAATCACCTGTGTGCACACCTACGGTAGTGACCGTGAGCCATCACCCACTCACTACACGATCTCCAACGGATCACCATCATGCGTTCCATATTGCGCCCCACGATAAGCCTCCCAGACCTGTGCCACACTCGATCATTTCGCCTCCCCATTAACCTTAATTAACCCTCCGTTTAACTCCCATAATCGGCTTTTTAATCTAATTAATCTCAATCAGTTTTCTAATAAATTAACTAGTAGTCTATAATTAAATTTATTTGCCCTTTTATTTAGTAAAAATCACCTTTATATTTTAACAGCTTTAAAAATAAACATAATGATAAATATTAAATCTTTGTTTTAATCCAAATTAACTTTATCTTTTATTAATAAAAATAAAATCATTTTATTTATTAAATATTTTGCGAAAGACTTATTGATTTAAAACCTTTAAATTTTAATTGAACTATAATTCAAAAAACCTTTTACTAAATAAAATCAACTAATTCGTAATTTAATTTCGTAATTAAAATTAAGTCACCTTTTAATATAATCAATTAAGTCAATACAACTTTTTTCCCTTTTACTCAAAATCAACTTCAATCAATAAATCAACTTTCTTTAAAACTAATATAATTAGGTAAACTAATTCACCCCTTTAAAATAATTCCACTTAAAATCAATCCAGTTAAAATCTACTTCTCGCTTAAAATCCATTGACTAAAATCAACTCAACATCGTAAAACAAAATCAATTGCACTCCGCTTCTACACTTGCACTCACAATTCACACACCTTAGCGCTTTCATGCGTCTGTGTATGGATTTAATTATTCGCCTTTACCTTCTGCAATTTAACATTACAACAATTTACTTTTCTCGCATCGCATACCATCCAAAGGAAAGACCTACACATGATTCAACACTTGTGTGTAGTGCACACCATTTGCATCATTCTCCCCTACGATCCTTGATCCCATTCAAGTCGATCTTTTAGAACCAATCCTACCTCATAGGAGGACCTTTGTTTTTACTTTACAACATAGAAACAAACAAACAACAATTCAAACATTCAAACAATAGAGAAATATGTTAATCATCTTAAGCGAGATATAATCTCCACCCCACATCAATACAATCAATATGTAGGGACTTTGCCTTAAGAGAGATAGAGGCGTACTTGTCGATTAAATTCCGAGTACTTGAGCCCTTATCTTAAGACGATGCAAATACTATTTTCCTACAATTTGTGGCGGTTAAATCTCTCTTAAAATGATAACCCACATTTTCTCCTAAAATCAATCAATCAACTAGTGCTTCCCATAAATCTAAGAGATTGCCTTAAAAACCACATGAATGATAAGTTTTATTACATAGCATAACAATACAATTCTTTTACATATCAAGGGACAAAGATAATTGTTAGACTTGTCAGGCTGATAAATACATCAAATTATTCATAACAACCTAAGGACAATGTTATTTATTCCACTACAATGCGCTTAGGTGGAGTGATATGTTTCTCATTTCTCTGACAAGGACCACTTCAACAATGCTGCACTGTTTACAACTTCAGTTTGAGGTGGACAATGCAGGTTTTTTGCATACGGACAAACCGACACGAGATAAGCCTTCATAACTTCAGAAGTGTTACCCTGCTAGAGCCTTGCAACCCATTTTCTCCAGGCACCATCATCAGGAGTATGCAGCACGGCATACATCTGCAGAAGGGAATTCAAAGATAGACATATTAAGTGCTCGGAGGTACACGGATTGGAAACCCCACAACTAATGACCACAGTGACATAAATTACAGTATTGAATATATTAGATTGGATTACGACACTGGGATCTCAACCAATTGCGGAGAGACGCGGGTATTTGAAGCCATCCTTTGAACTAGTCGCGGACTCCGTGTTGATACTCGATACGTTTTGCTGGATTGATGAATTCTCTTCCGCAAATGCATTCTTACAGCAATAGAATTTTTAAGCTGTCAACTTTGTCAAGGTCGTTAGAGCATCACCGCCATTGTCACCGGGAGATTGCGACCGAGAAAACCTGTTCAAACGGACTCACAAGGCAGGCACATCAGTGGAAGTACTCGATAATGGATGAAATTAACTTGGATAACCCTTATTGTTTATGCGCCTCCTTGATATTAGAGTTTCGGAATAACATGTTGCCGTAGGGAAGTTGCTTGGCCTCACGACTTAAAAAAAATGCCAGCTTCGACCGAATCCAACTCGCCGATGACATTTAATTCCCTGCAACCATCACCTGTAAGAAGTAAGCATCAAATACCATAAGGATTGCCAAATGCAAAGAGACAGAAGCTATTCAAGAAGAACAATATTTACATTCCATTCATACTCACTTTACCATAAAGCTTCTTGAGCCTCTCATCCTTAAAAATACAATGATTACACTTTGTAGCGTCAAAAGGAACTTCGGCCCAGATAGGACTTGAGTGAGCCTGCAGGGTTTAAGAGTTTTTTGACAGCCAAGCATCAATGTAAAAAAAAAACTTTGCTATAATGACGATAAGACCCATTCGAAGGTATTCCATTTGAGCACAAAGAGACTTTCCTGAAATTTCTGACAGGCTGCTCCAACTTCTCAAGCTTCCGGTTACTCCGTTATTTGCCGCAAGAACTTGTCTCGGTGGTTATAGAGATTTTTGATGCTAGAACCCCAAGTTGTGCACCTTATCAGCTTGAAGACCGGAGGAATCACCCATGTTACATCTCTCGCCGTCGACACCAAAACAATCAGTCCAAAACAACTCACGCCATGACCTGCAGAAAAAACTGATCAAAGTAAGACAAAGGAATACGATTGTTTTGGAAAACTTGAAACAACTCTTGAAACTTCCCTGTCACGAATTCACCCTTCGATGGTTGGTGAAGCCCGCACTGCCTAAGTTGTTGAAGCTTCAGCAATGGAAGGGGCATTGCGTCTTGGTTTCTCATCAACGCAAAGCAATAACAAAAGGTTGAGAAGGGCAGAATCACCTTTTTGCTTAAAACAGAATTCAAGTGTGGTACTGTCGCTACCGCGAAAATAAGGTGTCGGAAAAATAGAAGAGTCGTCACCTTTCGTTATTTATCCCTCAGAGCGGGAAAGGAAACGATCGGAAAAACCTGACGAAAAGGTATAAGACAAGGTCGTCGCAACCATTGTCTGGGTTCGGGAGTCGGTTACGCAAGGGGAAGGTATTAGCACCCCTCACGTCCATCGTACTCGATGGGATCCACGCTTGTTGTGTTTATCTGACGGGTTTATTTACTATCTACCTATCAAGGCTGGTCTGAAAAAGAAAAGAAAATGACTCGGCAAAGCATCGCACTTTATGCCTACGTATTCTCATCAGAGAATGAGAAATCAGAGTCAACGTAGTTTGCCTAACTACGGGTGATGGGGGAAGGTGGCTCACCAATACATCAGTATTGTGCCTACGTACTCTCAACAGGCTTGAGAGATCAGAGCTTATGTAGTTCGGGATAAGACGGATTACGGGGATTCAGATTCATCTGTTTTTTCGAGTAGGGTTAACAAACAGTTCCAGCAGTTTGGCGTACGCAGCTCGACCCTTGGAGACTTAGGCGTTACCGTTTGCGGTAGGACTGGGAGTTAACGACACTCTTTTCTTCAGAAAAGCTTCCTTTGAATTATGGGCCCACGGGGCAAAAAGGTTTGAAGTTTGTTTTCTATCTTTTACGGAAGAACTGTTTTTTAGTTGCCTGTAGTTTGCACAGCACTAGAGACTATGACCTGGGAACGAATGCGTCGCATATCGCCCAAAGGACGTATACTAAGCATTCTAGACGATTGAGAGGAGGCCGCTCAATTATCATTACCCAAGTAGCTTAAGGCTCGTATCGCGCTTATACTAACTTGCCTTTATTACGTTTTTTACTGCTTGTTTGAGATGAGAAGAGAGAACAGGCTCAACTAAGGGGAGACTATCAAGTCCTAATGTTGTCATGCCAAGGATTCATCCTATGGTTGAGGTTTGAAACAGGGAACTCCTAGAAATTATCATGCATAGGTTTCAACCTAAAGTTCTAATCATCACTTCCTTATCAAAGGAAGTGAGATTCCTAGGGGATCATGTCAATGATAAACAGAAACAGATAAGGCATCAGCTTAAACAGTAAACGACTGTAAAATGCATGCAATGCAAGTGAGGGAGGAAATGTGTGTGGGGCATCAGCCTCCACAAGCTCATCTCAACCTCAAGCCAAGTATGAATAACTGCAATCATAAAGGAAAATAAAATGCCATCAAGCAAATCACAAACCACACAGGCAAGGGAGCAGAGCTCTACCGAATACCAGCAAGCAAAGCCACACAGTAAAAATACAAGCAGAGGGAGAAACTCAACCTCTAATGCAATACAAGCAAGGGGAGAAACTCAACCCTTAAGATGCTCTTAGGCTTATTCAACTACATGACCTAATCTAAATGCATCACACCAATCAAGTCACATCAATACAGTTGCACAGAAAGAAAACAGACAGTCAAGAAAGCAAATCAACAGCTTCCACAGCTTCACAGCAAAGCAATCTTCTGACAGCAGTCCAGTCTACAGTCTGTAACTGTTCTTCAAGTCTATCATCTTCAAGAGAGTGAAAGGTACCCCATCTTCAAACTTCAATCTTCAATAGGCTCCACCAAGAATGAAGAGAATCAATAAGGTGATTGTTTGATAATGGGAAGCAGACAATAAACCAAAGGAATCCTGTCAGACACTCAACCAGTCATCAGAGAAAGGCATCCTCAAAAGTTCTACTCATTGTAAATGTCACACATCCCTCCAAAGGAGAGATGAGACTTTAACATGAGGACTTTGAATCATAGGATGAGAATGGAATGGGAACAAAACCAACCATTATTTGAAGAAATATCTAATTCTAAAGCTCTCTCCTAAAGCCCTAATTTCCTAAGCTACACAAAGCTTACAAAAAGGAAGGAAAAACTCCAATCCAAGCTCCACCAGCCACTTCACACAAGCTTCATCATGTCCATGATGTCTTCCAATGAGATCCAGAAGCCCACTATGCAAGGAAGCCCTACTTTGAGTCCACTCCAAATCAATCATCAACATTGAAACACCAAATGGACAAACAAGTAGAATATTCTATCAAAAATACCAAAACACTTTCTAAAAATCTGATTATTTTTCTATGGGAACATGCATTTACTAATAACCTATAGCTAAAAAATCAGGATCTAAATCATTCCCTAAGTCCTCCAACAAAATCCTAAACCTCAAGGTATCACAAAAATGTGAGAAAAATCTGAGGGGAGCATGCATATCTAACCTAATCACAAGCCAAATATCAAGCCAAGAATCAATACCAAATGCTCAAACAAAATTCACCAAACAGAAGAGGCAAACAATACAATTTTATTGTCAAACAAAATGTGAAAAATTCAAATAAAATGAAAATAAATGCTAATCATGATTTTTTTTGTTCCTAAAATTTCTAAATTCATTCATGAATCAGGGGAAAAAATCTCAGGATTTATTGACTAATTTTCCTATTTTTAATGGATTAAGAGCAAACTAGTATGAAATGCACAAAATAATAAAATAATACTAACAAGAAGATGAAAGGAGGGTGCAGTCAGCAAATAAAGCCAGTTCAAAGCGCCTGGGCCCAGCACAATGGGGGTGCGCATAGTAAGGAGGGCGCTAGGCCCATTTGAATGTCAATCCAGTCAAGGAAAATCATCAGGGAGGGGTGTGTTGGGTAAGGGAATCACGTTGAAAATCTCATTGGGCCTGGAGATGGGGTGAGGATAGCGAGATATTCACTAAGCCCAACGCCTTGAATTCATTCATGTTCAATTCAGAAATTGTAATGAAAGCAAAAAGAATACACGCCCGTATTCGAACCCATGCGTGCTTGGTCCATATAGCGTAGCCAACAAATCTTGAAATTCTAATAAGCGAAACGCTGCGTTGAGGGGGGAGCGTACGTGGCGCAACATACGCGCTAGGATCACTTGACTGAGTCAAGCTTTCAACGCAAACGGATGGTGAAGATTCCATCTTCAACCTTTTGAACCTGTAACCTGCGCGCACGAAGCAAATCGCCGGTGGCTTTTTCGGCCACCCTGGCGCAACCCTAAGTTCCTCTACAGGCCACCAATTGCCACGAGCCCTACATGAAACCTGTCTAGAATTTCGCCAGCAATCTAACCCTACCATTTGTTCACTCTAAAAACGCACGAATCTCAAAATCCCAATCTCAACCGAAAATGGTGCCCAACCTAAACCGTCTCTAATCATGCAATTGATCATCCTAAATCCAACTACACATCACCAGGATCCTAACCACCTATGGATTTCTATCTATCTCTACGTAAATTAAGCACAAAAGTGAAATGCACCAACCTGTGTTCAAGCTTGTAACAGAAGCAATTCTTGCACTCTTCAACCTCCAAGAAAGTGCGGATTCACTCCAAGATGCTTGATGAAGGTGGTGAAATCCTCAATTGATCTTGATTCGCTCTTGAACTCCAAAATGAACTTTCAACTTCAAGCTTCTTGCTCCACTTCTCTCCAATGGATTCTCCACGAAAATGATCACTAGAAGCTTCCAATTCTGTTCTAAATCCTATTTATGATCTGTTTCACTGGGTTGGAGGCCCAAACCAAGCTCATTCATGAGTTTTGGATTTTCACTTTTCTTCAAAAATTTTCAATGTGGACATGTGCTTTCAAGCTTTGTTCATACTCCAAATTCATTCAACATGATTCACTTAAGCCTTATGGAGTGTAATGAAGTGGTTTCCTTCCTTTGATTTCAACCTATGGAGTATGTGGGGTATGTTTCTTATTTGTGAAGCAACCTTCCAAATGGCCATGCTATGGGCTTCAAACCAAAAATGTAATAATGCCAATATCTCTAAAACATTAATTCCATTGAAATAGACCACAAATTTGACTTGAAAACATGTTATTCTCAATTGTTTTGAATTTTCTCATCTTAATTCATTAAAATGGCTTTTTTATGAACTTTCTTCCACCAATGCTTGATGTAATCCATATCAATGGACTCTTGATACTTAGACAAGCTAAAAACATCATTTTGAAAAAATTTCATGTTGAACAAAAATTCATTTGAAGCTTGCAAGATGGTGAAATGGACTCATGGTTCAAAATGACCTATAATGCCCAAATACCCAAAATACCCTTGACTTGTCAAAGCCATAACTTGAGTTATACAAATCCAATCATGGACTTCTAGTAATCTATGGAAAGCTAAGAGGATACGGAACAACATTCATGTTGACCAAATGTTCATAAAAATCATCCTTCTAGGGCAAACGTGTCCTGCAAGTTGGGTAACTTTCAAGCTCCAAATTCACATGCCTCAGGTGACTTGTAATTTGTCTGGCTCATAACTTGAGTTCTATAAACCCTATCAAGGACTTCTAGTACTCAAATTAAAGCTAAGATCATACTCTACAACAATCATGTTGGGGTCAAGATGAAATGACAATCATATCTTGAGTTACATAGCCTTGAAGTCAGGGGTCAAACTAGGGGATTTTACACTGTCAAGTCTTAGAAACCCTAGCCTGAAACTTCTCAAACTCTTCAATCATGATGAGTCAACCTTGGAATCATCCTTAGAACATATCAATGTATCAATCCATGATCACATGGCTCTTGGATTAAGTCTCAACTTCCTTCAAATCATCAGTTGACTTAGGGTTGACCCAGTCAAACCTTAGTTTCACCACTCATGGCTGAGTCTTCTTAATCTTACACAATGACCTGTCTAGACCTCAAAGTGATCTTCAACACTTCTCATAAGCTCTATCAAGACCTCAAGTCTATCTTCATGGCTTCAGAATCATCTGGTGGATCTCCACAACTCTCAAGTTAGGAGACACACCCTTTTGGTTTCAATCACTCTCTCTGAGGATCTTTTAACTTCTCTAACAAGGATATCAACCCTTGAACACTTGAATAACCTTCTTAACTAGCTTCAAAGTCTTGTGTAGCTCTTAATTGGTAATCATACCTCTTGATCTCCTGCATACATGTCAATGAAATGCAAATGATAATGCTAATGTGAATGAAATGAAACATAAGCTAGGTAAAGAAATGTTGGGCAAATTTTGGGGTGCAACAGGTACCTGCAATTCCAACAAAGAAGTATGTCAGACCAGTAAACTTCCACAATCAAACGCATTCAAGATGGAGAATTGTAGGCTTTGATTTCCAAAACAGAAACTTTAAAAAACGGATATGGAAAGCGATAAGCCCGCTCACAGCAAATCAACTAGTTCCCAAACTTACCCTAACACGTTTAGACAGAATGATTTTTTCTTCCAAAACAGGAATGGAAAGAAATCATGAATTCATGGACCCATTCAATCCGCAATCAAGGGTCTACAACTATAAGTAGGGATGAATTTCAGAAGAAAGGGATCGGAAAAAAAACTCAGTCCACCAACAAATTCGAAACACAAAAATCCCCAAATAAAACCCTAAACTACTAAATCGTAAAAGTTAGAAAAAAAACTCATCTTTCAATTTTGGAGTTCTGTCATGAAGCCATCGTCACCACCGGCTCCACCCTTCGTTGCTGCGATTTGCTAACACCAATTAGGTGGCCTTTTCTTATCCATTAACACTTTGTTTCTTTGTGTTTTTTTTGTATATTTACAGGGGAGAGAAGGTGAGAACAGAAGAAGATTGTAGCGGACGAAAAGAAGGAGAAGAAATTGATGGAGGGAAAAGGAGATGCGAAGAAAAGAAGACGAGAAAGAATGAGGGCCTAAAGAGAGAGATCGAGAGAGGGAGAAGCAGACGGAGAAGATCGGCGGAGAGAAGGATTTGGAAGAGGAATTAGGGTTTCGCTTATTTTTTTTGTTTTCTGCAACTTCTCTTGCCATGTAATCATATGCACGCACACGCATGGTAGTACCATGTACCCACGCTCACTACCACTCATCACGCATCATACGCACCGGATTGCACAACCACCGTAAACCCTCACCGCCTGCGTCCTACTGGATCTGCGTGCCTCCCTCTTTCTAACACCTCACGTTTTCTTGATTTAAATCTTTAATCATGAATCTTTTTTTTAATTAAAAAAAGCTTAATCATATTTTTTTAAAATAAACTTTTAATCTATCCATTCACTAAATATAATCATTAATCTTTTCAGTTAATTGACTAGCAATTAAATTAATAATTTAATCAGTTTTTTTAAAAAATAAAATAACTAATGTATCCTTGTTTAATTAACCTTTTAAAATTAATTAATCTTTTTAATTTAATAATTTAATCTCGTTTTACTCACTTTATAAACTTACTCATTTTTTTTTAATTAAAAGGTCTTTTTTTTATAATTTTAATTAACTTTTATCCATAATAATAATAACCAACTTTTTAATTTATTAAGAAATTTTGGTCTTTAATGATATTAACGAAAACTTCTTCTGAAGTAAATTAATCTTCTGTCTAATAACAACCCAACTTTTATTTAAAAATAAACCATTTCATATTTAAATTAATCTTTTAAGATAAAATACAAAGTCAAAACCATTTTATTTAATACATTAAAACCATTTTATAAAACCCTTCATTCTTAATTTAATCTAACGTTTTATTTAATATATGGCTATAATAATAAACTTCTTTGTAATAACCAACAACTTTTCATTCAAGTTATTCACCTCAATTTTGTAAATGATTAACTCTTCCTAAATAAAATCAATCCAACACCCCTCTTATGGTCAACCTCTCCCGACTAATCAACCGTGCACGCCTCCGTTCACGCACCCCACTTGCACTCACTTAGCGCTTTCATGCGTTTGTGTATGGATTTATATTTTCCGCAATTTTACATTTTCCGCATTTACTTTCCTTGCATCGCATTCCGTCCAAAGGAAAAACCTACACATGATTCAACGCTTGTGTGTAGTGCACATCATTTGCATCATTCTCCCCTACGATCCTTGATCCCATTCAAGTCGATCTTTTAGGACAAATCCTACCCCATAGGAGGACCTTTGCCTTTACTTTACAACATAGAAAAAACAAATACAACTCAACTCAAACACTCAAAAATTAGAGAATAAGATGTTAATCATCTTAAGTGAGATAGAACTTCCATCCCACATCAATACAATCAATATGTAAGAACTTTGCCTTAAGAGAGATAGAGGCGTACTCGTTGATCCATATCCGAGTACTTGAGCCCTTCTCTTAAGACATTGCAAAGACTATTTTCCTACAATTTGTGGCGCTTAAATCTCCCTTAAAATGACAACTCGTCTTTTCTCCTAAAATCAATCAATCAACTACCCTAAACCCGTAGGAACTTTGACCCAGTCAAAGAACTCCTCAAACCCTTTATGGGAACTATATATACTTTGATTCCACTCCCGTAAGGATATGTAGGCATAAGATGCGATATCTTATTGAGTATACTTAGAAATAAACCCCTAGGTCTTTTATCCCTTAAGTAGATAAACCATAGCAATAAACAACATTAAAACAAGAGGTTCCTGTAGAGTACTACAGAAACTTAGGATGCTAGCACCTTCCCTAAGTTTAACTGACCCCCGAACCTATAACTCTCTAGCTTGCATTTGCATTGTAATGTGGGAATTTCGATCTTTATCCCTTCCTTTGGACAAATCAAAATTTGGTTGCAAATGAATAAGATTCAAACTAATCAATAGTTTGGTATCCAAATTTCACCGCGACACTCCCTGAAAGATTCATTGTCATTCTTACTCATACTCATCAGTTGATCACTGTCTAGAGCCATATCCAAATTATAATTGTATTGCTTCACAAAAGCATCAGCTAAGTTTCTCCAAGACTGAATACATTTCCTTTGTAGCATCATATACCACATCAAGGATGCCCCAGATAAGCTTTCTTGAAAGCAGTGAATCATCAACTCGTCATCGCCAACATAAGCAGCCATCTTTCGACAAAACATCGTCACATGGTATCTTGGACAACTAACACCCTGGTAAACTTCAAAGACAGGCATCTTGAAATTTGGAGGAATGATTACACCTGGAACTAAACATAGGTCATGAGCATCAAAATCAGATGCATCAGCTCATTTCATCATCTCCAACTGTTCTTTAAGATCACGAAATTCTTTTTCCATTGCTACAAATCTGGGATCGTCCACCTTCATCTTAGTACGAACATTCTGAGGATTAGGCACAGGCTGTGGAAACTGGGAAACTTGAACAACCAGGTTGTCTTGCACAGGCTGAGGTTGTGTAGAAACATCCACTTGTTGAACATTGCCATTAGAAGGAAGATCAAATAACAGATTAGTCCTTACTCTAAAGCTAGTCATGGAATCCACATCTTTGGTTCTCTCTACTATACTTCAATAAGTACTTCGAGCTTGGTCAGATGGTCGAGATGTCAGCTGACAGCCAAAGACGGAAAACCGGATGAGCCACAAAAGAGAAGAGACACATGCATGTGCAAAATGCTAAATGCTAATGCAAGAATGCAGAAATGCAGAAAATGAAAGGTTTCATGGAACTCAAGTATTTATAAACATTACAGAATACCAAAGAAAATCATTTATTATTTTTTTTTGATATCGATTACAAATAAATATTCTTATAAGAGTCCTGGCATAAAAGCTAGTAAAAGCCCTAAGGAAGTCCTTCATCGTGCTTGTTAATTTGTTCTTCCACTTTGGATCTTCTTGAAGATAAGTTATCCGTAACCAATGTTTAAAGATTAGTTTGATAGAGGAAAATAAATCCTCCATCTCTTCTTTTGTTCTTGTTGGAAGTAAGGGGGAAATTCCTTGTTCACTCGTGTCGCTACTGCGAAAATCGGCGCCGGCTATGACAGAAGAGTCTCCACCGTGCGTTATTTATCCCAAAGGAGGGAAAGGAAACGCTCGAAGTAAACCTACCGCAAAGACGGGAAAGGGATGGTCGTCGCAACCAAATTCCTGGATCCGGGAGTCGATTACGCAAGGGGAAGGTATTAGCACCCCTCACGTCCGCCGTACTCGACGGGATCCACGCTTGTTTTCTAGTACGGATTGTTATTCTATATATACTAAAAGTCTGGGTCAAAAAAGAAAAGAAAATGACTCGGTAAAGTATCGCACTTTATGCCTACGTATTCCCGTCTGGAACGAGAAATCAGAGTCAACGTAGTTCGCCTACCTACGGGAAAGGAGGGGAAGGTTGCACGCTAGGATACGGCATCCTATGCCTACGTACTTTCATACGGCATGAAAGATCAGAGCAAACGTAGTTCGGGCTACGGAAGACACAAGCTTGTATGACTGTTTTTTATTACCTTCAAAAAGGGTTTCTCTTGATTAAGAGTCCAAGCGGACAAAAATGACACTTTGATGTTTGTTTTGAATCTTTTATGAAAGAACTGTTTTTAGCCTGTTTGCAACTTGTACTGCACTAAAGACTTGTGATCTGAGAGTGACTACGTCGTATGTCACCCTAAGGGTACCATACTAAGCAATCAGATTACTGAAGAGTGACCCTCCAGCAACCTTTCCTCAAATGGCTTAAGGCTCGTAGCGTACAACACGCGTTATCTTTATTACTGTGTTTTTGAATTGTTTTGAGATAAGAAGAGAAAGAAGCTCTAAAAAGCCTAGGGTTGAAAAGGGAATAAAACTAACCTAATGTTGTCATGCATGGATAGGAATCCTAATGTCTGTTGTAATTCCCTCCTGCACAGAGGAAATCAGAGATCCTAGGGGATAAACAGAAAAGAAAGCAAGCAAATACAGTAAAATGCATGCAATGCAGCAATACAAGCGAGGCAAGGGAGCCCCACTCAACCTCGAACCTGGGAAAACAACAGGCAAAGTGAATCAACATTCACCTCAAACCTAGGGGGAAAGCTACACAAGCCAACAAACAATACAGAGAAACAAAAACCACAACAGAGGAGGCAGCCCAGGCAGCAGCATCAAACTCCTATAGCAAACAGCACAAGCAGCAGCTCTGACAGCAACAGTTGGTTAAACAACAAAAAGTTGACAGCAACAACCTTCATCTTCATGAATAACTCCTACCTTCAAGCTCCAATAAACTTCCAATCTTCAATAGACACCAAACTTCAACAAGCTACCAGCTTAAACAAGCTCAAACCCCCGCCAATAAACAGCTTCAGCCAGCTCCTGACCTTAACAAGCTCCTAGCTTCAACAAGAAAACAGAACCCTAGCTTCTACAAGCTATCTCATCTTTTCCTTTACCAAGTTTCAACAAGCACCTCCAAGGGAGAATCATTCAACAAGATCAGGTTATAATGTTAAGAAACTTAATGACAACCAAAGGAAATCACTAAGAACTTAACATTGCAAATGAAAGGTATCCTCAAATTTCTACTCACTTGGGCATACCACTCATCCCTCCTAAGGAGAGATGGAGCTTCCCAAGGAGGACTTTATATCATTGGATAGAATGGAGATGGACAAGATACTCCATATTTGAAGAAAGAAGCAAAACTAGTCTAATGCTCTTCCTAAAACCCTAGTTTCCCTAAGCTCCTGACAAGCATCCACGAGATGAGATAATATTCATATCCAAGCTCCTTCAAGCTCTCCAAAGCATCTTCAATTGGTATTCATGATCACCCAAGCTCAAAAGCAACACCACCCTAGTCTAAGGGGAACTATTGAAACAAACTAGTCAAATTAGTTCATCAAAAACACCTAGAAGTTAGTCCTAAAACTAATTCTACTTAAAATACCAAAAGTGATTTTAAAATCCTACAAAAATTACTAAGGGTTCCTAAACCTCTTATGAATATCTCATACAAAAACCAGGGGGTTAACCATTCATTTGGACCTAAAACTATGCCCTAAACATAAAGGTATCATCTTAAATCCCAAATTCTAAACCACCTATTGTTTAATGCTCAAACTAGCCTAAAATTATCTCACAAAAATATTATAAAATTACTGTGGGTACATGAATATCTAAGCTAACTATACCAAAAAGAATCAACTCAAAATTCATCACCAATTGGAAGACAAAAATTATACAATACATATGGTCAAATAGGTAACACAATGGATGTTAGCACAAAATAAAAATCATAACTAATTCAAATAAAATCCTAAAAATGTAAAATCAACTCCTAGAATTTCTTAAGGCATTCAGGAACTACATAAAAAAAATTCATAATTTTTCGATGGTTTTTACTATTTTTAACGTAATTAATACAAACGGCCATGAAAACAGAAAAATAAAGAAAAGAAAATAAAGAAAGAACAGTAGAGGGTGTAATCAGCAGGAATTTCATGTGTAAAATCAAGTTGGGCTGGAAGAGACGGGTGCAGATAGCATAACAAACCAAGGCCCCTACGAAATTGCTCATCACCAATAATCAAAATTAAAATGAAGCAAAATGTCACACGGTGGAATCGAACCGAGGTTCACTCGGCTAGCTTCAAATTCGCCTGGACACGTGGCGCACCCTGGATGCTCGGATGCGCGGAGTAGTCAACCGTGAGGACCGATCGGACGGCACGTGTTCGTCTTCTCCGATTTGAATTTTTCTGCACATGAATGCTTCGCGCGCAGCCCTCCCATGGTGGACGGGAATGAAAATTTTCCGGCAAACTTTAAGTGACCATATCTCCCTCAATTTATCCGTTTGCAACGATTCTTGAACCAATTTTGCATGAAATTTCGAGAGGAATCCAAATATTCTACTTAAACATCCTAAAAATACACGAATCAAAAATTCCATATTTCAACCGAAAACGAATTTAATCCTAAAATCTCACTAAACACCAAGTTCTTCGCCCATAAATCATCTACAACTTAAGGTGAACCTAACCACATGATTCTAATCCATTGAAACCACATAAATTAGGAGAAAATTCAAGAAGTAAGAACCTACGTTCGAACTTCAATCGGAGTCACTTCCGGCTTGATTCTTGATCCAAAACGTTCCAGATCCAATGAGTGATGATGTTAGAAGAAGATTGAATCCTCAATGGTGCTTGAAACGGCCTCTAACAGAAATTCACTCTTTCACTTTTCTTCTTCAAGCTTCAATGGTGATATTTGCTTCCAACCCCAATCAATCTCCAACACTGTTTCTAATGACCTCCTAGACCTTTATAGAATTGTTTAGAACCTTCTAGAGCTCAGGCCCAAGCCCAAAATTAAAAATCCAAGTCCAACTTTCCTTCAAAGCTTTGGTTATAGTAATGCATGAAATTGGCTTCATGACTTGCATGGGAAGCTTTGGATGACTTACATATTTCATTTGGAATGAATTCAGCCCAAAAGGAATCTCCACATTGCCTTTGTGAAGGAATTGTGTGATGTAACTTTTATGTGAAGAAATCTTGTGAAAGGCCATGAAGCACACTTCAAATGAAAATTCCACAATTGCCAATATTTCTAAAACATATTTTCTGATTAAACTGAGTAGTTATTTGACTTGTTTTGGACCCATAACCATTTATTTCAATTTCTCACCAAAATTGCCTTTTAAATGACTTTAATTTCTTCATTAAAAAACCATTTCAAACCAACTTCTCCTATGATCCAATTCAAACCTTCCTTGATGCATGGTCAAGGTTAAAATCCTATTTTTAGAAACTTTCTAGTTGAACAATTTTCCATTTGAGGAGTGGAAGGTGGAGATTTTGGCACATGCTTGAAAATGACCTATAATCACAAATGCCCAAAATACCTCTGGATTGCCAATATCATAACTTGAGTTCCATAAATCCCCTTGAGGGATTCTAGTACAAAAATTAAATCTAAGATCAATATCTACAACTCTTATGTTGGCCAAGAATTTATTTGAAAACCCCTTGAAGGGCAAAAGTTGCTTGGAAGTCAAGTGACTTTCACAGATAAATTTCATAGTCCTCTGGTGACATGTAACTTGCAAGAACCATAACTTGAGTTCTACAAATCTTCTTGAAGACTTCTAGTACTCAAATTAAAGTTATTGAGAAGCTCTACAAGTTCCATGTTGGCCAAAGATCCATTTGAAACTTGTATTTTGACTTATGTGGCCTTGAAGTTAGGCAGTAAATAGGGGATTTTACACTAAAACCCTAATTTAGCAACTTCCCACATCCTTGATCTTTCTTTGCTTAACCTTGGCACAACATCACACATGTATCAACATACCAATTAATGCATCCCTTGACCTCAAGGTAGGATTTAATGCTTTCCCACTACTCAATTGAACTAGGGTTGACCCAGATGAAACCCTAGTTGACTGCACTTCAAATGTGGCTCTCGTACTTGAATCAATGACTTGTCTCAGCTTCAATAAGGCCCTCTAGACATCCCATGAGATCCATACACACCTCACATTCCCATTCCATGCTTCTCATCCCCCTGATGATTCTCAACATTCCTCAAGATATGAGCAAAACCCACATGTAGGCACTCAAGCTTCTCCAGACTTCAAATCTCTTATTGATGACTTGAATGACTTCTCAATCTTAGATAACACCTCTTGCTAGGCTCTTCTCTTGATAGACACCTTTGATCCCCTGTTGGAGGCATGCTATGCTATGATGTGCAAATGATTAGACTGTGTACATGATGTGACTATGCAAATGAAATGCAATGAAACACAAATCAGGCAAGAAAAGGTTGAGCGAATTTTGGGGTGCAACAGCTGCCCCTATTCAAACGGCTTGGACCCGACTGGGTGAAGAGCGAACGACATTCAAACATTCGAGGTACGAGACGGTTGAATACCAAGAAACCCGGAAATTTGCCAACCGCAGAAATAAACTGCACTGCTTGGGGAACGACATCCACCAATTGAATCTGGTCGTTACGGCAACAACTAATCCAACGTCTGATAATAACTCTGATTTCAACATCAACCACCTGTGTAACGCCACAGGTACTGAACACCTCCATCCACAACTGGACTAACCTTGTCAACACAAGAAGAGAAACAAATTCGTCAACACGAATATAGATTCCGTCGCCACAGAAATAACCTTGTCCACATCTGGACCCAAATTTCGTCAAATCACGAATAAACACCAATCTGTCCACGTCAGGACTCACATTTCATCAACCCGAAGAAATCTCAACAACACAGGAATAAAACTTTGTCCACGTTAGGACGCTACATTCCGTCAACACGGAAAAATACCCCGGCGACTTCGCTGGGGAAACATTTTTGTCTAATCACAGGAAACTCCATCCGTCTATCCATACGGGCAAATCATCTGTCTAAACACAGGAAAATTCATCCGCCTATTCATACGGGAAAATCGTCTGTCTAATCACAGGAAACTTCATCCGCCTATCCATATGGGAAAATCGTCTGTCCAAACACAGGAAACTTCATCTGCCTATCCATACGGGAAAACCATCTGCCTAAACACAGGAAACTTCATCCGCCTATCCATACGGGAAAACCATCTGCCTAAACACAGGAAACTTCATCCGCCTATCCATACGGGAAAACCATCTGCCTAAACACAGAAAACTTCATCCGCCTATCCATACGGGAAAACCATCTGCCTAAACACAAGAAACTTCATTCGCCTATCCATACGGGAAAACCATCTGCCTAAACACAGGAAACTTCATTCGCCTATCCCTACGGGAAAACCATCTACCTAAACACAGGAAACTTCATCCGCCTATCCATACGAGAAAACCATCTTCCTAAACACATGAAACTTCATATGCCTATCCATACGGGAAAATCATATGAATACAGTTTCTCTGCCTATCTCTGCAGTAGCTAACTCCATCGGTCCCAACCCACAAACCTTGCAGCACTGACGTGACAACGACTTTAAGGAGGACTCTGCTGGGGATAATATTTTGTCAACACGAAGAAATCATGGCGGCTTCACTGGGGATAGAACTCTTCCACCCAATAGGAATTCAATTCTGTCAATCATATTGGACAATAACTCCGTCTTATCTTTGCAGTAGCCAAACCCACTGGGGATGCTCTGAAATTAACTGCCAGGCACCTATTTCGACAACAGGCGACAACTCCTGAAATTTTGATTATGAAACTCTGTGACGCTGACGGAACAACAAACTTGAAGAAAATACTCCGATGGCCGGATAAGAGAAACTTCAACAAGCAACTCTGTGGGGGAAAATCTGGCAACAACTCCAAAGTCTACTTATGAAGCTATTCCATGCGGACAAAACCTTCGGACAACAACTCCAAAGTCTAATCATGAAGATGCAGTACCGCTGAAGAACTCCAAAGTCTAATTACGAAGTCGTTTTATGTTGAAGACAACTCCAAGGTCTAATTATGAAGCAGCGCAATGCTGACATAACAGCTGCTAGAGAAACTCTGTTGGGGAATCGCTAACGACGACTCCAAAGTCTAATTCTGAAGCCGTGTAACGCTGACATAACAGCCACCCGAAGAAACTAGGCCGATCTCCAAAGTCAAATTATGAAGTCTGCAATGCTGACATAACAGCTACGCGAGGAAAACCCGCTAGGGAACTCCTAACAACAACTCCAAAGCCTAGTTATGAAGTTGTTGAATGCTGACAATAACTCCAAGGTCAAATTATGAAGCCGTATAAACTGATAATAACTCCAAGGTCTAATTATAAAACCGTATAAACTGATAATAACTCCAAGGTCTAATTATGAAGCCATCCACTGCTGCTAACAACTTCAAAGTCTAATTATGAAGCAGTGACACCAAGTAACGATTTCAGCCGTCTAATCGCTGAAATATCCCTTTAAAAATACCCACAACAACTTCAAAGTCAAATCATGAAGCCTTATAACGCTGATGTAACGAACTTCAAAGTCTAGTTATGAAGCCGTGCAATGCTGACGTAACAGCAATTCCAGGAAAACTCTATTGAACTTCAAAGTCAAATCCTGAAGCCCTCTAGACTCCTTCCGAGGAAATTCTAACAACAAATTCAAAGCCTAATTATGAAGCCATTGTAATAGTGATAACGTCTCCAACGTCTAATTATGGAGCATCCCACGCTGACGAACTTCAAACTCAAACTATGAAGCCTTGACAACAAGTAATGACTTCAACCGTCAAATCGCTGAAATAACTTCGAAGTCTATTCATGAAACCGTTGACTGCTGAAAACAACTGACAATAACGTCAAATTCAAACTATGAAGCCATGTCATGATGGTAACAAACTTCAAAGTCGAATTACGAAGCCGTAAAATGCTGACATAACAATCTTCAAAGTCTAATTATGAATCCATAACAGCAAATTGGGGAGAACTCTGTCGGGGGAATTCTGACGTCAACTGCCAGACATCCAACTTGACGACGAGTAATGACTTCAGATGTCTAATCCCTGAAATCTTTTCTGAAAATGCTGACGTGACAGCAACCCAAGGGAACACTCCGCCGGGGGATTTTTGACAATAACTCCAAAGTCCAATTATGAAGCCGTGTAAAGAACACTCCGCTGAGGAAGAAGAGAAGTTAATCAAGCACCTCTGATAAGGGAATATATGGCGGGACGAACATTATCATCACATATCTTATGCCGCAAATCTGAATATCTGAAAACGATCCTGAACAAGAAGTCCAATTACCTGCAGGGAAGAACACCTGAAAACAAAGAGGTAGCCAACCTGACTTATGCTTCAAAATGTGTATGTTTGAAAATGGCGTAATGCTCCGTACGGCCCAGAAATGCTACGCGTTTGAGTAGATGCAAATGTGACGATATATGCAAATGCAAATGCAGGCTCAAGCTACCGGGGCCACTCTGATAATGATGTGTCAACAACATGAATGTTGAGGATAACGCCAACTCCGCCGGGGAGAACAAGTATCACAAAGTATTCCGGCGAAATAAACGCCAGAAACACAACCAACTCTGCCGAGGAGCGATTAAACATCAATTTCCACTGGGAGGAAAGAACAAGCCACCCTGCTGGTGAACAAACTTAGCTGGGGAAGAAGCGACACTTCTAGGAAAAGCACACTGTCTGGGCACAGTTTACGAACTCGGAGCCTCGGACTCTGCTGAGGATCAACATCCTGTCAATGGCATGACGACCTGTGGGGGAGCAAGAAAAACCTCCTCCGGGTATAATCCTTTCGAACCAACAACTTGGTTAACTATTGCGGGAATCTCCCATGCCGGAGATCGAACGTGCACACCTTCGATTCTCTAAGGAGCGCAACCTCTGCAGGGAACATTGATTTTGACTTGCTGGGGATATCCTGTGGACAACTTCCCTGAGGACACTATTCTGGGGAGAACAATCCCTCATTTGGTAAGGGATAACGTCATTCCAACTCTCTGGGGATAAGATGTGACTAGCCGAGGAATGACATCAACTGAAATCAGGCTCTTCATCAAGAGATTTTGGCTGGGGATAAATGAGTTCCATCCACCTTCTCAGAAATTTGCCCCAAAAATACCAACATGCCCCAGTCTGAACACTTCGTCTTGAAAGGAAAAGCTAGCCATGGTGCTGCCTCATAATACCTTGCCCCTGAATCGGCAAAGACTCTTCGATTTCTGTACCCTGACGGTTAGATATGCACTGTTTCTGCACGTCAAACCCAAAAGGATGTCCCAACGAAATCTTTTGTTCTTAGGGCGACCTGCCCCAGTCTTGCAATAATCTTTTGCCCCTGATCGGTCGATTCGTGAAGCAATGCTCCTATCTGCGAGAGATCTGCCAAATCTCGACCTAATTGCCCCAGATTACCTGATTCTTGGATGGCTGACTCCCACTGGGGATTAATTGATATATCCTGCCCCGGCTCACAAAACATTCAGACATTCTGCATTCTATCCTGATCAGACTTCCCACTGTAGGAAACTTTCCTGCTGCATGCGCTTACTCGTAAGTAAAACAAGTTGTTCTGCATAAAAGATATATTAAATGCAATGCATATAACAGTTTCAAAATCCAAGTCTGTTCACTGGAAAAAATTTTGTGACATATAATGAATCAATTATCAAAATGTCAATATTAATGCTGATAAGAGGAACCCTTTTAGGAGTCAGTTTTGATGCGATCTTTACCGGAGTATGCTCTCGAACTAAACCTGTTTCAATTAGGACTTTTTCGGGTTGTAACGTGGTCAGGTTCACGGTTAACAAGGAAAGATATAGGCTCAAAGTTTATTTCGACCCACCCATTCTTCGTGATGTTTTCCAATCCTATGTTCAGCTAATTTGACTTCAACGTTCACCTATTAAAGGTGGAGTGATATGAGTGATGGTTCAGGATACCACTTGCTTTTCGGAGTGACAGTTATTCGCTTATCGTCTTTGGGTGCCTAGAGTCACACGACTTTGTCCCTTTCGAGGATTTTTTCTTTGGTAATCCTTTTCGTCTTTTTGTGTTTTTTCCTTTCGTTCCCTAACTTTTGCCTGGACTGACTCTTTGGAGCTTCTTTTGATTCTAAAGTCCAGCGGGATGCCCTAATTTTTGCCTAAGCCACTTGTTTTGAAGTTTCGACTTAGCGGGCTTTGGATTCTCTTCTTCTTTTTTGAACAAGTCGTGGGACGCTGGTTGTCTGACTCTTTGAGGGATAATGTGACTGTCTCACTCCTGACGTTCAACCATTGCGGGTTTTTTAGGCACGGCCTATATAGGTGTGATTGATCCTCGAACGGACACTCCTTTTGTAATTTGAATGCTTGGTCAAACTAACTGACACCTACCCTGCCCCAGGTTAAGATTTAGGGTTTTTTCATTTTCAGAAAGAAGCTCCTACTGCTATGCTCAAAGGGGTTAACAAGGGATTATCTTCCTTATATCTCCGGTGTTTATAGATTGAAACAATGCATGTACATCATCAATAGGTTTTTATCCAAAAGCATACAATCAGAAGCTTATTCGTCATCGGTTTTCGTCATCCTCCCCGGATTCCACTTAACAAGCGTTTGAAATAAATGAAAACACAAAGAGTGAACATGACTGGATTAATTTAAAACATGCATATTTATTTCATTTATCAATATCAGTTGAAAAAAACAACAAGTTTTACAAACAAAATTTGCAATTGAACAGAAAGGCATCTACAAATGCAAAGACATGAACAAGATAACATGAAAAATGTTGGTGTCTCAGAATCGGACTTCTTGCATTTTGACTTATTGGTGAGTCAACCATCCTTAGAAACAATTGTTGAAGGTAGCCTGCTGCTGTCTTGACCTGTCTTCCACGGCCCGACCAAATTTAGGAACCTTTTTCATCAACCCGACCTTTGCTTGTCCGTGGCCCTGCACCACATTGGGGACCTTATCAGAAAAGCTGATAGCCTTGCTGTCGATCAAATCTTGGACTTTATGCTTGAAAGCGTGGCAACCCTCAATATCGTATCCGGGTGCCCCGGAATGAAACTCACAATGCTTACTAGCGTCGAAACCAAATGGAGGTGCGCCCGTTGGTGGGGCCAACATTCTCTTTTCAACATGGTGCAACCCTAACAAGGTCTGAAAGAGTTCAGCATACGTGGATGGATGTGCCTCAAATACCCTCTTTGACTTCCCCTCCTGAATTCTTCGTTGAGCCGGATGCTGGCGTTTCATGCGCTGCTGGTTTTGATCAACCCGTTCCTTAGGCTCATGCACTGTCATCCTCAAATTCAGCCCAGGCATTGGCAACTGTTGTGGACCTGGGGATTCAGTTTCCAATGATTCCAGGATATGCCTCGATTCTTTTGCAACTTCCGGTGGGGAAATAGGAATATCGGTCCCTGAGACCTTTATACCCCCCGGCACAAATTCAATTGCCTTCTCATCCAGCAAATCTTGAATCTTCTGCTTGAACGACTTGCAGTTCGCGATGTTATGCCCCGGTGCACCGGAGTGGAAGACACAATGGGCGTTCACATCATAGCCTGGTGGTGGCTGCCCAGTCAATGGAGCTAAAGTGCGGGGTTTAATCAGTTGAAGTTGGAACAAGAGTTGCACCAGCTGATCATAATCCACCGGAATCTCATCAAATACCCTGCCAGAGAGCTTCATCCTTTTACCATACCCCTTGAGTTATCCTGAGAAATCAGTCGCGACTGCCGACGAGGAGAATCCCGAGCTTCGAATTGTGTAGAGGGTCTTTTAGGCCTATCATGCCTGGGCACTGGTTCTTCCGACCCCTGTGGGGCAAGTAAACCGACCGCAGCTTCGGACATTTGCTCACCTTCTCTTCTGAGTACATTCCTCAATATTTCAGCCATCAATCCTACCTGAGCCTTCAATCGGTAATTCTCCTCTTCGAGCGTCTCTTGATTCGAGCGCAACGCGTGCATGTCCTTCATGAATTGCCCCAGTTGGCCTCGAACTTCAATTAACTCAGCTTGAACATGCTTCATGTCTATCTCTGCAAGTCGGCGTCCAGAACCCTGGAGGAAACCCTGACGGTCATGAAGAGTAATATCAGCAGTACTATCATGAGCCCGTGCAATCATAGGTTGTACAATAGCCTGCAGCTGCTCGTGGCCCTTGGCCATGGTTTCCATTGCTTGTATGAACTGCGTCATGTTGCCGCCCATCCCCTGCATCTCATTCTGAACTTGATCCATTATCTTTCTTACACCTGTTTCTGTTTGAATAGCGATGAACTCTTTGGTCGTCAACCCTGGAAAACCTGTGAGATGCAGGAAATAAGATACATATTCAACAAGTAACTGGCAATGCAAAATGAATATGCAGGTGCAATGCGTGTTTGTGCGTTAGGGCAATCGCCCCCGATTCTAGTGCCAATGTGCCACTGCAATGACGGTGATAAGAATCTTGGATCCACTCATGGAAGAAACATCTCATATATTGCTGCAAAGAGCCCATCAAGTCAGAAATACAATATCACTAAATGTACAATAACAAGAAGGCATGACCTCAACCAACAATCCTGGTGATGGCCAGCACAATGCAAATAAAGCATATATAACAGTACATAAGGTAATCAAGTGCGACCATATGCCTGATACTCCTCTAACAATCTCTTAGTCTTGGGATGATCTGGCTGAGTGTCTTCACACCATCATTTGCTAGAGACATCAAACCAAGCAACGAAGTAACATCTGGAGTAGGCAACTTGTATGCCACAGTCTTCTTCAAAGTATCCATAATAGCAGACAGAAATCCGGGCAACTAGAATCAGAAGGTATGAAATGCACCTGCGGCACAGGCACACGTTAATGATATGCAAAACGAGTATGCAACAATGCAATATGCAAACATGCAACAGGGATCAAGTGATATATTGCTGAAGAGATCCATCCACATCTGTCTCAACAAACCCACAATACTGCTCAAACCTGGTCTCGACAGGCCCACAATACTGCTCAAACCTGGTCTCAACAAACCCATAACAGAGCTCTAACCTGGTCTCAACAGACCCATAACAAATGCTCCAACCTGGTCTCAACAAACCCATAACACTGTTCTGATGAAGAAACCCAAGTAACCACACATACTGATCCAATATCAAGAAAACCGGGTAGTCTGGAGGTCAAGTTTCTTGCATGCCCCAATCCCTCTCACAGGTAAGTGTCCTATCAACTAACACAAGGTACGGCATCCTATGCGGGTTCAACGTCACAGACTTTCAAGAGCGATGATACGATACCCAGAAGGTGTGGCATCATCATCCCTTGAAGCGGCCTCACTTAGTTGAATCCCAAATGATAGGTCCCCAGAGTCGACAATCCTCGGGTCAGACAACTTGTCGAGCCCTAAGGGCCAAGCAAGAAGCATCAAAAAGAATCTCGTCCGAGCGCAGATTTCGCGGCTAGCTGGTGCGAGCTAAGCAAGCAGGCTAACCACTACTCTCTACTTCTAAGTCTATGTGCAAACTCAAGCCCAGGTCCGGCTTATCTCTCAACAGATCACCCCCTCCCCCCAACAACAATAACAATATAAAGCTGACAATAAAAATGCGGAAAGTAAAGACAGAAATGTAAATCCATACAAAACCCACGACGGGAAAACAAGCGCTAGGATTGACTCGGGTAGGGAACCGTTAAAGTCCCCAGCAGAGTCGCTACTGCGAAAATCGGCGCCGGCTATGACAGAAGAGTCGCCACCGTGCGTTATTTATCCCAAAGGAGGGAAAGGAAACGCTCGAAGTAAACCTACCGAAAAGACGGGAAAGGGATGGTCGTCGCAACCAAATTCCTGGATCCGGGAGTCGATTACGCAAGGGGAAGGTATTAGCACCCCTCACGTCCTCCGTACTCGACAGGATCCACACTTGTTTTCTAGTACGGATTGTTATTCTATCTATACTAAAGGTCTGGGTCAAAAAAGAAAAGAAAATGACTCGGCAAAGTATCGCACTTTATGCCTACGTATTCCCGTCTGGAATGAGAAATCAGAGTCAACGTAGTTCGCCTACCTACGGGAAAGGAGGGGAAGGTTGCTCGCTAGGATACGACATCCTATGCCTACGTACTTTCATACGGCATGAAAGATCAAAGCAAACGTAGTTCGGGCTACGGAAGACACAAGCTTGTCTGACTGTTTTTTATTACCTTTAAAAAGGGTTTCTCTTGATTAAGAGTCCAAGCGGACAAAAATGACACTTTGATGTTTGTTTTGAATCTTTTACGAAAGAATTGTTATTTAGTCTGTTTGCAACTTGTACTGCACTAAAGACTTGTGATCTGAGAGTGACTACGTCGTATGTCACCCTAAGGGTACCATACTAAGCAATCAGATTACTGAAGAGTGACCCTCCAGCAACCTTTCCTCAAATGGCTTAAGGCTCGTAGTGTACAACACGCGTTATCTTTATTACTGTGTTTTTGAATTGTTTTGAGATAAGAAGAGAAAGAAGCTCTAAAAAGCCTAGGGTTGAAAAGGGAATAAAAATAACCTAATGTTGTCATGCATGGATAGGAATCCTAATGTCTGTCGTAATTCCCTCCTGCACAGAGGAAATCAGAGATCCTAGGGGATAAACAGAAAAGAAAGCAAGCAAATACAGTAAAATGCATGCAATGCAGCAATACAAGCGAGGCAAGGGAGTCCCACTCAACCTCGAACCTGGGAAAACAACAGGCAAAGTGAATCAACATTCACCTCAAACCTAGAGGGTAAGCTACACAAGCCAACAAACAATACAGAGAAACAAAAACCACAGCAGAGGAGGCAGCCCAGGCAGCAACATCAAACTCCTACAGCAAACAGCACAAGCAACAGCTCTGACAGCAACAGTTGGTTAAAACGCAAAAAGTTGACAGTAACAACCTTCATCTTCATGAATAACTCCTATCTTCAAGCTCCACTAAACTTCCAATCTTCAATAGACACCAAACTTCAACAAGCTACCAGCTTAAACAAGCTCAAACCCCAGCCAATAAACAGCTTCAGCCAGCTCCTGACCTTAACAAGCTCCTAGCTTCAACAAGAAAACAGAACCCTAGCTTCTACAAGCTATCTCATCTTTTCCTTTACCAAGTTTCAACAAGCACCTCCAAGGGAGAATCATTCAACAAGATCAGGTTATAATGTTAAGAAACTTAATGACAACCAAAGGAAATCACTAAGAACTTAACATTGCAAATGAAAGGTATCCTCAAAGTTCTACTCACTTGGGCATACCACTCATCCCTCCTAAGGAGAGATGGAGCTTCCCAAGGAGGACTTTATATCATTGGATAGAATGGAGATGGACAAGATACTCCATATTTGAAGAAAGAAGCAAAACTAGTCTAGTGCTCTTCCTAAAACCCTAGTTTCCCTAAGCTCCTGACAAGCATCCACGAGATGAGAGAATCTTCATATCCAAGCTCTTTCAAGCTCTCCAAAGCATCTTCAATTGGTCTTCATGATCACCCAAGCTCAAAAGCAACACCACCCTAGTCTAAGGGGAACTATTGAAACAAACTAGTCAAATTAGTTCATCAAAAACACCTAGAAGTTAGTCCTAAAACTAATTCTACTTAAAATACCAAAAGTGACTGTAAAATCCTACAAAAATTACTAAGGGTTCCTAAACCTATTATGAATCTCTCATACAAAAACCATGGGGTTAACCATTCATTTGGACCTAAAACTATGCCCTAAACCTAAAGGTATCATCTTAAAACCCAAATTCTAAACCACCTATTTTTTAATGCTCAAACTAGCCTAAAATTATCTCAAAAAAATATGATAAAATTACTATGGGTACATGCATATCTAAGCTAACTATCCCAAAAAGAATTAACTCAAAATTCATCATCAATTGGAAGACAAAAATTATACAAAACAGATGGTCAAATAGGTAACACAATGGACGTTAGAACAAAAGAAAAATCATAACTAATTCAAATAAAATCCTAAAAATGTAAAATCAACGCCTAAAATTTCTTAAGACATTCAGGAACTACATAAAAAAATTCATAATTTTTCGATGATTTTTACTATTTTTAACGTAATTAATCCAAACAGCCATGAAAACAGAAAAATAAAGAAAAGAAAATAAAGAAAGAACAGTAGAGGGTGTAATCAGCAGGAATTTCATGTGTAAAATCAAGTTGGGCTGGAAGAGAGGGGTGCAGATAGCATAACAAACCAAGGCCCCTACGAAATTGCTCATCACCAATAATCAGAATTAAAATGAAGCAAAATGTCACACGGTGGAATCGAACCGAGGTTCACTCGGCTGGCTTCAAATTCGCCTGGACACGTGGCGCGCCCTGGACGCTCGGATGCGCGGAGTAGTCAACCGTGAGGACCGATCGGACGGTGCGTGTTCGTCTTCTCCGATTTGAATTTTTCTGCACATGAATGCTTCGCGCGCAGCCCTCCCATGGTGGACGGGAATGAAAATTTTCCGGCAAACTTTAAGTGACCATATCTCCCTCAATATTTATCCGTTTGCAACGATTCTTGAACCAATTTTGCATGAAATTTCGAGAGGAATCCAAATATACTACTTAAACAGCCTAAAAATCCACAAATCAAAAATTCCATATTTCAACCGAAAACGAATTTAATCCTAAAATCTCACTAAACACCAAGTTCTTCGCCCAGAAATCATCTACAACTTAAGGTGAACCTTGTCGCTACTGCGAAAATCGGCGCCGGCTGACAGAAGAGTCGCCACCGTGCGTTATTTATCCCAACGGAGGGAAAGGAAACGCTCAAAGTAAACCTCGCGAAAAACGAGAAAAGGTATGGTCATCGCAACCAAAACCTGGGTTCGGGAGTCGGTTACGCAAGGGGAAGGTATTAGCACCCCTCACGTCCGTCGTACTCGACGGGATCCACGCTTGCTTGGTTTGTACGGATTACACTTCTATCTAAACTAAAGGATGAGGTCTGAAAAAAAAAGAAAACGACTCGGCAAAGCATCGCACTTTATGCCTACGTATTCCCGTCTGGAACGAGAAATCAGAGTCAACGTAGTTCGCCTAACTACGGGTGAAGGTGGGTGAAGGTTGCTCGCTAGGATATCGCATCCTATGCCTACGTACTTCCACACTGCATGGAAGATTAGAGCAAACGTAGTTCGGGCTACGCACGACACAAGCTGTTCAAGTGTCTTTTATGAAAAATCTCACCTTAAACAAGGGTTTTCTTATTTGCAAAAAGGTTGATGTTTGTTCAAATCTTTTGACGGAAGAAATGAATTGATCTCTGTTATAACCTTTATTAGTATTTTTCTGTTGTTTTGAAGGAAGAAGAGATGACACTCTACAAATCCTAGGGTTGAAAAGGGGAATAAAATCTACCCTAAGGTTATCATGCATGGGTTAACTCCTAATGTCTATCATGCTCCTCTCTTGCGCAGAGAGAAACAGAGATCCTAAGGGAATAGACAGAAACAGAAACAGCAGATATATACAATAAAGCAGTAAAATGCATGGATGCAACAGCACAAGCGAGGCAAGGGAGTCCCACTCAACCTCGAACCTAGAAAACAATAGGCAAAAGTGAACAGACTTCACTTTCAACCCAACAGGGTAAACAGCAAACAATACAGTCAATCAATACATCAGAAATAAAACAGCAAAAGCTAAACAGCAAAGCAGTCTTCATCAGCATCAACAACTATCTTCAAGTCAAAATCAGCTATCCACAGGCTTCAAGCAAGCATCATACTTCTATCTTCAATCTCCCAATGGCTTTTCTTCAAGTCCTAACTTCCAAGCTGAGGAATCAATCACAAGAGTAAACTGGGTGTTAAGCAATTAGTTGACCACCAAGGGTGGCAAACATACTGCTATCAACACAAAGAATATTTCTCTCAAGAGTTCTATCCCTTAGACATTAGCACCAAGCCTTCCAAAGGAAGGGGGTGAGTGTCTTAGAGAGACTCTGCATCACAGAGAAGGATGGAGGCAGTCAAGACCTTCCATGTTTGAGAATCAAGTTTGCTACTCTAGGGCTCTGCCTAACTCTTATGTCCTACAAACTTCAGCAGTTACCAGCAAGAGATACTCCTCATTAGCTCTGGAAATTAGTCTTCATTCTCTGATCTTCAAACGGGCTCCATCATCACAGGTCTCTAGCTCCCCCCAAATCCCAAACAAACCCCAATACCCCACACAAACAGAATAATAACCCTAAAGAGGGCACACCATACAATTAATCAAATATAAGCAATATACTAATAGCAGTAGGGGAATCCTAATATTTTCTAAGGGATCTACCCTATACCCATAACCCCTATAGTCCCATACCCCAAAAATCAAATGAAAAACTCCTAAAAGAATTAAATCTATCTCACATCTAAGTTGATTTAACCCTAATTTTGAACACCTAAATGCCACACAAGCAAACTACTAAAAATAAACTTCTAAAAATCCTAGTACAAAATCCAGAGAGTCTACACATTCATATTTGATGGCACAAAAAAGAATGGGATCAAAATCAATTAGAAAGTGCATGAACAAAAATTGACAAATTCATGTATGAAATGAAACACCTAAAATAGGCATTTATTTGGGAAAATATGGGAAAAATATCAAATAAAAAATAAAACGCAATTTTTATTTTTTATAATTTTCTAGACATCTTGAAGAAATTAATGCAAAAAGAATCAGTAAAAAATATGAAGTTTTCATTTTTTTATGATTTTTACAAAATGCATGAAAATGAAAAGAAATTAAAGAAAATGAAATATAAAGAAATAGAGGGAGGGTGTGTAAAGTAGAAGATCCAGTTCATTTGGTTGGGCCTGCGCGCTGGGGGGTGTGTGAAAAAGAATCAGACTAAGCCCAAGATAACTCACTAATCCAAAACGCCGCGTTTAGCCCTAGGATTTCCCTCCTTCTCTGAATTCAAATATGAGCCACACGATTTGATTAAAAGGTCAATATATCCAATGGTACATGTTCATCTTCTTCCTTGGTTAGCTAGGGTTTCTGAAAATCCAGTTCATGCGCAAATCTTCTACTCCCTCTATCTCTCTTACCTGGCCATGAAACCTCACGATCCCAAGAGCAAAGATGCTCCCCTCTTCACCCTCTACAAGACTATGACTCTAGATTTTCTCAAAACTCAACCAATAAGGAAACCCGATAGAAGAAAATTCTGGGCACACTTTAAGTGCACTGATATGCATGATCACCATCCTTGTTCAAACTACCCTAGCATGATCTACAGGTTATGGTGAGCATTCTAAACATGATAACTAGTATTAATACGCCCTAACATGTGAGTTCTTGATCGATGAACAGAAACTACCATGGAACCAACCTTCAAGAACAGCCCTTAAACTACTCATGAATCATCCCCTAGTGGTCTCTATCACATATATCCTAACCACATGATCTAACAATGGATAAATAGTGGGATTCGAATGAAGTTGCATACCTTGCAAGTGATGATGGCAATGGTGGTTAGCCTTCAATTCAAGCCTTGATGCTTGCTTCAAATGATCTTCAATGGCTGTAGATTCTTCTGTTTGCACTGGTTCTTGCTCAACCTTCTTGAATCACTCTATCCAATTCTTCATGCAACTTGGAGTGAAACTTTGGATCTCATGAACCAGCCACGAATTCCTCTCAATTTTGTTTGCCAATTTCTCTATGATGATGATAGCAAGAATTATGATAATTGATGAAGTTTTAATGGAGTTTGAAAGCAAAATGCAATATGGAGTTATGGAATCAAACTATGGTATGCAAGCACCATCAGTCACCAACCAGGGCATGGATCATCTCTAGGGCATATATAGGTGTCAATGGAAATGTGTGGAAGCTTTGAGAACCTTCCAAGAAGTTTCTAGAACGTATCATGCAATAAGAATTTGAATTTTCCATATTTAGTAAATCTCATGCAATCTCATGATAAACCATGCAATCCCACTTAATTTCTTCTCAAATGATATTATGATATGAGAACAAGGTCTTACAAACCCTTATGTAGCATTTCCTTACTTTTCCTTTTGGTGCCTTAAGATGCAAGAAACACATTTACAAAGGAAGTCCAATTTTTAAGCCTAAACTCAAAAATGTGGCTAAACCATTGTCTTTAGAATGATGTTGGGAATCAATTTGGTATATTGGATGACCCATATTGGATTTGTAGATCTCCCAAACCAATTTTTCATTTCAACTTTTTCAACTTATAAGCCATTTTCAAGTCATTTGCACCACTTTTAAAATTCCATGCTCTAAGCTTTTCCAAACTTTCACACCTTCTTTTATAGCCTTAAAATCCCATTTTGAACAACTTTGATGTTGTGAAGTTTTTCATTTGAAGCTCCCTTGTATGAGTTTTAGGCACATGCTAAGAATGACCTGTAATCCTCAAATGACCAAAATACCCTTTGCTTGCCAAGACCATAAGTAGAGTTCCATAAATCATATGAAGGCATACCATACCATTCTAGAAATCTAAGACAATAAGGAACAACTCTTATGTTGGCCAAGAACCCATTTGAAATACCCTTGAAGGTCAAAAGTTGCTTGGAAGACAGACAATTTTCACTGACAAATTTCAGTGCCCTCAGATGACCTGTGACTTGCAAGAGCCGTAACTTGAGTTCTATAAATCATCTTGATGACTTCCACCACTCAAATTAAAGCTATGAATATGCTATACGAGTTTCATGTGGACCAGGAATCCATATGAAGCTTTCATCTTGAGTTACACTGCTTTGAAGTTTGACCTAAATCAGGGGATTTTACAATAAAACCCTAATTTAGTAACCCCAGTTCTCCTTGACTCCTCTTGGTTTTTCTTTATCACAACATCATATCCATATCCATATAGCAAATAATGAATCCCACCTTCTTCAAATGACCCTTGATGCCCTTCAAAACACTTCTTTGACCTAGAATTGACCTAGTGTTGACCCTAGTTGACTGACTTCAACTAAGGCTCTTGCAATCATTCAAATGACTTGGTTCTCCTCAAAAATGATTCTCTAGACTCTTTATAACATCCATACACACCTCATGCTCTTGGCTCATAGCTCACACACCTTCTAATGACCCCCAAACTAGCCTCAAGATAGGAGAGAATTCACTTATCAACCTGGCAGCACTTCAAAGCTCAAATTCTCCTCTGATGACCTGAGTAGTCTTGAATATGAATGAAACCCCTTGGATATACCTCTTGAGATAAGAATAGCACTTGATCCCCTGATTAATATAGCTTGCCTATGCAATGCAATGCAGATGAATACACTATGTACATGATGACAATGCAAATGACTATGCAATTGAAACATAAACCTAGGTTATAAAAGGTTGGGCAAATTTTGGGGTGCAACAGCTGCCCCTATTCAAGCGGCTTGGACCCGGCTGGATGAAGAGCGCGCAGCCTTCAAACATTTGCGGTACGAGACGGTTGAATACGAAAGAACCCGGAAAATTTCCAACCGCAAAAATAAATTGCGAAAACGACTACTGCTTAGGAAAACCCTGGGAACTGGCTTCTGTTGTCACAGCAACAGCTAGCCATCCATCTGTCAAATAATCTGATGTTGTCCGCAGACCACTCTATTCCGAAGAAATGAGCATACACCATATAACGAGAAATTGTTGACATCACTTATCAGCCTCTGTTGATCTCACTTATCAACCTCTGTTGATCTCACTTATCAACCTCTGTTGATCTCACTTATCAACCTCTGTTGATCTCACTTATCAACCTCTGTTGATCTCACTTATCAACTTCTGACGACTGCCGTCAAACACCTGCTGGGGAATTGGGAACTTAACCAAGCGCCCTTGTTGAAAAATACGAGGAATTTAACCAAACAACTCTTGTAGCAAGCTCCCTGCTGGGGACAATGAGGGACTTAACCAAGCAACTCACTAACGTAACACCCTGCTGGAGCACCTAACTCTGTTGGGGAATTGCGGGTAACCACCCGAAAATTTGCATTACCACCTTCTAATACTGATACCACATCATCCTGAGAAAGACTCAGCTGGGGAAATACAAGTGACTTAACCAAGCGACTTGTCAAAGAATACCCTGTCGGGGACTACGAGGAACTTAACCAAGTATCTCGCTGAAGAACAACCCGTTGGGGATTACGCCTCTACTGGGGTAACTGTGGGTAACCACCCAAAATCTGCAACATGCCATTTCCACAACACTCTGAGAAAGGACTCGTCTGGAGAGAATGAGAAATGCTTGACCAAGCAACTCTGCTAGGGGAATGTGCCATGGCGAACACGATCACTGCGTGTCTGGCACAACAACCCTCTGTGACAAGATGAACACGATCACTGCGTATTCTACACCACCACCCTCTTGACAGGAGGAAACACGATCACTGCGCGTCTTGATGCTGTAAACAAAATCACGTAATGGGACAAACATGACGAACACGATCACTGCGCGCTGCGTTACAACCACATCGACCATAAATCCAACCGGATGAGATAAACACGATCACTGCGTGCCAGACGGAATAAATCCACATAGAAGAGGCGAACACGTTCACTGCGTACTTCAACCACCAGTATGATAAACACGATCACTGCATGTGCTGTAATAGGACGAATACGATCACCGCGCATCTCGACCAACAAACCCCTGAAATTATGTCAACACGATCACTGCGTGTGTCACAAAACCAACCCATGTAACAGGACGAATACGATTACTGCGTATGCCGACCAACAACCCATTGATACAATAGCCACGATCACTGCGCGCTCTGCATCACAAGTTCCCATGGTACTAACAACACGATCACTGCATGCTGTACGAATACGATCACTGCGTATCTTAAACACGATCCCTGCGCGTTCGAACACGATCACTGCGCGTTCTGAGCCACGATCCTCTTGACTGGAGAAAAAACACGATCCCTGCGTGTTGCGTTTCTCAACTAACCCACATAACTGGACGAATACGATCACTGCATATCCTGACCACACATAGGATAAACGCGATCACTGCGCGCTTCATGTCACGACCCTCTTGACTGGAGGAAAACACGATCCCTGCGTGCTGTGACACAACTTCAAACATGGGACGAATACGATCACTGCGTACTTCGACCACCCATATGATGAACACAATCACTGCATGTCTTACAGCATGATCAAACTGCATAACGGACGAATACGGTCACTGCGTATACCGACCAACAAAACTGGATGAACACGATCACTGCGCGTCAATCTATAACCACCGTGTAACGGACGAATACGATCCCTGCGCATATCGACCAACAACTGGATGAACACGGTCACTGCGTATCAACCCATAATCACTGTAGAACGGGCGAATACGATCACTGCATATATCGACCAACGAAATCACATGATATGGTAACACGATCACTGCGTGCCTTGCTCAATAAAACCCCCGAAACGATACCAACACGATCACTGCGTGCCTTACAAAACAATCTTCTTAGATCGGGACGAATACAATCACTGCACCATTCGACCACAGATATACATAACAAGATCAACACGATCACTGCGTGTCCTACGACATGAACCCCATGAAAGAGACAAAATACGATCACTGCGTACTTCGGCCACAAATCAACATCTTAAAATCGACACGATCACTGCGTGTCTTACAATATGAACCCCGTAGCTGGTACAAATACGATCACTGCGCACTTTGACCACAAAATCCACATCTTCCTGAATCACGATTTCTCTTATCGGCGAGGAATAACATATCTGAACTGGAGAGGTAACTACCTGGCTTATGTTTCAAAAATGCGCGTTTGATAATGACATAATGCTTCCACACTGCATGGAAATGCTACATACTCGGGTAGAATGCAAATGCTCATGATGCATGCTTATGCAAAGAGTTGCTTCATCAAAATAAATGCTGAAGACACACTGGATTCGCTGGGGATGACCGGAATACTACCAATACGCTTCCAACAAAATAAATGTCGGAAAGATGAATTAACTCCGCTGGGGATAACCATCCTGCTGAGAAGTATCTCACAAACTCAACTCCAAAATCTGCTGAGAAAGGTCCTCCTGACGAGGAAGAGCGACTTGCTGGGGAAAGAAAGGACAATCGCTCGGGAAAACTCCTTTCAGCAGTTCCAACCACTTGCTTGCGCTCTGTGGGGAACCTCTCCTGCTATAACTGAGCTGGGTAAATCATCCCGCTATCACTGAGCTGGGGAAATCATCCTGCTATCACTGAGCGGGGTAAATCATCCTGCTATCACTGAGCTGGGGAAATCATCCTGCTATCACTGAGCTGGGGAAGTCATCCTGCTATCACTGAGCGGGGGACTGAACTATACATTCTGACTTGCACTGCACAAGAGCTCTCCGGGAAGTTAATCATATCCATCTCGACTTTCACTGGGGAGGACTATGCTCTGCTTGATAAGCTAATGCTGACCTGAAGATACATTAATCTCAACTCTCCTGGGGAATTAACATTCAGTTTTGCCCGGGGCGACTTCACTAGGGAAGACACAACATACAATCTCTGGAGAGGGTACCAGCCTGCCATGGATTCTGGCGGGGAACTTTGCGAGCTTTTGAATAGCTTGCCCCAGTGCACTCAACTTGCCCCTATCTAACTCCTGGGAATACTTGCTCTGAACCGCTTACCATGAGACGACCTCGAGATTACTTGCCCCGGTATCTATACGACAAAAAGATTCAATCTTCGATAAACCCTAATCAATCCAGTTGGTTTCGACGCTCTCCGCGGCGACGTGCCCCTGAATGAGCGTTCTAGCGACCTATCCTGATCTGATGATCCACCTGAAGTATCTGCTTTCAAATCTCCACATTCTGCATGACTGCCCCTGATGGGATCTCGAGAAGACTCTCTTCCGATTAGTTGCCTCTCAAGCATACTGCCCCTTAATCAACGGAAGCTTCGGGACTTGTCCTCAGACTAACCGATTCCGAACTCACTGGAAGTCAATGCCCCTGATTCACTGGTTTTCCCCCCGATTAGCTGGTCCAGAACAGTACCTCCAACTACGAGAGATTTACTGAATCTTGACCTGATTGCCCCAGAGTATCTGACTTCGCATGGCTGACCTGACTGGGAATCACGATAATAGCTTGCCCCTGCTCTCGGAACATTCGGGCGCTCTGTATTCTATCCTGACCATACTTTCCATTGCAGAAAACTTTCCTGCTGTCAAGCGTTTACTCGCGAGTAAAACAAGTTGTTCTGCGTAAAAGACATATTAATGCAACACATATGACAGCTTTGACATCCAATCTGTTCACTGGGAAAAGGAAAAACAGTTTATAGCATACAAAGCATTTATCAACATCAGTACCAACATGGTAAGAGGAACCCTTTCAGGAGTCAGAATCGACGCGACCTTTACCGAAGTATGCTTTCGAAACAACCTGCTTCAATTAGGACTTTTGAAGGTTATAACGTGGTCAGGTTCATGGTTTTGAAGGAAAGGATAAAGGCTCAAAGTTTATTTTAACCCACCCATTCTCCTTGATGTTCTCCCATCCTACGTTCAGCTAATTCGACCTTAGCGCTCACCTCTCAGAGGCTGAAAGATAGGAGTGATAGTTCGAAAACCCATGAGTTTTTGGAGTGAAAGCCACTCACTTTTCGTCTTTGACACTTAGGGTCACACGACTCGCATTTGATTTGAGGATTTTTCTTTTTGTCCTCCTTTCATCTTTTTTCTTATCCCTAACTTTTGCCCGGACGGACTCTTTTTGAGTTCTTTTGATTTTTTAAGTCCAGCGGGATGCCCTCATTTTTGCCTAAGTCATTTTGTCTTGAAGTTGTGACTTAGCGGGCTTTTGATTCTTTCTTTTTTCTTTCTTTTTTCGAACAAGGCGTGTGACACTGGTTGTCTGACTCATTGGAGAATAATGTGACTGCCTCACTCTTGATTTAACCATTGTGGTTTTTTAGGCACGACCTCTAGAGGTGTGATTGATCCTCGAACGGACACTCCTTTTGCAACTTGAACGCTCGGTCAAATTAGCTAACACCTACCCTGCCCCAGGTTAAGATTGAGGGTTTTTCATTCGCAGAAAGAACTCCTACTACTAGGCTCAAAGGGGTTGACAAGGGATTATCTTCCTTATAACTCCGGTGTTTAGGGATTTGAAACAATGCCTGTACATCATCAACAAGTTTTATTTCAAAAGCATACAATCAGAAGCTGCATGTCGTTCATTTTCGTCATCCTCCGCAGATTCCTCTTAACCAGGCGTTGGACATTTGTAAAAACAATTAGTGAACACGAATGGATTTAATCAAAACATGCATATTTATTTCATTATCATCAATTGAAATGAAAACAACCAGTTTTACGAACAAGATCGCAATTCAAACATGAAAGAAACTACAAACGTAAAGAAATGACAAGATAAAACAAAGAAAAACGCCAGCTTCCAAGAATCGGGTTTTCACATCTGTCCTGCTGCTGAACCAGCTATCTTCACAATCAGTTATGAGAGGCAGCCTGCCGCTGTTCTGATCTACTTTTAACGGCCCACCCGAACTATAGAACTCCTTTTTGTCCACCATATTCCAGCCTATTCATGGTTTGGCATTGGTTGTTGTGTAATATTGGGACCTTCCGTACCAAAATTAATAGCAGTGCTATCAAGCAAAACTTGCACCTTGTGCTTGAAAGCTAAACAGTTCTCGATGTTGTGCCCGGGTGCACCAGAGTGAAAATCACAGTGCTCGTTGATGTCGTACCCTACTGGTGGCGTGCCAGTCGGCGGCGCCAAGGTTCTCTTTTCAACTAGTTGTAACTTCAATAGAGTCTGAAGGAGCTCTGCGTAAGACATCGGTGGTACCTCAAATACCCTCCTCGGCCTTGGAGCCTGAAACCGCCGCTGATTCTGATTAGGCTGCTGCTGAGCCTGCTGCTGTTGTTGTCTCTGTTGCTGAGGTGGTCCCGGAATAGTCACACTTGCAACTTGAGGCTGTGGACGCCGATTCTGATTCCTATTTCTCCGCTGAACGTTATACACCGCATTAGCATCATCTTGCCTTTTACCACCGAAGGCTTTCTTGTTGCTTCCAGCTGAAGCAGATTCTCCCGGTTGAATCTTACCAATTTTTATCCCGTTCTCTATATGCTCCCCCATCAGGATCAGCTCGGAGAAGGTACTCATTGAGAAGTT